>HG991991.1:3782500-5032500 GCA_905220435.1 Amphipyra tragopoginis | reverse complement strand
TAACCCGCATCAGTCCGAAAATATCCTCGCTGATAGGACGCTGCAGTATAGGACGTCGAAGAATACTTCCTCGTGGAGGTTGGTTCTGAGAACAGAACAGAAAAAACCAATAGAAGTAGTGCTTGAGCGGTACCCGCGTGCCAAAATGTAAACATTGCGCGCACTTGAACCTCTGCGCACTCATCACATATAATTTTTGCGCACTACAACATTTTTTGTTACTAAAACCACGATTAAAAATTATCGCTGCACGAAAAATGTGGGTAAAGGTGGCACTTTGTATAATTAGTAGGCATCGTGAGGTATTATTGTTGATACTTTATTCTCAAACAGCCTACTTGCAGCAAACGCCTTTGCTTGAATACTCAAAGAGGACCTGTTTCACAATCGTCGGATAACTCATATCTGGGAAATAAATATTTGTTTGACGGGTTTTCTTACAAGGAACTGTCAAATCGCCATATTTATCTCTCAGGAGTCGTCATCATCGATTGTGAAACAGAGTTCTGAGATTCTGTTTCGTTTTAAATTTATTGAGTGGGTTATCTGTAGGAGTATGATTTTGGCAACACTGGTCTCCATATTCTATTGTTACTACTTCTATTTGTTTTTTTCTGTTCTGTGGTTCTGAGGTCTGCTTGCGCATATCTCGCTCTGGCACGCGGGACTAACGCTTGAAGTGTTCATTCGGTCCAAAACAAGGTCTTGGAATATTAATAATAGTCGGCGACGCATGATAATCTCGTAATTGGACAGAATCTTTTTATGTTTGATAAGAAAACCTCGCAGCTGACATTGTAAATTAATAAATCAATGCGTTCAACGCAATCTATTGCTGTAGATCATAACGACAACAAAACGAAAAATATCACAGGTTTTTTTAGGATGTACTAAAAAGTTTTGTTCTACCCTCTTTTTCGAGATTTTCAGGCGTCGCCGACGATTTGGTTATAAAATGTTACCTTAGATGTGCTGTACTGCGGGTAGGAGTCGTGTTTCACTAACGTCGGTGTTGTCTTGGGCACTGTTGTGGTCGGTGGTGTCGGCTCTGATGTCTGCTTGCGTATATTCTGCTCATCGGGCACGCGCGACTGTCGCTTGAAATGCTTGGTCCGTCGGTGCCAACCACCATCGTTTGGACTTGCTGAAGCTAGAGAATTATTTTGCGTTAATTTTCGTTTATGCTGGAAATTTTAAGAAATGGATCTCGTGATCACAGTTAGTCATGTTAAACGATTTTATATTTGATGTCCAAGAACTTGTTTTAATTATAGAGGAGGTATACCTCCTCCTCTATAATTAAAACAAGTCAAGACTAACATCAACAGAGTCAGATTTTACACCAAAGCAGTTACTTGAAATATTGAAATTAATTTAGGTGTCCTACCAATCCGGCTATTTCTTCTGTAAATTCATAAGATAAGATCTTGATGAAATAGGCCGGCTACATATTATATGAAAATTTCACACGCACACCGAAGGCACTCTGCGCCTAACAGCACTAGACAGTTAGATCCGTCATAATTCTGCTATGGTTATAAGCTAGAATTATGCTATATGCCTATAGCTATGTGAATCTACATCTATCACTATGCCACTGAAAGTCGGCTGTAAAAAATATTACAAGTTAAAGGTAAACATATAAAGTAGGTACTGTAATGCAACTGTAATCTGACGTAAACGTAGTCGTTAGCGTATTAGCACAACAATTCTACTAACAGAAACATTGATCAATCGCAACCAAACCGCAGACGAAACGTTCATTCGTTGAACCTGTCACATTGTGTGACAGCAAAAACAAAACCAAACATTTTGACAGTTACTGTGAACAAAACCTAACTTAACGTTTGTGATTCGATTAAGGTTCGGCAACATTTTTGTTAGTAGAATAGGACCCTATCTAGTTCTTTCTGCCTTACCCGAAACAACATATTGTGTTGTTAGGGGGACAAATAGAAATAAAAAGTTTCGATCTGTTCCCCTCTTACCGATGAGGGGACAGATCAGGGGAACGTGTCGTGACGACACTTTTGGTGCAGTGGCTAAGCGATTGGCTTCTGCGCTACGGGTCGTGGGTTCGATTCCCACACGGAACAAAAATTTGTATGGCCTACAGATGGTTGTTTCGGGTCTGGGCGTTTGTGTATGTGAGATTTGTATCTAGAAACGCACCCACGATACAAGAGAAATCTTAGTGTGGGGAAATGTTAAAAAAATGTCCTGAATATTTCTTCCTTAAGTCCACCTTCCCTTGCGCTAAGAAACCGGCACCTTATTGGAGGCTTCGAAGCTGAAAATCCACCAGGCGACGCCAATTTGTACCGAGGAAAAAAATGACAAAAACTGACAAATTCCTTACGATTTGCCGTCATAATAATAACAATTAGTGAGCTGGCGAGTCACCGCCTGCCAACACTATTCAATTTTAAACTTGAAAGGCAAACATCGTTTTCTTCCGGTAATAGAAGTTAATTAGTCCACTAAACACCCCCTCCCATAGACCAGATATTGTTTTACCATATTTTACAATAGTCTTGCACCCATCACGGTCCATCACTGTACTCCAATAATGCAGGCGTGGATAGTCCCCGGTTAGTGCTCCATCCCATTTTAGATTAATTCTCATAGGGGCCTCTGCGCGTTGGACTTGTGTCCTCGTGTATGCCTTCCAAAGGACCGGACATTTTCCGCACGGAAGATGAGCCGTGATTTTAAAGAGATACCTAATGACAATTATATTACAGTCCAAATATCTATTTTTAATATGGGTTCTGTAATTTTCCCCCTCGGTCCTAAGTGGCTCCGCCTGGCGGATTTTCTTCTCAAATTAGTGTCCATTGCATAACACTCCTGAAATTGGAATCTTAGATTTTAGTTTTTTATAGACATAATTGTTGTGGTCCTTTTTTTGTATGTAGGCTATTCGATTTGGCTCCAGTTGTTGGTTAGTTCAGCAAGCCTAACATGCGCAGCGAGACAGTTTTTTACATTATCTCATGCCAAGATACACTATGTCATCTCGGCACGAGATAATGCGACGACAAAATTATCTCGCGTTGCGCATGTTAGCCTGGCTGGTTTGCTTAACTACGTCCAATTATGCAAGATTATGGAAGCTATTCCGATTCCAAGTGATAACAAAATGTGTCAAATATAGACATAGTTTCCCTTAGTAAAATACCGGTCCTTGTTCGTTCATTTACGGTAACCACGTATAAGGAAATGGGGTAGGGGTAAGTAAAAGAAATATAATACAAAATAATCAAAAGTATTTATTATCTATTTTGGTATAGAACAATGTTTAGTGCTACGCACAAAATGCATTAATTTTGCCTGTTTATCATCCTCATGTATTCCGATAGTCGTGATAACTGACCGAATCGAAGAAAGATTTGAAAATATTATACTTGCTTTTGGTTTAATTGTTCAAAGTATCAATAGATTATTATGAGAATCTATGTATCATCTGGGGAAACATAGTAATTAGATATACTAAACATGTATAGAGTCTAAGCGCAATTGCAGGATACAACCTATTGTAAACGCGCTTTGCTCGGATCTGCCCGATTTTGAACCAAAGACTAATAAAAAGAAGACTCAAATTGAAATTCTTGGCCAGCATACCTAACCAGCCTCCGGTTCAGAACTTTTTCCATAAGCTTTTGTAACGATACGGCAAGCTTTCTCTATTGCCCTCGTTACTAGAATAGTAAACGGAAAGAGATAACACCGAGTCGGTCGACAACTGCTTATCGCAAAGATTCTGAATCAGGAGGCTGGCAGGCTCTATATATTTTGCCAAATAGAAAAGCACATGAAATGTTTGGAAGTAACAATCATGTGGAGCGTCCCACACCTCTTTTCAATCCTGTACATTTCATATGACGAGGATTGTCATTCATGTAAGCGGTTCTTGGTTCAGCCAGTTTCTTTGTCTTCTTTGAGAGCAATTCATAAACAATTTTTTTTATCTCTTTCACTTACCGAGCGCTACATGTTGATAGTAATAAAACCCACATCACTAGCGCGCCCCGTAAGCGTAACGAGTGCGAGCGAGACAGATAGACAAAAAGGATTAATGGTGGAACGACTCACTTCAAAACGACCCAACTATAGTAGCTTTACAAAGATACTTCAATCGTACCTTCAAATCATCATTCAATACCTACTATAAAATCTCTTGTATCAACTAATGAAGGGTCAATGATCACGACTATCGCCCACAGTTCATAATTCCACACCCATGCAATACCATAATAAACTTTTCATGATTAATACTATTTTGACAAACACTGGTACCTATAAATCACTTTCTCGTGTGCAGATAATGTTAGGTCACGATTAATGAAGACAAGTTTAAAGAATTGAGTTAAATATTTGACTGAATGGTTAAAATATTGACATTTCAATAAAGTTAGCGATATGTCCCTTTTATTTCATTTAATAGCAAAAGTTTCAAAAGCAAGTACAACCATGTACTCCTAACTAACACTTATCTTTCATATCATCCGATGCTAGTTGATAGAGAGAACTTGATATTGCGGACAATCTCAAGTTTCCACCCTTTTTAATTTTTCGTTAATTTAGTTCCCAACGTAATCCATCTCAGTAAATATTGCGGTTTGAAAGTTTCGTTAGAGAAAATTTGACAAACCGCGATTAAGTATTGTTTTCCGGAAACTGTGAAACAGGCACTTATACTTTAAATGTATCGCCCCGTCATCTTTATGACGCGATCTACAATAATTGTAATAGATTCCAACGAAATCTAAATCACATACCATGAAAATAATAATTTTAATCTATCCAACATTCTCCACACACGAGAATTAGTAACTAAATCATTTTTGTTAACTGGTAACATTGATATTTCACGGCCAATTAATTCATGACCAACATAATACTTTGAAATCACCTTGGATGGCACTTATTAAAGAAGGAGAGAGGAAAATCGTATAGAAAATGCGAAGGCAGTTCTACCTCTATAATCTGAGTAAAAGAAATACACAAGATACAAAAGTAAAAAAGTAAAACGCTAAAATTAAAAGTCAAAGAAAGTATAAGAACACATTGGTAGCAAATCTGTTGCACACTAACTAACCTTATCTAAAAATATCGCCATCTTTTATTAACAGGCAAAATATGAAAGAGAGGGAACATTTTTAGAGCTGTCAAACTAGTTTACTTGTTGAACATCACCGTATTTTTAGGCGGCTTTTGCTGAGTGAGGTGTTGACTAAATCTGTATGGTTTAGTTCAACCTTATTTGACAGCTCTAAGGCTGGTTATACATTGCCGCTTTTGCCAGCGCAGTTAGTAAGCGTCGCGAGCCACGAACTTTGAGTGTCTTGGATCGTTACATAGTAAAACAGTGCGGGCCATCCGCGCGGGTTAGCCTAATACTCTTCTATCTCTTTCTTGTTTAATTTGCAAATAAAGGATAGCAATACTTTTAGTTAGTGCGCTACAGAATGACACCATTGTCAGATTAAATGTAAAAAAATATGCTCATTACTTCGAATACTGATAAAATGTATGTTTTATAAAATATTCCAGATTATAGAGTTAAGCTGTACAATTTATTATCGTAAAACGTCCACTTCCCGCTTCTGAGCAGTCTTTCGAGATACATATACTATTCAGAGCAACATTCAGGGATACATATTCAACTATATACATATTATATTTACATTTGAATGACCTCCGATACGTAGCAGCTATGTTGCCAGCCTAAACGAGAAAACCTTCTAAATTATAAAAAAAAATCAGTCGAAATTACAAAAAAGTTACAGAGATCGCAAACGCCGAAACTGATTATTATCGTTGTAAATCTAGGCGAATAGAAAAATATAATACTCCTTAGTTTATTTTAAAATTAAAAAGTAATACTTCTAAAATGACGGTAGTGTCAAGATCACAAATTGTACTCGCGGGCGGTTCGACACTTAAAAACAAAAACATTCTTACAAACATGGGAGTACAATGCTAATACTTATCTGCCTACTTATAATATGTAAAAAAAAACTGACCTTCCAGACTATATAGTAAGCAAAGCGGAACAGACTCCGTTTGTGAGCCTGTCCAGGCAGTAGAGCTAAGCGTAGGAGTTTAATCTTATAAGAACAGTAGGATAGGAAGTTCAGTTGCAGTGACGCTGCAGTTACCGTACGACGTATCTGAAAGCGATCGCCTATTAAGAGAACACGGAAACCGTTGTATTGATCGAATTTTAACTGCAACTAAACCTCTTTAGTTAGGTGAATCAGGCCTCAGAAATAATATACGTCCTTGTAACGAAACATGAACGTTGCGCTTGTGAAGCTTTGGCTGAACGCTCCGTCTTGCCTGCGCTGTACAATCTTTAGCAAGGCAACAAGTACGAGCCACTCTTTTGGGCTTGCGCGAGCTACCGTCTTGCCGTACGTGTGGACCAAACTGGTTTGTAGAGTGCGCGCAAGATAAGTCTGCGCACGACGGAGGGCGCAGTAGATGTTGCCATAATCGCAAAAATTCAAAGTACCACTTTTTTAGGAAAAGTGTAATATAATTGTGAGCATTAAAATTAGACAGCCCTCTTTTGCGGTTAATATTCTTTTTTGGGTTAAGTTATTTTCTTTGAAGTTTAGTAATTAAACTTTTAGTATTTTTTACGTAATTTACAACAACACCTGTCGGTTAAACATGGCAGACCAGTAATTTTAGTGAAGAATTATTTTTTCGATTAACGTGTTTCCCCGCTTTACATTCCTAAAATCAGGTAGTTCTAGTGACAAAATTAACAAAACGGCAACACTTGCGGACCATGATTAATTCTGATTTTGCCCGGGCGCAGACTTATCTTGCGCGCACTCTACAGGCAAGATGGAGCGTGTAGCCTGTCACGCGCACAGCCCCCTGATTCTCATTCGATTAGTCAGTTGTAGAACGATTCCGTAAGGTATCTCTTTTGCGCTCGTTACGAGAATTGTAGACGGAACGAGATAGCAAACTGAATCGTCAACTGCTTATCGAAAAGATTCTGAATCGGAGGGCAGGATTCCGACAATGGAACCGATTCTGTTGAGAAATTTAAACTAAAAATATTTCTATCCCTTACTAGCAGATAAAACAAGAAAGAGATGGAAGACGATTAGAGCTGTCAAATTAGATTGAACTGAAATTTCCAAACAGATTTAGACGACACCTCTGTGCCGCCTAAAACATATCCAACAAGTACACTAAACACATTTTCTCACTGCGAGAAATTGTATTTAGTATAGTTTGAGCGGTCTAATAATGTTCCGTCTTTCTTATTTTGAGTGTAAATAAAAGATAGCTATATTTTTAGTTTAGTCAATACGTAACAGAGTCGGCTCCACTATAAATTAACAGTGGTCAACTAATTTCGGCACCCACACATACATGCAAAGTTCTAATTACGGAAATGTATTTAAATTGTAAAAATCTGAGTTACAAATTTTAATACAAGGACATGTACTAGCTACTAATATTATGGCCTGGAATACACAATACATGCTATTTAAAAATCATGCTAAAATATAATGCTCGTTTATAGCATGCCTTTAAAGTATATTTTAAGCATGCTGGATTCGTTTACACGTGCTATTTTTTGCAACATCTGCTTGAAAGCAGCATGCATTAAATTAGTGCTGCTTGTGTATTCCAGGCTTATTAAATCCATTCTGGGTATTTTCAAACAATTAAAAACAAGGAAGGAAATTCAGACGTCTTGTGACTGTTGTACACATGACGAAATTCTTAGGCTGAGATCTATAAAGCATAACAGACTACACAAACTTGTCTTATGTTAAATAGACCATTATTTTTGTTTCACTTTTAGTCTCAAATTTTCGGTAAATCGTCGATTTCGAGGAAGCAATTGCTAAGCACGCACTCAGATGGATTCGAAGACTGCTATATAAATATCGACTTTGACTTAACTTGGAAGTAAAGTCTGAGCAAAATACGCTTTATAGATCTCAGCCTTAGTTTTGAAACTTTACAATCCGGAATCTATTAAAACACTCAATGGTAACGGTAACAAATGTACTCAACGAACCTCTTTCGAGAATTTATACTAAAAACTGGTTCGATCAATGAAAGAAAATTAACTCATTCCTAAATCAACAATTGGTCTTTCGGGACTAAAATAACGAGGAGGTAGCTAGGCGTATGCCTAAGGTATACAAATATTACTGACTAAATCTGTACTGTAACTAAAACTACAGTCAGCATGTCTTTCTACTAAAAACACGTTCAGTCACGCTACACCATGCTGCATGCGAGATAAAACACCGCCGAGATCCGCTCGCGAGACAAACCACGCTATATCTTAAACCGACACGGGCACCGCTTATGCCTAACCCTAACTTACTTACACTATAAATGCATAGTGACATAATTACACTTCACGCTTACCTTATTATTTTACATGATACGAGATCTCTGGTAATATTGTTCCTGTTCAAGCTAATTGACGACGTGATTTCACCGATGACGTGCTTTCACGTCTACGACGCGTTCATAAGTCGTGAAGAAAAGTGCTTTTAAATTAAGAAAAGATACGTGCGATTTAAAAAATCAGTCTAAATAATATAAATGCAAGACGGCAACGAATACTTTTGAAAATATAGTTATTTTTAAACATTGATTACTGGCATGTCGTATCACTGGATATCGAATTATATTTTAAACATTATTTTATAATTAATAAAAAAAATTGAACCTAAAAGTAAGTACTTAAGTAGATACAAAAAAGAACTCAGCTTACTTTCTTTTTTTTTTAGAAAAAACTCAAAAAAATAAATGCAATATAATTAGTATGGCAATGTGCTGTATATTAATACTATTATACGGGTGAGTTTCTTTCTATAAACCTAAAATAGAGGGGTAGCATGCTTATAAAAATCATCATAAATTCATAATAATCATTGTAAAATAAAAATAATTCGTTTCCTGGATAAAAAATAACGGCCATTTAGCAGCCTGTAATTAATTTCAATAATAATAAATATATTTACCTGTATAATAATATCAATATTGTTCTTGTGAGACAGAAAAATAGAAAGGTAAAATACAGATAAAACACTTTAAAGTACATCGCTAAGAAATTCAACCTCCTGGTTATTTTTGTTCAATCATAGATCCCAAAACCGAGTATTTGAAAGTAATAAGTGTGAAGATAAATAGATAGATTTTGGTTATTCGGATTGTATGATTGTATTTTCATATATCTTATAATACCAGAGGTCAGGTCAGAATATATAATTACAGAGAGAATAGGTTCTATCTCACAAACACATAGCCACACCATCAATTAGTAGTATGAATAACATACTATAGGTACTTTGATTTAGGTGACTCCTGAACGAATCCGCAAAAAATGATACATACTATCAAAATACTTATAAATAGAGGTAGTTATGAATATAACTGAATGTAACCTGCCACTCAAAACTTATTAACTAAATCTTTGATCACAGCTTCTCCGTTGACGATCGCTCCCCATAAAGGCGTTGTGTTCAAAATTCATTACATCTAAGAAATTATCTTGTACGCGTAGTCTTCACTGTAATTATTTTTTTTAATGATTTTATATTTTACCAGACTTTAAACTCAAAACAAATAAAGAGTTTTTTAATGACAGACAGCTTATAAAAATGAACACTCGTCTATTGCATTCAAACTTAGCGTGCTGCACTCACAGTTGAAATCAGCACAAAAAATACTTCTCTCATGAGTACCACGATTCTATCCAATAGTAAAATATTTAAGGGGTTAGCGCCAACTTGGAGAAACTGTGTCTATAGTGATGCAAATAAAACTGGAGTTACACATAATAAATTCGCTATCACATTCGATCCGACGATTATTTAACACTACGGTTGTGCACTTCCCTATAATTGTAAAAACACTCGTTCACCGAACAGTTTATAACTTACGGTTCTATTGAGATCTACAAAATACGTGTTTTTTTTCATGGCAATACTACTGCTGTGGAAGTCACATAGTCAGGGTCGTAGGAAACATTCGAGTACAGAATTACTTATTATTAAATTATACAATATGTACAGATTTGTAACTGAAATATTTCACGTATCATTTTAATAGAAGGCTAGAGCAATCCTTGTAATATTTCTTGGCTAAAATGTGATCAGTTGCATTATATCGTTTCGAACGACCCATCAAGCTCTACTGACGGCGTGTCGTCATAATTTTATTAAAATAACCACAAGTGCCGCATCGATATAAAAATTGCGTCGTTTTATTGCCTATTTAAGAACAACAACACGCCCCAGTGACAGCACAATAGACTTACAAACAGTATCCTCATTCAAATGCCAGATATCAACTCTCATACAAATCCACACTAATACACACGAATTTCAGAGATACTTGAGCAAGTCTACTGCAGTAACTCCACAGCCAATACCGATAGTAAGTACGTTACGACCTTCTAATATTTACAACGCGAGATGCATGTATATGTGATCATATCGCGGCTGCGCGAGGGCGGGATGCGGGGGCGAAGGCGCCATGTAGGGCGGAGGCCCGTATTCCGCGCCTTGCCACTCGTGTCACAACGAGTACGACTCGTCGATTGACACGCCGCAGGCCGCGTTCTATTGCATCGAATTAAAATTCACCCCTAGAATGTTCAAAGGGGAGTTGTGCGGCACGCCTTGGAGCGGGAAGCCGTGCGGCGTGGTGGAGTCGATGAAGCCGGGCGGCACCTGGTGCTGAGGGCACAGCAGAGCCATCTGCTGCTCGGGCTGCTGTTGTTCCTCTTTGTGTTCGGGCGGCGGCGTCGTGTGTTCTCGTTTGATCCTACTCTTGATGCTCGGCCGGTTGTTCGGGTATCCTTTCTTCTTGTATTCTAGCCAGAGCGTTCGGTTGTTGACGCCGAACATCCGGGCCGCCTTGCAGAATCCGATGCCGCCGAAGCGGACGGCTTCGAGCGCTCGTTGAAAGTTTTCTTCGGACTGTGGGTTCGTGGTTCGTCGTCGTTTGGGGGCAGACTGGGGGGTGGGTTCCTGGGCCGCTTGCACATCCACGCAGGAGGGGCCAGGGGACGGGCCGGGCACACCGAGACCTTGTCCGTAGTTAAGATCGGCGTCCATGTGAGGGTTGATGACATTATTGATGTACATGCCTGGGTCAGGCTGCAGTGCGCCGGCGCCGATGCAAGCGTTTGTGTACCGCGGATATGAATGCTCCATCATTGTCCACTGTCCTCCTGGGAAGAGAGATAAATGTTCGTATTTTAATAAAATTCTCTAGGTACAGTATAATATTTTTGAGTTAAAGTTTTAAACAAACGGTTTCTCATTGATCTCCCTTCCCTGGAAAGTAAAACGTTGGCCCGATTGTATGGCGCTGTTAAAGTATAGCGAATGATTTGAGCTTTATTCGTAATGCTTTTTCATGATTTTAAATGCTTTACTCGTAACTGCACATTTATTTAATTTATTTAACTTTCTCAAGTTAGTTAGCGTTACGTTATTTACCGGGTCTTTCTTGTTACCTTAATTTGAGTCAAGTACCAAACGGTACAAGTAGTAGACAATACAACTATCTACGCACATAGAACGGTACATGCACAGAGTACATACATAAAGCAAAGAGTAGAAGCAAATGATGATATGTATTGTTATTTTTTAGAGATGAATGAGAAACAGAATGATGTTTAATACTTTGGTTTTATGAGATTATTGAAGTCACTTATTACATTATTCCATGCAAAGTCTTTTGGACTTAGCAGATGCAATTGGGAGTCATAGTGTTGTACTTTCAATTTAATACAATTTTTTCGATACGTGTCAGCTTTCGATGTATCCTTATTGTGATATCTATTTTTATAATTAAGGTAGTATCAGTATTACAGAATGAGACTTTCTATAAAAGTAATGTCGTTTCTATAGGTGTAGCGCTTAACTGAGGCAGTGCCTGGGGTATGGGAGCGGCATGGGAGGGGTGACATATGTCGTGAAATGACGTGTCCGAACTATCTATCTACAAATCCCGAAATCCCAAATTTAATTAATCGGATTCCTTATCGCTGTCTGTACCCGAATCACTGTATGAATGATTAACACTTTCATTATCTAGTAGTAGTAACAATATCGTAAGAGATATCTTCAGGGTGGGATCCTCAACTTCAAAAACCAAAACATCAACAATCAAAATATCAACACCATATAATCAATAGTCTAATTTTTCAATGAATCAGAATAACATTAGCTTAAAACATAAACGGTTCAAAATGTCAACACTTCCGATGAGCAACGAATCGGAATGTCACTGATTTATAACGTAAATTGTTCACTTAATCAACACTTTAGAAAATCGATGTTTAACTAAATATCGTGAAATATTCAGTCATAACATAATATTCGTCGCAGACATTGTTAAACATAACATACTGAAATGTCTGATTTTCTATTGTGAATCCTTTATTCTGAACCGGTGGCCAACATAATTTTGAAAGATCAGATCAAGTTATAATCGACGAATAATAAGTTACGACTGAATATTTCACGAGATTTTGTTAAACATCGATTTTCTAAAGTGTTGATTTAGTGAATAATTTACTTTATAAATCAGTGACATTCACATTCGTTGCTCATCTGAAATGTTGACATTTTGAATCGTTTATGTTTTAAGCTAATGTTATTCTGATTCATTGAACAATTAAACTGTTGATTATATGGTGTTGATATTTTGATTTTTGTATTATAATTTTCGTGAGAAACATTCATATTTATGATTAATTACGGTTTACTCACGTGCATTTTTCGGGATTGCCCGACTAGTTTCGGACCCAAACGGAGCCCTTAATCATGAGCTGATCACGCGGCGAGGTCGCGAGTCGAACTTATTGTCATGATTAAGGGCTCCGTTTGGGTCCGAAACTAGTCGGGCAATCCCGAAAAATGCACCGTAATTAATCATAGATATTTTGATTGTTGCTGTTTTGGTTTTTGAAGTTGAGTATCCCACCCATATCTTCATTATATTTATCACGTGTATAGCGAGATAGTTTGGACACGTCGTCATATGTCACCCCTCCCGTGCCGCTCCCATACCCCAGGCACTGCCTCAGTTATGCGCTACACCTATAGTATAAATTAAAAGTCATTTGTTACATTAGCGAAAAACACTGTCGCAATTGCTTTCAAGTTAAAAATAACGTTTCCTATTTATACAGGATTGTTTTTATCTTTCAACAAACGATGATGAAATAGTACAGGCGGGCAATCTCGAAAAGTGCACGTAAGTGAACCGTAACTATACTGGAGCCTTTACAAACGTGCGAACTGAGACATAATGTGACAATGCTGCGCAAGTCGTTATCTATAATAAAAAAAACACATTCTAAACAATATTTTGCATTATTTCCTTAACCTCTCCCTCATTACCTTTCATCGACTATCGATAAAGCCTTTTTTATTGTTACACACAACACCAGGGTAATTCCATAAGGCCTATAAGTGCGAGCGAGAGGTCCGATAAAATTATTTCTGACTCAGTTCGCACGTTTGTAATGGCTCAAGTATAATCATAAAGATGATGAAATATTTCGATCATTCAACAAGGGAAGGAAGATATTACAACATTAAAAGCTTAGTACGACATTTACTACGTTTTTGGATAAAAATAATTACAAATACAAGAGAAATAAAAAAAATGGAAATTAAAAGTATGAATGACAAAAAACTAAAACGGATCTGAGTATACAGGGTGTTAATGAATTCGTGTAATTCCTTCAAACCACACGATCTATTAATGGTATAGATTAACCCCGCACGGGATTTAAATTGATTGAAAATAAAAATAAACTAAGTATTTTTTTTTTCTCAATTTTTTTTTTATGTGATAGGTAATTTCGGTGCCATGCATAAATGAATTAAGGCACGGCGACACAGCTGACGGGCACAACTAGCGCGATATCGCTCCACGCAGTCAGTTAACTTAGGACGCTAAAATTACTCAGATACAGAATACCATGGTTCATTTAGTGAAAACTTTTTTTTGTTGATTCTGGAAAAAACCTATGCAGAGTCAATCGGTGTCATCAGTAGATCATGCGGTTTGAAGGAATTACACGAATTCGTTAACACCCTGTATATGCTCTAAGGATCTGAGTGATGGCGAATTATGTTGTAGAAAACAATTTAAAAAAACCAATGACTTTTCGAAATTCAAAGACAGGGATTTAGCTGAATGACGCCTTTCAACGTTATTCTGTTGTGTTATATTAGTATTTGTAGTAAATAAAAACTTTATAGCTTTCTTGATCTAAGCGTTGCAGACATTTCATTGAGGCGGAGCAGAGCGGAATCGAGCGGTGTGCTGTGTGAATATTGAGACCCTGTATTTTTTAACCCCCGACGCAATAAGAGAAGTTTTATTAGTTTTAATCCTTCTCTTGTCGGTGTGTCTGTGGTACCATACCTCCAAAATGGATGAACTAATTTCAATGCGGTTTTTTATGTCTGAAAGCTGAACACATCCCGAATAACAGCGATCATGCCAATAGAACTATCGGGATCGTTTATGGCTATGATTGATGACAAACGTTGGAACTAGTAACGATATGTCACCATTGATCGATATGTCGCCATCATGAGCATTTATGTGCACGAAGTACTAAAACTCAGCGATATAGCTTGTAGAAGTAGATATTATAATATTTCATGTTGCAAACGAATACGTAAGATTCGGTTTATTTTTTAAAATAGCTTTCAGAAAAACATGTCAAAAAATGTCTCGAAGTTGGTTTATATTCAAGAGGTCACTAGATATCTTGAACACTGACATTAATATTTATTTGGCGCATATACAGGGTGATTGGAAAAACACTAACAACCTCTTAAGGGGTCATTGTACTCATCATTATGAACAACTTTTACTATGGAAATAAATCTGAAATCGCGAAAAAAAAATCAGCTGTTCCCTACATTTATGTTCTCAAAATGTAGGGAAAAGCTGTTTTTTTTTCGAGGTTTTAGTTCCGGTCCCATAGTAAAAGTTGTTCATAATGATAAGTACAATGAACCCTTAAGAGGTTGTTAGTATTTTTCCAATAACCCTGTATGCACAGGTGACTAGCGACTGTCTATATAAAAATATAGAGTACCTATGCTACGAAATAGTTTAGACCGATTTCGCAGACGTCGAAAAGACAGGGTAAAGTCACCTGTCAGGGACGTTTGTGCAAATAATATAAATAGTACATAATGAGTACCCTACTGTGTGTAATTGCTTGGCAAACAAGCCAGTGGACCACCTGGTGGAAAGTGGTCACCAACCTATTATCACAGTGTACCTACTTACTACATACAGTGGGTCAACGCCTATATATTTGACAGGTCCTATGAAATGTCAAAATTATGTAGGGGCGGAGGTTATGTCCCAAGTATGCAGTATGGCTACTCGGGACATAACCTCCGCCCCTTCACCCCGCACCCCCCCGCACGATTGCTCTGCGACAATGTTCTACGTTGACCGACTGTAAGGAGTAAGATATAGGTAGACTGTGCTATTATACACCGTGGGCCCGAGGTATCCGAAAGATTTTAACCACGCCTTTCTGATAGTATTAAGAGTCAAATGTTATATCAACAAAAGTCCAGTTCCGTTTTTTTTTTCTGTACTTTTTAAATCAATTAACTTTAGTACTTCCTTGTAAACAACACCTTAGGTTGAACTGGCAACATTTATAAATTATCGTGTGAGTGGATAAGAAACTTCTCACTTCACAACCCTCCCCGACAAATAAGACATACGGCGAGAGGGGTATGGTATGACAAAAGTCGCAACGCCGCGTTCATAGGACTTGTTACCATAAATGTTTTTCGTTTTGTGAATTTCCGTAAATAATGAATATTTCGAAAATTAAGCTTTATTCAACAAACTATATCCCAGCTTTTTTTCTCCAATTAGGCATCGGAATCGAAGGTTAAAATCTTTCGGGTACCTCGGGCCCACGGTGTATAATACACCTACAACATGAAGTATGCTGGGGCCTAATTCTCCTAAAATAAATCTTGATGAATCACAACCGAACCAAGGCCGAACCGTTCATTCAGACAGTTCTCAATTTCAAAAGCTATTAAATTGTTTGACACAAAAAACAAAATCAATCATTTTGAAAGTTTTCGAAAACAAAAACTGACTGACGGTTGTGGTTCGATTGCGTTTGGCAACAATTTATTTTAGGAGAAATAGGCCCCTGGTGCGTTGCCAACCTTACAGACAAAATTGGAATATCTTATATGCCTGTAATTTCACCGGCAGCCATACCCTTCAAAGCGGAACACACCAATGCTCTTTGGTGGCACAAATATTGATATCTATGGTCCCAGTGATTAATTTGAAAAGAGAAAAGAAAAGAAAATTTAGTTTCAGCTCCGCACCGTCTCAACAGAATGCCGGCGTCATATCGGCGCGTCGTTTTAGTGAATTCTAACCATCACGCAAATCCCCACTAACGATTTAGTTACCTTGTGGTATCGCTGTGGGTGTTGTGTCCATTCCAATCGGCTCAACGTTCATGTTGTCGGGTTCCGTTGTCTGGAATCAAAGAGTTTTTATGTGGATTTGTGTCGTAATTTTACATATACAAGGTGAAAAAAATAACGCACAACCTCTAAAGGGGGTCACTGTACTCATCATTATGAACAACTTTTACTATGGGACCAAAACGGAAATTGCGAAAAAAAAATCAGCTGTTCCCTACATTTTAACGATTTATGCGAACATAAATGTAGGGAACAGCTGTTTTTTTTCGCGATTTCAGGTTTCGAGATATGAATGACGTCATTCATTATACAATGAATTTACTATCAATATTTCATATGTATCCTTCCCTGAGAATAGCTCATTTGATAAGAGAAAACCGCATCAAAATATGACCAACGGTTCTCGAGATAATTACGAACATACATACATACATGTCACACAAAGAATCTCTTTTTTTTAAGTCGGTTAAAAGTAAAATAAATAAAATAAAATGTTTCTACTAACGTCCTCTACCTGTTGCGAGTTGTCGATGGTGCGGATTTCGTGGTACTCGCGCATGCGCCGCTGTTGGGGCACACTGCTCAGCGTGATGGCCTCCACCGTCTGCGCGCCGACCTCGGTGCGGTTTTCATTGTCCACCATGTTCAGAGATGTCGATCCGGTTGAGCTTTTCCTGCGCCTTCAGAATAAATGTGTAAGATTGGGCTTAGTAATGTACGAACTAAAGAAACTGGTCGACAATCTCGAAAAACTCACGTACATTTCCAGAATGAGCGGATCTAGCATTGTATAGACTTTCCGTACAATGGGAGGTCAGCTTGTACTGGAAATGTATAGCTTTGGTAGGGTTGCCAACTCTTTGTCGGTCAAAAATAGTAGTTCCAAAATTATTACCCACAAAAATATAGTGGGTAAAGAAAGAATGAAAAAAAAGTAGCTTCCAAGCTTTATTTTTTAAAAGAATATTTTAAGTAGGTACCTAGTTTCCAAACCACAAACTCGAGAGCGCGAAAATCGAAATTGCCAATCTATCAAACTCAAGTGAACGGAACTGTCAACTTGTGATACAGAATCGTTCAGAAATAGTTAATTACGTTTTACGCTTACTCTTTTTGAAACGAATATTATAGTTTTGAGTTTGATGCCTTTAAAATATAGTAGTTTCGTATAGTACTATATACTTTTTTCAGAAATATTGTAGTTGGGCCTCTAATATAGTCGGGTTGGCAACCCCAAGCTTGATATGCAGCCGTCTCACGACGGTCATTGGGGCCAATTCTCCTAAAATAAATCTTGATAAATCACAACCGAACCAAGGCCGAACCGTTCATTCAGACAGTTCTCAATTTCAAAAGCTATCAAATTGTTTGACACAAAAAACAAAATCAATCATTTTGAAAGTTTTCGAAAACAAAAACTGACTAACGGTTGTGGTTCGATTGCGTTTGACAACAATTTATTTTAGGAGAACTAGGCCCCTGGTCTATACGATTGTTGTGACTATCGTTTCTGGGCAATAAGCTGTTTGACTACTGTTAAAAATATACAACAACTTAATATAATGTTGATGATATACAAAGAATATGTATGTGAAAAAATAAATAAAACCGATGAAAGAACAGAGGAGCTACACACTTGAAGGTTGTGTGGAGCTTTTTCTGTCCTTGTCGCGTGAAACTGGTCTTTTACGGAGTGATGTCAAGTTACTCTGAAGTTTTTTATGTATGATTGTTTATAACTTGGGCATTATATTGAATATTTCATTACCAGAGATGTGAATTATTTGAAATACATGCATTTAAAATACAAATACAAAATGCAAAATCCCTATTTTTATTTTGCATTTGAAATACTTTTTTTCAAAATGTATTGTCTATTTTATTTGAAATACTTTTTAAAAATATTTAATATTTGTAAAGTGCAAAATGGTTTTGTTAATTTTTTTTATTCATGTTTCATATTTTTCATTCTTAAATTCTTGGCACAAATACTTTAAAGAGTATTTGTGCCAAGTTTCAAGTTTATAAATACTGGAAATAAGATTTTTCAAATAAACTTTATCACCCCTTTTCACTCCCTTAGAGTGCGCTTTCGCTATAAAAAAAACAACTACTCTCCAAATTTCAAGTTTCTACCTTTAGCGGTTCAGGCTGTGCGAGAATCTTACATTTGGACTTGTTCTTTATAATATAAAAATCATCTATATGTATACATATAAAATCATCTATATGTATACATATAGATGATTTTTCCAATCTTTAAATCGCTATATCTCATGAATTCGTAGATTCAACAGGAAAGAGGAACTCTTTGATCAAATACTAGTGTTAAAATCAGTGAAAAAAGGTATTTTATTTGAAAAACCTATTTTGAAAATACGTATTTTGCATTTTGTATTTAAATACTTTCATTGAAAACCATTTTGTATTTTTATTTGAAATAAAAATATAACCAAGCATTTGCATTTTGAATTTAAATACTTTTAATATACTATTTTGCACATCTCTGTTCATTACGTAGTTTAGTTACTTATCATTTTCATCAGTTCAAGTTCGATACCTCCTAAGGATTTTATGTTGATTTTTATGGATAGTAGGTCATATTTTAACCCACCTTTTGCGTTTGTTCGATGGCGAAGCGGCCGGCGAGTGTCGTTGGGAGTCCAAAGAGTCGCCCTGGTTGTGGAACTCTGCGGAGGTGCCCTGAGATCGCGTCAGGGAGGTCGAGTCCGGCATTTCTGTCAGACCTTTTATCTTCAGGAGTTTTGCGGTGTCCAGCACCTGGCGCGACATAGATCAAAAATTAAAAAAAAACACGACACCTCTGTTTATCACGGAGCGATATTGTTAATTGTCAATCTATTTAACACGAAAACGAAACTTAGGGACCCTCTCCACGAGCGAGAGAATCGCGGTGATATTATCGTCGTGTCACGTATTTCTATACACTCTCATCACCACGATTGTCTCGCTCGTGGAGACGGCCCCTAAGAGAGTGTATAGAAATACGTGGCACGACGATAATCACCGCGATTCTCTCGCTCGTGGAGACGGCCCCTTAAATATAAGGTTTAGTAAAAATAATCAATAAATGCTTCGTATTATTCATTAGTAGTATTCAATTTCATTAGCGGCTGTGAAGACGACACAAGTCAGGTGTCAGCGGGACGTAACGTTGTTGGCAGGACGGGGCACCGCAACCCGCGGCCTCCGTCTCGCGATGTACCAGTGTGTGCACTCGCAGCTAACTTCACAGCCGCCAATAAGTTTGTATCCAACTGTAGAACACTTCACGCACCTTAGGCAACTGTTCCTCGGTTACGTTGACCTCTCCGCAGTACATGAAATCGACCATGGTGCGCAGGTCGGCGTACGTCACATCTTTGAGAATCACTATTGGATGCGGCGACGGATTGTCCACGAAGAGAGACTGAAAGTTAAAGGCGGGTTGTTTTAAGACGTGGTTTATTGGATTACTAGCTGTTGCCCGCTGTTTGGAGAACTATTTCATGTATAGACGCCAGCACATAAACCTACTACAATCTGTCTTCTTTAATAGATTTTCATCTTTATTGCGAAAGCATTCGGTTCAAAGTTGTTTGGGAAAATTTGACAGTTTCGGGTAGCCTGACCTGCTGGCATCTGTACCTGGGTAAAAAGTATCCTAATCCAGGTCATGGTCTACCTGTGTGCTAAATTTTATTTAAATCCGTTCACCTGTTAAGGCGTGATTGATTAACAAATATCCAAATTCACAAACATCACTTTTACATTTATAATATTAGGAGGAATAGTAGGATGTTTAACCCTTTACACCTGCAAAAAAACCAGAGTGTTTCACTTTTAAAAATTCTGGCGCCAAACCGTTTACTTTTTGCGAACGGCTCCGGCATCGATCGATCTTGAGGATGTTTCGCCATCCTCACGATCGATCCCGTAAAATAAATAAAAAATAAAAGTGAAACTCACTCTCATTTTAGGCCGGGTGTAAAGAGTTAAACAAATACATGTCTATATCTTCACCAGCTGAAAAGAGGTTTCAACTTTCGTTTACATGTCGAGTATCTGAGTCAATTTTAATTATCATTTTACAGGTAGTCCTTATTTATTGTTGCACCGAGAACTGCCCCTCTCTTTTTTCTTGCATGTCCATCCAAAGGTTGTCTGGAAGAAATCGCCTAGTGCGATAAGACCGCCCATTGTACATCTCTATTTTTATAGTAATGTTCCTTGTTTGTTTTGTGTACAATAAAGAGTATTGTACTGTAGTCTTCTAAGCAAATGCTAAAAAAAGTAATTAGAACCATGAATACAAATGTATTTGTGGTTCTAATTACTTTTTTTATTTAATAATATTATAACATCACCTTAATTTATAGTGAATAAGATTTTTATTCAGGCTGTCCTGAAACTCAACTTTATTTGGAGAATTTACAAAAATGATATGTAAAAAAAAATTGCCATCTCTACACATTTTTAAGGAAACTTTTCGCTTGGCTAAAACATTAAATATCCCGATGACTTTTTTACCGTCTAGAAAAAAATGGGTACATACACACCTGCGCATGATTTGAGTTTCTATAGTAGGTATCTATCTATAGATATATCAATTTCATAAAAAGAGAATGTGAAAAAAAACTATTCCATGGGGTTCTACCCCGTTCACCTAGTATACCCACATTTTTCATTCATTTTCCAGACGGTAATAAAAGTCACCCATTATACATAATAAGTTTTTTTTATTAGAGCAGCTCGTGGCTAAATAATTACAGCCGCATAGACCGATCTTCCGGGTTAAGCCACGCTTGCCGAGGTTGGTCTGTGGATGGGTGACCATTTACCATAGCGAGTTTCCTCCGTGCCTCGGAAAGCACGTAAAGCCGTTGGTCCCGGCTGTCATTTGTAGATCTTTGACAGTCGTTACTGTTGGTCAGAAGCCAGAAAGTCTGACAACCAGTCTTACCAAGAGTATCGTATTACCCAGTTACTGGGTTGTGGAGGTCTGATAGGCAGTCGCTCCATGTAAAATACTGATATTCAGCTGCATCCGGTTCGAGTGGAAGCCGACCCCAACATAGTTGGCAAAAGGCTAGGCAGATGATGAAGTTTTTTTTATTATTATATTATTTGGTCCTAGATCGTTTAAATTAAAGTAAATAAATAAACAGTTAAATTATCATTGACATTAATGTAACTCTTACATGTAAATAATGCAATGGTTCTGTAATGCATTAATTGGGGCCCAATCCTACTATTATAACAAAAAACCAAACCGCAAACGAACCACAACCGTCACAGTCAGTTTTCGTTTACGAAAACTGTCAATTTTTTTTTTGTCGAATTGTTTGGCTGTTTTTGTAAACGAAAATTATCGGTACAGTACCACTTCAGCTTCGTTTCGGTTACGATTGATCATCGTTTCTGTTAGTAGAATTAGCCCTTATTCAGTACGAGTATTTACTTTTGCGCCAGTGTGCAACATAACAGTTATATATGCAACATATAATGTAATTCTCTGGTGCTACTTGTCTTAGGGCGCTTTGCCACCAGAGATGTGCTATGCAACGTTGCTATGGATGCGTTTGATATCCACCAATCATATTCATTGGTCCACATAGCATAGCACTGGTGGAAACTGATTCAACTAAGCTACGTTTTTTATATGGAAGGATGCGTGCTGTGGATGCGTGTTATGGATGGTCGCGAGTGGTGTTGTGGATGCGCAGAGCACCGCGCCGCCGCTCCCCGTGCCTTCCCTAGGCCGGTTTTAGTGCTTGACCGACCGTCGGTGCGTACGTCGGTCGCGCTTGTCATTTGTATGAAAATTCACGAGTCGTGACAGTGCTCGACCGACAGTACGCACGCGTATATTGCTACGCACTGCGTACGAGGACCGTCGGTCAAGCGCGTCCGCATGCGTGCCGTCGGTCGACCGACGCGCTATGGATACATATTAACGCGTTCAGTGCTACACCGATCGGTGGACCGACCGTACGGATGCGCGTATCATCGTAAAAAGAATGAAACCTACTAGTTCAAAACTTCAGTAATATTGTTTGATTTTATTGGTATCATTACCTTTTAATGATTTAAGTACCTAATTTTGATCAAACATGGCATATATTGACACCGAACGCCTAATTACCGAAGTTCGACTTCGTGAACTTCTGTGGGACAAAGGCCACGTGTTATACAAAGACCGTGATGCCAAGTTAAAGGCATGGGAAGAAGTTTGTACAGCTTTGTGTTCAAATTGTGGTATCTACGTCTTCTGTTCCTTATACGTTTACGAAGATAGTAAGCAGCAATTAAACAATTTGTAAACGCGTTCATTTCGTGTACGTGTTTGTGACTGTACCAGTCCGGCCAGTTTGGTTGGTCAGGAGAGCACTGAACGTTAAAAACTGACGATCGGTTATGCGTATCGTCAGGAACGATGGTACGCACCGACGGTCGGTCGAGCACTAAAACCGGCCCTATAGTCGATACGAGCTGCGCATCTTCCTCGCACAGCTACTTTGCGGCAGCGCATTTTCATAGCACATCTTACTCGCTCCGCTACATAGCTTAGCATTAGTGGAAACGGTCATATAGTTTCGTAGCTTAGCTTTAACATTCACGCAGCATAGCTACATAGCACATCTCTGGTGGAAAGGCACGCTTAAACCTGGGGCCTATTTGATGACACTACTCTGCAAGTCAGCACTCCATATTTTGGAACTATTCAGCTGAATTTATGTACCAAAGTATGGAGTGCTGAGCAGTTTCATCAAATGAGTACCTAGTTTTAGACATGATACTTAACACAAATTAAATAATAACTACAGATTGTATCTGAATACATGTAATTCCTTCAAACTTCGTGATGATCGGTGACATAGATAGAGCTGAACGGAAATCATGGAGATTCAATAAAATAAAATAAACTAAATGAGATCATGTTCTTAACGTAGTCATTTTCGCGCGGAGTCAACTGACTGCTCGAAACGATATCACGCTAGTCGTGTCAGCCTGCTGTGTCACTATGCTGCTTCCATTATTTGTGGCATCGAAATGTTCTATCAAATAAAATATTTTTTTAGCAAAATATATGTAATAGCTGAACTGAGGGATCATGATTTTCGACTAAAACGCGTTTAACAAATTTTTGGAGTATCCCATCGGGTTTTTTCAATTTTTTACTAATTCTGTCTTTTTGTTTTGCAAGGATTTAAGATTTGATCCCTCAGTTCAGATGCACATCTAAATAGCTTATTTTATTTTTGTTCCAATAGTACCACTTACCATAAAAGCAAGACAAAAAAGATTTTTTATTATTATTTTCAATCAAACAAAATCTCGTGTTGTCCTAATCCAGTCCACCACAGACCAGTCTAATAATAATCACGTGGTTTTAAGGAATTAAACAAATTAGTTTACACTTTATTATGAAGTATACGCATTGCATATTGAAATGTCCGAGGCAGGCAAAATAGATGCCTGACCTACCAGGACACCAACAAACAAGAGAGCTTTAGATAGTTACATTTACTCACTTGGAAGTAAGTGCTGCATGCTGACAGCACGACTTTGTGCGCAAGCAGCTGCTTCCCGTCCGCAGCCAGCGTCACATCCACCAGCGTCTGGGTGTTGAGCAGCGTGGTGAACATTGATATAAAGTTCGGCTGGTGGTTGTTCCACCGCAGGCTGTACTGCTGAGACATTGTGGGGGCCTGATCATACGCCAAAACGTGAAAAAGAAAATGTATAATTAATAAATGAATAATTAAATACTATAACGTACACACGGCTACATATCAAGCTATACATTACCAGTATAACCTGATTTCGCATTGTACAATGAGAGGTCAGCTTACACTGAAAATATATTATAATAGCTTTATACAAGGTTAGTCAGAAAGGGGGTACTAATCCAAGAGGGTGTTAAAGTACACATAATAATGAGTAACTTCTGTTCTACCACTTTCCCCAAAAGTCAATAGTTGTTTAAGAGAAATAGCTGTTCAAAAATAACATGAAAAACATGCTATAATCTATCCTCAGCTATGATCAGCTGTTTACATTTTAGGTCACATTTGGTAACTAAATTAGGGATGAAGAATTTTTGAAAAAACTAATATAAAAATTATCGAATTTACAAATTTTAAGTATTGCTTTAAAACCGTCTTCAGTGATACTTTAAGTGGCCTGTGGATTAGTACCCCCTTTCTGACTAACCTTATATAAAGCTATTATAATATATGAAATCAACCGGCTATAGCCGTGTGTAGGTAAATATTTATCTTAATTATTATAAGGGATCGTCCATTAATCACGTGAGGCTCAAGGGGCTGAAGGGGCTCAAGGGGGTCGTATAAAATCACGAAATATCACAAGGGGGTGGGGGGGAGGGTGCAGTGAGATGTCACGTGTGTTATTTTTATGCTAGTCAGAAACAACCTGCAACCTTAATGTCTGTCTGGACATTTTCAACACTGTGCTTAATTTTACAGAATTTAATTTAAAATATTAGTTTTTATCTGACACAATTTATTTTATTTAAATATCCATACACACGTTGCAATATAAAACTGACTTACATCCGTCACCTCACACTTCAGGTCTAGTTGAAAACCAGCGTCAGGCACTAGTTGTCTGGCCTTTTTGGCGCAGCCGTGAGGCACAGTTTCCTGTTTTTTTTTTTGTTTTTTTTATGCTTTATTTTGTATTGTGTGCCTTTTAGTCTGTGCTAAATAAATGTATTTTCTTTCTTTCTTTCTTCTTAATTATAGTATACCTATATTTAAAGATAATATTGTGATTTTTTTTAGGATATTTTGTACCAAAAAAATGTAGGGGTAGTTTAAAACCTCACCACGTATCACAAAGGGCGAGGGGGGCGCTAAAAAGTTGTTAAAACCCATCACGTGATTAATGGACGAACCCTATCATGTAACTCTGCTGACTACAATTTTGCAATTTAAAAACAAAACTGTCAAATCTAGAGTATTTCTTTTGCGTCCTGTTTCTACATAACTGTCTTGTAGAGCATGTTATGCATTCGAAGGCGCCTCTTATAGTATAGTATCTGGGGGCCTACTCCCTAAGTCCGTCAACGAAGTTAGTCGCCCGTCCGAAAGTAGCCCGAAACGTAGTAGTGAACAAAACCAGTGTCAAGTTCAACTTTTCGGACGGGCAAAAACACATCGGTATTAGGGACAACTGTCAAATCGTGTTGTCATTCATTCTTAGTTCGGGCCCCGAAATAATCGTATGTCCGTAGGTGATAGGGAGTAGGAAACGCTCGTAACTAAGGCCGAAACCACGGACTTCGTGCTTAGGGAGTAGACCCCCTGAAACGTAGTCAGTACCTATATAATTATGTAACTCGTAAATGATCATTATTATTATAATTCATTATAATAATGATCTGTTGGTTTGTTTACCAGCATTAACGTTGTCAAACACGGTGCAGATAATTCAATATATTAATGCGAGTATTAGCGCATAAAAACTTATAGTATCTGAAGGTATCTCACCAGGAGAAGATACAATATATGAAACCCGATATATCCAGTTAATAAAATTTGTATCTGCAGATATGATCGTCACGAATATTTTGTATCTGACAGAATCTGTTGATATCGGTCCGTAGCTTCAGATACTTAACGATAAAATAAATGTTATTTGCGCTGTGTCCATTGGTTTCAAAGAAGAGCGATATCGTAAGATATGCGCTCAGATATCTTATAGTATCTGCACCCTGTGTTGACAGCTTTTAATAAAGGGGTTTCAACATTACCCTTTTTTTAGGGTAATGTAATAAATGTTATGTAATAACTCTTATTTATTAACAGTTAGGGCGCTTTCTTCGGTCTTCAGTTGGGCCTCTTGTAACGCCCTAAAAATCGGATAGTATAATAAACGCTTTACAGATAATACTGCTAGACGTAACGAGAATTATTGCTCTCGCGCACAGTATTGGCACAACATCTATGATAAGAACATGTTGAGCGTAAAGTTGGCGCTGTTCTCTAAAACCTAAAAATTCGATTTACATGTCAAATTATTTTGAATATTTACTATAAAACATATCTGAAAGGTGTAGTAGAATTATTTTTTAAGATATTGTTGAGTTAAAATAATATTTTTTTTTCATTTGTTTTAATTTTGACATGTAAAGCTAATTTTATAATAACGTGATACCTAAATATAACAAAATACCTACCTACCAAGTGCGTGTCGGAGCATGCACGCAAATTCAATTGCAATTCTGGTATTCTGTTCCAAAATGCCATGATAAGAGAAATTAAACTTAATTTCTAACCAAAGCCAGTCCTTACACGACATACCCACAGCTTTAAAAATTAAAAAAAAAATGACATAAGGGGCCATCCATTAATTACGTCACACGAATTTCATGATTATTTGACCCCACCTCGTCCTTGACAGATTTGGGAGACTCCCCCCTCCTCATGTGACGTCACATATTTTGCAATTTTACATCTAGAAATTATTAAATTAAAACAGCAGCTCCGAAATTACTTTTATTTCCATTTAATACTTAGATATATTAGATTTTGAAAAGTGACGTTACGATTTTAGGACCCTTGTACAATGTCACACTTCGTGGACCCCCTCCCCCACCCCTTAAAGTGTGACGTAATTTATGAATGGTTCCTAACAACACGTCTGTATTCCCCGAAGTGTTATACAGAGGTGTATAGTACACCTTCATTTCGCTGTCATGTTTAAGTCCCATGTAATAAGGGCTAGCCTATTGCTATAAACTGGGCACAAACCCAGATTCCAGGATGTTACTGAGAAAATCCACACGGAAAAACTAAATAACACTTTGCTCGATCTGAGGATCCAACCCAGGATCAAGCTTAGCAGTCGCACATGCAACCACTAGACCAACGATGCAATCAGTGGTTGAAAGTGTTCTGTGACAAAAGACAGATACATGACGAATGATTCGATTGTTCCGGGATCGGGCTCATTATCCACCAAAGTGGAGAGGAGAGGAGACGAGAGGAGAGGAGACGAGAGGAGACGAGAGGAGAGGAGACGAGAGAAGACGAGAGGAGATGTGTTTTGAATAACCAATCAGATTTCATTATTTCCACATCTCCTCTCCTCTTAGCTGCGGTGGAAATGGATCAAGCGGAGAAGAGAGATGTCTCATTTTCATATAGAATTTTGTGCTGCGATCGAGCAAGCGGCGCGGCAGAGCGTAGATGTGTGTAGTCGAGCGGCCGGGCGAAGAACGCGCTCGCGCGCCCCTTTCCCCGCTGCCATCTCCCCGCGCCTCGCACACCCGAACTGACTGATTTCGAGCTCTCACAGCTCACATCTCCGCTACGCATAGCTCACATCTACTCTCCGCTACGCATCTCCATTCCGCTTTAGTGGAAATAACCTGCCAGCTTCGCAGCACATCTACTCTCGTCTCCTCTCCTCTCCGCTTTGGTGGATACCAGGCCTTATACAAGGTACAGTCAACCAAATTGATAAGTATGCAGGCAACTATCTAAATTCGTATTTTTAGAGAGTTATGCGTGTGTTGGGTGGCTAAGTCTTTGCCATCGCTTGTCTGACCGTGTCTTACGTATATAATGATCACGCAAAACGCGTCGTGCGTCGGGTCGTGAGCTCCCTAAAATAAAGTTGAGGCACACGATGGCTGATGCATGCGTGCCGTCAGTTGGGACCGGTTAACTCAAAACTGCCATGGCTTTTCCAGACGTTTTTTCCCTACATTTTTCCACTGGCATTGTTTTATACCACAATGTTTGGACTTTAAAAGAGACGTTGACCTCTGTTTGTTTCGGCTTTTCTTCTCAGAGCTGGTCAGATAGGAAATGCCGGTGCTATCTAGTCTTACAAAAACATTACATTGACTTGTAAGTGTCTGTAACAGATTTATTTACAGAAATAAATATAATTTATCACAATTACAATGACAATTGCCTGCGTAGTGCATTGATATCCGATGCTTGCCTGTATACATAACTCTTTTGTGTACTGCACATGGACAGTAAGGGCCATCAGAAACTGGTTAAATAGTCGCCGTCGCGTGTAGCCGGACCTTAATGTACGTACTACGCCTACGTAGCACGTGTACCGACTGATATGAAAATAACTTTATTATTTAACCTTGTCATCTTTTATAATGGCGAAAGCACAAACATGTATTTATCAAACCCATAGCATTATTGTTATTCAACAGAAAACCTGATGGTTCTAAGGTGGTTCTTATGTAATTTTGTATATCGTCAGTGAAGTTCTAACGCGACGTCTTACGTAGTAGTAGGCGGTTTAAAGCGACGCGAATTGCGAAGCAATGCGATGCGGTGACACGCGATGCGTTGCGAAGCGACGGCTTTGTCCTACGAGCCCGCGGACCGCTCGCCGCGCGCCGCCTTCATTCAGTAGCACTGTACGGCACCGCATCCAGTTCGCGTGAAAATATCAAGCCAACTGACAGCGTTCGCTTCGCGCCGCGCCGCGCCGCACCGCACTCCACGTGCGTTTGGTCACGTAGGCCACTTCAATAGGTATCGACTGTTTGTTGTTTTCGCGTCGCGCCGCGCCGCTTCGCGTCGCTTGTAGATCGCTCATGTAGGATGACGTGTAACAGTGCGGAGGTCAAAAATGGCTACTTTATAGAGAGTGAAAAAACTATTTAAAACGAGCGCTGAAAGCAATATTGTTTTTAATTATAATTACAAATGAACTCTTTGATGATTTATAAACCTTTGAAAATCCTAATAATCTTTTTCATTTCAAGTAATATTGTGCCTCTCGCAGTCTTGTCTGTTTTTGTCACAAAATGACTTACGCACTGTTAGAACTTCACTGACCTTATGCAAGATGCAATTTATTAGGCGGGGTTATATATAGAAGATGAAAATCTAGACGTAAAGTAATCAAAGTGCAGGGCGGCCACTGAGGAGGTAGATACTGTGAATAGGTAGATACATGTAGACGTTTATTGAATGGATGCTTGAAAATACATCACGTTCTACAGGTTTCATCGAAATTGAAAGGTCCTTCTTTTTAACCGACTTCTTCAAAAAGAGAGGTCCCCAATACGTCTTTTTTAAAATTGTATTTTCGATCATGACTGCGACGGACATGATTTCGATAACTTTTTTGGTCTGTCAATAGCAAGTTAAACATGTTAAGTAGGGAACGCTTTCATGCCTAAATACCAAGCTTTGATATAAAATGATTTATTAGTATTAAGCCACGTAGTAAAAACAAACACAAAATAAGTTTTTGGTACTTCGAATTTTCTAGAAGCCTTTTAGCTATATATAACACTACTTCCGGCAGTCGCATCGTTTTCCAAACAAGCAAATTGGAACAGATTGAGTAGGAATGGAAAGGCAAGGTCTAGAAGAAAAACTTTGTTTACCCTCCTCAGACTAGGCACACAAGACAAGATTTGTAATTTTTTAAAGGCGTCAAAAGATGTCTCGAAGTTGGTTTATATTCAAGAGGTCACTAGATTTCTTGAACACTAACATTAATATTTATTTGGCGCATATGTACAGACTAGCGACTGTCTGTATAAAATATAGAATACCTATGTTACGAAATCTTTTACACCGATTTTGCAGTCCACTGCTGGATGTCGAAGAAAGAGGGAATGATTACCAGTTAGCGACGTTTGTGACAAGATATTGTATTAATCGCTTGGCAAATTAGCCGACGGCCCACCTGATGAGAAATGGTTACCGCCGCCTATGCGTTGCCAACCTTATGCTTGTTTCCCGCGGTGCGTGATATCGCGCACCGCGACGCACGAGCTCGCACCGGCGCACCATGGGAAGAGACTCATCCATGGTAACGCGGACGTCGGTAACTTCAAATGTGCGGTGCGAGTTCTCTTTAACTTAGTTTTTTGGAATGAAAAAATAGCTTCGAATCACGCACCCTCATAATGTGGCTTCCCACGGTGCGTGATTTTACGGATGACACCACGCACAGCCGGTGCGCGCTACCACGCAGCGTGGGAAGCCAGCTTTAGAGACAAAGTTGCAAAGTCTCATGTTCATGTAATTTAACTGGCACCCATACCCTTCAAACCGGAACACAGCAATGCTGCTTGGCGGCAGAAATAGGTATGGTGGTAGTACTTCCCCGGACGAACTCTTTTACAAGGAGTTCTACTACACATTACAAGTTTAAACCTGGCAAGGATTTTTGTTGCATTCATTGTATCACATATATCGTCACTCTCCGCGCTAACTGTCGTAACTAGCAATTGATATTTTTTCAGAGAAATTCTCATAGAGTGACGTATCTGCTTCAAATGAATAGAAATAAATAGATAGGTACCTTAGGGCTTTATGGCAACTACTAACCAAGCCAAGAGTAAGCCAAGAGCAATATAAAAAGTTATTAATTCATTAATAAAGCCACAGCTAACGCTACTACTGAAAAAATATCAATTGGAACTAGATACGACAGTTAGCGCGGAGGGTGACGATATTATACGCGTCTCAACAAAGGTCACAGCTCATTAGAGCCACCCAGCACCCGACCCGTGTCGCCTCGTCGCTCGGCGTCCACTCGTTGTCAGCAGGTGGTTCACGGGTGGACGCTGCGTTATCACCAGTAAACGTCGCGTGGTCAACCAGAATAGTCGTCGGAGGAGTCCACTCGATGGCAACGCGCTGTTCACTCGAGACTTGTGCGTTGGCAATGCGCAGCAACGCAAGTCAAGCATGCGAGCAGGGATTTGTCACAAAGTGGTAAACTCGTCGTCCGCGTGTGGATGGCATACGCCCGAGGCGATCCGGTGACGCTACGGAGTTGATGTAGTGAGCGCATATCCATACAAGTTCATATAATGAATACTAACCGCACGAGGCGAGGCAATGCGGTGGCTCTAATGAGTTGTGACCTTAAAACCCTATTAATAATGCATTATTAATAAAATTATGCAGATTTTAATCTCCCGAATATAGTAAAACCACAGAATAAATAGTACAAGTAGTAGTATATACAATTTCTAGTAGAACGCTGATATCAACTATAGTTTACCCATATTCAGTAATTATGAGAATTCGCAATATATAACATAACGCCTGTATTCCCCGAAGGACTGGGCAGAGGTATATAGTAAACCCTCATTTCGCCGTTATGTTTAAGTCTCATGCAATATGGGCCGAGCCTATTGCCATCAACCGGGTATAAATCCAGACTACTCTGAGACTCCACTCGAAAAAACCAAAGAACATTGCGCGACCTGAGGATCGAACCCAGGTGGCCCACTCCTTAAATCCGTCAACGAAGTTAGTCGCCCGTCCGAAAGTAGCCCGAAACGTAGGAGTGAACAAAACAAGTGTCAAATTCAACTTTTCGGACGGGCAATAACACATCGGTAGTAGGGACAACTGTCAAATCGTGTTGTCATTCATTCTTAGTTCGGGCTCCGAAATAATCGCATGTCCGTAGGTGATAGGGAGTACGAAACGCTCGTAACAAAGGCCGAAACCAAGGACTTCGTGGAAGGAGTAGACTCCGAGGACCTAATTAGCAGTCGGCAATTTCGCGTAGAGGCAGTATTTGCAATAACCATTCAAAATCGACTACTAAACTGATAGGTATCCGAATTCGGTTTGTTTTTAAGTTTTAACCAGTAACATATCCAATATTTTTCGTTATACGCCGCAGATAGAGCGACCAAACGATACTCGCTCTACCTATACCAATACTGGACGTCAACGGACCCAATATTGGCAATAGGATACAACAATATGTCGGTACACCGGTTTGTAAACTTAGTTAAGTGATTGAAGTCATTTGTCTTCACAATTTATTAGGTTACGTGCACACTTGCAATATGTGTCCCTACGTTATAGTATACAACACATGAACCGAGTATTACGACGACCTGAATTGAGTTCCAGGTAAGGAAGGCAGGTAAGGAAGGAGAGAATTAAACTAAATCAATACTCGTTATAGTGAAGCTCTACCTACGTTTCCATGGTGAGATGAATGAACAAATTATAGTCAACAAATTGCGACCATATTTTTGAAAACATGTTTGATTTACCGGAATGATAGGAAGTGTTATTGGGATTTTCCGATAGGAATTTCTCAGTGCGGAGTCTGGGGGTCTACTCCCTAAGCACGAAGTCCGTTGTTTCGGCCTTAGTTACGAGCATTTCCTTCTCCCTATCACCTACGGACATACGATTATTTCGGGGCCCGATCTAAGAATGAATGACAACCAGAGATGTGAATTATTTGAAATACATGTATTTAAAATACAAATACAAAATGCAAAATACCTATTTTTATTTTGCATTTGAAATACCTTTTTTCAAAATGTATTTTCTATTTTATTTGAAATACTTTTTAAAAATATTTTATATTTGTAAAATGCAAAATGGTTTTGTTCATTTTTTTAATTCATGTTTTATATTTTTCATTCTTATATTCTTGTTATTTACTTTAAAGAGTATTTGTGCCAAGTTTCAAGTTTATAAATACTGGAAATAAGATTTATCAAATAAACTTTGTCACCCCTTTTCACTCCCTTAGAGTGCGCTTTCGCTATAAAAAACAACTACTCTCCAAATTTCAAGTTTCTATCTTTAGCGGTTTATACTGTGCGAGAATCTTACATTAGGACTTGTTCTTTATATGCATGTATGTGTATATAGATGATTTTTCCAATCTTTAAATCGCTATATCTCATGAATTCGCAGATTCAACATGAAAGAGGAACTCTTTGATCAAGTACTAGTGTTAAAATTAGTGAAAAAAGGTATTTTATTTGAAAAACCTATTTTGAAAATACGTATTTTGCATTTTGTATTTAAATACTTTCATTGAAAACCATTTTGTATTTTTATTTGAAATAAAAATATAACCAAGCATTTGCATTTTGAATTTAAATACTTTTAATATACTATTTTGCACATCTCTGATGACAACACGATTTGACAGTTGTCCGTACTACCGATGTGTATTTGACCGTCCGAAAAGTTGAACTTGACACTTGTTTAGTCCACTCCTACGTTTCGGGCTACTTTCGGACGGGCGACTAGCTTCGTTGACGGACTTAGGGAGTAGGCCCCCTGATTTGTGCTCGGTTGATGGCAATAGGCTCGCCCTCTATCACATGGCGAAATGTGGGTGTACTATACACCTCTGCACAACCCTTCAGGGAATACAGGCGTGGTGTTAGGAACGGTGTTAGGAAATACGGAAGGGAGTGTTAGACTCTTACTGACTAAAACCCATCAGCTAGCCATACACGCACGGATATGCCCGCCGGATCTGCCCAACAGACGTGCCTGGCGGGCAGATCCGTGGGTGTATGGTGAGAACAGACACGGATATGCCCGCCGGATGCCTGCCCGCTGCCCGTGCTTAAAAAGACCGGAACAGGTACGGGGAAGGCAGATACGAGTACCAACCGTGCGTATGTGCGTAGCGACGGATGTGCCCGCTGAATTGCGCCTCAGTCGCGCACTAATACTTTGGTTTGGTAGTGTACATGAAATCACGGATCCGATCTGAGTCGTCTGTACGTGTCACGAAATCTGTACGTGTGGCGAAATCACGGATCGGATCAGAGATGCGTCTGTCGGTCAAATCCGTGCGTGTATGGCTAGCTATCCGTGTTCCTCCTAATGCCCTTTGCGTTCCAGGGTCGCAGTAACCCTTTCGAACAAATTCCGCAACCCTAGCAGGCACTGGCCCTAACGGGCCCTGTCTATCAAAGTGTAACTTACGAAGATAACGAGGCTATGTACCGAACTTTTCAATTTCCATACAGGATAACAAGCAATTATTTTTTCACAACCTGAGTATTGTATCCATCGTTAGCGAGGCATAGCTTAATTAATATGTACCTAGATAAATTGGTATTGGAGAGCGCGAATTTGGGTCAATTTGTTTGAAAGTGAAACTTTTATAGGCGGCAAACAAACTGCTGGACATATCCCCCTATCCCCCCTTATTTATAAAAGATTGACATTTTATAGATGTCCTTGTCATTTGTATGCCAATGAATAGTTTTTCGGTTTTAATTAAACAACCTTTAATCATAGTTTATACGTAAGGGTGTTAGGCTTGTTACACACGTACCAGATTTTGCCACCAAATAGTGTGGGCGATACCGACCACATCGCAAGTATAACGCAACTACCAGCGACACTGCACTCTAGCTGCCGGCCACCTCGCAAATACAACGTTGCCTCGACGTAACGCGCGCACGGCTGCGTCCTCAGCCTCACTAGCCATAACGTAACCACATTGCAACTACTTGCGACAAAGCAAAGATTTTTTTATTTGATCCTAGGCCTGCCTTTGACCGCCATCTCGCCTGATGTTAAGCGATGATGCGGTCTACGATGAAGCACGCTTGCCCAGAAGAAACCGATTCACTCGTGAATTGAAGACACCCAGATTGTAGCTGTCGGGAAACACCCACTCAGGCAGCGCATTCCACTGTTTGGCGGTTTTCACAATGAAAGTGGAATCAAAGCGCTTCGAGAACTAAACTTTCTATTCTAACTTTCGTTGTTTTTTATTGTAATTTAATTCCTATAGTTCATTTAATTTTTCGTGATTTACAGCGAGTAGGGGGCGGCAATATTTCATAGGCCTAGGGCAGCCAACGTATCAAATCCGGCCGTGGGTAGAAGTAGGCAATCAATGAGGTTTACCTGCGCATAGATGTTCCTTGTTTGCCTGTAAGCTTAACTACGTTGCCTTGTGTACAATAATCAATATTCTAATAACGTGTTCCTAGCATTGACAGTCATATCAAATGCCTCAAAGAGATGGACTGGTTGGAATGGATAACATTTACCAGTGTATGGGACCACAGGCCTGGTCGTTACTATCAAAGGGAAGACCTCTGAACGCAGGAGATGCCTTATACGGGCTGTGGGTGGCAGCTGAATTTTCTCATGGACGACTTAAAAGAAACTAAATCTAGGAATACATAGATTATATCAAAAATTGTGTGGACATTAGCATTTATATTTACATCCCATCATATGGTATAGATCAGGGGTGACGCAAAAGAAATGCAGGGGACAAGAATTCCAAAAAAAAGAATGCATTTTACTATGCCATATATTTTTGGCTAAAATAATTACGGCAATAGCAAGAATGTAATATAACAAATATGTTATGGCATTACATTCTTACTCTAAATGGGAGGGTTGGCGGGCCGGATTTAAATCCTTCGCGGGACGGATTTAAATCCTTCGCGGGACGGATTTGGCCCGCGGGCCGTAGTTCGCCCACCCCTGGGTTAGATGAAAGAAATATAGCAAAACATTCAATAATAGTCCTGCGCTGCATCAATTTTTTTAATGATTCTTGTCCCTCTTATGTATTTTACTGTGGTTAAAGTTGTTGCTATCCTAAGATCAACACCAACGGCTGCTCTCCAGTCCACCGAGAAAGTTCGCTGTTAAAATCGGTGACCCATCCCATGCTTGACCGCGGCAACATTACAACTGCCGCGTCGCATTGATTAATCGTTTTACACAGTAAAATCAAATGAAATGATGCCGTATGCACTATAATTGACCAGATTGACAGACAATGTGGCATAATAATACGTATCAAGTGCACCATGACAAGATAATCGGTGCATAGTTGGACGAGCTCTAGAGGAAATAGACGATTGTGGTGCTCACACATCGCGTTCAATCATGGAGATTGCCGGTGGGGTTTGTGACAATGTCAAGGCTACGGAACTATTTAGAGTAACGATGACCGACATGATGTTGGAAGTCGAGGGCAGATACGTCTTCCCTCACCCACGTGCTCACTGCCCACCTCGGCTATCCCATTTCGAAATCTAGTATGGGCTTAAAACTAAATTTTACAGGAGAGCGTATAAACGTTAAATCAGTCAGCCTTTGAAAAGTATTTATGTTTGGTAAAACCATGTGGTTAAAGTGACTTACTAGATTGTAAAATGATCAGAGGCAGTGAATGGCACTTATTAGGTATCGATGCTTAAATATATCTGCTTATTATTTGTGTTTTCAACGCTAGTGTTTTTGTATTTGGTAGAAACCATCAAAACCATCAAACTATCAAAATCGGTTCAGCGGTTTAGGTGTGAAAGCGTCACAGAAAGGCAGAGTTACTTTTGCATTTATGATATTAGTAGGGATTTTATTAACCTGACATACACGTATGTAGATGTGCTACCTGGGGGTCTACTCGGCCTTAGACGGTCTAAAATAGATGACAGATAGAAATCGGATGACGGATTATTTTTGGTCAATGCAGTTTAGTTTGATGTACAGAGTGCGTAGATTTTTACACTCTGTATCTAGCTACACATTTCGAGTATAAGCTGACCTCTTATGGTACGGAAAGCCTATACAATACGAGATCAGCTCATACTGGAAATGTATAGCTTAATATGTAGCCGTGCGTACATACGTGGAGGTAGACTAACTTCAGGCCGGTGTGGTTGTTCCCACCATGTTTATCAACAAAATTATTAAGCTGCAGGCAAGCAATGATATAATTAGATATACACGGTGTAAACGAATTCGTGTAATTCCTTCAAACGGCGTAATTTACTGGTGACACAGATTAACCCTAAATGGGTAATTTTGAAAATGAACAAAAAAAGAATTCAAAATCAAATCTTGGTTTTCTATTTCTGAGTCATTTTAGAGCCCTGAGTTAACTGACTGCAAAGAGCGATATCGCATTAGTCGTGCCCGCCAGCCACGTCATCGTACTTTCATTACTTTATGCGTGGCAACGAACGTTCACTCAAATAAAATATATTTTATGCAAAAAAATGTTTTCTAACTTTTTTACTGAATCCTTATACCGTAGTTGAGATACGATTAAAAAATTAGCCATACCGCATGAAAAAAAAAAGAATTTTATTTTTTTATTTTTAATCTGGTTATTTCCCGTGCGGGGCCAATCTACACCAGTAGTAGATCATGTGGTTTTAAGGAATTACACGAATTCGTTTACACCCTGTATACGTAGGGGTAACGCAATTTATTTAAAGAACTTCCTCAAGATGAAAAATATTGCGCTTTTGCCCGAACAGTAAGTTGATTGAATCCAGGACTTGAAAGTACGTCGTAGGTCTTCGGGGTTTCGTTCAAAAAGATTCTCATGTAACGTTAAACCTTTCAAATGCCTGACCAATTTGTAAAAGTGAAGAAGTGAAGTCGATTTTTATAAAAAGCTCCACCTGTTGCTTACTGAGCCTTCAAGTTTCTGCGCTACGGGTCGTGGGTTCGATTCCCGCACGGAACAAATATTTGTATAGCCTACAGATAGTTGTTCCGGGTGTGGGCGTTTGTTCATGTCAAGATTTGTGTCTGCAAAAGCACCCACGATACAGGAGAAATACAAGGGCAGGGAAATGTTTAAAAAAAATACCTATTGGCCTACGAGAGCAGTGCATCTAACAGAGCGGAGCGTTTGTTTTTAGCAAGCATTTGTTCTGATGGGACTCGCACCTCGGCTTAGGGCGTTGCTGGTGGGGGCTTAGGGGGGGAGACAGCTTGATGAGGGAACCCAACGGTTAATGTTGGGCGGTTGTATACAACGTTAGAGTGCGCGCAAGATAACTCTGCGCGCGACTGAGGGCGTGCTAAACGTTGCCGTGATCACAAAAGTTCAAATTACCGCTTTTTAAGCTTAACTTTTTTATCGCTTAACATAATTTTCCCGTTAAATATTCCTACAATCAGGTAGTTCTACTATCAAAATTGATAAAACGGCACACACTTTGGTGGACCATGATTAGTTCCGATTTCGGCCGCGCGCAGACTTATCTTGCGCGCACTCTATTTTTAGTATATACAAAAACCGAGACACCCCGACAAGATTTTCATCAGAACTGCCTGAATATGTGTTTTTTGTAATAAATCTCCAAGTTACACCTTAGTTTATGTCGCGTTAAGTTCCCTAGTAAAGTGTGAAATGCCTGAGATGTGCTATGCAGGAGCTGTCTAATACACGGAAACTGACCGAGCAGACCATCTTGAGACGGTCTTGAGGGTTGAGCCTCAAGGTGTTTATTCCCGTCAACTGTAAAGCTGCGTCTACGCTAGGCGAGCAGAGCACGAGCGGAGCATGAATTGGCGTAGCGTAGACGGGCTTAGAAGTCTCGAGCATTTGACTGCGCTCCGCCAACTATCGGGTTTTTGACGAACAAGAAGAAATTTGCGCCGCGCACAAGAATTTGTTTGTTGTAACCTCGTTTTACATCCACAATAACAATTGACGCCGTGAACAGAACGGCTCCGCTCGTGCTCGGCTCGTCTAGCGTGGATGCAGCTTTATGGGTAGAAACCTATTGAATCAAAATTGAACTATATGAAAAAAAAAATGTGGTGTAAAAAATATGTCAATCGATTCTCCTAGTGATTCTGAACAAACTAGTTTGAGGTTTAGTGTATACTAAAACTAAGCTTGTATATGTTATACTATCTGCGTGTTAAATCATGATAGTGCGAGGTAGGGGAACTGTCATTTATGAGAGTTGCCGTTAATGTTGCTGTACTCGTCTACACTACCGGAGGTCGATCGTCTTGATGAGTCAGCAGTCATTGCGTCTTGAGAGCTTGCCAGGATCACGTCGGGGTCACCAATGTGGGGGATGATGGTATGGTGTCCCTCCAACACAAAGGGAGGATCCTCCAACCAGGCGGAGTCTTGTGTCTGGCGGGCTACTGCCCAACGGTTAATGTTGGACAGTTGTATATACAGGGTGTAAAAAGACCCATCACATAGCCGAAGTCTTCCCACTCTGTACATCAAACTAAACTACATTGACCAAAAATAATTGCTGGGAAACGACTTTTATTTTTTGGCAATAAAAAAAACGCTTTTTCTTGTAGCGCGCAATGTGTGGTTGTGGCGATGCCGCGCGTTTGTATGCGTGTAGCGGCCACACAGCTGAGCCAAGGCGGTCGTGTGCGTTTGATATTCGTTGCGTTTTTGTAACTTCAAATGCGTAATTTGTGAGGAAAAATTGAAAATTTTGATAAGGTTGTTTGGAAGAAAGTTTAGTATTGTCACTTAGAATACGTTTTTGGAAAAAACTTTAAAAAAATTTAGACTTTGACCTTCAATATCACGAAAACCAATGGTTTCCCAGGTATGGTCTGGTAGAGAAAAATGATCCCAATGATGGGTAGAATATGTGGTTTTCGTTATCGTTAAGGGTCTTTTTACACCCGATATACTACCGGCGTGTTAAATCTTGATAGCGCGATGTAGGAACTGTCATCTATGAGAGTTGTCGTTTATGTCGCTGTAGTCGTCTACACTACCGGTGTGTTGCGTAGTTCGCATGTGGTGTGATAGATGCCGCCACAAGCTCAAAAATTAATAACGCCTCAGTAATAAAGAACGTACCTACATAAACAATTGATCGATCGTGGTAAAGAGATATCAGTATATGTATAAGAACTGCTCCAGGATTTTTCATGAGAATACCTACAGTGCGCGTAAAATAAGCTTACCTCACTGCAACCAGGCTTTAAGCGTTCTGTTCCTTACTTCAGAGGGGCAAAGTGATTTTAAGCGTACTGTACATCACTTTCTGTTTTATTGCGACAAAATGATGCCATAAGGACATATTTTTAATAATTAATAATATAATTTAATCTTTAAGATTAATCTCATGTATGTGAACCACATTCAGAGTATTCAGTAATCGATACTCGTTCCAAATATGTAAAAACTAAACGTTAATTTTTGACCTATTTTTTCAATACTAACTGTAGACACGCTTCGCGTAAAAAACTGCGAGGCGATGGTGCAGGCGATGTTAAATGATAAATAATATTTATTTTGGTAAATAAATCTGTTACAGACACTTTTACAAGTCAATGTTACGATTTTTTTAAGACTATATTTCTGCATCATCTTTACCAACCTACCCTGCCGGTTAATCTCATTTTAATCTATATATATAAAATGAATCGCTATTTCCCTTGGTCATCGCATCACGCGTGAACGGCTGGACCGATTTCGCTAATTTTTTTTTTGTTTTGTTCGTAATTGTCAGGAGAAGGTTCTTATGAAAGAAAATTTTGATATTTAGTAGTAGGTAGGTAGTTGGTAGGTAGTTGGTAGGTAGTAGGTAGGTAGTAGGTAGGTAGTAGGTAGGTAGTAGGTAGGTAGTAGGTAGGTAGTAGGTAGGTAGTAGGTAGGTAGTAGGTAGGTAGTAGGTAGGTAGTAGGTAGGTAGTAGGTAGGTAGTAGGTAGGTAGTAGGTAGGTAGTAGGTAGGTAGTAGGTAGGTAGTAGGTAGGTAGTAGGTAGGTAGTAGGTAGGTCGTAGGTAGATAGTAGGTAGGTAGTAGGTAGGTAGTAGGTAGGTAGTAGGTAGGTAGTAGGTAGGTAGTAGGTAGGTAGTAGGTAGGTAGTAGGTAGGTAGTAGGTAGGTAGTAGGTAGGTAGTAGGTAGGTAGTAGGTAGGTAGTAGGTAGGTAGTAGGTAGGTAGTAGGTAGGTAGTAGGTAGGTAGTAGGTAGGTAGTAGGTAGGTAGTAGGTAGGTAGTAGGTAGGTAGTAGGTAGGTAGTAGGTAGGTAGTAGGTAGGTAGTAGGTAGGTAGTAGGTAGGTAGTAGGTAGGTAGTAGGTAGGTAGTAGGTAGGTAGTAGGTAGGTAGTAGGTAGGTAGTAGGTAGGTAGTAGGTAGGTAGTAGGTAGGTAGTAGGTAGGTAGTAGGTAGGTAGTAGGTAGGTAGTAGGTAGGTAGTAGGTAGGTAGTAGGTAGGTAGTAGGTAGGTAGTAGGTAGGTAGTAGGTAGGTAGTAGGTAGGTAGTAGGTAGGTAGTAGGTAGGTAGTAGGTAGGTAGTAGGTAGGTAGTAGGTAGGTAGTAGGTAGGTAGTAGGTAGGTAGTAGGTAGGTAGTAGGTAGGTAGTAGGTAGGTAGTAGGTAGGTAGTAGGTAGGTAGTAGGTAGGTAGTAGGTAGGTAGTAGGTAGGTAGTAGGTAGGTAGTAGGTAGGTAGTAGGTAGGTATAGGTAGTAAGTAGGAAAAAGTGCATTGCAACGCATGCCGGGTACAGCTAGTGTTTATATAAAGATTTTCTTTGTCATCTATTAGTGTTTTTATGTTTCTTCTTTATTATACAAACAAGAGGTACCTTTTATGGCAACCACCCGATAACTAACAATGTACTTTATCGTTATACGCATACGACACAATTGTCTCGGAAGTTTTTTCCCCGACGGCCTGCTCGCTCGTCTTAGCCAAGCTCCAGTAGCACGCCAGTGTGATCCGTTTCATTACAGTATGTATGGCTGAGCGCTGCGCGCTCTCCGCCCTCTATCTCAAAAACGGTTGAGCGCATGAAAAAAGTTTTGTAACAAAATTCGTCGCAAATTTTATGCTCTACAATTTTTATCATTAACATCATTGGAGCTATAGAAACCTAGATAATTGCGAAAAAACTATTTTTGTGATTTTTGACCTTGAATAACTTACGATGCAGACACGAAAATTTATGAGACATTTGAGACAACTTTTAGAACGCCAAAACGAAGGCGTATACGAGTTTCCAGCTTATCTGTCATTCCGAGGTTCACCCCTTATTTTTTCTTAGTTGACTGGGCTATATCTGGGAAACGAATTGGTACTGGCGAGTGTGTTAGTGGTTAGGTCTTTTAAGTTAAAGTGTGCTTATAGGCATAAGCCGTGTACGCATGAACGAACATGAACATCGCGAACACGACTATCGAACACGTTGTTTGCATGTGCATACCATTAAGCCGTGTACGCACGTGCGAACACGAACATGGCGAACACGAATATCGAACAGTATTTGCACGTGCGTACCACTACCGAATAGTGCGTTCGGCGAACTCGCTAGTGCGTACACGGCTTTACTAAACAGTGTGTTCGGCGAACACGTTCATCGTGATTCGTGTTCGTTCGTGCTTGCATGTGCGTTCCATTACTAAACACGACGACACGTTTGGTGCAGTAGCTAAGCGATTGGCTTCTGCGCTACGGGCCGTGGGTTCGATTCCCACACAGAACAAAAATTTGTATGGTCTACAGACAGTTGTTTCGTGTCTGGGCGTTTGTGCATGTGAAGATTTGTGTCTGTAAACGCACCCACGATACAGGAGAAATCCTAGCGAGGGGCAAAGTTTAAAAAAAAACTGTTTTCGGCGAACACGGTCATAGTGATTCGTGTTCGTTCATGCTTGCATGTGCGTACCATTATCAAAGTGAATGTTCGGCGAACACGTTCATAGTGGTTCGTGTTCGTTCGTGCGTACATACACGGCTTTAGGTTAAGTCCCTTGACGCTAGGGTTACCATTTAGAAATTTGAAAATTCCTGACAAAAAACCTGACATTTCTATAAAAGTCCGGACATTTTAGACACAAAATGCAAACATACCCACTTACCTAGTTACAGTGGTATGGTAGGCATAGTAGCGGGTGGTTATTGGTTACTTATGTAAGTTTTATTACTAGTATTCCATCTAAGCCCAAAAATCCGGACAATTTAAAGAGCCGGACAAAGTCCAGACTAAACTCTAGAAGTCCGGACATGTCCGGACACATCCGGACGGATGGTAACCCTACTTGACGCGAGTTTTGATGCCGCAATATTTTATATTTTGAAGATTGCTAATAATTTATATGACATTCAATTATAAATAACAGATAAATTAATTAAATTAAACTATGACGTACCGTTTTATTCAAATCTCGTCTAGTTGGAGTCCCGATAGGCCGATTACTGCAACATATAAAAACATAATTTTAAAATAGATAGGTACGTATAGTCGTAGCCTAAACTTGAGAATTAATCACACATAAAACACACATTACAAAATTCATTACTTTAAAAGAAAAAAAGTAAACCAAGTTCATCCAACATATTTACTAGCATACATGAAAACAGATGAAGTCGCATTGTTGAGTACACAGTCGGCCAATGACGGTGTTAGGCCACAGACAATAACTGAACTTAATGCAATTTATCAAGTTCCAATCCTGGTTTAAAATCCCGTATTACCCAACTACATCGATACCCTACACAAATGAGTATTTAAAAAAAAAAAACAAAGAAAAACAAAAACCACAGGACAACACAAGAAACAATTTAAAATTGTGTACTATATTCTATATGGGGTAATTGAATATTCTATATGGGGTAATTGACGGTATCTTGAATTCCCCCTGCATTTCACTCAGAAATGGAATCTCTAATTTGAATACTGAATTTCATTCCCGCATTTGAACTAAGTCTATTCAAACTTTTTGAGGTAACGAAGTTGGTTTTAAACTGGCGCGAAAAAGCTTGTTGTATGGCACAGGTATAGTTGTATGCAGCCTAGCGCACAGCCTCCCCCGGCCGAGACCGCTGCGTCACTAGAGGAGCTGCCTACGTCGTTAACCATTGCCTAGCATACGTATAACCATAGAAGTATCATGTACAAGGTAAAGGTAGCTATGTGCAGAGTATTACGTGCATTGGGGTAGAATTATTACGTAACACAAGTTGATTTCGAGATGCAATTTTAATTAATCTTGCCGGAGTTTTCTTCCGCGCACTTTGTGTATGTTGTATGACGTTTGCAAATGTACTTTAAAGGTCTGCGCTAACTAACAGAACGTATAGGATTTTTGAGCTCAAATAATTTTAAACCTTATTTTAATACAATTAAGACTCGTGTTTACTGTATCGCGGGATGCTCTTGCATGCACGACGCAGCATCCCGCGGTATGCTCAAGCAAATACGAGTGCTTAGGGTTATTTATTGAGTCTGTGTCCGGTGATTGATCAGTTAATATAGCCAATACATAAAATAGCCCAAACTTCGGCGTGCCCTTATAAAAAAAAACCTTCGCTTGGCAATAATAATTCGCTAAGTTGATGACGCAATGAAAATTGATTGTGCAATAATTTAGTCTGTCGAATAAAAGTTATAAAATCTCGAAATTAAATATAGTTTTCTTTAATATTATTAGCTAATATCATTCCAGCATGTTTCAATTAATTTATTTAAAAAAAATATGTTGCTATTATATACTTGAAATTCTCTGTAATTAAAAATCTAGTTAATAAAATCTAGTAGTAGACTAGAAAATTTTAACACATTTAATCAACATTCTATTTTATTATTATATTCGTTTATTCGTCGTACATACATAAGTACATATACATACAAGATGTAACAATAAATAAGTGTACAACCTCTTAAGGGGTCACTGTACTCATCATTATGAACAACTTTTACTATGGGACCAATCCTGAAATCGCGAAAAATAAATCAGTTATTCCCTACATTTTGAAGAGTTATGCGAACATTAATGTAGGGAACAGCTGTTTTTTTCGCGATTTTAGGTTTGGTGCCATAGTAAAAGCTGTTCATAATGATGAGTACAGTAACCCCTTAAGAGGTTGTACACTTCTTTATGTTACACCTTGTATAATACATTTAAATTATATTTTAAAATACACATGTTTAAAAAACAAAACGATATTTAAATATTATAAACTGTTATTATATGTATCAGTTAGCTAGCCGCACATTGGCTAGTGGCTACTATCGCGTGAGCAACTGGTGGCCTTACTCGATTTTGTTTTGGCTCCGCACATGATAGCGACTAGTGGTCGCAACTAAAACGTTGATGATGGGTGTCCTAGTGGCATGCGGTAGCTTTCGAGTCTATGTAGATTTTCTTAAGGAAATCAAACAGTGTTGGGGCCGCGGCGTGACAGGACAGTAGTGTGTGCAACCGCTCAGCGCTAGAGCACGGGACGGAGGCCTATACAACTAACAGTCAAATGTGCCGTTGTTGGTCGCTTCAGCAACCGATAAATAGTTATAATTTTCTAATAAAAAACCTTGTTGCCTTCTAATAGTATTTTTTTTAGATTTTCTTTTAATTGGAATTATTTCACCAGACTAATTGTTTTAAAGATTTATTTATCTGTAGTTTATTTTTGTCCAAATAACAATATCTGTATGATGTTTTAGTAATGCAATTAATGAATTGCATAATCACACAATTGTTCACTATTAATCAATAAATTATGAAGTACACAGTATCAGATTAGAAAACTCCTAGATGACCTAGTAAAAACCACATATTTTTTATGGAACTCTAATGTAACTGTCAACTGCTTTTATAAGTGTTTGATTTTAAATATTCCTTACATAGTTCACTGCGGATATGGAATTTTTCTGACCCAAAACACATATAAACAAATATTATTCGCTGGAGCGCTGGCAACACAGAAAATCGGATCAGCTTTAGCATAATTATGCAATATTATAATGGTACTCCCATGCTGAGGTTATAAAATGTTACATAACATCATAAAACTGTATAACTTTTCATTTTGTTTAGGATTTTTGTTCATAACAAATGTTGTAAAATTTTATATAAAAAATTATAAGTTCAGTGTGGAAACACCATTATGCACAGACGCATAGCAGATAGGAATTCAACTTGTATGTCGATTTTTGTTGTTAAAATTATTGCGTTATACATCATTATAGCTTTCGATTTTCTTTAAAAGAAAAGACCAAAGATTTCGTAAGTCAGTGACAATATGTGCTGAATATTTAAGTGTTTAAACTTCACATTAATTTGAAAACTAATTGATGTAAAATAAAACCTTAAAGATATTCTCGAAGTTGTATCTAGACTATTTTATTATTTGAAACTAAATTATACTTTTATGGACTATTCATTCAGCTGAGTTAATTTGTCTTTGTCTAGTTGTTTACCAAGTTATGTTGCTGACTGTACATAGTGATTAAAGTTTTTTTTTAAGAGGATAGGCAGCTTCCTCGTTCTGATGTGATTTTACAGTAAAATATATAGGTATTACAAGCCAAGTTGAAATGTTAACTTTAGCCCCCTTATTACAAAAGATGGTTTAAACCAAGACTAAGGTAAACCCAGGTTTAAAATACAGGGTGTTAACGAATTCGTGTAATTCTTTAAAACCACATGATTTACTACTGGTGTATATTGGCCTCGCACGGGAATTAGTTTGATTAAAAATCAAAAAATTAAAATCTTTTTTTTCATGCGGTAGGGGTAAGTGATCGTATCTAAACCACCTAATAAGGATTCAGTAAAAAAAATAAGAATTTTTTTTTTGCAAGAAAATTGTTTCATACGCTTGAACATTTCGATGCCACGCATAAATTAATGAAAGCACGGCGACGCGGCTGGCGGGCAAGACTAACGCGATATCGCTCTTTGCAGTAAGTTAACTCGGGGCTCTAAAATGACTCAGAAAACTAAGATTTTATTTTCAATTATTTTTTTTCAGTTGATTTTAAAAAGTCCCTTTTAGGGTTAATCAGTGTCACCGGTAGATCACGCGGTTTGAAGGAATTACACGAATTCGTTAAGACCCTGATACCCATCACTTTCTTATGTCATAACAAAAAGAGAGTGCTATTTTAAAACCTAGGTTTTTCTTAGACCATCTTTTGTAATAAGGGGGTACATATTTAGATCTTAAATATTGTGTGGTTTCCTGAGCTATGATTGATATTTTTAGATTATTTGAATATTTTTCCATACATCATAGATTACAGAGTATTCTATTTTTGAAAAGAGCTATGCCTTGTTTATTTTTCATTTATTTTTAGGAAAGCTTAGACTAGGTTGTTGAAATACCCCCTTACTGTTGATTTACGGCCGTTTTCAATAACCTATCTATCGGCGGTTTCGCCTACTAGACATAGAAATTTGACCAGGGCAAGGTTTTTAAAAAAAAAAAAAAAAATACTTTAGATTAAACATCAACATTCAAAATATGAACACAAAATATAGTGCTCCCACACTATGATTATAAAATGTTCCATTATTTTATAAAACACACAGCTTTACCCGGCATGCGTTGCAATGCACTTTTTCCTACTTACTACCTACCTACTACCTACCTACTACCTACCTTCAGAAACAAAATCAAAATAGTAACAAAAAGTTAAAACCATTTTCATGCATGCGGTAAATACATACTGAGATAATTTCGTTTTTTTTAAATATCAAAATTTTCTTTCCTTCTCCGGACAATTACGAACACAACAAAAAAAAATTTGCTAAATCGGTCCAGCGGCTCACGCGTGATGCCGTGACCAAGGGCAATAAGGATTCATTTTTATAATATAGATTATGTTATAAAAATACAGATTCGGATCTAGTCGCGTAGAAACTTAAAAAGCACTCAATACCTTTTTATCCCGACGTTTCGGCCGAATTACGAGTACACCGGCCGTGGTCACGGGTAGACTGAAGTTGCGGAGCAGTTATCATCTTCGTGAAGCAAAAGTATTTTCATCTACCTTCACTCGATCTTGATTTTTATTTTATTTTATTAAGTTATCGTCGGTACTTCGACACACTACACTAACGAAGTCTTTACACTCGCCTAAACCTAAACATTATGTTATTTTTATAACTTTTAACATTTTGTTGTTTATGTTTTTTTTACATACTTAACAACTTATTACATTCCATTAACATTCATCAGCAGTATGATTAAGATTTCTTTTAACAGCAATGGAACCTATATTTATGCTAAAGAGCCGCGTGTGGCTCGCCAGCTGCGGTTCGCCTACCAGTGCACTAGACCAACAGCTTAAAATAACAGTGTTTATTGACCTTAAAAACATAGATTGAGTCTTAAAAACAAAGATTGCGTCTTAAAAACAAAGATTGAGTCTTAAAGATAAAAAATGCAAATGTAATTCAAAGCAGATCTCCCATTATTCATCATCATCATCGTTCAGCCGAAAAACGTCCACTGCTCGACATAGGCCTCCCCCAAAAGGGAGGGACTGCCGTAATCGCCACGCTTGGCAGGCGGGTTGGCGATTGCAGTATTGTTGTTAAAGTACTCAGAGAACACTGCTGCCCATCCTCTAGAGAATCCCATAGTCGCCTTTTACGACACCCACGGGAAGAGATGGGGTAGTGCTATTCTTAAATCCGGCACTACACGAGACCCCCATTATTATTAATTATTACTCAAAATTTTTTGCTAGTCTAATTAATCTTACACCCACAGGCAGACAGACAGACAGGTCTTGTAAGAGAAATATAGTTTACTTTAGCATTAAGTATTTACCCATAGCAACAAAGATATAGAGCAATGGTTCCCAACCAGTGGTCCGTGGACCACCAGTGATCCGCAGAAGCCAAAATATGGTCCGCGAATGATTTTAAATAATTTACTATTGAGTTTTTAATTAAAGTTTCAGTTTGATTATTACGGTTTATTTTTATTATCTCTACACAGTGGTCCCTGCTAACAAGAATAATATAAAAGTGGTCCCTGACCAAAAGGTTGGGAACCCCTGACATAGAGGGAGTAAAAATCAATTACTTACATAAACTCACGCCTGTATTCCCCGAAGGGTTGGCAGAGGTGTATAATACACCCACATTTCGCCGTTATGTTTACGTCCCATGTAGTAGTGGGCGAGCCTATTGCCATCGACCGGGCACAAATCCAGACTCCGGGCTATTACTGAGAAATTCCACATGGAAAAACCCAATGACACTTTGCCTGACCTGGGGATCGAACCCAGGACCTCATGCTCAGCAGTTGCGCTTGCGACCGCTAGATCAACGAGGCTGTTCAATTACTTATGTCATTATCTAAGGTCGACTGGTAGAAAATGCCTATGGCATTAAGTCTGCCTCTGTTCAAATTATGTGCGAAAGTATAAATAAATAAATATATTATACTGAAATCAGCTATGGTAGAATGGAACTTATTATGTATTTATGTATTCCTCCTACGAAATCCTGCTCTAGAAAAAAGTTTCATTTGTGGCTAGCAAATAAAAAAACTTGAATTATTATGTATGGAAAGCGGGTGTCTACTTTAACGTTTATTGATCTACCCCCTGTTTTTTTTTTTTTTTATAAACAATTTATACTGTGTATGAAATTACATATATGAAAATATGCAATTAAAGGACACCATTAAATAGTATTTGTCTGTCATAGAAGTAATTACTCAGAGTGTACTAGTCTATATTCTAGACTTAGAATTTTTCACTGGATTAGCCAAATATCATTTCTGTCACTGTTTGATTTATTTTAGAACAGTTTATTTTACCCACTGCTGAGTGTAACCTTCCTCTACATCTACTTTTCTAATCCTGAGCCAGGCTCGACCATTGCCACCCCGTGATCCTAGCCAAGTCATTGCCACCCCGTGATCCTAGCCAAGTCCTCAGACAATCTGATTAGTGGTTAACCTGATAGTCAGCATTCTTCTCGTAGCCACCATTTGGAAACAGCCTTAGTCCACATTCCATCATTCCAACTTGCCAAGTGCAAGTGTATAGCCCATCTACACTTAAAGCTTTTGATTTTGTGATCTGCTTACCTACATCAGCCATTTTAGTGCAACCTCTCATCTTGACGTTCAGTGTCTAGTCCATGAGTGAGATGCCAAGCTTGATCACCTTTATAGCTCTTAGCAGTATTTGAATTTTGTGTACGGTGTTCTTTCCATGGTTTGGAGAATAGGCAGTGCACATTTGTTCAATGTCTGTCTTCAGACATGTTGATGTTAGCTTGAAATCCATTGTCAAGTTTTCCAAATGCTGGATGCATCAAGCAATCTCCATATGCTGTGATTCTTGGCCAAAAATCACCTCTGTTTTAGGGTTATATACATATGTATAATAACATCAGGGACAGGAAGTTGTTTGCCCAATCTTTGTATTGAAGCCTTTCATAATTTCCAACATAATTACCGTGAAATATTGACATTGGAATGTAAATCAAAACAGACATGATTGTTTAAGATTATTTCTTGTTTATTTAAATTATTTGTTGTACACCATATTTAAGATTATTGTGCTGTTGAAGTAAATATCCAATGATACAATAAGCGATTGGTCTCAATGATAATATAAACTACTATAGATACGTTGCCCGCGCTCTGTAGTGGCTAGACGAATGCAAGGTAATTGCCTGACATCCATTTAGTCGCGTAGCAACCGTTGCCGCGGCTGTACGTGAAATTGAAATAACTTGCGTGTAATAACTTTCTCTATTAGCGAAAAAAAATGCCGTCCTGTGTGTATAGAAAATGTAATAATTATACTGCAACTGTAAAAGATAAAAAAGTGTCATTTCATGCGTAAATATCAAGAAAAAATATTTATTTAATTTAATTTTTTTCGATGCAGCATAATGGCAGCTAGCGAGGAAAATCGGCAACTTTGCATCAGTGTTTATAAAACCTACATTATTTTTATTTCGATTAATTATATTATTTGAATATAATAATATGTTTTATTAAACCTAATTATCAATATAATAGACCAATACTCGAATCGTACCTATCTCAGCAAGAGGTCATCACAGACATTTAACATACGTATGAGATTCTTACTTGATTTCTTTGATTAATATAGATAAAGATTTTTATGTTTATATTACATTTTGTTTTATTAATTAAATAAGTAACTATAATTACTGTTGCTAAATACTGCATTCATAATTTTAAGAATAGAGAATAATATTATTTTACCCAAAAATCTACTACTTACCTACCTATTCAACACGAGAAAATTGAGTGTCAATTTTTCCCCACATGCCTCTTTTTGTACGCGCTCGACCAATGAGCATGCACCAAAGAATAACAACGTAACCTAAGATACATATTTATCTCTCTCTAACAACAGGAATTCCTTATGTGACATTTAATTTTCTTTCCTTTTTCGTACGTTTATGCAGTTCCAGTCCAGCTACCGATAGTATTTACGCTGATTTTGAGTGACGTGATGTTGATGTATGACGCGTCTATTTATAATACGTCATTGATTGGTCTAGTGAACTTATGTTGCAACGTTGCAACTTGTTAAAGTAAACTGATCATTAAGTATTGTTAATATTATGAACTTGTGTGTTGACGTAACTTATTAATGTTATTCATTATAATCCATTTCCACGATAAATTGAAACTACTGCGTTTGAGTTTCAGTCAGCAGGGCTTCGGAGTTTGATTAAACAATCAAAAAAGTTCATGAAAATAAAATGATCAATGACAGTTGTATAATCATTAAACCTCTTACGTACAAACTTTTATAATTCGATCCTATTCAGCCAGTAAGTTTTTTTTTTTAAATATGGTTGATACATTTTCAACCTACCCAACAGAAAAAAAAACTTTCCAATTACCTAGTGAAGAGATGCATTTGTTTCTGTGTTTATTCTTAGGTACCTATACATAAATAACATTCAAAGAAATGTTTCTTTTTTGTTTTGTTACTGGTATGTTGCAAGTTATATTTTTGTAGTATACATAAGTACCTACTAAAACCAACAGAGGTGAGGCATTGATTTTAACATATCCTTGTTGTCTTCTTATTCAACTATCTACTAATTTGTTACAAAGGCAGTGAACGCGTCATTAATGATTATCTCACGGTGGATAGCTCTGTTAAGACTCAAACCGAACTAATCGTACTGCATTGGTCTCATACAATAACAATCACCATAGAACGCTAAACGTCAATTTGCACAATAGAAACGTTAAAGTTTAAACTATAATTATAACTACTAACCATCGCCGTGCTCCTAAAATCACACTCCTTTGCCCAAACACGTTTTTTATAATGCACCTGCACAAACAGTCCGAGGCGTAAAAAAATAAGCTTCGCACCGATAGACCACCCCGAAGATGACATCAATCAATAACAAAAGAAAATCGCGAGCTTAAATATAACGTAAACAAATTATCAACTCACCCATGCTGTGGTTTATATTTTTATTGTGGCGTTATTAGTGCACTTTATAATAAAATTCTATGTAAATAATTAACAATCAACCCACGCTAACAAATTATATTCATCGAAACCCACGCCGATCTGAGTTGCCAGCATAAAAAAGGGAGATGGGATGGATGAAAATGTTGGTTGGACTACGAATGAATTATTTGCTTTCGAGAATAAAGTGACTTACTTAAATGAGTTATAATTATTATTTGTATTGCAATTTTGATTTTTGATTATTGAGTTAAATATTTTGAATAATGGAATTGTTAATAGAATATGAGTTATTTCTTTTATCTAGGATATGGCTGATGGTAAATGAACAGCCGCAGCTGTGCTCTTTTAACCTATCATAAATCAAACCACAAAATTCATTACGTTTTTTTAAATTCATAGGCCATTACTCGATTGAATGAAAAGTTGAATTATAGATCGAAATTCCAAAGTATCTTTGCCGGGCTTGCCAGCGTAAAATATAATATAACGTTTCTCACTACGCAATTTTGACGCACCACGGAAAACGATACAAAACGGGCGATGTGTGATCAACAAAGGGTCAGGCGCGCGTGATAAACGAAACAAAACAAACGTTTATTTTGCTATTTGTTTCGAAAACGGAACGTAGTATAAAAACGTCAGTGACGTCATTTCTCTGCCTTTTTGTCCTTGTAAATAAAAACGTGAATTTTAAAAACGCACAGAAATCTATCGCAGAAACAAATACATAGTGTTCATTGATCAACTTAACAGGTAATGACCGTGTTTATGTGTATTTGAATACCAAGTTTCATTGTTAATTTACAAGTAAACATTTTTGACGTAAAATATAATAAAACGCCTCATTTATGTAATTGCTGGCGCTGATACGCGATGATGCTCAAAAAAATGTCTGCAATGTATTTTTAGTGTACCTGTCCTCATTGGGATTCTTTTTTAATTTTTCCTCCGTGACCTTCAGTGTAAGGGAAGGTCATAGTGATGTTTATATAATTTCGCGATGTTTAGTGTGGTCACTTGTCTGTGGGGTGATCGCGTTCATTGTCCTGCCTTTGTTTACTTTACTATTATTTAATTCAAAACACCCGGTTGTCGTTATCAGGCCCCCTCTCGCTCACCCACTATTTTTAGAGCCATAGAATTTCGAAGTGGACTTTAGTATTTATGTGGGCGCTTGTTGCTTTACAAATGTAATATTTAAAACAGCACAGTGCGAAATATCACAATAATATACAGTTAAATAGGCCAAGCTTTGTCTCTTGTTTATTAAGAGAGGTGAGTCCTACCTACTTATTTTTATTGTTGCTATGTGTTGACAATCAAATAAAGGAAAACATATATTTTTCTTGTGTTGAGGAACAAAGGAATGGTTTTCAAAACAAACAAAAGCTAACGACTCGTTTTTTTTTGTTGGGATATTTATATCGCGCGGTTTTTTTAGGCTGCAAATATTTGTCGTATTACATAATTAGTAGGTATGCTTATTGAGTTGGTAATTAACGATATTAATCGTCATAATTTACATAACATAACACCATGCCTGTATTCCCCGAAGGGTTGGGCAGGGGTGAGGATAGGGTACACCACCATTTCGCCATTCGTCATAACTATTAATAAAATAGGTATATAAGTACGGTAACTCACTGGTTATAACAACTTTTGTTTTGATACACTAACAGCCCAGTAAAATGTGTCGTTTTGAAAGATAAACAAATACATACATAAACACAGTGAAAATGTACCTAGTTTACGCGATTATAACGAATTACAGAATAAAGTCCCAAAAAAAAGATAATATTTCAAGAAAAAGAAAATGTTCCCTCTTAATAAATTAAAGAAATCCCGAATAAAAGAAGTGAGCATACCTAATTATTTAATTTCATCTACTTCAATCAAACAAAGCAGGCCACTTAAAGCTATTTCTGTGTATCGTCTTATCTGTTAATTAAAATGTATTTGTTTCAATAGAAAGAAGTCGAAAGAACGTAATTATGCCATTCAATTATTATCGATTAACGTGAAATAACTAAATAACGAGTCTGCGTCTTGTTCTTCTTGAATTATTCGTTGTTGGGTCATTCTAAGACCGGGTAGAAGAGCCATGCCCCGAGGCCCTCTAGGGCTACTTGCTGCCCTGAGGCTCCAAAACGTCGAAAAACGAACGTCAAAGTTTCGTATTGAAACGAAACAGTTGCTTCAACTATACAAAGCATAGGTTCGTTCGTGCATGGAGTTCTGCTCGCACCTTTGGGATGGCTCAGCCAAATACCAGCTTGAGGCGTTTGAGTCCATTGAGAAGCGTGCCAAGGAGCTCATCAGCAACGGCTCCCTTGTTCAGACCAAGCTCCAAAGTCTTGAGCATCGGCGCAAAGTTGCTAGTCTATCGGTTTTTTATCGGACACATTTCGGAGACTATGCTTCAGATCTGCATGATCTAATACCCCCTGCCCTTTTTTCTATCGGACGGGCAGAAGCACGGAAAAGCGCACTCGGTTCATGTTTGATGTACCAAAAACCCGAACGAAGCGCTTTGATTCCACTTTCATTGTGAAAACCGCCAAACAGTGGAATGCGCTGCCCGAGTGGGTGTTTCCCGACAGCTACGCATCATCGCTTAACATCAGGTGAGATGGCGGCCAAACGCAGGCCTAGTAATAAATAAAAAAATAAAAAAAACAAAACGCTTATAAATATACGATCAAAGTATTGTCAAACAACGAACTACTAAATGTCAATTAACATTTGGGAGTAGGATGAATGACGCTAATCTAATCGCGAAAATCTAGTCGATCGTCGGATCCGAAACACTTGTGGTAACGTGCGATCTTTCAACGGACACTTCGTAGTTCGACTTTTGGAGTAGACCCCCTGAAACGTATTGTTACGTTCAATATAACACAAAATCTGCAACAGAACTATGTCTTGACCTGGGGCCTAATTCTCCTAAAATAAATCTTGATAAATCACAACCGAACCAAGGCCGAACCGTTCATTCAGACAGTTCTCAATTTCAAAAGCTATTAAATTGTTTGACACAAAAAACAAAATCAATCATTTTGAAAGTTTTCGAAAACAAAAACTGACTGACGGTTGTGGTTCGATTGCGTTTGGCAACAATTTATTTTAGGAGAATTGGGCCCCTGATAACTCCGTTTGCCGTTCTAAAATGAATAAGAAAGACTCTCAAATCAAATCAATCAAATGTTTTTATTTCACATAAACCATTACAGGCGCCTACGAAAAGTCGAATTTAGGTGCACGGTTCCAATTAGTCGTTTCCTATGGAGAAGAGCCGGCAAAAACTCCATGGTTACTCTTTTAAAATCCATATCTATATCAATTTGAGTGAGTACAGTTTTGACTTAGAATAGTTATGAGAGAGCATAATTTTTACCCAGAGTACTTAAGTCTACATGACTTAAGTACTCTAGGGTAAAATCTAAGTAATCTGCGCAATTTTCATAACAATACATTCAACAACATTCGCGCCTTGTATTTGAAACGGAAGGCGGCTATTGACGCCAATTGTAGCATGCAATTTATCACTATTGCTTATTGTGGCTGTCTATCACAATCAAACAGTGCATCTTACCGCAAAACAATAATAAAACTTTCCATGTAATGCCGGCCGTTTTTATTGTCCTTGTTATTCACGTTCCAAGTTTAAAATCTCGTCGCCGCGTTAAATAAGTTCATTAAACTGTTAATAGCGTAAACAATGATAATTATGCATTTGGGAGGAAAATAGTTCTGTAGAACAATAAAATAGTAACAAAAACTTCGCTTTAGAACTACTCTGTCAAGAAAGTACCTACCGGGAAAAGGTCAATAATACACAAAATGTTAGTTATTCATCCAAATTTATTTTATCGCCTTCAAACTTTTTTCGGAATTGGGTTCAGTTCTCGCCGCGAATTCTCCTTTATGTCTTCTACCGAATTAAAACGGGTGCCACGAAGTGGTAATTAGAGTTTAGGGAAAAAGAAATAAGTCGGCTGGAGCCATTCTGGTGAATGAAGTGGTTGTTCGATGGTACCTATTTGTTGAGTTTTTGGTCAAAAATTCGTTCACAATTTATGTACGCATTATCGTGATGCAAAAACCAATTCTTTCCACAAATCTGGCCTTTTTCGTCGAATTTGCTCTCTTAAACGCCGCATAACGCTCAAATAGTATTCTTTATTTAACGTTTGACCTTCCGGCAAGAATTCCGAGTGCACAACACCGCGATAGTCAAAGAAAACAGTCAACATGACTTTGACTTTTGATCGACGTTGGCGTGATTTTTTCGGTTTCGGTTCAGTTGGAAGGCGCCACTCCGAAGCTTGTTGACTAGTTTGCATGTCAAACTCGTAAACCCACGTCTCGTCACCAGTAACAATGCGTTTCATGAATGTTGAGTCGGAATTGACTCGTTCTAGCAAGTCCTCAGCGACTCTTATACGATTGAGTTTTAGGAGAAAATTCAGGTTTTTCGGGATTAGCCGAGCGGCAACATGTTTCATACCCAAGCGATTATTTAAAATGGTACGGATCGACTCGTGAGACACAGAAAGTTCAGCGGCTATCTCTCGCAAACTTGAATGAGGATTTTCAGTCACTATTTTCTTCACTTTTGCGATGTTAACTTCAGTTGAAGACGTTGATGGCATATCTTCCATCACATCTCGACCGCTTTTGAACGCTTTGTACCACTCATTAGTACGTGTTTTTGATAAAGTCGATTCACCGTAAGCTTTCTGTAACATTTTCAGTGACTCTGAACACGAAATTTCATTGGCGATGCAAAATTTAAGACAAACTCTTTGTTCGATGTTTTTGTCCATTATGAAATTCGCTATATACACTAGATAATTATGATCTATTAAAAACAGCACTGTATTTAATCTAAATAACAGAAGCAACTGAAATTCCGCGCCAAATGGATAAAAAAAATAAAGAATCTAAAAAAAAAAAAATTGGAACCTTATACAAATCATCCATTTCCGATACTTTTTTGACAGAATGTATGTCAGAGTTATGTCCAAAAATGCATTTAAAAAAATACGGACGAATTGAGTCTCCTCCTTTTTGGATGTTCTTTACATTCTAGTTTACGACATAATACGTAAAGTCAACAGAACAGTTATTGACGTAGGTAGTTTTTTCAATGTATAAGTAAGTAAATGTGTCTGTCTGGTTGTAATGACGATGACGCAGATTTTGTAATCTCACGCCAGATCATCAAAATTGCGAACAGGATTTAAAGCATACCTAAACTTAAACTGCGCTAGTTATTTCAGCAAGAGCTTGCTTACCTTGGTACTGAAAGCAAGTTTTTTGTTGTAACTTTAAACAGGCAGCTTGCGACGCCGGCGTCGACTCGCTGCGATTGTGTCCTATGCAAGCCCATTGTAGAAGTAGGTACCTAATCATGCGCAATTTAACTGGCACTAGCCAGTACCTAGCCTAAGATCCAACGCTACTACCTACTTATTAAGCGCCAAATCCATTACGTCGCCTTTGAGATGGTGCCTTTCCACCAGAGATGTGCTATGCAGCTATGCTGCGAGAATGTAAAAGCTAAGCTACGAACTATTTGACCGTTTCCACTGATACTAAGCTATGTAGCGGGGCGAGAAAGATGTGCTATGAAAATGCGCCGTCGCAAGGTAGCTGACAAACACGCGCCTACTGTAGGTACACTGCTCTGCACATAGCTACACCACTCGCGACCATGCAAAGCACGCATCCATAGCTCGCATCCATAGCACGCATCCACAGCACGCATCCTTCCATATAAAAAACGTAGCTTAGTTGAATCAGTTTCCACCAGTGCTATGCTATGTGGACCAATGAATATGATTGGTGGATATCAAACGCATCCATAGCAACGTTGCATAGCACATCTCTGGTGGAAAAGCAGCCTTAACCTCGGGAATGCATTTGGTCATTGTACGGTTCCTGTGGGCTTTCACGCGGACGAATTCGCGGGCAAAAGCTAGTCAATTATATTTATTACGAATGTTATACACCCAATAAAGGCTAATTTCAGTGCCTACAAACTAATTTCGCAAAGAGCGGCTCTCTTCTAATTATAGTACCTATCAGGGGGCCAATTCTACTAACAGGAACTTTTATCTAGGTATTGCAACTGAATCGTTTATTCAGACAGTTCAGAATGTTTGGTTTTGTTTTTGTTGTCAAACAATTTGATAGTTTTTGTAAACGAAAACTGTCTGAATCAACGATTCAGTTGCAATTGATGAAAGTTTCTGTTACTAGAATTGGGCTCCAGGGGCGGATTTGATACGTTGGCTGCCCAAGGCCTATGAAATATTGCCGCCCCCTACTCGCTGTGAATCACGAAATACTAAATGAACTATAGGAATTACATTACAATAAAAAAACAACGACAGTAAATGATAAATAAAAATATTTTTTGATTTTTTACACTCGAGTTTTTACATTTGAGTTGAGTTTATTGAGATTGAGTTGAAGGATAGGTTCAAAGAAGGCGTGAGTACTAAAAAAAACCCACCCATTTTTAATATTGGCGCCCTAGGCTCGGGCCTACCTGGCCTATAAATCCGCCCCTGGTACCTAAACGTCGTGATAAAACAAAACATACCAAATTGCATTCCCGAGGTTTTCACTCAAGGCGACGATTAGCAAGTTTACTTGGACTTTTTGTTTTACTGCGCAAGTTGACAAGTTGACTGACTACTACTAGTGCTGACTTTCAAACTGTAGACACCCGCCGCAAGTCGAATTCTGCAAGTTTCACGAACAGAGCCAGCAATGGTGTACCTATGGAATGTGATAGGCTCATTTTCACTGAAAACACAGTGTACGGTTTATTGTAGTTAACTCCGTACACGGATTTGTCGTGTAGGTTTTTTCTAGTTGAGTTAGGATAGAGAAACACTTTCCACTAAATTGCACAAGTTGAGTTTATTTAAGTTAAAGTAAGTTATGTACTAGAGTGCGAGGCGATTATTTCTCTCAGTTGTTGTATTATTGATAGCTACAGAGTTATAAGTTAACTATATTTTAATTCGTCGGTCATGTCATTTTATTATGCTAAATTATGACGCGCATCGTTGGCCTAAAGTAGGTTAACGAGTAAGCAGAAAAATGTACGGCGATGAAACCGTACACACAGTATCGTTAAAGGATTCTTTACGGCTTTTTTACGAATGAGCAAGATTATGGAAATGAATTCACCAATTAAAACGGTTAAAGAAACTCTTAATATTTAACACTTACTTTTTGGTATACTCGATCACGAGTTTTCTAGATCCTCCCACCTATCCTATGGAAAGGATACTGTTCGGTGACGGAACTTTGCAAGAACTGTCATAAATTGCCAATTAACTATTTAAAAGAGTAAGGACGCGTTAAATTGTACTCGTTTGTTTATATGAGTCGTGTAAAATCAAAGGTGATAATCTCACTTTTAGCAACTTTTGAGCAAACGAAACAATGAAAAATTAAGCAACTCTGCCCTTATGGAATATTGCCGTATTTAGAACTAAATTGAGATTTTGTGTCGATTTAGCAAAGAATATGGTCACGTTTGGTTAGGTAAGATATGTTAAACTAGCAGTTTATTTTTGAATTTTTTCTTCGTTAACTCAAGTGTCAAAAAGTTAGATTGCCACCTTTGATTCTATACGACTCGTCAGCAAACATCGCAATTGTTGATGTTCTTAATGACCGGAATACGACTTTGAAGTCCTTTTCAATGTTAAGTATTAAGTGTGGACTAAGTACACATGTTATAATGTGTCTTTAAGTGCAGTGTTCACTATCGTAATAGTCTGTTAAAACAGCAATTTACTTAAAATTAGAGTACATTTTTCGAGTAAACGATTGTTTAACGAGATAATGTTGATGAACAGCCTAAGAACGTTTGGCGCATGTTACACGTTCATTTATCAGGATATTTTGGATCCTGAAACGTGATATTTAGTTACCATTTATTTAAATGTATTGTTATTTAGATCGCGATCCAAATATCCTGATGAATACGAACGTGTAGTACTTATACCAAAAAAAAAAACAGAAAAAATTAAATATCTAAGGGGGCTCCCATACAAGAAACGTGATTTTTTTGTTCGTTTTTGCTCGATATTGATAACGGCAACAGATAGACGCTTGAAATATTCACAGAATATTTAGTTATATTCACTTTAACCCTTTAACCGCCTAAGTCGGATATATGCGACAAAAATAAAAGTGTCCATTTCGCCCGTGTCGGATAAATACGACAAAAAACCTGTGTTTAAAATGTATTCATTTATTGACATAACATGTTTATAATACTCTTTTCATAGTAGTTATTATTTTGCCGATTTATGAGCTGGGCGCTAGGGGCACGGCAACTGTTAAAAAACCAGGCGGTCAAAAGGTTAAAAATAAATAATTAAATTAAAATAAAACAAATATTTAAGGGAGGCTCCCATACAACAGACACGATTTTTTTGCCGTTTTTATAGATAATGGTACGGACCCCTTCGTGCGCGAGTCCGACTCGCACTTGGCCGGATTTTTTTGTTATTTTCGTAGGATTATGGTACTTACGGAAAATTATCTATAATACTATTATAAAGAGGTAGAATTTGTTTGTTTGTTTGTATGTAGGAGGTAATCTCCGAAACTACTCATCCGATTTCGAAAATTCTTTCACCAATAGGAAGCTACGTTATCCCTGAGTGATATAGGCTATATTTTATTATCAAAAAAGAAGGGATCCGTAAATAAATTACAAATAAATTAACGCGAGCGAAGCCGCGGGCAAAAGCTAGTCATTACTAAATTATAAGTTGTCAAATTAAACATGTTTCTTCCACCTTTTTTAGACAAAGAGTAGTCTATCCGTAACTTACCTTAACACTAGCTAAGCTTCACGGATTGATAGGAAAATGTACCGAAAAACAGCTTATTTATTTGTAAAATCGTTCTTTTAATATTCTTTATTAATTACAGCAGATTATCAGTTGCGAGTCATTAGGGACCCGAAAATACTGTTATCTGTTTTAAAATTATCTTATAAGAACATCGTAATCAGTCATGAGACTGAAAACTGATCGTGATATTCTAAATCGGGGAAATTTTACACAGTCACGGTTATAGCACATGAGTAGATAAACGGAACAGAGACAAAGCTTCATACAACCGCGCAAATCGGTTGCACTACTACAAGCACGCGGGGCATGTGTGCGTGACCACTGGCCGCTTGTCACGTACGCGGCGAGATTGAAAAAAACCGGTTTACGCTGGCACAGCCAGTTGACAATCTCAGGGTTAGTGCGACACACGTTGTTTGTTGCTAGTTGGAATATTTTAATGTAAAAACGTGGTATTTCATTATTGATAATGGTTTTTATTGTACTGTGTGTATGAATAATACTTGAAAAAATAAAAATATATCATACATTAACTATTACGGAGTAAAGCTGTGAGTTCCAAATTAAAAAAGAAAGTTGTTCTTATGGATTTTTTATTTAATTAATAAAAAGAAAACCGAATGCCTATTCCGTCAAAGCGAAGGCAGAGGAGTTCTGATATACAGCCACAATTTTGTGATGTCGGTATTTAGCGCCATTAAGGCCGTGGCCCCATGTCTACGGTGCGGCGCCGGCCGCCGTGTGACGGCGATGGCTAAGTGATCGAATCTAAACCACAGGATTAAGTAAAATACAAATGTAAATGACGTCAACGTCAAAATCCAAGATGGCGGCTGTGACATTTTACAAAACATGCATCATTGGTGTCATTTCCGTGGTTTTCGGGGGTGCTGATGACGAAAATGAGGTCAACGTCAAAATCCAAGATGGCGGCTGTGAAATTTTACAAGATTATGCATCATGGGTGTCGTGTCCATGGTTTTCGGGGGCGATGATGACGAAAATGAGGTCGAAATCAAAATCCAAGATGGCAGCTGTCAAATTTTACAAGATATGCATCATTGGTGTCGTTTCCGTGGTTTTCGGGGGTGCTGATGACGAAAATGAGGTCGAAATCAAAATCCAAGATGGCGGCTGTAAAAATTTACAAGATATGCATCATTGGTGTCGTTTCCGTGGTTTTCGGGGGTGCTGATGACGAAAATGAGGTCAACGTCAAAATCCAAGATGGCGGCTGTGAAATTTTACAAGATATGCATCATGGGTGTCGTGTCCATGGTTTTCGGGGGCGATGATGACGAAAATGAGGTCGAAATCAAAATCCAAGATGGCAGCTGTCAAATTTTACAAGATATGCATCATTGGTGTCGTTTCCGTGGTTTTCGGGGGTGCTGATGACGAAAATGAGGTCGAAATCAAAATCCAAGATGGCGGCTGTAAAATTTTACAAGATATGCATCATTGGTGTCGTGTCCATGGTTTTCGGGGGCGATGATGACGAAAATGAGGTCGAAATCAAAATCCAAGATGGCGGCTGTAAAATTTTACAAGATATGCATCATGGGTGTCGTGTCCATGGTTTTCGGGGGCGATGATGACGAAAATGGGGTCGAAATCAAAATCCAAGATTTTATCTTGTAAAATTTCACAGCCGCCATCTTGGATTTTGATGTTGACGTCATTTACATTTGTATTTTACTGAATCCTGTGGTTTAGATTCGATCACTTAGCCATAGGTACCGCATAAAGAAAAAAGTTTTTTTTTGTAAATCTGCCTAATTTCCATGCTGGGACAATTTACACCAGTAGCAGATCATATGGTTTTAAGGAATTATACGAATTCGTTAACATTCTGTTTATTTTAAAATAACTAAAATACATACGTTAAACTAATTTACCGATTTACCAGAAGAGGTTAAAACTTTAAAATGGTCGCCCTGAAAAATTGCAATTTTAGACATGTCACATTTACGCCAGCCACGGAACTAACATGCGGTGCACCGTACACGGCACCGTGCGCGGCGCAGTGCTTCATGGCGGACGGCGCCGCACCGTAGACATGGGGCCACGGCCTTAATAAGGAAAATTGTCGTTGAACTATTCGTATTTATATTAGTTAAACAAATTGGTTGCAATACTATTATTATTTATTAAACATGAAAATAATAGGCTATCGCATTACGTAGGTAAGCAGTCTGGAACTACAAAATCTGTCCGTTTTCTGTTCGAAATCCTGGGTTAGATTTAGGTAATGCTCAGGAATGTGGTGATATGAAGCTTTATTACAAAGATGACTAAGATAGACCGAGGTCGAGTAAGGCTAAATCCGCCGCCATATTAACAGTAAGGAAGAGAGAGAATAAGTAGGTATGACTGGTATGATCAGTTGGAAGAAATTCTCATACTAAATATATGGAGGGAGCGAAAGACAAAATTTTCAATATCTGGTTTTTCTTTTTCCTGAAGTTATTTATATTATTTTACTCTCCTTATAGCCTAATTTTGATAATAGCCTTAACTTTTTAAATATCTCTTAAATTGACGAAAAAATCGTCTGTTGGCACTTAACGATTCCGCCCTGTATATACTATCTGCCTGTCGAATGTTGATATCTCGATGCAGGATAGTTCGCATGTGGGGTGATAGGTGTCGCCACACTATCATACTGAATAATAAAACTATTTAACAAATGCTTAGTTTAATTTGTTTTGAACTATTGTGACAACCCTACCAAAATAGGTAACAGTTTTGCACGTTCTTAAGAAGCTTTGTCTCTGTTCCGTTTATCTACTCATGTGGTTATAGTAACGTATTTTTTAATTGATTTGGTTAGTTCTTATCTAGATAAGCTTAACACGCTGCTAGATTACTGAACTGAATAGATATGAAGACGTCCTCATTAAATTGCTTTGCTATCGTCAATGAGGATCGCAGATCGCACCAGCAGACCAAAAGCGTTTTTAGGGTTCCGTACCCAAAGCGTAAAACGGGACCCTATTACTAAGACTCCGCTGTCCGTCCGTCCGTCTGTCACCAGGCTGTATCTCATGAACCGTGATAGTTAGACAGTTGAAATTTTCACAGATGATGTACTTCTGTTGCCGCTATAACAACAACTACTAAAAAACAGAATAAAATAAATATTTAAGGGGGCTCCCATACAACAAACGTGATTTTTTTGCCTTTTTTATAGATAATGGTACGGAAACCTTCGCGCGGAGGCCGACACGTAGTTAGCCGTTTTTTTTTATTTTTGACTTATTTTAGATCTTCCTTGCGTACCGTTTCTACGTAACCGGGCAGCAGTGGCGAAGGCTCCATACAACACGATTCCTATCGGCTTCCCTTTCAAAACGGGTAGTTACTGGAATTCATGCATCACACTTGAGCAAGGTGAGCATTTTTTGGTCCGGCTTCCCTTTTAAGAAAAATCACCCTTCGCCACTGCCGGGCAGTTAATGGCGACACCTGAAGGGTCTTCAGCCAAGACACTACTGGTTTGCATGAATTTATGTATGAAAATAACGCCGAGCGCGGCGACACTGTCGCCTGCAGCTGCGCCATTCATTTCATACAAATCAGTGTGGCTTGCAGTCTGCAGCTTGCAGTTGCTATCGGAATGGCACCTTATAGTGCCAAATCCACTAGCAAGTTTAACTGCATACGTTATTGCAGCAAGTGCTCGTTTAGTTCGTAAAACTAGCAGAAGTCGACTTGCTGCGGGTGTGTCCACAGCTTGGGAGTCGGTTGCACAAGTGAACTTCCGCAGTATGTTACTAGTGGTAGCGCACACATTTTATTTCTGCCATTGTATCGATTATACGCGAATATAATCGCTAGTGATGTTCCGACTAGTCGGTAAAGCCGTCTATCCGGCCACTTTCGTGGTCGGCGACTATTCGGCAAAGTGCGCCGACTTTGTAAGTATTTCTCAATCTCAATAAAATGTTTATAGGAGGAATTACATTAAAAAAAGAATTAACAATGCGAAGTAAATAAGACATTTTGTGACAAGTTCGCAGCCCGCAGGCGGCGGTTGCGGCTTGCGCTCGAATAAGCTGTAAACTAAAGCCTCGTCCCCACTAGGAACATTGGTCGAGCGACATGTGTCCCCGGTGACATCGGGCGATGTCGGGCGACGTCGGACGACATCGCCGCGACATTGTTGAACCTGTTCCTTGTCGCACAGTCGATGAAGAGTAGTGATAGAAGCCTCGTCCCCACTAGGAACATTTGTCGAGCGACATGTGTCCCCGGTGACATCGGGCGACGCCGTGGGGCGATGTAGGGCGACATCGCCCGATGTCTCCGGGGACACATGTCGCTCGACAAATGTTCCTAGTGGGGACGAGGCTTTAGCGTCACAGAAATTGTCGAATACCCCCAAAACCGTGATCGGCTTGGCCGTGGCGTTATTGTCTAAAGATTGTTTGCTGTAATAAATCATTTGATTAAAGACCAAATGCCTTAACGATATTATCCTTGATAATATTCTACCGAGTAAAAATTTTACCAAATGAAAATGTGCGTACTAAATTCATTCCAAAATGTTGCATTGGTATAAAAAAGGTTCCTAAAATGCGTTTGGGTAATGAAATTTGGTCAAAATAATTTTGGCAAAACGGCAGGCTCCCCGGCCAAAGTCATAGTCGGCACATCTGTAATAATCACACATACACACGTAATCATACATGTAATCATACATCCACGTTCGGGAACCTTATTTTATACAGCATGACTGGTTAGTCACTTTAGATCCGAAAACTACGGACTCTGCTTATCATTCTGTACAACTTTTACTATGGGACAAAACCAGAATTCCTGGAAAAAAAAACTGCTGTTTAATACATTTTGTTATGCAACATTGGATAATTTGTATGGAACAGCTTTTTTCACGAATTTAGAGTATCGCGCACTCCGGGGGATAGGTGACTATTCGTTCCACATCGAGACCCCTCCGTGACTCGAAGAGCACATAAAATCGTAGATCCCGGGTGTCATACGTATACCTATGACAGTCGTTACGGGTAGTCAGAAGCTCTGACAACCAGTCTAACTTTACGATATCGGCATTGCCCAGTAACTGGGTTGCGGAGGTCTGGTGGCAGTCGCTCCGTGTAAAATACTGGTATTCAGCCGCATCTGGGGGTCTACTCCCTAAGCACGAAGTCCGTGGTTTCGGCCTTAGTTACGAGCGTTTCCTACTCCCTATCACCTACGGATACGATTATTTCGGGGCCCGAACTAAGAATGAATGACAACAAGATTTGACAGTTGTCCCTACTAGCGATGTGTTTGGGTCGCGCCCGTTTGGTAACGCTCCCGTTTGGTAACGCTACACACACTTACCTATAACGGTGTATCGCATGTATCAGGTACAGTCAGTATGTTAAGTCTAATTTTTCAAGGCGCTAATCAGATCGTCAAGGGTGCAGGTGAACGGACATTTGGGACACTTCAGCATGTAGGACATAGTCTGATCAGGAGCTCCACAATCGCACTGGGTGTCAGACGGGTCTAAGATGCCCCATTAAGATGGTCATTTCGCCAAATTATGTTTGCAGCGGCCTACTTGATTCAATGCCTTCCAGATTCCACTGCAGTTTACTACCGGGAGGCAGGTGTTCTTGGAGCTTCAAGAAGTCGTGAGGTGGTGGATGTCTTTCTTCCCACAATCTGCTTCTCTCTTTGGGTAGTTTGTCTTGAATTGTCTGGGTTGATCGTAAGAAACTCTACTCAGTACTACTACTACTACTACTCTACTACTCAGTAGTTTATTACCAGTAACCCTGTATATTCGACTTAATACTTTATTTACTTGATTTTCATTTTTGTAGGTATATCTAGTCGCAATTAGACACATTTGGAATGAATAAACAAAGTTTACCTATTGTATGTTGTACATTGTACTAACATATGTTATTGATTTTTCTTTGCTTAGTTTGTATAATTAAATACTTATAATATATAAATATACACTACAAAAATCTTAAATTACTTATTTCATTTCAAACTAATTTACGTTCCTTAAAAATTAGACTTAACATACTGACTGTACCTGGTCTATGAGATACATACGTCTATATGTAAGTATGTGTAGCGTTACCAAACGGGAGCGTTACCATACGGGAGCGACCCATGTGTTTTTGCCCGTTCGAAAAGTTGAACTTGACACTTGTTTTGTTCACTTCTACGTTTCGGGCAACTTTCGGACGGGCAACTAACTTCGTTGACGGACTTAGGGAGTAGGCCCCCTGATTAGACTGGAAGCTGACCACACCATAGTTGGAAAAAGGGTAGGCAGAACAACACGTGACGACCCCGTGAATAAATCATTGCGTTGAAAGGTCCGCCAATATCAAAGTCGTAGGAATCATGCTGTTTTACATTGTAACGTGTGATGTGTCACGTAGTATGATTAAAATAAGCTTTGTGCAGCTGGTTCTGTTTGAGAGATTGCGTGGAAACAGAGTGATCGCTTAGTCACTCATTAACTACTCATTAGTTAATGTATGGAAATATACATGTTATCAATCATATTTGGAAGATGAATATTTGCGTGTAATACCTACGTATCATATACGTATGGGTGTAATCGAATTTGTGTAAATCCTTAAAACCACGTAGTCTACACACTGGCATAGTTTTCTTTTTATTTTATATTTCGCCGTTTTTGTCTGTGAGATTTGTGTCTTTAAACGCACCCACGACACAAGAGAAATCGTAGAGACGGGCAAAGATTAAAAAAAAGAAAAAACTTGTGTAGATTAATAACCTCGGAAGAAATTTAGCTTGATTAAGAATTAAAAACTAAAAATCTTGTTTTTCTTGCGGTGTGGGTAAGTGATCTTATCTAAACCACTAAGAAAAGGCTTCAATTAAAAAAAATGTTTTTTTTTTGCTCAATATTATAATTCTGTGATAGGTAGAATTTTTTTATGTCACGCATAAGTTGAGAAAGCACGGCGACACAGCTGGCAGGCATGATTAGCACGATATCGCTCCATGCAGTCAGTTAAGGGCGCTGAAATGACTCGGAAGTAGAACACGAAGCTTTGTTTTTTTTTTTTTAGTTGATCTGAATTCTTTCTACACGGCCTCATTCTATCACCAGTAGATTACGCGGTTTGAAGGAATTGCATGAATTCGAATACAGGTGTGTGTTTATACACATCTTTCTTGCAAGGAAAAAAGACACTATTCTACTTGTCTTTGTCTACAAACTCTGGCGCATTTTCGGACCCAAAACATGAACTATTCGAATCAATCAAACACATCTTATGCCCGGTTCTTGTGACCCAAAACGAACCGTTTTATTTACCTATGGTAGCATATTTTATTGCTAAATGGAAGATGATTTTACCTGTGACAGCTAGCTAACGTATAGGTAGGTCTATTATGCAAAGCTATGGCGTCTTTGCTTCAAGATATAGTCTTAATTTTATCCAATAGGGTATTTGAAAAAATCTGATTAGTCCGTCACTTAGATTATCAAAAAATATTTGACCCACATTTTTTCTTTTGTTACGTAAACCAAAATTGACGAAGATACGACACTTTTAAAATAGGCAAAACGTCACAAGTACAATTTTTACTTGTTTCTGACGTCATAAGCCCCCACTCTCGAGTTTTGATGCGTTTTTAACCGACTTCAAAAAGGAGGAAGTTCTCAATTCGGTTGTATTTTTTATTTTATTTTTTGTTACCTCATATCTCCGACATTTATTAACCGATTTGAAAAAAATTTTTTTTTCGAATGGGTATACTTCCCGATTGATCCCATATAAATATAGACTACGTCAAAGCCAAAAAGAAGGGTTATGAAGAGGAGCCGGTTAAATTTATGGCACTAAAACATATTTAATAAAAAATAAACTTAAATAAAGTAAAAACCGACTTCAAAGAAAAACTAAAAGGAGTAAAATAATTACCATAATATAAAATTAACAGTTTCAGAAGTCGGTGCAACTCTACACTGTAACAAATAGAAGCCACCGACTTCTGAAACTGTTAATTTTATATTATGGTAATTATTTTACTCCTTTTAGTTTTTCTTTGAAGTCGGTTTTTACTTTTTTTTAAGTTTATATCTTTCCAAATTATCATAGATTTAACAAAAGAAAAAATACGTGTCCATTATTTTTCAAAACTCTAACTGGCGGACTAATTAGATTTACAATTTATTGATGCTGTCAACATGCCTATTAGGTACGCTCGGTGAATCATAGAAACTGGTCATGTGTGCCCACATAGCAGCCCCCACGCCATAAAAGAACGCGAAGATTTTGTTCCGCGTCATTTCTTGCAATGAATGCCACTGATGTTGACCTCCAGGGCCAGCGGGCTACTTTTAGCCTGATAGTATCAGTATACTGTCAACCATGAACCTGATGAGTTAACAGATAACTGGAAGAATAGAATAATAAATAGTTCTTGCTTAAGTCACAAGGACTGTGGCAGATTAACAGATAAGCAGACACGTGTAAAGATGTAGGTAAAGATATAATAAAAAACAGGCCAAATGCAGGTCGAACTCCGTACCACCACTGGTTTTCATTCTATTTATCATTTGTTTTTAGGGTTCCGTACCCAAAAGGGTAAAACTGGACCCTATTACTAAAACTCCGCTGTCCGTCCGTCTGTCCGTCTGTCACCAGGCTGTATCTCATGAACCGTGATAGTTAGACAGTTGAAATTTTCACAGATGACGTATTTTGTTGCCGCTATAACAACAAATACTAAAAAACAGAATAGATTATGGTACGGACCCTTCATGCGCGAGCCCGACTCGCACTTGGTCGGTTTTTTTAACTATATGTTAAAAATACTACAGTCATACTAAGTTTCACGCTTGTGTGTCATTAAGTGATCGGAAAAGGGTGAGCTAATTTACCTAAACTTCAAAGAACAGAGACAAAAACTGGAGACTTCCTTACGACAAAATTTTTTTTTCGGGGGAATTTTCTCGGAGATTGTCTTTCATTTGTTTTCAAAAAATAAAAGACAATCTCCTTTTTTGAAAACAATCTCTTTTTAAAAACAATGAAAAACGTGTCATCTGGTTTTGAGACAATTTTGGGAAACAAAAATAGGAAACGAATTTAATTGTTTTCTGTACTCATCATCATCTGCCTAGCCTTTTCCCAACTATGTTGGGGTCGGCTTCCAGTCGAACCGGATGCAGCTGAATATCAGTATTTTACATGGAGCGACTGCCTATCAGACCTCCACAACCCAGTAACTGGGTAATACGATACTCTTGGTAAGACTGGTTGTCAGGCTTTCTGGCTTCTGACCAACAGTAACGACTGTCAAAGATCTACAAATGACAGGCGGGACCAACGGCTTTACGTGCTTTCCGAGGCACGGAGGAAACTCGCTATGGTAAATGGTCACCCATCCACAGACCAACCTCGGCAAGCGTGGCTTAACCCGGAAGATCGTTCTATGCGGCTGTAATTATTTAGCCACGAGCTCCTCCATTGTTTTCTGTACTATTAACATTAATATTAAATGTACTTTATTGATGTCCCGAAACTCGGAATAATTTTCACGAAAAAAAATGTCGTAAGGAAGTCTCCAGTTTTTGTCTCTGTTATTTGAAGTTTAGGTAAATTAGCTAACCTTTTTCCGATCACTGGTCATTACACTCATTACAGTTTTGAAAAACATTGAAAACAGTTTTTTTTTCGAGGTTTCTTCTAAATTTTGAAAACGTATAACATTTTTATGATAGAGGCATATTCTGTGAACATTAGAACTAGCTAGTAGCTACCTATTACGGTTAGAAAGATACAACTCTGTGACAGACGAACGGAGGGCTTTGTAATAGGGTATAATTTAAGTAATGTATATTTTGACGAGTTATGTGAACATAAATGTAGGGAACAGCTGATTTTTTTTTCGCGATTCCACGTTTTGTCCCATAGTAAAAGTTGTTCATAATGATGAGTACAGTAACCCCTTAAGAGGTTGTGCGTTATTTATGTTACACCTTGTATACTAATACCGTGAATTGTTTCACGTATCCAAAACTAACCGTTTAGCTGGCAGGGGGGGAGGATACTTGACTCTAACAAAAATTTGTACTTTAAAGCTTAATATTTCAGAAACGGTTCCCTTAATCGAAAAATTGTAATTACAAACCCGCAATATTTTTAAAAGACCTATCCAACAATACCCCGCACCATGGGGTAGACGAGAAAAAAAATATCACCTCACTAAGTGTACAGGAGGAACCATAAATATGTTTTTTTCTTGATTTTCTTTTACCATTATCGGCCTGATTAATATGTATATCTACGCCAAATTGTAGCTTTCTAGTACTAATGTACTAATGTTGTACTCCTTGTTGCCTACGGAACTCTAAAAAGAACGAATGGCACTTCATGGATTAAAGTATTCAGAAGTTTGTATTATGATACTACTGTTTTATATCGCCGCATCCTGTTTACATTACCATTGTAAAATAAACTGTCTTTTTATACTTCATTTGTTCGGCAAAATATCTCTTTTGTCAATGTTTTTGTTATCTCTACTATTGATTTGTTTACACAATGATAGTAGGTTTCCTTACTTAAGAACAATTTACTGTTTGCTTCAGAATTGTGTTCAGTCTCTGAGCGGACGGTCGTTGTGTATAGTGAGGAATTAATTAGGTACGTCTATATACAGGGTGTAACGGAATGGGTATATACATCGAGAAGGCAGGGCTTCTTTGGATGATACCAAACGATATGGCAAGGTTTTTTTTAATCCTATCTTTACGTGTATTGAAGTTATGAGATTTTTAAAAACATCGATACCAGAAACCGAACTTTTAAAATTCGAATAAACACATCACTAGCACTAAGTCAGCTGATCGGTGTCAGCGAACTATTTGTAAGTAAAAATAAACCTCTTACTCCTGGTATTTCTAGAGAAATGGTTCCGCATGTTTATTTTTTTGTTTGAAAAATTTTATTACTGACTTTTCTTTTAGCTATCATTTGGAATAAGCAATTTTATCAATCCGACAAATGAATATCCGCTTAGTGTAAACATAAACAATGCCGACAGTACCTATTGTCTGTACTCGTATTTTGCAATTATGTGGATAAATCTACCTATTCGCTGTTTGGTTTTTAATGTGTTTGTTTTTATTAGCAACATAATACTTTGACTCCACGGTTGCCTTACAAAGTGGCTAAGCCATGAACTGCTGCGCAGCGTGTCGCGGGTTCTAACCTCGCACGGAACAAATACTTTTATGACTTACACATAGTTGATCCAAGTATGGGTGTTTGTGTATGTGAGTTTCTTTGTTTGTAAACTCAATCAAAATTGTGACCATATCATAATTTTTTCCGAGTTTTAAAATTCGATTCACCTTACTATTTGCTTGAAGATTGCATAAAAACGAAGCGATTCGTATAATCATCAAATCGTTTTTCATTGAATTGATTGAGATAATACATTTCCAGGTCTTGTTTTTTTTTTAAATTACTTAGTAATATTATTGTTTGCCATTTAAACTTCTTAGAATGAAAAATCGATTTAGTAAAATAATTAAGTCCAACTGAACCCCAAAACATCATCTTTTTCGTATGTCTTGGACTCCTGGTACAAATAAAATTATAGTGGGTTCCGTTCATGATTTTTAAAATAAAGTTGATATCTTTTTTTCTTATAATAATTATCATGGAAACTATGAACAACAACTTAAAAGTTTGTTTTTAATTACAAAGGCATAGCAAGCATAATTATTACTTTCTGTCTGTGGTTAGTCTTAACTGGAGAACAATATCGGAATTTTATGCTCTGTCGATGCGGTGCTGTTTGGTAAATGGATTAATTAACCAAGTAGTTTTTCGACATCGTAGACCTGGAACTCTATGGAACTCAAAGGGCACGAAAGAACAGAATGAACTTTTAGTCAGTAAGAGACTGACAGTCCCTTTCGCTCCACCTAGGGCGAGAAGATTCATTTAAATGAGATACCACACAAAGGATATTTATTGGTTCGACCACGTGTCTTTCTTGATGTTTATTTTAATCCGAAATTCCAAATTATGTCAAAAATAAATTAAAATATTGTAAAAATGTCGCAAAACGGTTCATAATGTGAAAAGAAATTAAATAAAGTACTAAGACTGCATGAGTAATGAGAATTGTTATTGCAAAAATGAAAATACTTCGCTTAAAGAACCCTGATTTCGTCGTACTTAGGTTTAGGGGGCGTGTTCAGTTGCCGTCCTTGTCGTGTCTTGGAGTCCTGTCCACAATTAAAATGACAATGGGTTCCGTTCATGTTTTTTTTTAATAAAGTTGAAAACATTTTTTTTTCTAATAATTATGACGAAAAATATTAACAACAATTAAATAGTTTATTTTTGATTACAAAATGATACACGCACGCATAATTAATTAATTGTTACTGTTTGCATGGTCTGCCGGTGATGTTTGCTTTACATGTTTGTTTTACATGATGTAGTGTCGGGACATCGTGGTCCTGGAAGGAACAGGATGAACTTTTTAGTACTGACTAAAAATTTCATCCTATTCCTTGGGACTGTCAGTACTGACTGACAGTTCCTTTCGCTCTACCTAGGGCGCGAGGACTCGTTTAATGAGATAACCATACAACAAAATTGATTTCATTATGTCTTTATTTTAGTCCAATTTATGTCAATCCTACTTCCTACTAATGTTGTAATTATGTGAAAGTTTGTTTTGATGGTTGGATAGATGGATGGATGTTTGTTCCTCTTTCACGCAAAAATCTCTGAACGGATTTGGTTGAAGTTCGGTTCACAGATAGTTCATAACCTGGCTCAATAAATAGGATATTTGTATCCTGATTTTATGTTCCCACGGGATGATTTTCAAATTGTAGCGGGTGAAACCGCTGGCAACAGTTTTTTTTTTTTTCGTGGTAAAATCGTCAAATGAGTCCTCCCACCCGGGGCGGGGCCGGAGGGACTGTCAGACTTGTACTGACTAAAATCCACGGTGTTCCTTCAATAGCCCTTTACGTTCCGGGGTCACGGTAATGAGATAAGTCCCGCGACCCCGGCTGGCAACAGCTAGTAGTAGTAATAAATAAAATGCTTGCAAAAACGTCGCAAAACTGTTAAAAGAAAATAATTAAAGTACTAGCACTGCATAAAAAATAGGAATTGTTATCGCCGTATTGAAAATTGTTTGCATAGAGAACCCTGATTTCATTGTTAGTTGGGGTTTAGGGTAAAGTGAAATTGATGTCCGTGTATTTTAAATTACTCCTGGTACAGACAACTTTGAATTGTTTAAAAATAACTTAATATGTAGTTAAGTAGTTCTCAAAGGGGCCTCTGCGCGGTTCTCAAAGGGGCCTCTGCGCGTTGGACCTGTGTCCCCGTGTATGCCTTCCAAAGGACCGGACGTCTTCCGCACGGAAGATGAGCCGTGAATACAGAGAGATATCTCCTGTAAATTGATAAATTCCATACAAATAATCCTTATTTTATGTTGGTTCCCATTACTGCACCAGAAATTAATTAATTGGTTAGGTAAATACTGCGAAAGTAATAATGTACATTTTAATGGAACTTAGAACAGAAAAAGGATTTTGTAACATAATTTATGTTCAAATGAACCCTATTATTAACTTTCCTGCGCAACTTATGTGTGTCCTGGACTCCTGGTACATAAGTAATGCTAAAGGGTTCCGTGTTTAGTTAAAATTAAATTTAAAAAAAGATTGTTTTTGAACAAGTTAAAATGCAAATGTTTGTTCGCAGCTTGGAAAATGATTTTAGAACTTAGGTAGTAAGTAGACTCGTGATAAAAGCGGCAGTTTTCTAAAAATAGGTACTTTTACGTAAAAAAATAATAAAAAATAACATGCATAACGGAGTATCTAGCTCACGACTTTCGATGAACATACAAATGTAGGTGCCTAATAATTATGATATTCGACCACAATTTTTTTAAAGTAACAAAAATATTCCTGTGAATTTCCGTTAACGTTATCGTTTTAAATTTTTTATTTTTAATTACCATAGTACCTATCTCAAATGAATTGCGTAGGTAAAGACTGAATAAAGACTACGAAATTAGAATATTACAGAAAAAAGATTTTGTAAAATAATTTATTTAAAAATGAACCCTAAATAACTTTCCTATGCAACTTTTGTATCTCCTGGTACAAATAAAATGCCAGCGGGTTCCGCTTTTAATTTAAATAGGATTGTAATAATATTTGGTAGTTTTTGCCATAATTATTTACAAAACAACCCGCACTAGGCCACCGTGGTGGTCTAAGGCCTTGACCTTCTCATTCTGAGAAGAGGTCCGTGCCCAGCAGTGGGTCAGTAATGAGCTGACTATGATGATGATGACAGCGCTAAGTAAGTAACAACATTACAATCTGAGTTGATTGAGAGGTTGTAGTTTGATGGTTTGTGATGATAGTCTTTATTTATGTTCAATAAATAAATCACAAATAAAAATAGGCCGCAAAATGTATTTACTATGGAAATAAATTGTTAAAAGTACTAGGACCGCAAGAGTAACGAGAGTTGTCCGGACAGCGTTTGCGCACAATAACTGAACGAACCCTAATTTCGTCGGTGGTTAGGTTGGATACCTACACACACACAATGATATTTAGGGTAAATGAGCCCGTTGCAGGTTGCTGGTACGAACGTGGAGGTAACTTTACGCCTGGTTTAATGTTGATCTCCGGTAGCCTTCAGTAATAAATAAATGGAATCATACTCAACTTAACTATCGCAATTTTGATTAATCAATACTTACAAATAATACTATGGACTTATGTAGGTACCGCCGCCACCACAGTCCACAATAAAAATGATCTTATCGGTTTCGTGCGTCAACTCAGCTCTTGAGTCAATTAATGAACACCCTGGCCTAACTCTTCATTGATCGGTGTGCTTCCATGTATTAAATTGATCAGTTTTCTTGAAATTATTAATAATTGGGGAGGACTGGATGCGAAAGGCGGGGGATCGTGTGTTGTGGGTGGCGCAACTTGGGAGAGGCCTGTGTCCAGCAGTGGACAGCGATAGGCTAAGTTGATTAGTAAATTAATTTAAACAACAATTCAACAAAAATTTTAAAATAGTATTGTACAATAATTGGGCTAGCTACCCTACTACTAGGATAGTAGAAGATTTATTTTTCGGTTTTTCCCCACCGTTCTTTTGTCTTCGTCAGTGACTTGATGACTTCAGTCGTAGACTATTACTCGTGTCCTTCAGTCACTCTCTCCATCCGATTCAGTGTACCGACTTGTGATTTCGTGATTGTTAAAAATGTCGTTAACTAATAGCGAATATTACGAGGTGATGATGTGTGTCGGAGCAGAAGATGGTAACCTGCGAGCTGCCCGAGACTTGTATCGTCACCGATTTATCCAGGGTAGACCAGATGCTGAGCGTCGGCGTCGGCAGCTGCCTTCGTTGGCGAGTTTGCCAAAATTATTTAAACTTCCTGATGCATGAATTAGACGATGTGCTCACTGTGCTTCCAGTATCAAGTTACGTGGATCTCGTGATGGAGAATACCATGGTTTTCCAACACGACGGTGCACCGGCACACTTTGCACGTGATGTGCGTAATTATTTGGACGCGCGCTTCTCTCGGTGGATCGGACGTGGTAGCAGAAGCGTGGCTTGGCCTCCGCGGTCCCCAGACCTAACTCCGTTAGATTTTTTTTTGTGGGGGTACATTAAAAACGTAGTGTACGCAGTGCAGTGTGATACAGTGCACGAAATGAAAGTACGGATCGAGGATGCCTTCAGGACAGTAACACCGGACATGCTGCGCAATGTTCAGGTGTCCATGAACAAGCGAGCGGCCTTGTGCATACAATACCAAGGTCATCACATCGAACCCCATCTTTAAAAATGTAAGTCAATTTACTAAATTAAACATGGCTCAGATTTTACTGTTTAGGTATGTAATGAATGAGGGATAAAAACAAGCTAAGTAGCTAGTAGCTACCTAAATACTAGCTAAACTTTGTTCTGAATTTTAACGTAACTTTTTTACGTGTTTTTTTATTAACTAAACATTTTAATTTGTAATTTTGGCTGGATATTATCGTGTTTAAAACTGTAAATAGGGAAATTACGCATTACATTATTACTTTTTACACCACGGAGTACCTTCCTAAATGCCTATGCGCACACGCGCTCGCGCTCGCATTGTCGGCTCGTTTGATCCCGTCAGTTCGCGCCGACATAGGGCGGCCGCGGCGGCACACTACCTACAGCGTGTACTAGGCGCACAGATCGCGAAAGAGATTTAACTTAATATTAGCAAATGACGTGAGAAGTTATTGACCCTCGTAGTGCAGTGACACGTTTGTTATGATTTGATTTCAATAAACCTGCGAAACCAAAAATTTGGTATCAATTCTTTGAGTAATTTATTTTGAGCTGAAACTTTGCACAGAGATTCTATACCTGATACACTCTTCACCCCTTTCGGATAGATATACCCTTTCTGTTACAGGCTGTATACAGGGTGTTAACGAAATCGTGTAATTCCTTCAAACCGCGTGATCTACTGGTGACACAGATTAACCCTAAACGGAAATTTTCGAAAATCAAACAAAAAAAAATGTAAATTTTTTTTTTGCTTTTCAGTTTCTCACTCTTTTTAGAGCCTTGAGTTATCTGACTACAAAGAGCGATATCGCGTTAGTCGTGCCTGCCAGCCGTGTCGCCGTAATTTCATTAATTTATGCGTGGCATCGAAATGTTCACACAAATAAAATGATTTTTTTGCAAAAAAAAAAAATCATATTTTTTTACTGAATCCTTATTAGGTAGTTTAGATACGATCGGCAACAAAGCCGCATGAAAAAAAAAGTTTTAATTTTTTTAATTTTTAATCAAGCTAAATCCCGTGCGGGGCATGTCTACAGCAGTAGTAGATTATGTGGTTTTAAGGAATTACACGAATTCGTTAACACCCTGTAGATAGTGAGTATTACGTTTTTTCTTGTTTGATTTATCGCGTATTTTTATGTCAGTAGGTGAGGACTGAGGTAGGCAGCGTGGAGTAGATTAGAACCGTGCTTAAAACTTGTTTTTCTATTTATCTGCTTGTAGATGGTTCATGCGGACTTTACTATGTAACCGGGCACTTATTGGCGAGACCTGAAGGTTCTCTAGCGATATGTGCTCTTAAACTTCAGATTTGCCCCAAATAAAACCTTGTAAAATATTCTTGCAGTTACTTAAAAGTATAATCCTGCATTCTTTTGTAACGATTAGTCTTGCCATTACCTAGATTTGATTTTCAACTCTTTCGGTCTTGGCCATTTCGTTTAACCGTATAGTTCGATGTATGTCTATGTAGAGACAAATTAGATACAAATTCTCAATATTCTTTTTCTCCACAGTTATCAAAATGAGTAAGCTGTGCAGACAAGTCTCCATTGAGTCCCCCGGATCAACCCTCAAGGAATGTGTCTTCAGTTTCGACGTCCCCGTACCTGACATCCCCATGTACGGCGCCAGGATACGAGTGGTATACGCAGGAGCTTGCTACAGAGCCAACAAGACTCGCTCAGCTTCCGTCTGCAGCACATCTTCGATATCATCCATCGGCAGCCTTTCGGGGGAAATGGAGAACTTCGGCATCCACACGCATGCCACTCCTGCTCACATAGGGCTGAGAGACGGTGCTCTGTTCCCCGGCTACGAAGTCGCTGGGGTGGTGGACGCGATAGGCAAAGCTGCTGAAAGACTCGACGGGATCAAAGAAGGATCCAGGATTGTTTTGTACCCTTACGAAGGTGTGCCAAATGGATATGCAGAGTATATTGTCGTGCCAGATTTTAAGTGCTTAGTGCCTATACCTGATGAGTTACCTTTGAGCGTGGCAGCAATGCTTCCCACTGGCGCGTTACTTGCCATGAATACTGTGTATACAGCCGGTGAATTTCTGAAGAGGGTGTTGGAAGGGCCGTCAAAGAAGGATAGTACTACAGTGCTGATTGTGGGCACCGGTGGGCTAGCGTTGTGGGCGCTGCGCATAGCGACTCATCACTTCAAGCATGGGGGGTATACCAATCGTATCAGCCTCTGCGTGGCGACTCTCAAAGATGAAGGATCCATTTTGGCGAAGGAATGCGAAGAGTAAGTTGTTTTGATTGTTATTAATTACTAGCGACCCGCCCCGGCGTCGTTTAGGTACATTTTACAGCTTAAAACCTTCCGAATGAAATTACCTAATTTAGATGAAAACCACATCAAAATCCATTGAGCAATTTAGAAGAAGTAAGCGAACAAACAGGCAAAAGCGAAAAGCGATTTAACTCTTTTCTATTTAGGGATAGGAAATCTAACAAGTGAGTTTTCCCAGTCCAGAGTTTTTTGACTTCCCTATAGTTTTGATAGCACATATTAAGGCTTGCATTTTTTTGTTGTATTATTCTTATAATGCATAATCACGACGATAACTTTAGGCATAAATTCATTTCCTTCTGATTTTCATAAATTCATTTCGCATAATGTCCTTAGCCATATTATACTATACAGGGTTACTGGTAATTCGACGTATTCGTTGCACTACCGTTATAGGGTGGCTAAAATGCAACAAATTTATCCTCACATATGTTGTACCGAAAGTATGGCACGAAAAAAACATTTATTTCAGGCTTTTAATGTCGTCTACTATGCGGACGACATTGTCGGTTCGCGATAAACGCGCAAGGAATACGTCGAATTACCAGTAATCCTGTATATTATAACTGTTAGCATAAATACTAAACAGTTATAATATAATTAAATTAAATGTATGGCAATCAAATTATGCCAATTATAGGAAATACATTAAAATTCATTAGTAAGTACTTGCTTCGTAAGTTTCAACATCATTTCCTGTTGGGGTCAAAGGTATTTCAGACGTAGATGTTTTTGTTGCTTTTATAACATTTATACTTTAGGCCCGTCTTGATCTTTGCTCAAGGTTAATAAGATCGGCTTTTTGTCTAATTAAATAAGGCTGACAGTGTTTAACGCAAAGATATTGCCGTTTGCGCAACACAACTAGTAGCAAAGGTACCAATACCTAGTATCGTAGCTAGAGTCATACGCGTCAAGGGCAATAAGGATGTAATTATGCGCCCTCCAAAAAACATGCTAAATAAAAAAAGTCATTTTGAGAATCTGATACTAGCTTATGCCCGCGGTTTCGCTCGCGTTAATTTAAAATTTGATAATCAACTCTTAAACACACTACTAAAGTTTCTATAATAACAGGTTTCGAAAGACACGTGGCGCCATCTATGAACGTCATTGTTGTTTTCCTCGGAAACAGTACTTTTTTTCGGGATGAAAGGTACCCTATGTCCGTTTCTGTACGCCTGACAACGTATATGCAAAATTTTAGTATGATCGGTTCAGTGGTTTAGGCGTGAAAAGGTAACAAACAAACAAACTTACTTTAGGGTTTATAGTTAGGATTAGGATGAACTAGAGGTCGCTCGCGGCCTTGCCCGCGTTGAGGTCATTTATCGCGTAATTCCATATTTTTCGGGATAAAAGTAGGCTATGTCCTTCTCCAGGTTCCAGACTATCTCTGTACCAAGTTTCATCAAAATCGGTTCAGCGGTTTAGGCGTGAAAGCGCCAAAGACAGACAGAGTTACTTTCGCATTTATAATAAGTATTATAGTAGGGATTGTCTTATTTGCGGCTCCCTAGGTCCAGCACCTCTGGCAGCTACTCCTATAGCCCCTAAACGATACTGCCAATACGGGTCTCGAAATCTAACTGATAATAATAATGGTGGGGTTAAACACTTTTCAATTTTAAATGTTGAAAGGCAGACGCCGTTTTCTTCCGTCAATAGAAGTTATCCAGTCCACCTAACACCCCTTCCCATAGACCAGATATTTTGTACCATATTTTACAATAGTCTTGCACCCACCTGGGACAGTCCATGACTACTCCAATAGTGCAGCGGTGGGTAGTCCCCGGTTGGTTCCCCACCCCATTTTAGATTAAAGTTCTCAAAGGGGCCTCTGCGCGTTGGACCAGTGTCCCCCGTATGCCTTCCAAAGGACCGGAAATCTTCCGCACGGAAGATGAGCCGTGACCCCTAAGAGAATGGTGGGGTTATATCGGTTAGATTTCGAGACCCGACAACACCAGACGTTCGCGAAAAATACTCGCATGTACAATGAAAATCTTCATAAATAACATCTCGACACATGTATGAATTGAACGTCTTTACAATTCAAATTACATTATCACTGCACAAAGGATGGATCAGATCAGGCAAATCAGTTCTATTTGTCAATCAGTTATAGTTCAAACCCGATCGCAGTTGAAGATTATCCGCTGTAGTCAATAACTTGTATGCTGCACAATCACAGTTTAACAGTTCGTAAATATACTGACTGAGACTGACTACTGATAGACTGGAAACGAACCCCATCATTTTTGGAAATAAACTAGATTTCTACTTATTTTTAAGGTTATTCTAATTTTGTAATCTATTACTGTAATGTAAGTGTACATCGTAAATAATTTGTCTTATAAAATATTTTATACGAATCTTAAGTAATTAATTTAACGATGAATGAAGTGCTGTCCAATATATGCGCTTGCACAGAACTTTGCTCTCACCTCATCACCCAGTAGGTACTTACTATGGCGGTATTTACCCTTCAGGCGTTTGTGCCCCCGATGTACCGACCGATCCATCCATTGATAGACTGGTACTTTATGCAGAGTGAACGTGGTACACTGGAACGAGGATCTATATGAGAAGCAGCTGATCGAGAGGACGACGGACTCGTGTGGTGGACCCGTTGACGTGGTGCTAAACTTTGGTACCACCTCCCGGTCACTGCATCGTTCCCTGCAGTGCCTTGCCCCTGTGAGTCAATATATTATTCTTATGCGGATTTTCAGGAACGTCTTATAGGCTCCAACAAATAGTAGTCGTAAGGGGTAATTGCCATTATGACAATGTTTGGCAAAAGGGTTTCTAATCGCTGATAACACCACATATAGTGGACATGTGGTTTTGTAAGGGCAAAGATGGACGGTAATGCTCATTAATTGATATTAGCCCGTCATTTTCTTCTGCTGCACTGCCCCCTATGACAAAACCCCTTTTCCTTAAACTTTAACGCCTGCGGAAAGATCAAATTGTACGAAAATGGTATTTGCTCATTTCTATGCATGGCCCTGATGTTTTTTAGATGATGCTGCCCGTCCCTTTGATATAATCCTTCACTCTAACTTACACAAACATCTTATAAGAAGGATGAGGTCTGAAAATTATGTTGTTGCAATTTCTTATCCAGTAATTCCATAAATACATAAATACTAGCCAGAAATTGTTCCACTGCAGGACAACAGGTTTTGTCATACAGAGAAAGAAAAAGCATTGATATCCAGATTTGATTACTGCGTGTCAGCATTTTCGGACCTCCCTCACCTCCTGAGCGACGGCGCACGGGCGTATTGCGGCTTTACCGTGGCTTTACCATCGATACCTGTCCTTAGCACACGCGGGAAAGTGGACGCGTACACGCGAGTTTAGTGTTTCGTTTATTTTATTTTGGTTTTAATAATGTCGATATCAAAATTCAAACATTTCGAACATTTATTTAATGAGCCGTTCATTCCGCCTGCGCGGTGCGCCGTCACTCAGGGCGTACACTTACACCGTAGGGGAATACAGTGGAACTACTATCCAAGCTAAAGAATTGTTCTTTCTCAGGGTGGCGTGGTGCTCGTAACAGAGGACGTTGGAGAGAAGCTTCTACCAAAGTTCGGAAAGAAGGCAGAGGACATGAACGTGAATATTGTAGTAGTTCCTAACGGCTCCATAGAACAGCTTAAGGAACTAGTGACGCTGGTGGCGAGGGGTGAAGTAAGTATAAACACAACATTTTTGTGAGCTTGCTTTCTCCGAAGGTGTAGGTCGTTGTGATGGTGTGCACCTACGTTTCGCGGACTACGAGACGAGCTTAGTGCCATTTGCTGAACACAATTCCAAACTCTGCGGGCTGTTAACTAAGATTTCTTTGTAGAAAAATAAAATTATCTACTATGCCTGAGAATCAAACGTAGGATCTAGAGGTTGCAAGCGCAGCTGCGGAACATCCAATAAGACGGTCAATTTGTCAATTATTAAATTTCAAAAAAGATAAGGAATTTAACTGACTTCAAAGAGCGATATCGTGCTAGTAGTGCCTGCCAGCTTTGTCGAGGTGCTTTCATTCATTTATGCGTGGCATCGAAATGTCTAATCAAATTTTAGACATGACCACTTACCCCTACCGGAAGAAAAGATTCTTTATTTCTAATCAACCTAAATCTCGTGCGAAGTTTATAGGTTGCTCATTTATACAGGGTGTAAACGAATTCGTGTAATTCCTTCAAACCACATGATCTATTAATGGTATAGATTAACCCCGCACGGGATTTAGATTGATTAAAAATAAAAATAAACTTTTTTTTCCAAAATATTTTTTTATGTGATAGAAAATTTGATGCCATGCATACATGAATGAAGGCACGGCGACACAACTGACGGGCACGACTAGCGCGATATTGCTCCACGCAGTCAGTTAACTTGGGACGCTAAAATTACTCAGATACAGAATACCATGGATCATTTTTTGAAAACTTTTTTTTGTTCATTCTGATAAAAACCTATGCAGGGTCAATCAGTGTCACCAGTAGATCACGCGATTTGAAGGAATAGGGTATTTGACTGAAAAAATCTAATTAGTCCGTCAGTTAGATTATCAAAGAATATTTGACCCGTATTTTTTCTTTTGTTACGTAAACCGAAATTGAGGAAGATACGACACTTTTAAAATTGGCAAAACGTCACAAGCAAGTACAATTTTACTAGCTTCTGACATCACAAGCCCCCACTCTCGAGTTTTGATGCGTTTTATCTTTCCAAATATTCATAGATTCAACAAAAGAAAAAATACGTGTCCATTATTTTTCAAAACTCTAACTGGTGGATAATTAGATTTGCAATTTATTGATGCTGTCAACATGCCTATTACACCCTGTATACCAGTCTATAGACTGCACTGATTGATTCACAAGGGGGCAATTTGCTCCCTCAATGCAAGGCCAATTTAGACCAATTTATCCAATTGCAGTGATAACTTCCAATCAGGGTACATATTTCATTCTGAACGGTGCATGATACCAGTGCAATCGTTCCTGCGTTTCCATGCAGATAACAGAACTTTAAGTGTGTCCTTCTTGCTGATATGTGAAGCCGTTTGCGTAAGTCAATTAGTTTTACCCTTTGTAATAATCTGTTGTTTAGGTATTGTGATGTTGAATATTCTGCGCTATTTTGATTTAGTTTTTAGGGTACCCAAAGGGTAAAACGGGACCCTATTACTAAAACTCCGCTGTCCGTCCGCCTGTCCGTCTGTCACCAGGCTGTATCTCATGAACCGTGATAGTTAGACAGTTGAAATTTTCACAGATGTATTTCTGTTGCCGCTATAACAATAAATACTAAAAACAGAATAAAATAAATATTTAAGGGGGCTCCCATACAACAAACGTGATATTTTAGCCGTTTTATAGATACCTAATGGTACGAAACCCTTCGTGCGCGAGTACGACTCGCACTTGACCGGTTTTGTTTTATTTGTGTTTCTTTCGTTATAGTAATTCCCTTTTGGCAAATTTTGGGTTTAAAGTTTGTCGGATTCTGGGGGTCTACTCCCTAAGCATGGAGTCCGTGGTTTCGGCCTTAGTTACGAGCGTTTCCTACTACCTATCACCTACGGACATAGGTACGATTATTTTGGGGCCCGAACTAAGAATGAATGACAACACGATTTGACAGTTGTCCCTACTACCGATGTGTTTTTGCCCGTCCGAAAAGTTGAACTTGACACTGGTTTTGTTCACTCCTACGTTTCGGGCTACTTTCGGATGGGCGACTAACTTCGTTGACGGAATTAGGGAGTAGGACCCCTGTCGTAAATGACCTTGGTCAATGGAGCGCTTTTGTAGGTTATGTATCTATAGGTTTTCGTAGTTTTCTCGTTCCTTTTAGCGTTTTCCTCGTCGTGTGGTCTTTATTTTTCGCAATTTTCCCAAATATTTTACACTAGAGGTCGCCGGCAGCTTCGCCCGCGTGGATGTCGTATATCGCGTAGGTTTTACGGTTTTCGTGATAAACGTAGCCTATGTCCTTCTTCGGGTTCCAGACTATCTCTGTACATACCAAATTTCATCAAAATCGGTTTAGCGGTTTAGGCGTGAAAGCATAACAGATAGATAGTTACTTTCGCATTTATAATGTTAGTAGGGATTATCATTTGTAGCTGTATATGTAGAGCAACGGGTATTAATCGTTGTTTTCTTTTCATGTTGCTTTTTTCATTGATAAGCTGTTTATATCCATTAATCGGATTAATTAATTTAATTAATTTAATCCAATACGAGCATTAATCTCTTTCGCCTCCGTCATGGAGGGGCTATATTAAAATAACATAACCCCGACTTTGTAGTTGTGCTGTCGGGTAAAATAATGTAGGTTGCCGGTTGCCTATTGCCAATAAGCAACAATAGGCAATTATTAACGCAAGATCGTCTTATGCTTGCTTGAGTCAAGATCTTGAATGATAAATTTTATCAAGATTTTGTTATATCGGGAATAAGTCTGACGCATGCCTGAAGGGCCATAGCGCATGCCTTAATACTAGTTCGAGTCTTATGGCAATCAATATTGCATGCGCTTGACGCAAGAGGAATTGAAAGTTGAAAGCGCAAGATGAACATGAAAGCGCACGGGTGTAGACATAGGTACTAAATTATATTCTTCTCTAAAAAGATATTCATGTTTTCTATTCAATTCGCAGTAGTGAGCTTTTGACACAGATTTGTTAAAAAACATGGAAGGAAGGGGCCATTCATAAATTACGTCACACATTAAGGGGGTAGAGGGTCGACGAAGTTTGACATTGTGTGACAAGGGGTGGGAGGGGACCTAAATTTTGTGACGTCACATTTCCTAATCTAATATAAATGTAAGTATTAGATGGAAATAAAACTAATTTCGGAATTGCTGTTTTAATTTAATAATTTCTAGATGTAAAATTGCAAAATATGTGATGTCACACTAGGGAGAGGGGAGTCTCACAAATGTGACCAGCTGTGACAAGGATGGGGCGGGGGGGGGGGTCAAAAAATCATGAGATACGTGTGACGTAATTAATGGATGGGTTGGCCCCTAATAAGCACTACATAATTGTTGAAAAATCATTCATCATCATCAGACCATCACTGCCCACTGCTGGGCAAGGGCCTTTTCACAGAATGAGAAAGGTTTTGGCCTTACTACTCCACCCTGGCTTGGTGTAGTTTGGCGGACTACACACCATGGTGAAAAGTCATTATTGTCTTGTATTAGAAACCGTTTTTTTTGTATTTAGCAATCTTTCTGTTGAATCAGAGAAACTTGGATTGCCAGGGACAGTTGTCTGAGGGTGAGAACTGAAAACTGGAAAAATATCGGAATCTTCAGTGTCATTTTCCATGTTAGTATATTTTTATATTAGGCAATTATTATTTCTCGTTTATACAGGGTGATTGGTAAAACAGTAACAACATCTTAAGGGGTCATTGTACTCATTATTATGAACAACTTTTACTATGGCAAGAAACGCAAAAACCGCAAAAAAAAATCCCTACATTTTGACGAGTTATGCGAACATAAATGTAGGGAACCGAACACCTATTTTTTTTCTCGATTTCGTTTTTGATCCCATAGTAAAAGTTGTTCATAATGATGAGTAGGTAAGTACAATGACCCCTCAAGAGGTTGTTACTGTTCTACCAATTACCCTGTCTATGGTTTGTATTTATCTACTTTCGTTTATTGACATCAAGTTAATAACCTCTATCTTAGCGAAAACATAGTTTTCAAGTATCTCGTGCTAGTATTTGGAGTACATCACGCGAGGTGTTGTTATCGGCTCAAGGTCGCCGTTCGATGCTCGCGCGCATAATATGATTGCCTGTTATGTAATAAATTAATAACTTTATCAGTGGTTCTTAATAATTAAACAGTCAAGAGTGAATTGAGATGGAGAATGTTTAGGGATGTTACAAGTTTAGATCTTATTTTAAAATTATTTATAATTAACTTTTTCGAATTCATGTGCGGATCATAATTTGATTATAACTTGAGTTAACAGTGAAGGTAAACATAGTGAAGAAGCAACAAGACATAGTTATTTTTAACCGACTTCAAAAAGGAGGAGGCTCTAAATTCGGTTGTAGGTATTTTTTTTAATGTTTTTACCTCAGATCTCCGTCATTTATGAACAGATTCGAAAAATACTTGTTTTGTTTGTCTTGTTTTTTTATCGAAATAGATTCAGCGCTTTTTGAAAAAATCAACAAAAACCAAAAAAAATATACACAAATCGTATATAGACCACGTTCTAGTTATAGTAGTGGTCCGAGAATTTGCACACTATTGCAGTTAGACGGTGTGACCCTACCCTATCCACCAGAGCTGTGCGAGGAGTGTGTTAATGTATACAAATGAGCGGTGCGAGGATAGGTAGCGGACTCTTTTCGAATATGAGGGAGAATAATACACATTCCTAGCAAAACATTCCTCGCAACACATTCCTCGCAACACATCCCTCGCTCGCATTTCTTGCTTGTTTTGTATGAACAAAAACCTCGCACCGCTAATCTATCCATCAGAGCTGCGCAGAGCGAAGCTAGGTAAATGAAGTGATTCTATTGGTGCTTACAAAACACATTCCTCGCTACGCAGCTTAGCTCAGCTCTGGTGGATGCTCAGCCTTACAAGGAAAATAGAATTTTACAGTATCCTGTTATCAGTTAAACCGGTGGATGTTGTTGGCTAGCCGTTTGGTCTAATCTCTCAATCATCTACGACGCCATGTTAGCCGGCGGGACTCATAGTGACAATTGAAGAAATTACAGCCCACACTGCTATATCATAGCAGTAGGTAGTCGGTCAAGGCTAATCGTCAAGTCAGGGATGACTTATCATCATCATTCAGCCGATAGACGTCCACTGCTGGATATCGGCCTCCAAGCATCGCCACATCGACCGGTCCTGTGCTTCTCGCATCCAGCGGATTCCCGCGACCTTCACCAGATCATCGGTCCACCTTGTGGGAGGCCTACTCACGCTGCGTCTTCCGGTACGCGGTCGCCACTCCAGAACCTTTCGGCCCCATCGGCCATCCGTTCTGCGAGCAATATGCCCCGCCCACTGCCATTTAAGTTTGGCAATTCTTCGAGCTATGTCGGTTACCTTGGTTCTCCTGCGGATCTCATCATTTCTGATATGATCACGCAGGGTAACTCCGAGAATAGCCCTCTCCATTGCCCTTTGGATGACTTTAAGCCTTCTTATGAGGCCCATTGTGATTGACCACGTTTCAGTGCCGTATGTAATCACTGGCAACACGCACTGGTCAAAGACTCGTCTTTAGACACTGCGGTAGTTGGGACGTAAAGATATTACGTAGCTTCCCAAACGCCGTGAAATCGCGAAAAAAAATCAGCTGTTACCTACATTTATGTTCGCATAACTCGTTAAAATGTAGGGAACAGCTGATATTTTTACGCGATTTCAGGTTTGGTCCCGTAGTAAAAGTTGTTCATAATGATGAGTATAGTGAACCCTTAAGAGGTTGTGCGTTATTTATGTTACACCTTGTATAAATCTGTTATAGACACTTTTCCAAGTCACTGTAATATTTTTTTAAGATTAGATGGCGCCGTCTTTTCCTATCTGACTAGCTCTGAGAAGAAAATTCGAAACAAACTCAGAGGTCAACGTCTCTTTTAAAGTCCAGACATTGATGTATAAAACTATGCGACTGTAACAATGTAGGGCAACGTCTGGAATGGCCTTTTGAGGAAAGAGCCATAACAGGTTTAAGTTGACCTGTCCCAACTGACGACACGCATGCAACAGCCATCGTGTAGCTCAACCTTATTTTAGGGAGCTCAACGACCCGACGCACGATGCCACCAATCAGCCGTATATTTGCGTAGGTCACAAAAAATACTCAAACCGCCAAACAGTTTCACGAAATTCTTGAATAGCTAGCCTACATAGTACTTACTCACATTCACTATTGAATAAAAATAAAATAAAACGAACGACATATTAATAATAATAGCCGACTAGATTAAAGTTCTCAAAGAGGCCTCTGCGCGGTGGACCTGTGTCCCCGTGTATACCTTCCAAAGGACCGGACATCTTCCGCACGGAAGATGAGCCGTGATTCCCAAAGAAATAGCCGACAAAATGTAAAGGTTTTTTTTTTTATAAAAGTTGATTAAGACAATCCAATTTATTTGTCAACAGATCGAACCACCACCCCACTCAGTGTTCCCAGCGGAAGAAGCCCAAGAGGTCGTCAGAAAACTCTGCAACTCCGAGATCAAAGGGCGGGCGATACTGAAATTCCACAACATTGATTAAACGACTATCGAGATACTGTGACAAGATATTATATTTTTGCTTAGATTAGACGGTACGTAGCACGTAAAGTTTAGATCGGTGGATGTTAGAAGATTGGACGGTGTCTTGAGGGTCGAAATTAATGCCCTTTTGGTGTTATGGAATACATCGGGCAGACCATCCGAGCCAGCCAGCTGTTGATTTGAAATCGTCGGACTGACCCGCAAACGACGTCTAACCCGATCCACTCTTCATTTTTATTCGAGAGTAAGGTGAGAACTCGAAAACGACGGAAAAAGTAACACAGGGACACATAGACGCTGACTAATGAAATTGTTCTTCATTAAATAATATTTACTTTTCTTATATAGCAATAACCAAAGTTATATACATACATATGTGATGCCAGATTACACTTTATTATATCGAGCCATTTTCCGGCATAATTTTAACTATTCCTTGTCGATTTTTTGTTTTTAATATTAATAAATACGCGAATGTTCCAATTTCAAAATCTTTTACACTTTTGTTACATGGGTTACGTCACAGAATTATAATACATCGGATGAATAGTGCACGGTTACACGAAGATTTGTCATTAGCTTAATGCGAATTTAATTTTTCCTAATAATTTTAATGCAAAGCGAAATATTTTTAAACCTATTATAGTATTTACTGCTGGCGTTTTTATCGGTATTTTAATGATATTATTTTACTACAAAGCTTCGTTGTAAAGACTTTAGATACTTGATGGTCTGTGGGTTGGTACTGTGAACGTATAATTTTGATCAAAGAATTATTTTTAAACTATTCCTAATAAGTTCTAAAAATATAATTTTGTTTTAAACAAGATATAGTGAAACGTATTTATAGTTTTAAGCAGTTTTAACTAACAGTTGATGGAAACCCGGGGTCAATACCAAACCCTTAAGTTGGAGGATTTCTGTTATAATCACACAAAAAACAGTTTTGGGAACTGTTGAAATTTCTTTTTCTACGAAATACCGAATGAAACTGAACCGTTGATTTTAAACTGATGCTATTCGTTCTGAACGGGTACTGTGAACATAGTGATAAACCAGAACTTCAATACCGTAGTTTTGTTACGTTTTAGCTTCTATTTCGTTGATAGTAGAAAATCACTTCTACACATGGTTTAATTTAAGCATATGAAGAACCTATTAAGTGGAATGAATAAATTAAAAAATCTTGCGGCGCTAGGAAAAGGACACTTAATGCAAAATAAATTGGAACAGCCCCGCGGCTGTGGTATTGACTAATAGATCGGAAATTCGCAACCAAATCCTGCCCGTTGAATTATTGGGAGCCCAAGTAACCGCAAATAACCTATATTTATCTTACATTAGTTAAAAATACTATAAAGAAAGTGTAACCCATAATGCCAGTGTAACCTATATTGCAAGTGTCTTCAAAAAAGTCTAAAGCTTACTTATGCAATGTTTATATGTTGCGTTAGTATTAAAATTTCTATGACAATATGTATGTGACTTTCAAACTATCATAATTTCTTAGTTTTTAAATAAGGGTGGGTTCATTCCGACCGACATTCATAAAATACGTTTTGTTTATCAATGATAGTCGGAAAAACCGGTGTTCCGACTAGTTACTTAGTTTGGTTGTATTTAGCACCATCTGTCTGCAGGCTACAATGACAGATATAACTATGACGCGTTGCATCACTGTCAAGAAACCATTCGTCAATGACAGTCTAGACAAAGATTAACTCGTGGACTACGCGTGATCGCATCGAGACAAATGGACGAGTTCGATTTAAAAAAATAGCATATAAAATCGCATGCTATGTGTTACCATTTTTAAAAGTTGCTTGCATACTTCATTTTTGTATGTCATGAAGACTCGAATTCGGTTCAGGCGCATTGAACCAATGTCCGTGCAAATTGTAATTCAGGTCCCTCGATCCTTACTTTGTCGAATCCGGATCGGTCGCAGAGCATACGCGACAATACAGATTATATTACGGATACTTCGGGTCTTATTTTTTCGGGTTCGGATCGGACTGAGAGAACAAGCGTCCATAGACATTCTGCTGCAACTGCTTCGATCGGTACTATTTTCTCGGGGTACAATTGGACTCACAGCGCACGCGCAGTAATTCGTTTCCACTTTGCTCAGTATATTTATGAGTCTGAATATTAGATCTCAAATCGGCTTTCAATATCTCCAACCAGTTCTCCCTCTGACTTTTAATTCAAATTGGTGACTATCGCTGTTTAGGGTATACACCGTGGGCTCGACGTACCCGAAAGATTTTAACCACGCCTTTCTGATGCTATGAGTCAAATTTAATATCAAGAAAAGTGGAAAAAAGCAAAAAAAAACTATTCTTTTTCGTCATTTGTAAATTAGGTTTCGTGTGAGTGGTTATGTAACTTCTCACTTCACAACCCTCCCCGACAAATAAGACATACGGCGCTCTCGCCGTATGTCTTGTTTTGTCATACCATACCCCTCTGGGTATGGTATGACAAAAGTCGCAACACCGCGTTCCTGGGACTTGTTACCATAAGATATTTTTCGATTTGTGAGTTTCATTAAATAATGAATATCTCGAAATTTAAGCTGTTTTACAACAAACTATATACTTATAGCTTTTCTTCTCCAATTAGGCATCGGAATCGAAGGTTAAAATCTTTCGGGTAGCTCGGGCCCACGGTGTACAAGTAATTTTATAATTATTATTAATTCAAGTTTTAATGCATTATTTTTTCTTCATACGCAGTTCACACCGTTATTCTAGGGCGTTTTGTAAATAACAAACATACCTAATTATTCTTATCATTCGTTATAAAACATTTAATACCTTGCTTCATTTGCTCATACATTAATTTTGTAAATAACATCTACTTTTTAAATAGACTCGCTTTCGAAAAACATGGTGAACATTTTAAGTGATTGATAGTTGTACATAATGGATAGTGTGTATTTATTTAACTGGGACAGTTTGGGGAAACAAACCAAATGAAAACTTTCTTTGGAGATATTTGCTATTTATCTTACAGCAACGAGGAATTTAAACCTTGACTAAAGGTTTAAATATACAGGGTGTGAAAAGACCCATCACATAGCCGAAATCTACGCACTCTGTACATCAAACTAAATTACATTGACCAAAAATAATTGCTGGGAAACGACTTTTATTTTTTAGGCATAAAAAAACTCTGTTTTTTTCTAGCGCGCACTTAACCGAATGTGCCTGTGTGGGTCGTGCAGCGGCTACACAGCTGAGCCAAGGCGGTTGTGTGCGTTTGATATTCATTGCGTTTTTGTAACTTCAAATGCGTAATTTGTGAGGAAAAATTGAAAATTTTGATAATGTTTGCTTGGAAGAAAGTTTAGTATTATCACTTAGAATTAGTTCCTGGAAAAAACTAAAAAAAATATGTATACCTTCAATATCTCCGCAATCAATGATTTCCCAGGTATGGTCTGGTAGAAAAAAATGATCCCAATGATGGGTAGAATATGTGGTTTTCGTTATCGTTAAGAGTATTTTTACACCCGATATTAAAATCGTGTGCATAAAACAATAGCAAAGTTTTCCTGTTAATTTAGATTTTCCCCACACTGTCCCAATGGGTTTGGCAATTGGAAAATAATGGCGCTACTTTCGATTGTTCCAATGCGCTCCAATGAGAGCGTATTCTAACAATCGATAGCAGTGCCAATACTTCCAAAGTTGTCATCCCTATTAAATAAATACTCTATATTTTTAACCTATAAGCGTCGCTTTTATAACGAATTTAATTTATATTCACTATGGAATATATTTTTAATTTTAAGTGGGTAAACAATACTTACTTTATTTTATGAACGTGGCTTATTTTAATTATTCTTTGAAATAATGACTGAAGATTCTAGTCTCTAATGCGTTCTAAATTGCTAAATCAACGTAAGTCGATATTAATTTAAACAGAACAAAGTAATTAATAACAATTGAACACAAGAGTGATATAATAATTGGCCATGAGAACAAATGGAACAAATTAAATGTTATTTTGCAAATAATAAGTCGTTGTAAACGAAATGGATGGTTTTAAATAGTAAAATAGTACCTAGTTATAAAAAATGCAAATTCAAATAATATTAATACAATAGTTTTAATTATAAGAAATTATTAGCTTAGGCTTTTATTTTATACAATTTTGATTTTTTAACTTTGTAGTCTCAATTCCTTTCCCCAAAATATTTATCAAGTAACTTAAACCATACATGTTTCAGACAAAATAAATTTGTCTTGATAAAAACAATTTGCACCACGTCTTATTAACAATCATGAAAAAAAAGTAACTTTAGGGGAATATTCCGGTCTGTCCCCCTGATCTGTCCCCTTCAGGGGGCCAATCAGGAATAAAAAAAAACGATATGTTCCCCTGTCACCAAGACGAACGGACAGATCGAACGAATTATTTCTGGTCTGTCCCCTGCTGTTCTTTAGGGGGACAAATAGAAATGAAAAGTTTCGATCTGTTCCCCTGTTACCGACGAGGGGACAGATCAGGGGAACAAATCGGAATATTCCACTTTAGGTACCTTCTCAATCAATATGTCGGGTAAAACATCTGATTACTACCATTCAATCAGACCAATTGTAAACAAATTACATTGAACCAATTGATCAACTGTCTTGTTATTGCACTAAGTAGTTTGTTTACGGAAAAGAACGGCAAACGAATGTAATCAGGATACTTATATGTATTTAACCTTTCTGAGACTAGAGCCATAGGTCACCGAGCTGAACAAGCAAAAATATCAGTCGTGATGCGATATAGCTTGGTAGCTCTGCTGTCCATCACTTAAGTATTTCAGTTCAGAAACTATAAAAGCCTCTACACACCAAAGCAAAGGAGATCACCCATTTTGTTCGATGATTTGGGATAAAAAAAAGTCGGCGGCCATGAATGAGTTATATTTCATTTAAATGATGGCACGAGTACAAACATTTCTTTGTATGGCAACAATGCTGTAATAATAATAAAATAATTCTTAAAACCTTAAAACCCCTAATACAAGTCGTCGTTTTAATTTTTGCCTGGTATAAATCTCCGAATACAAACAGTTTTCGACTTTGACGCCATAGTAAAAATAATGCGTGTGCTTTAAAATTGTGTAACTGTTATTGATGGCCGCCAAAAATCCCAATTTTATCCCAGAGTGGGTGATCTTCTTTGGGTGCCTATCAGAGATTCTGTCAAGGCCTCTACACATCAAAGCCGGAGCGGTGGCTTCACCCGGCGGGTTATTGTAAGCGGGTTATTGCGACCAACTAAGCGAGCGAACATGACGCAAAACAATTAGTGAGGTCCGCCAGGCTTGTTTTGCGTCATGTTCGCTCGTGGTAAAACGGTCTAACTGTCCATTCATCCTAACAGGGGCCTAATTTTCCTAAAATAAATTATTGCCAAACGCAATCGAACCACAACCGTCAGTCAGTTTTTGTTTTCGAAAACTTTCAAAATGATTGATTTTGTTTTTTGTGTCAAACAATTCGACAGTTTTTCATCCACTATTTAACTCCTTTAGGGGTTGAATTTCAAAAATCCTTCCTTAATCCTTGTATACATTATAAAGGAAACCTCTGTGCAAAATTTCAGCTTTCTAGGTCCAAGGGTTTGGGCTGGGCGTTGATGAGTCAGTCAATCAGTCAGTCAGGACTTTCCTTTTTATTTATATGTATAGATATCGGTGTTTTCCACAAAACGTGGAGCTAGAGATAAATTTAAATCGTTTGTTTGAAAAACATATTTGCAGAACGCGTCCGGTCGTACTCAGGGGCATCGGTAACACGTTATAATATGCATGAATTATTTAGTGTTGTCACAAGTATTGTGTATAATAAGAATCTTCTTCGACTCGTGTAATGTACTTATGTGCCTGTAGTACATATTTCGTGTTTCATTGGGATGTAAGATCTGGCTTATGTTACCTTTTACCTAACCTTAGTTTAATTGATATATACAGGGTGTGTCGTAAATAGTGGTCCAACGTTAAGAGGTTGATACGCGATATATTCAGCTATGGCATACCACAAGTAGAATGTTTTTTTTTTTTTTACAATTAGATTTTTTTCGCAAAAATTAGCTAAAAATTACTTGCATAAAATACAGTACCTATTCAGCAGTTATAAACAAAAAACAAAAAAGGAAAATAATGTATTCGGTTGAAATTACGGCTAAATTAGTAAAACGAAGAGTTAATTTTAACAAAAATAAAAATCTTAGACCTATGGTGAAATATGGTTCAAATTGTGGTATGTGATAGCTGAATACACAGTGCGTCGACCCCTTAACGTAGGACCACTATTTTCGACACACCCTGTATATTTTAATGGTTTTATTAGTTTCACCCGAAGCAACAGCTAACAAACTTCTATAATGTACATATTTTTTTATTTAATTAGGTATCTATTAAACCCCAAACTTAGAAAATCAACGTTTTCAAAATACGTTGACCATCGAAACTCATTGATCAGTTTTCGCCATCTCCAATGATCTCTAATTAGTAATTTTTGAAAACTGCAGGAATTTGCAACTATTTCTTGAGCGTAGTACCTCTTATAAATTTGAATAGACTAAGAGCCAATTTTTAAATCGTCAGATAACTTCTGAGGAATAATTTTGACGTTTTGTCAGCTTTTGTATAAAATATGTCAACCCACCATACTTATTCCTTAAGGTGATAACAGATAATTCATTTTTAGTTCATTTGCGTCTTTCATTCGGCATCTTTCTCTCGAAATGAAACGTTTAAACACGGAATGAAAGAAAAGTGCCGAATGAATTCATTAGTAAACCGATCCAACAATGTTGAATATTGGCATTTGGCATCATTCACTCTCACTCCGAATGAACGAAAAATGAACAGTTTAATATAATATAATATTTTTTATTCAAAAAATTACAGGGCATAAAAATTCGTACACTTTTGCTTAAATGTAAATTATGTTCCTAAGACTTACGTGCCTGAACTAGGTAATCCTGTGTTTCAGGCGAGAAGAGCTTAAATAGACTTATAAAATAAATAACTAACAGGTTGACAATAGATCAATAATTATATGTTGAGTAGCTTAACTCTTAGTTTCTAAATTTGATGAATACTTAACCTAGGTGAAAGTTGTACATATATTTACTTTAACACGGTTAATAAATTCTCTGTATCTTCGTAAGACATACTTTGAAGAGCATCCTTGAGAATTCTCTTACAATTTGTGTAGTTCAGGAGATAAATGTTTGCTTTCGAGTTTAGTATATTATAGAGAAGAGGTTTGGTCTATTATAGAGAGAAGGAGTTTGAACATAGAGAGAACATTCACTCGGATTCGATCGGCCTAACTAATTCCAAGACGCACAACTTCATTCGACGACATATTGAAAGAAAAGAGCAGGTGCATTTTCTATGCCATTCCACCTTAGTCGTGTGAATATGGAATGAAAGAAAAATGAAGCATTCACTCGAGTGAACATTCATACGAGTGAACCGTCTGATTCCGCCTTTAGATAAAAGTTATCTGATGATTGAAAAATCAGCCCTTAGAAATAAAATCATAAAATGTAGTCGTAAGCGTTAATCCTGCATACCTCACTAATTTAAGTATGTCCTCATAATCACGTAAGATAATCGATAAAAAATAAATCAGAAGTCATCGGTTCGCATCATAGGTACACTAGATAAACAGATGTTATATGAATTGATAAGGTTTGCGATGAGACGCTAATTTTAGCGCCCGTATCATTTGTAAGATGTGCTGTTGTTGCTTATAAAGCCATGCTATGGATCGCGAGATGATATGTTTGTTAGTAGGTACCACTACATAGCATAAAACAAAGTCGCTTCCCGCCGTCTGTCTCTATATATGCTTAGATCTTTAAAACTACGCAACGGATACGGATTTTGATGCGGTTTTTTTTAATAGAAAGAGTGATTCAAGGGCAAGGTTTTAAGCTATAAAATGTACACGTGCGTAGCCGGGCGGTTCTCACACCGATAATTCAGCCCTCATCAAGCTGTCTCCCCCCCTATGTCTACGCCAGCAACGCCCTAAGCCGATGTCCGAGTCCCACTAGGGGTCGCCCTTAGTGCTGTTGTTGCAGGTAGTCATGATGTTAGTGTAGTACAAGTAGTTAGCTAAGGTTAAGTATTTTACTTCCTCGGGCATTGGCTGGAGACCCTTCAGGTCTCGCCAATAACTGCCCGGTTACGTAGAAACCGTCCCCTAAGACGACCTACAGCAGTCAAACAGAAAAAAAAAAACCGGGCGGTTCGCTAGTAGCAGATAATTGAGAGTATGAGTAGGTAATAGATTTACCGCGGGGATCTATCATCAGTCTCCGTCTGTTCTGAAGTTTTTTATAGCATGCGGAGTTGGTAGCAGTATGCAGTGTAGGTACCTACTTTATTTATAACTGGGACAGTATGGAGCAATTCTAACGCAAAGGAACTACTTTCTACTCTACTTTATACTGACTTTTCTAATTTTTATAAGACTATTTTGGCATAATTTATTCTCGACCAGCTTCTACTAGCTCAGTTTTTTCTACACAACAATTTGAACCTCACATGAAACTTAGCTGGTTATTGTAATAAAATCGTGCCAACTTAACTAATGAATGAGTAAATACCTATCTTCAAAGGGAACTTTCCTGTAGCTCCTTTGGTTTAGGCCGTGTTCTGTTACAAATGTGGTATCCCGCGTCCAGCGTGAGGCTACGCGACCGAAGAATGCTTATGGAAATGCACCATAGTGGTCTCTCTCACACGCCTGACGCGGCTAAAGCTGGCTTCCCACGGTGCGTGGTAGCGCGCACCGGCTGTGCGTAGTGTCATCCGTAAAATCACGCACCGTGGGAAGCCACATTATGAGGGTGTGTGATGTGGATACGCACACCGCTCCGCACGTGTCCGCGTTACCACGGACGAATCTCTTCCCAAGGTGCGTCGGTGCGAGCTCGTGCGTCGCGGTGCGTGCTATCACGCACTGTGGGAAGCCGGTATAAGGCGTTTACGCCGGACGGACTTCACACCGGACGCGGCCTATGGCATTTGTAGCAGACCACGGCCTTAGGATTTCCGCATACTGTCCCAGTTAAATATAAATCAATGTATAATATCACATTTCGATCAATAATCGATAACTAAGCTGATTTCCCGCGAAAGTTGAATATTAGATAGGTTTCTAGGAGTAGTATTAAAAGTATATATTTGAAAACACATTGTAAAGATAGAATATATTGTAGTTTTAAAAGTATTTGTGGTGAAAAAAAACAGTAAAAAAAAAAGGTTATATTAGCTTCGTTTTCTTGGACGATTTTGGAAAATGACTTTTAGCAGCGATAGTCACCATTATGTTATTTACGACCGTGTGGTTCCCGGCAAAGAATAGGCCACTCCATCTCATCCCACGGGTGTTATAAAAGGCGACTCAGGCATTTTGTCAAAAGGACGAGCTGCAGCATCCTGTTTTGCTCCACGCATTGCTATCACGAATCAGTTTGCTAAGAACGCTTTTTAAAGAGTACTATTGTGTGAACAGTTGTGCACTACATCCGATCTGAACTTCATAGATCTGTAGTTTCCTCAAATCGTATTTTCTGGAATTCGGATCGAACGGCGAACAAGCACTGTAATAAGCAAGGCTCTATTTACTCGGTTTTTGAGCTCGGCTCGGACTATGGACATCCAGAATCTCCCTGCCCCCTGATGCAGAACGATTCGGTTACTCAGTGAGTTGCCGAACGATTCGGTAAGCTCTTTTTTTTCTCGTTACGAGAATCGTAGACGAAACGAGATAACAAACGGTCGGTCAACAACTGCGTATCGAAAAGGTTCTGGAGTGCGATTCACTAAGGCAAAACATCTTTACAACCAAGAAATCGTCGTTGAAACATCTGATGAAAACATTTCGGTATTCTTTAGTTAAAACTGCGCGATCGCAGCGCCTCAACGATGTCGACGGCGCGACATAGAACTAAAATATAGTTCCGTTAATGTTCGGCAGATCGTCGACGAGCAAGGCATAGGTAGCTTAGCGAATACGGTTTTTATTAACGTTGATTTTAAAAGCGATATTTACGATGAAACATCAGTGAACTCGTCGTTGTTTACATCTATGATGAGTCTGTTAGTGAATCGCATTGCTGAATCGGAGGATTGATCTGAGAAAAGTTCAAAATTTTGATTGAGTGACATATTGAATCCGAGTTTATCTGTACGTTATAAACGTGGACAGCGGAGATTCCGGATGCTTATAGTCTGAGCCTAACAGTTGTCGTTAAACGTAACATCCAGTAAATTACACGGGTACTCAACAGATTAGGCATTGTTTTTATGAACCGTTTAATAGTTGTGTCGTTACGCGAGGTATTTTATTTTACTTTACCGCTTTTTACGCACCTGACGGTAAACGCAGACAAGGCCATATATGAATCACACGAATCTAACTAACAGAGATGTAGAGGTATTCCTTCACATACATACGACAGAATGTATACCTACGACGAAAGGCGTCAGGCTTTAGTGTGCCCGTCGCCACGTGGGGAAAACGGCTCATAAAAATATTGTAATCGTCAAATTTTGTCGTGTTGTGTCGTGAGCTGTAAAAAAATGACTTTTTCGGTCGGTTCAGGAAGCAAGAGTTTAGTTGATTCAGTGATTTGAGCAGTGTAGATCAACTTTACAAACCAATCAACTTTTGACATAGACTAAGCTAGAACTTGTGTGATAATACATCGGAGACAAGCACCAAGAGACCATAAATACAATTATTTAAATGACCGATTCAAAAATCATCGCTTTCAAGTAGGTATGTTATAGCGTAGCTTGGACTACGCGACGTGCGTTCACAGTAGCATACCGTGACATAGGTTACGATTGTTTTGTTTGAGTTATTCATGTCCCAACAGATGATAACGCTCGCAATGTAAACAGAGGCAGATTCAATGTCACAATCACAACATGATGTAGGTAAATAACTTTATACTTATAACTATGTTTTACTTTGTAATCGTATTGTTAAGAACTTAACACATCAAGGTGAGGGCGAGGGGCTCGTGGACAATCGCGCGGATCATATAATATGCAAGATTTATCTGTGCTTGCCGCGGCGAGTCCGTGGATGGGTGACCGTTCGTTAAACATCGAGACTTCTCCGTGTCGGATTATTCCGATCTGTCCCCTCATCGGTAACAGGGGAACAGATCGAAACTTTTTGTTCCTATTTGTCCCCCTAAAGAACAGCAGGGAACAGACCAGAAATAATACGTTCGATCTGTCCGTTCGTCTTGGTGACAGGGGAACAGATCGTTTTTTTTATTCCTGATTGGCCCCCCGAAGGGGACGGATCAGAATATTCCAAACCGTCGGGTCTCATACGAATTAGCGATGGGCGTTGAATTAACGAACTAGTTGAATCAATGTTGATGTCTCTTCAACGGAATTAACGTTGACCGTGGACAAATCAACTCGTTGAATTCGTCAACGAGTTACGAGACAACGACGTTTATGAATTCAACTCGTTTCATCGTTTGACGAATTCAACGAGTTGATTTGTACACGGTCAACGTTTTGTTATTTTCAACGTACGTAAATTGTATTTCTTTAAGAATAAAACTCCCGCTACGACGCGATAGTCATGACAAGAATTTGAACTCTAAATAACGAATACAAGATTTTATATTTATTTAGTAATTTGATCAATGTCATTATTTTTTAAAGAAAGTAAACGTAAAGTAAGAATTAATAATGTCATAATATTAATTCTTAAAATGATCATATTCGTGCGCGGAATGAAACGTTTCGTAGGTAGTAGGTAAAGTCATCATAAAATGTTATCCAATTTCATTAAGTAAACTGCATCAAATTGTTCGTAAATTAACATTACAACAGCATACGTTAATAAAAGCGTTTAGGCGTTTATCGTTCATGCAAGTTGACGTTCGTAACACGTTAACTCGTTGACGAAATTAACTAGTTGATCAACTAGTTGATCAACTAGTTGACAAACGCAATTCAACGTTAACGTTTCGTTGACGGAAAAACCTGCAACGACCCGTCGCTAATACGAATACCTATGACAAGTCAGTAGTCAGAAGCCCGAGAGTCTGACAAACGGTGTAACCTTAGGATATCGGCATTGCCCAGTTACTGGGTTGCGGGGGTCTGATGGCAGTCGCTCCGTGTAAAATACTGGTATTCAGCCGCATTTAGTTAGACTGCAAGCTGACCCTAACATAGTTGTGAAGACGGCAGAACACTCGAGCCGTTGCTGAATGGTTTCGATACTGTTTAGGCGTAATTCGTCCGACATTGTCTTATTTGGACGGGTTGGTCCAGTTCGGTCTGTGCGTATCCATTACGCGGATATCTTTGCGTTGTTATAAAATACACAAATATCATCTCATCGGTTCATGACACAAAATGGAAAATAGCTTACCTACAGTTAGGTACCATATCTCAAAAAATACAGAATAGATAAACGGTACCCAAACAGTAGACAATTTACATTTCTTTCTCCTCCAAGTTGATCGAATGTTCCTTAAACGATATTTTACTTCCCTCCGGCCGTTTTCGCAACTGGGATTTACTTACGTGAGCGATCTAGAAGCGAACGCGAACCGGCGCGGCGCGACGCGAAAACAACAAACAGTCGATACCTATTGAAGTGTCCTTCGTGACCAAACGCACGTGGATAGCGGCGCGGCGCGGCGCGAACGCGATCAATTGGCTTGATATTTTCGCGCGAACTGGATGCGGTGCCGTACAGTGCTACTGAGCTCCACGGGCTCGCGAGCTCGTGGGACAAAGCCGCCGCTTCGCACCGCATTCACGTGTCACCGCATCGGATCGCTTCGCAATCGCGTTCGCTTTGAACCGCCTACGTAAGACGCCACGTAAATGTGTTCGTTAAAGCTATAGATTTCCAGTATGAGCTGATCCCGCATTGTATAGGCTTCCCGTGTAAAGGGAGGTCAGCTACAGTACATGGTGTAACTTGATATGTAGCCGTATATAGGTACATGAAGCCTGTTTATTTATTTAAGTTTTGTAAGCATTATAATTTTGTAAATATACTTGTCTGATGATGAGCACTGCGGCAGCATTTTTTAGTAAAACTCAGTTGATAGAATATATTTTTATTTTTTATGTAGCGTTTTCCTGCAGTCGTAATGATCACCTTAGACATTGGGTATTAGTGTTGTTGCGATAGAGATAGCCTATCGATAGTATCGTGATACTATCGTGGCCTTGAAAATCAGTCATACTATCGATAGTCCTATCGAAACTATCGACCCTTGACGATACCATCGATACTACCGATAGTATCGATTGGTAAAATTAAGTAATACTATTGCTATTGCTGTCACAATATATGGTATTAAACATACCGTATATTGTGACAGCGACACAATATACGGTATGTTTACGATCAGGTGTCGTTTTATTCCCAGTCGATAGTATCGAAAATTCGTCGATAGTTACTAAAACAAAACTATCGATACTATCGAAACGCGTCGATAGATCATAGATAGTATCGATAGTATCGACTATTTTGACACGATAGTATCGACAAAGTTCAATAGTATCGCGTAATTTTCACTATCGATACTCTCGATAGTATTGCAGATTTTCGATAGGACTATTCGCGCTATCGACTGTTTTTCAAGGTCAAATATCGATAGCGAAACTATCGCTATTGCAACAACACTATTGGGTATTTCAGACGGAAGAATAGACGAAATGACGTATTGTTATTGTGAATATGTCATTTTGTGTAATCTTGTGTCTAACCTATACTTTATCTGCGGTAGTCATGCTAGGCCTGCTGGCTAGCAGCCATCGTCATCTTCCTCACAGCCTGGTTTGACCTTGATTATTGACTATTTTTTGGCTCTCACGTCGTGGAAAGCTATTATTGCTCCAGTATCTAAGCAAGGTTCGAAATTATCAAGATATTATGATAATTATCAAACAATTATCAACCGATCCTTTTTGACCTGGTAGGTACTTCCTATCAACTTTTAACATGTTTAAGTTTGTATTATTTCATTTATTTTTGCCTAAAATTTCTTGATTAAAAACTTACATCGCTTACAAATAAAATTTTAAAAAAAACAATAATCTACGCACCTATCAATTAATTGATGAGTGGAATACTATTCTCGTCCTCCTCAACTGCATCAACTGGATGAGGATTGTCTGTACCTATGTAGAGATTTGAATTCAAAGTCCAACCTAAATCTGATTTACATTTATCTTGGTAATTATCACTTCGAACCCTGATCTAAAGTTATAAATAAAACAAATAAGTACCCTTCCAAATGACAAGCGCCACGCGTGCCTTTACAATGTCTCGATAAAAACGCGCCTAGCCAGTTGAACGCCTTAAAAACATTCTGTTTGATTATAAACGTACGAATACGGTACGAATGTATGGTCGCGGACTCGAAATGTTTATCAGATTTCAAAGTCGATTCCTTCTCACACTGTGCGCAATAAGGTTTAAGATGTCATATCAACTTATGTCATATCGACCTTATGAAAAAGTAATGTGTAGACTTTAGGGTGGTAAAGTCCGCAACTGTACCTTAAGTTTTAAAGTCGTAAGTATTTTTCGGTATCTGGACCATCGGGTTCTTCGACGGGCCGATTAGAACTTCAAGTATCAAGTCGGTAAAATAGTTACGTAAAAAATATTAAAAATATTTTATTAATTAATAATATCTCAGAAAAAAAGGTTGCCAGATCAACAAAAAAAATAAGTCTGACTTGGCATTACGTTTAGCCGCATATCTTGTACAAAATCCGTGACTACCCTTTTCAAATGAGAAACGTAAATTGTTAGGGCCCTCGCTGATTGCGATTTTTTGTCACGGTGACTTTTTGTTGCCAAGTCGAATGCTATGAACATAATCCCCCTTAATACAAAAGATGGTCTAAGAAAAACCTAGGTTTTAAAATAGTCTCTTTTTGTTATATAACATAAGAAAGTGATGGGTATATTTTAAACCTGGGTTTACCTTAGTCTTGGTTTGAACCATCATTTGTAATAAGGGGAAATATGTTTTGAGCGCACTCCCATATATTATATGGGAGGGCGCTCACTGTGGTGACGTGACATTATGGTGACAAATATATATCTTCACAGCATCCGCTTGGTAACAAAAAGTCACAGTGACAAAAAATCACAATCAGCGCTTAGCTTATTGTTCAGCCCCCCGATTCAGAACGATCGAATTACTCAGTTGTTGAACGATTCGGTAAGCTATCACTTTTTCTCTCGTTACGCGAATCGTAGACGGAACGAGATAACAAACCGAATCTGTCGACAACTGCTCATCGAAAAGGTAGGCAGTAGGCAAAGTAGAAAATTTGGGGCAGTTTTCCATAACACTCGTGGCGGGTCGCACGGCGTTGTCTGCGGGGGCGGCTCGAATTGGTTGCTCCGATCCCGTACACAAAAACTCGAACGAAAAAAACGAATTTTGCCGGGCAAGACGTGCCTAGACAAATCTTGAAGCCTGCCAACCCTACGCGTCATACGTAACGTAATTAACTCTTTTTTAATTATTGCTTCTACACTTGGGAGCAAAGAAATCGAGCCACTTTTTTCACGTGTCCTGGTTATTAGTTTTGGTTTCATGAATTATATAATTCAAACTATAAAAAACTACCCTCATTGTAAAGGTTATCAAATAACCTTTTAGGCAATATATGTTTAGAATTGATCTGTTCCTTAATACCAAAAATAATAACAATTATAGCTACGTGAAAAATAGAAGTGGCTCGATTTATTTGCTCCCAAGTATATTTACGCCATTTCTTTAAACGCCAGCAGTATTACAGTAATATAACGTCTACGTAAAAATATATAACCCCCGTATAAAAGGGGATAGGCACAGGCATAGGTTACGGTGATAAAGTTACCATCTACGTAGAATTCCGTGTCCTGCACAAGGCATCGGAAAACAAGATAGTTACTGAGAATAGCATTCTTGTTGGTTGGGCAAACGTGGGGTGTATTTGAAGGCCTAACTTTATTTAAAATAAAAGTTAAAATATTTTTGTAGTTTTGAGGAGGTCAAAAAATAAATAGGTACCTAAGTACCTACCAAAGATTGTGCAAAACAAATAAAAGTATTTTTTAGTGGAAAAAGGACAATTAAAGATGAAAAGTTACAAAAACTATATTACCAAAGAATTTCTGGAGTTATGTGGAAGGAATTGAAAGATAAGATCACTACAATGCAATAATTGTTACCAATGTCGGTTAGTGAGAAAATAATTATAATATTTTACGGTTTTGTTGTCAATTGTCCGTTTGCACCCTGGTTGCCCACGCTAGCAAGCATAGTCTCATCATACTAAAACCCTTTCACGAGCACAAACCATAAATAAAGGCTAATTAAAATATGGGGTATACGATATCTTAAGTCTCATAAGAATTAGATACATATTCACTTACATGATGCCAGCGGCTACAGAAAGTAGGAACACTGAAAATAAAGTTTCACAAATCACTAAGCACGTATTAATAATGTTCAAGATTATACAATTTAAACAACCAAACATGATTCGAAAAGCTGTAATTTTTTTTAAAGTGGGTAGTTATTAGTAATTTAACTGAGAACTTGTATCTTAGAGTGCGCGCAAGATAACTCTGCACGCGACTGAGGGCATCCTCAACGTTGCAATCATCGCAAAAGTTATAACTACCGCTTTTTAAGCTTATATTTTTTTATCGCCAAACACATTTTTCCCGTTAAACATTCCTACAATCAGGTAGTTCTATTCAACATTAATAAAACGGCACACACTTTGGTGGACCACGATTAGTTCCGATTTCGGCCGCGCGCAGACTTATCTTGCGCGCACTCTACAAGGATCAAACATAATTGGATGTGGCATGTAAAAAATCTCTCTTGACATTTGCGTCCAAAATTGTGACATTTTATTGATTCGTACATTAAAACATCCCTGCGTAATATAAGATAATTTTCTAAATAGTTTTTATTTAAATTAGTATGAGATAAGACGTGAAGATACGTGTCGTTTAGGTGATAACGGGTAAAACTTATTGTACTACTCGGGGGAGTTAGCTGTGGTTCTTGGCTGACCCTCACTTACCCTTCTATGATCCTGTTCAGTACCTTTGATTGACTGACGCCATCTGTGACAGGTCCAGGGGGCTTACCATGACCTCTTACGAAAACATTCAAATGCCAGCCAGTCAACTTCCGTTCAAAAGCAGGCCTGCTTCTGAATCGCTAAAAATCGTACCATGACAGTACCTACTAAAGGTGAACGACTATCATGGTACGAAAAGTCTAAGAAAAAAAAAGGTGAACGGATTTCGTAAACGTCAACGTAGCAAGTTCAACTTCCAGGCAACTTCTGTCCTGCTTTAAGAGGTCATAGTTAGCCCCCAGAGGTATATCCACCGAGTCATAGTTCATTTGGAATGGAAAGATTCCGTCAGTAAAGATTTACTAAAGTTGTCGCAGTCTATAATAGGATTATTAATTTCCCAGACTAAACGGACAGGTGCTAATGTCAAATGACAATGCACTAATGTCAAACAACAATTTATTACTATCAAACAACTATGGTAGTACCTGTCACTTTACGAATTAACAAATAGGTTAGATTTGACACCTGTCAAAATACTATGAGTAGTGTCAAAATTTACTCTAATGCGCGGCGTTTATTTTTATGTTCGCATGGGATGTTTAGGTATAAAAAAGACTTTTCAAGATCGAAGGCGTGCAACTTCCGTACATGGACGTACAAAAAAGATCGGACGGAACTCCCGCTAAGACAAAACTGTGTCCCGTAATGGCGGCGGCTATCTAAGTGTGAATGAATTTAGGGTTGTCATGTTAGCCAAATTTACCCATATTTTATCATTTTATTTTAAGACAAATACAGGTTGGCAGACAAATTTCTTGGAAATGTCGGCAGAATTATACCGTGCCATTTGAAAAGGTTAAGGGTAAGAACCAAATCTCCCTATGAAAATATCTGCAAAATAAATGCCATGTTAGCTTAGATTGTTAATTAACATTTTGAGGTACTGCATATGTAATAACACACCGGAGTCCTCCTTTAGTTGTATTATATATCTCGTTAGCTTCAAAATGTAGACTGCAAATGACACTGTATTTGTTTGGAATTCAATCGTTTTCACCGTTACAATTTCTCATTTTTTTAATCCAATTATTTCTCCATACTTCATTTTCTTTAGGAAATCTAGTAAAAAAATATATAAATAAAATACCTAGTAATAAATAAATTGAATTGAACAAAAAACTATAAATTTCCCATATTTAGGGTAATTTGCACACGTGAATATCGACAACACTGGCCTTGTGACATTCTTTTCTTCTGGTGAATACATTGATTTTATTGTATACAATTGGGAATTAAGTGATTGAATTATTCATTGACCTATGAAACGTGATTCCTGGATTTTTTTTCTTCCGATCACTACGGTTTTTACACCAGTTCACCACACAAGTCATGCTATATTTTAATTTTTTTTGCCGCTTTTTGTCCCGACTCTGTTGACGTTTACGCGTGTAATGACTGACTTTTTTTGTGAATGTGTGCGTGCCAGCCTGTACGTACAGCAAACTGACTGACTCTGAGTGACACAGTTTTTTGTTAGCGAAAATCTGTCCTCCGTACTAATATATTTATTTTGTGTTTTTAATTCAAATGTCAAATTCGATGTATTACGTTGAGCGAGCTGCAGGTTCCTCGACGCTGACATACCTGAATAAGAGTTGAAAAAAAAACATTGGCATATTACAGATACTATCGATGATTGAATATCTGCGGTAAACACGTGTTAAGTGCTGATACAGCCATCAGCTGTGTGAGGTTAACGCATCAAGATAAATTTTGTGGCCCAATGGCACTGCTCGCGAAAGGTTTAAAATATGTATTGAAATATAGAGCTATAATCTATCTTTATTATTAAGTAAAGTATCGAAGCAAGGTAAATTCAGGAATTGCCAAAAGATTTTTATTGTTCCGGCCCGGACGCCCGGTAATATTTGGCCAATTTAACGAAATATAAAACATAGGTACCTATAGGTACTATATTTTTCTGTCCATGATTAGGTAACGGCTAATGTTATCCTAAATCTATGGACTGATGTAGGTTTTTGACTTAGAATAAGTACTAAAGCACTTATTCTAAGGTTTTTGTTAATACTTCTATTGAAATTCTGTCAAAAACCAACATCCATAGACAGATCGATTAATATCGGCTGTAAGAGACCTATTTTGATATTCTATCAATTTCAGTAGATAAAACTGTTTATTCTTGTTTTAGTGTTTAACATAATTATACCAATATACCTATTACATGAAGATATAATCAAATTATCTTATCCATGTAACCTTTTTAGATAATAAACACAATAATGTGTCGATAAAATAACAACAATGCAATTAATACCTATCTAGTTGTTTTAAAACCTATTAATGTCTATACCTGTATAAGATCTTCTGTCAGTACAATTATATATATTTGCATCTTACATGTAGCTTTATTTAGTTAGTAAGACGTTGTTAGTATCGCATAAAATATATTTTTAAGGGCCGATTTTTCAATTGTCGTTTATCTTTAGTCTTAGGAATAATTTTGACGTTTTGAGAGCTAGGAATTGTGTCAAAAAAAATGTCAAACCGCCATTTTATTCCTCAGAAAGAAGACGATTGAAAAATCGGCTGAATCATTCAAACATGAGCATCGAAGGTCACAAATAATTGACAACAAATGTCATATATTATTATTAATAATATACATGATAAATATATAATTAAGATAAATATTGTATTAATTATGAATGACACAAACATCATGTTATTAATTGTAATCGCCAAGATAATGTGCACAAAGTAATTAGAATAACACACATATAATTTTATAGTTAGTGATATATTGTCACACTAAACTTGTAATTTATATTACCTTGTTTTAGAAAACTTATTTTTTGATGAGTGTATAAAATTCACTTCGATATTTTTGCCAGCTCTAGTCAAGAACAATTTATCAATTGTTGTCAAAATTGAAATTTGTTAGTAGGTACCTACATAATTTACAAAGTATATCTATATTAAAACATAGTATAAATATATTATATAATAGTTATTGTAACTGGTTTAAGTTTAGTCATAAGTTGACAAATGTATGTCCGTATTGTAAATGTATCTTTATTAAATAAAGTAATTTAACGTTTGTTATATTTGTGTTTATTTAATTCAATACCTGTCACTAGTGATGCCTGAACCGTTGTTCGAAATACAGAGATAAAAAGAAAGAAAAAAAAGGGATTGTGCGTAAAAATCGGGAGCGTACCTACACATTATGGAATATTCCGATCTGTCCCCTTCGGGGGGTCAATAAAATCGATCTTTTCCCGTGTCACCAAGACGAACGGACAGATCGAACGAATTATTTCTGGTCTGTCCCCTGCTGTTCTTTAGGCCCCTCGCCCACGGCGACTTTTTGTAGCGATGCAGTCGCGCGTTTAGCAAACGCGCGACAGCATCACTTCTAACGCGTGTTAGTCGCATTTGCAACGCACTACTGCATCGCGATTGTATCGATACAAACGCGCGACCGCGTCGCGCTACTAACGCGCTACTGCATCGCGATTGTATCGATACAAACGCGCGACCGCGTCGCGCTACTAAGTAATCTCTGCGTATTAAATGGATGCCTCCAATATTGACGCTGCTTCCGTTGCCTACGCTTCGGCTGCTTACGTAAAAGCAGCACCAAAGACAACGTGACTAACGTTGCCTCAACGGAGTCCATCTTGCAACTGTACTGATCCAAGGTATTTTTGTATCGTAACTGCATCGCGACCGAATCGCGTTTGCATCGCGACTGAATCTGGTCCCGTGGGCGCGGGCACACAGCTAGCGACTGCTTCGCGTCTGTATCGATGCTACGCGCGAGAGCATCGCGACTGCATCGCTACAAAAAGTCGCCCGTGGGCGAGGGCCCTTAGGGGGACAAATAGAAATAAAAAAATTCGATCTGTTCCCCTGTTACCGAAGAGGGGACAGATCGGAATAATCCCACATACAAAAAATTAATAATAATCCATTCTACTGCCTCGTTCGTCTAGTGGTCGTGAGGTCCTGGGTTCGATCCCAACTATCCCAAGGTCGGGCAGTGTTGGGTTTTTCCGTGTGGAATTTCTTAATTGCAGCCCGGAGTCTGGATTTGTGCCAGGTTGATGTCAATAGGCACGCCCCCTATTACATGGGGCTTGAAACATAACGGCGAAATGTGGGTGTACCACCTCTGCCTAACCCTTTGGGGAATACATGCGTGATCTAAGTTAGTGACACTTAGTTCGTTTTGAATACTCATAGGACCCGTCTTATTTCAATTATCAGTAGGTCTTCAGCAAATCACAGGTCAATAAATAAAACAGTTATCTTAAGTATATTTTAATAGAAAATTCAATTAATACAAAAACAGATTATATAATTAATAAATTAATTAATATTAACGAAGAAACGATTATAACTTAGCGATTATGATAACGATTACAATTATTTTTCACTGCTTTATTTTTATAGAATGTTATTATCGGGTCTAGATCGCGTTAAATATTCTAAGGTATGGTAGATACCAGGGTTGTTGCTGATGCATATTTTTTTCACATCAGCGGATGCTGATGTTTTACCATTGACATCAGCGGATGCTGATGCTGATTCTCATTATTTTCTTAAAAAAGCAGGGAAAAAGTAGTGACCATTTTGAATATATATCTAAAAGTTGCACAGTTTTCCTTAGTACTGAAATAAACGATTGTCTCAAAAATTTTGGGATTTTAATAAAAATATAATCAAACTTAGTAGTTTAGTAATAATTAGTATAGTACTAGATTAGTAATTAAGTACCTAGACTACCTAGTGCATAACCTGCTACCAATCTTTCGTTTAATAGGTATTGGAATTTAATCAAAGGTAGGTACATATATAATCCACTTTTCAACGGGGTCGGCATTATTTATCAAACTCAAAAGTTTACGAAAAAAAAACTTTCACGCGCAGTTACGTATTAAGTATAACGTAATGAATAAGACAAGTTTGTATTTGTTTGCAAACGCAATCCCGGTCTGCCCTTGGATTGATCAAAACTCGCAAGCAAAAACTACACGGGATATAAGCCCCGCCCCCTCTGCGGTCATGTCACGACTCGAACATCAGCATCGATCAATGCGGATGCTGATGTTGAAAAACATGCTGAAGATCAGCGGATGCTGATGCTAATGTTCGTAACAACCCTGGTAGGTACTTTTGTTCCCGATGTTTCAACCTAATTACATCGGCCAAATCACGGGTTGACTGGCACTGACTGTGCATCATCTTCGTGTACCTAGTCTAGGGTTCTTCTCCACCGTCCATCATTTGGTCTTGATTTCTCTGTACTCTCATTTAGATGAAGTGATTTAATAGAATAGAATATTTTTATATAATATGCAGATGTCATAGAGAGCTCACAAAATCGTGTAGGAGTGAATCATTACATAAAGCCGGGTATCCACTTAGGTTCGCCGTGGTTTGCGAACACTGTGTGCTCCGCGAACGTGAACGTGTACAGTGTACACACTTAAGCTGCAACATCAGTGCTCCTGTACGAACAAACTGCGCTCCCCTTTGAGATCGCGCAAAAAACCGCTTCCCGAGCGCTCCGCCGTGCTCCGATCGTGCTCCAGTCGCGCTCCGCGATCACGACGTATCCATTATGTTTGGTTTGCGGAGCGGGCGCGTTCGCAAACCACGGCGAACCTAAGTGGATACCCGGCTTAAGATTATTAATCAAACTGATTAAATAAATAAAGAAACCAATAGGTACGAACCAAAAACACACAAGCAATTACATTTTTGATGCGGCCGTTTGACCCCAAAATGTGTACAAAAAAATATAACTATACCTTTTTCACCGTAAGTTGATTCCTGACGTTTCTCTATAAAACGTACAAAGAATAAAAATATAAAAAAACTTGGATAATACAGTTGTTTTACGGTTTTTGATGATGTCGTTTACGTCTTTTCGGTCGCAGTCTCCTTGCGGCTACAATTTATAAAATGATCGAGCTGTCAGAACTCATCTTTGGGTGAACAGAGTTTAATCATTCATAACTCATGCTAGTTGAATAATCACATCTGTTATCGACGATTACGATTAATCGCTAAATGCTGATAATCGCCAATACAATAAATCTTAATCGTTCCAGAACTAAAATTGTTTATTGTGATTTACGATTCGCAAATTTTTAAATAAATATAATGATTTAAGGTTCTTCATTTCATCAAAGTTCGGAACAGGTTTCGTTGTTGCTTCCATTTTAGTACTCTTCTTTTCACCCCAAATATCGACGACGGACCTTATTTCTTGGTTGGAAAGGGCATTGATGACTATCAGGACAGACGAGGTGCCGATACCGCCATTTTTAATCGTTGCACTCGCTCCACAAGTTTTTATCGCCAAGTTGTCCACATGAATATATTTGATCGTGTAATTAGGAAAGTAATTTTCATACACATACAATTGGCCTTCAGTTAACGAGACGGGCGGGTTCTCTACGACGGCAGAGTCCATATGTTTTAGGTAGTACTTCCATTCGCCGAGTTCCAACGGCGCTTTTGTTTTTTCACAGATCGTTCTTGCATCTGCGGTGATGGCAAACAGGATTATTAACAACAGGTCCATTTAAGAGTGTTACATTAGCGAGATTGAACTGAAATCACAATTTTTTTTTCATCGCTTCTTTGACAAAAAATCTCACCTGTTTGTTTGAACAATGGATTGATTAAAGTGTTGTATAGAGCCGCCAACTGCGGCGATATATTCCATACTTTTATTTGCATTAGACGCACGTGCAATGAAAACATTATATAAAAATCTTGACTCGTTACAATTGTGACTGACGCATTTGCAGAAAGCATAGGTAAAAAGTCGATTCACACACGCTCAGCGTAGGTCATCTTCAAGTTAGGTCACTCAAAATCTTCGTGACTGTGGACGGATCTTTTTAAGGTGGATACAGACTTTGCGAGGCATGCGCTGCGAACGGCGCACAACGAATGCCTCTGCCTGAGGCGTGCAAGTCGAAAAAAATACCAACATATGCTCGATTCGAGCCATCGCGTGCGAAGCAAATGGCTCGCTTGTCTGTGTTAATGTTTGTGGCGAGGCATGGGCTACGCACAGGCCCAGTTTCATTTTCTCAGTCGAGGCGTGGGTGGTTATCGTACGCGACGCACACCTCGAACGTGCATGCGCGACTACGTCCACAACTAATGTAATGCTCGCACTGAGGCGCTTTGATCTTGAAGCGTTTGCCGACATAGGTTGGCTCGCCCTCGCACGTGCGTAGCACATGCCTCGCCACGAACATGAAGGTACACACCTTGCGAGACATTCGTTGTGCGCCATTCGCGGTGCATGCCTCGCAGTCTGTATCCGCCTCTAATCGCTTATTTCTGCTGTCAAGCGACTAGACTCCACTCACGATGATGGCCGTCAGTATAATGACAGATGGAACACGAACCCTAAAGGTTCATCTGTCTACCAAAATATATGAAAATATGTATTAAACAAGCATTTTTTCTTTTCCTGAATAATAATAATAATAAACCGAACCGCAGGGCAGCTTGTGGCGAGCTGTTGGTGAGTGGCGACACTGCGTACCTTATTGCCTCAGAGAGTCGGTCAGGGCCTCGTCTCCAGTTTGCCTTTATTGGCTGGCTGGGGTGGAACCCCAAGAGTGCACGCAGGACTCTCAACTCTGGCTTGCCTTTATCGGCCAGAGGGGGGCCGCCAGAGCTATATGCTCGGGGGTGGAAGTGTCTAAAGGCGTAATAGCGGGGAAACCCACTCCGGGTCTCTTAGGCTCGCGACGGCGAAACCGGGGCCACACATCTCTACACCTCTAGCCGCTCACACGTCTGTTGCCCCCTTCGCCTATGCACTGGCGGCTTTTCAGGGGGCCCAGCTAGTGAGTTGGCGAGTCACCGTCTGCCAACAGTTTTCAATTTTAAATGTTAAAAGGCAGACGCCGTTTTCTTCCGGCAATAGAAGTTGTCCAGTCCACCTAACACCCCTTCCCATAGACCAAATATTTTTCACCATATTTTACAATAGTCCTGCACCCACCTGGGACGGTTCATGACTGTACTCCAATAGTGCAGCCGTGGATAGTCCCCGGTTGGTGCCCCACCCCATTTTAGATTAAAGTTCTCAAAGGGGCCTCTGCGCGTTGGACCTGTGTCCCCGTGTATGCCTTCCAAAGGACCGGACATCTTCCGCAAGGAAGATGAGCCGTGATTTCCAGAGAGATAATAATAATATCATTTATTTGCTAAAAAACATGGTGCGTATTCCAAACATTTTCTTTTTTTTCTCTCAACCTTTTAAGGTTATATATCTGCTAACTAATGGTAGGTTTTGTATTTATTTATTAAAACCCTGGAATTCTTCAGAATATGTACCGAAACTTACCACATTTTCGTGAGAATAGGCTACGGAAAATAAATGTTATTTAATTCAAAATTTACAATTTAAAAATGATTTCTTAAACTTTTTTAGACAAAAGAGTAGTCTACCCGTAGCTTATCAGCCAAAATTTCACGGATTGGTCGGAAAATGTACCGAAAAAGAGCTAATTTAATCAAAAACCTGCGTATAATACGGCCTACGTATCTTGGCGAGTCTGAAGTTAGTTGTTTGGCTGCGCAATTAATCTTTTAGAAACGAAATAGTCTACTGCGCAGCTAATCAGCTAACTTCAGACTTGCCAAGATACGTCGGCCGTATTGTAAATCCAGAGCTTTTGGATTGAGATCCGCAATATGGTTTCGGCCGATTTAAGACTGTTTTTTTGTAAATTACGTATTGATTAGGTATTGTATATCTTTTAAAAACTCTGGAATTATTTTTGTACAGTCAGCTGCAATAAACATTACCTATACACTTTGTGAATTTAAGAAAAGTGATGATAAGTCTATAACATCTGTCAACACATGAATACATAGGATTTTAAACTTAAACATTTCGCTACTTGTTCTTATTTCACATTTTAATTTTGTAAAGTGTATACATATTATTGCAGCTGACTGTACCTACCTAATTCGTCTAATACTTTGTTGTAATCAGACACCAGATATTTTTCAAGCATTCCCATAATTCCCACGTGAGCTCATTGCTGCTATGCTGTCATTATTATTTGTATAGCTGTGGAAGACTAAATCGTTTTTTTTATAATACTCCTTGGAAAGGCCCGTAATCACTAGAGTCGAAAATATAAATAAAGTCAAGAAGAAATAAATAAAATGCAAATACTTCCAACGGCACGATTTATTTTAGACTTTTATAATGGTCCCTTAATGCAAAAGAAAACGTCGGAATGGTATCTTAAAAATAATTTACAATAATTCCATGTTAACATTAACATCTAATCGATTGATGATTGAGCGACACTTCATAGACTCTTATCGATGACGCGATTCAAGTTCTTTGGTGTACAGATTTTACGAAAAAAATGAATGTTATGAGTAAAAAAAATTAAAAAAAAACATCCCAAAGTAGAGTAACATACGTTAATATATTTTACATAATAATATCACTATTTTATAACACTAATAACACCAAACGACGTACGGCTTGAAATTTAGGTCGTAATGCACTTCGTACACGACTGAGTTCCGTAAGAGATTTTGTATTTTATAAATTAATAGACCACATTGCCTAACTCTAAGACCATTAAATGGCAATAAATGTTATTTTTTTATAATATTAATGTGTAAAACTACAAATTTAATCTTTTACAATAATACAAGGTGTCAGAATTGCCTTTCTTAAAAATTGAAATAATATTTTACCCTTCACCCGACATTGAGATAATGTATATACATACATATAGTTTTGTACAAGTTTCCAAAATCTTACATTTGAATAGAACACATATAGTTAATAACATTTCACTAACCACAATTAAGAATTTTTTAAAACACAATTTGCTATTTAAGCCAAATTAACAAAAAATAAAATTAAGTAAATCGCCAATAACTTTTTTATAAGCATGTGTTCTATTTGTTCTGTGTATAATAAGACAATATATTATGTAGCATTGATAGATTTAAAAATAAAGATTTTATTTTGTTTTACTAGTTATACGAGATTAATAAAAGGTACAAAATGAGATTTAGTTGGTACTTTATTCCCACTATTTACTATATTTTATTTATAATGATATCATGGCTACACACAAATCCGTAGTGTTCAAGCCTTTACCAAACATACAAGGCACCGTTTTGTCGAAGAAATACATAAATATGAGAAAAAGTACAATTTTAATCCTCGGAAAATAAAACTAACAAAATACGCTGATAAGTCGGTAAGAGATTCTAAGTTTTGTACATTTATTCAGAGTCGCTTAAACATCTTTAGGGCCAAAAGTAAAACCACTATTTATCTACTTGATATGTATACATGTCACGGCTAAGTAAAAGGTGTTTAGTACCAACGTGAAATACATATACTAATTCCTACTTTATTTCTTGAACACAGACATAAAAGCCGTTGGCAATAGATATTTTATGTCTATCTTCTAAAAAAACCAAGAATATTCATAGAAATCTATGAAAAATAGAATTAAGCTTTTTTTTTTGAATGTCAATCACAAACACCCTTATAATCTCAACTGTGAAAACAAAAGTATGGCCATACAAAGTGCGACTTAAAAAATGAGTGGAAAATCCCAAATATAATAAAAAATAACCAAACTTCTAAGAATTGACAATTAGTTGCGATTGTGAGCGCGTTAGTCTACGTTACAGCGCAGTACGACTGGTGCTCAAATCATAGAAAATGAAGAGGACGGGAGTGTGTTGCTTAAAATTTGCTTTAGTGTTTACTGTCAAAATATAACGTTACGGTTATAATATTATAATTATCTCATACCTTTCTATGATTTGCGATAGGTACATTCAGCTACAATAAGATGTATACACTTTGCGAATTTAGGAATAAGTAGCAAATGGAATCTTTTTATTTAATAACCTATGTATTCGTATGTATTTGCAGATCATTGAGTAAAATTTTAAAAGATTCTAGTGTCTATGTTTACTTAAATTCACTTTTTAAATTATTAAAATGTATACATATTATTGCTGCTGACTGTACCTTCATATCACTAAATAACACTAGGTTATAAAACTCAGGACGGATCCTTCGATACTTACGGAACTCGTTAAAGGCACATAGATTCATATAAACAAACTTTTTATATGTGATGTGTAAAATTAACTTATAGAATAAAATAGCTAATTATCGCTTTATAGTTATAAAATATAATAAAAGTATTTCTTCTAAATATTATTAAATGTTGAACATGATTTTATATATATTTTAAAAGAAACAGTTATAATCTCAAATTGATTTTTCAGTGTAAAATCAGATCATTAAGATAATCTCTACAATAAAATATAATTACAAAATTTTGATAAAATCTACTTCTTTATAAAACCTTGTATATAATTTTGGACGAATTTTATTTGTTTATAAAATATTGTTTATTCTATAAGTTAGCTTTGAAAATCATATCTTTACTGCGTAACGTGCTAACTCAATAAACACTTTATGTAAATAAAGGCACTTCTATTATATTACATTTCATTTAGTCCAAATATTTGTATCATTGGAGATTCCGATGAGAATATATTTATTACTATGTTGGTCTTTATTCTATTGCCGGCTATAATGAATGCATTCTACCAGTTGCCGCCTTATAATAAGAACGAATACAAAATCATTCTGTGTGACGTGACGCATAGAAAATTAAAAGTTATCGTGTTGCGTTAGAGGGCAGTCAAGAGAAATATTATTGATATTTATTTATTATAACACGAAACAGTAATTCCTTTTTCCTCTATGTTGACAATACAGTGATACAATGACGTGACACTGTAGAATGTCAATGAACAGCGTGATAGTACCCCTATCAGCTAATTTAACCGAAATACAATGTTTTTACTGTGTTTATTCTAAGAGCGATTACGCACTGCATCCGATCCGAATCTGTGAAAATACGTTCCGAAGTAGCCATAGAACTATTTGTATGGTAGTTTACGCACTAGATCTGGCATCCGTCATCCGGTTTCTATCCGTCATCCGTGAGTCTCCAATTCGGAAGAAATATTGACGGACCGAAGTAGCCGTAGTAATGTTTGTATGAACGCTTTCGCATTACCTCGGATTCAAATCGGATGCCAAATGGATATGCCAAAGATGGCCCCTGAATTGTTTGAATTTGGATCAGAGATCGGAATAGTGCGTAAGCAACATCCGAACTCGGTCCGAGATTTTTACTCTAGATTGGTATTTTCACGGATTCGGATCGGATGCAGTGCGTAAAGCAATATCCGAATTCAGTCCGAGTTTTTTATATCCGTATTTTCACGGATTCGGATCGGATGCAGTGCGTAATCGCTCTTATTCGACTGTATTCTGTCTGCCGTGATAATATAACGCTACTTTACATAAATATTAACATATTTTCTGTAGACTAACATTGTGGTATTTTGTGTCACGTTATACATTTTTATACAATATTGGCATATTAAAAATACATAGGTATTAGTATCCAGTAGTAATTGATTCTAACAGATATTATGGTATAAATTGTATAGTATAGAGGTGTCTTTATATAACTACGTATTTATAATCAGCCGAATATTTATTCCAATGAAATTACAAGTAGGTTATATCTAAAACGATAATGTATAACGACCCTGTGTAGCTACATACATCGAATTTGTGGCGTTTTTTTCTAAACTGATTTTATATATTCTTTTCAGCGTGACAGATCTCATCGACGTGACGTGTTTGTTTATTTCACTATTCTACCTGATACTTGGTAACAAAGAAGAAACATCAGACAGGAAAGCAAACATTCAGTTTAAATAGCGTCTTTAACTGACGTTTTGTTTTAGCTCTTACTTTGACTATCAGTAATGGCACTAATGGCAGGCGTTCACGCTTCTTTCCACCCTTTTTTACCGTTTAGATGTCCTATTATTGTTTAATCTTATCAATCGCGTATTGCTTTTTTGTCCCATCACATTATTTCCCTATATAATATGAATTGTTATGAAACAATAGAAAATATATCCACTACGTCAATTCAACTTAATATCAGAGTGACAGTGCTTTGTGCGAAAGAGAGCGCTATACTAAACCGAATGCATCTGTACATATTCCATCTCTTTCTGCCCGATGTTTCTTATTTATTGCATGATACAAGGACGTAGCTAGGTTCTTACTGGTTCAAGGCAGCTATCGCATTGGATGTAGATTTTGTGCGGTATTCAGAGCCTTATTATAAACTAACATTACTGTAAATTGATTTTGTTAAAACGAAGGAAAATTTAGCGTTTAGATAGCATTTCTAGCTACGTCCATGTAAGAGTATCAACAACAAACCTGGTTGACGTGTCAGTTAGCACGTTGCGCAGAGCGGCGCGTGATAAGTTGCGTTTAACGTTTACATGTGAATAGTGGCGGCCGTGTAGCGTGCCTCGCCGCGGCGCCAGTTCCATTGGGATGGTCGGTACTGTGAAAATAAAGATATCATAATGTTGGTGGTCAAGGATTACCAATAGTGAGGTGTCTTTACCGTCCGCGAGGCCTAAGCTGAGCTTTGCATTTGTGTGAGAATGAATACAGACGCGTCCTTTGCTTGGTTCAAACCGGTTTATACTGCTTTTTTGGCAATCGATTCTATATTTGGGAGCAAATAAATCGAGCCGCTTCGAACATGAATGGTTATCATTTTTATCATGGAACAGATCAATTCTAAACATATACCGCCTAAAAGGTTATTTGATAACCTTTACGATGAGGGTAATTTTTTGACAACTTTTTATTTTAAATTAAAATTTAAAGGGTACAATAAAATTATCGCATTTAATTTGCATACATTTTGATTGCACACCAATGAGAAAAGGTTAAATTGGGGCTTTTTGTTAATTATACCCATTGTGATTGTTACAATATTTTTGTTTTTCACTTTTTTTCTGGACTGTTTTAACCTTACCCAATTTTCTATCAAAATTACTGTTTTTATTTATGGACCAATAAATTATCATTTAAAACGGTTATCATTCAATAATTTACCCAGATTTTAAAGATAATTTAATGGACTTTCAAATGACATATTTTATTGAATTAAATACAATTCATGAAACCAAAACTAATAAGCAGGACGTGAAGGAAAGGATTGGCTCGATTTATTTGCTCCCAAGTGTATATGCACTCACACAAATGCAAAGCTCAGCTTACGCCTCGCCAGTTGTACCAGCTTGTTCATTCGTTTTGCCTAGCCTTTTCCCGAATATAATTATTGGGGTCAGCCTCCAGTTTCACCAGATGCGGCTGAATACAAATATTTTACACGGAGGGAGTGCCATCAGACCTCCGCAACCCAGTTACTGGGCAATGTCGATATCCTAAGGTTATCTATCTAAGGTGTGTTAACCAACTCATGGCCGTTAAATTATATTTGAAACATGTGGAACACTTAAAATATCGAAGCGATAGTTTCGTTGATAGTTTAAAGGGAAACTCGAATTTATCAGTTGCACAACTTCCTGAATAAATCGAACCTTCCGACTTCCGACCTTTATAAAATGTTACTGATGCAAGAACTGAGGGTATAGTATAGTGACTTTTTTAGTGCCGTCAGTTTTCTGATTCAATTTATAGCAACTTCCAACAGACATGTTGACAGCATCAATAAATTGCAAGTTTAATTAGTCCGTCAGTTAGAGTTTTGAAAAATAATGGACACGTATTTTTTCTTTTGTTAAATGTATGAATATTTGGAAAGATAAAACGCATCAAAACTCGAGAGTGGCTTGTGACGTCAGAAGCAAGTAAAAATTGTACTTGCTTGTGACGTTTTGCCAATTTTAAAAGTCAAGTAGAAAAGTCAAGTAAAATCTTCGTCAATTTTGGTTTACGTAACAAAAGAAAAAATACAGGTCAATTTTTTTTTGATAATCTAACTGACGGACTAATTAGATTTTTTCAGTCAAATACACTATTGGTGATCATGATGGTTGCGGAACTTTCTAGGAATGATCTGATGCGTTCTCATTCATAATTATTATATCTGATACTTCGGAAAAACACTGTTTATCGACCGTTGTAACCTACGTGACCTATGTACCAGAAATCTTGTACAATATTAAACCTATACTTACGGGTGACTTAGATAACCCGAATGGACCACTATATCCAAATAAACATCACGGTTTTTTGTAGTAATATTAACATACCTTAATTAGAAGTTGTCCACTACGCGTGTGGGGGTTCTTGAACGCATAGAATATCCATGAGGCGGCAGCACAGACTAGCGTGATTGACACGAAGGCTGCGACCACGCCGCCAATGGGCGAGCGTGCTTCGTGCGTTGGATTCACTTGCGTCGCCTGACCCATCTGTGGGCCGCTAGCCGCCTTTGGTGGGTCTGCTTCTGTACATAGGAAATTGTAGAACTTATATTTGAGGTTTCAGATATGAATAGAGGGCTACAAAGGGGCAAAAAAGTACGTTCAGTAGTACGGTCGGGTATAGCCGACAAATGAAAATGCGCCTACAACGCCACCGTCGGCATGAGCCGTCAAAAAACGTCATTTTCAAAATACAAAATAAATACACTAAATTAATTTTTCTGTGTTTCTTTTTCCTATTATTTAAAACGACATTAATGAAATATTGTAAAAAGGCACAAAGATTAGTTTTATTAAATGATTAAGATACCATTAGTTACATTTTACTAGAAATCAAGAAATGCTGATGGAAATATTAGAAAAAGGTGTGCTTCCCCACGCCACAGTCGGCAAGACACGACAGCTAGTGATAGGTAGGTAAGATAAAGTAAGGTAAATTATATTTCTATGAAACATTTATAGAAAGTAGCTTGCTACTACTTCGATAATTATTTTTTAAATAACAATTATATTACTAAAGCATGATATAAAATTAAATTGTGGCCTGTAGTAAACAAATTCATAATTGATATCTATCGATCGATTGTTTACAGTCCACTCTTGCACATCCCTTACGCAATATCGAAGAAACAGTAACCTGTACGCCACAGTCGGGAAGACACGTCAAGTGGTGACGTCATTAGCGCTACGGGAGACTGCTAGTGATGTTCTATACAGTGTGTCCCTGGATAATGTGCACAGATGAAAATGGGTGAAACTAGACCACAATTTATCGACAAAAAAATATCAAAGTAAATACTTTGATATAATTAATATCGCTTTTTTTAGCTCTTTTATTATAAAAAATAATAAGTTTTTATTAAATGTGCGTATAAAGAAGCCCTTAAAAAAAGTCATCAAATTAGAAAACATGTTTCTTTGAAGTAATTTTTTTTTTTTTCCATTTTTTTGTCGATAAATTGTTGTCTAGTTTCACCCATTTTCGTCTGTGCACATTATCCAGGGACACACTGTATTACGATCAGTGATAATATTTGTAATGGCATTATTATTGTGCGTGTGTAAGAAATTAGTAATAAAAATGTCTGGCAGTCAAATGACTACTGAAGAATTACTTCGTGTGTTAGGAAGTGTAGAAGAGGATGATAAATTTTCTAAAGCAATATCTAAAAACAAGGATGATTTTGAGGTGAGTTTTACTTTTATAAAACCTTTCAACTGTGTAGGTAACTTTGCTATAAACAAATAAGGAAAACAGACGTTTTGTTTGATACCATGTAAAATGATGCGTTAGGGAAATAAAAGCGATAATCCCTACTAATATTATAAATGCGAAAGTACCTCTGTCTGTCTGTCTCTTTCACGCCTAAACCGCTGAACCGATTTTGATGAAACTTGATATAACATTATTGACTTATTATAACATCAAAAAGGCGTGGTTAAAAATTTTCGGGTACTACGGGCCCACGGTGTATAAATAAAGGGGTTCGAACATTTTTCTATGGGAGCTGGCATAGGCCCCTGCCGCCATTTTCATTTTTTTTCCAAGTTGCGGCGCACGATGAGACTAACATATATGGGTAGAGGACACTCAAACAAACAAAAAATATACAGTGATATAGTGCCCTAAAGTGTCACGTTGCCGAGATATTTGGACTGAAAGATTTTTTTTCAAGATTATCTCGATACAATATCTCGGTAACGTGACACTTTAGGGCACCATATCAGGCCTCCACCACTCGGCCGTACCTACAGCGATAAGTGCCTACAATTTGCCTCGCCAGTGGGCTGTCAACACTCGCGCGCGCGCGTGTGTACCTATTATTTTAAATAAGTTTAGTGAGCAACAAGAATGGCTGGTCTAAAACATTGCTCATTTGATGGATGTGTGTCGAAATACGGAGACGAAAGAGTGACATTTTTTTCATTACCTGCAGATGAGGAAAAATAAGTTCAAATTAATTTAAAAACGATGATAAAACTTCGTTTTCATGTGCATTATGTCGGCAACTAAACCCCATCTACAAGTTAATTAGGTAACAAGTAGGTACAGTCATATAGAACCGTAGTTTTAACGTTTATTGTTTGATTACATTGATTTACATAATTACGAGCGCAACTTGAAAATGTGATTTTTTATTTGTTGAGATATCTTAACGATTTTGGTGTCAAATGAAAGATCGAGGTCTAAAACCATTATATCCGTTTGAATCATGCAAATCGGTCCACGCGTTTAGGAGATAATTAAGAATTAGTATAGTGAAAATGTAAACAACCAGAATTTTTGATGTTTTTGTTCTACGAACATTTTAATTATTGCAAAATATGAAAATATTATTAATGTAGGTAAGTTAATGAGGAATGTTAAACAAAGAGGTAGCCTAAAGCTTGAAGGTTATTTGTAAATTACAAATGACGAACTTTAATATTCATTGTCTATCTACCTAATTGACCGTGTAATCATACGCATCAAACATAAAGATAGATTCCGTGGTCAAGTAGGTAGATAGACGTATAGTAGCAGCGGCAAGCCGACAACCCTAGCGCCACAGCTAGCGCGTCACTCTGCGCCAGACAGCGACAGAGTTGCGCGTTAGAAGAGAGCGGCAACGTTTAGGTGAATATAGCGTTAGGTACTGAGCGCTTATGCGAGCTGAATTGCACTTTGTTGCTTTGTAGCAAGAGTCGCTATTTCTATTAATTGTTGCGCGAAGTGTTGCTTCTGTTACTATTCTGTGACCATATCTCTGATTTTTTTTTATTTGTTTGAGTGTCTTCTACCCATATTTACTAGTAACAAAGTGCTCTGCAATAAAAAAACTTTAAGTCAAAATATCTCGGCAACATGACACTTTAGGGCACCATAACTCTGAATATTTTTTGTTTGTTTGAGTGTTCTCTATCCATATTTACCAGTCACAAAATGCGCTGCAATCTTGAAAAAAAATTCTTTAAGTCCAAATATCTCGGCAACATGACACTTTAGGGCACCATATCCCCGATATTTTTTGTTTGTCTAAATGTCCTCTACCCATGTATGTTAGTGTAATCGTGCGCCGCAACTTGGAAAAAAAATCAAAATGGCAGCGGGGGGCTATGCCACAAGGGTTCTATGCCCTTTAGCCAAAATATTATATGATGTGCCTCCATCGTCGTAAACAGTAATTAGCGCTTCGCTTTTGTTTACAGCTTATAGCGGATCGTCAAGAAACAATCAATAACCTACCTGTATTGCGCTCAACATCTCACAACGGTCAAGAAACACCTGACAACAATTGTGTCTCGACATCTCGCCGTGACCGCTGTCGAAGACAAACCGAGCCATCCTTCCAGTGGACTTCAGTACGGCACGTGCCTACATTGACTACCTTTGATGAGTTTCCATCAGGTCTTAATTTCGAAGCAACAGAAAACGTTACTGAATTCGATATATTTCAAAAATTCCTAGATTTAGACATTATGTCGTTCATTGTACAAATGACAAATGAGTATCACTCACGCTTTGTATTGAACATAGACCTTCGTATGCATTCTCGCCTACAACGGTGGCACGATGTAGCCATACCAGAATTGTACATATTTTTTGCTATTATAATGTTAATGACTCGAAACCAACATTTGACAATAGAAGAGCACTGGAGTACAGATATATTGTTATCATCGCCAATTTTTTCTCAACTTATGTCTAGAAATCGCTTTTGCACAATTTTAGGCATGTTACATTTTTCTCGGCCAAGTGAGGAGACTAACATACTATCTAAAGTCAACACTTGCATTAATCACGCTAAGGAAAAGTATAAAAAAATGATAACACCCTATAAAAATGTTTGCATAGCCGAGAGCATCGTTCCCAAGAGGCGATTATCAATAAAACAACATTTGCCAAAGAAAAGGAATCGGTTTACAATAAATTTATATGTAATGTACGATGTGGAAACAGACATCATCATTGATTTTATTGTTTACTGTAACGGAAGTACTCAAATAATAGATCCTTGTAATTTAGGTGTTGGAGGCGCTGTTGTTTCAACTTTAATTAGGGATTATTTCGGTACATATCGTCATCTATATGTTGATAACTGGTATACTAGCCCGGCATTGTTTAAATACCTCCACGAGAATAATATATACGCTTGTGGTATTGTAAAAAAAAACAGAACCGGTATGCCACGCTTTAATACCATTCAGTCTGGTAAAGTCCAAGCTCAATATTCTCCTCCAATGACAGCACTAAAATGGCGAGACAAAAAGGATATATTTATTTTGTCAACGATTCATGGCGATGTCATGGCGCCATCGTTGAGAGAGAATAGAGCGACAGGCCTACCAGTTATGAAGCCACAAGCAGTTTTGGATTATTCCAAAAATATGGGAAGTATTCATACGGCTGACATGCTACTGTCTTCAGTACAGTGCATAAGAAAAACAATAAAATGGTACAAAAAGTTGTTTCTGCACATAATTGATATGCACGTATTAAATTCTTTTTTCGTTTTTAAACAAATAAAAAATAAGCCAAGTTTACATTTTTCAAAATTTCATCTTTGTCTTATTCGGCAAATTATAGTAAATTTTCATAGTCACGATACTTTAGCTCGATCTTTAAGTAGTAACCACAACCCACTTCGCATACTACCGAAAAAGTATAAAGATCACATGCCGACCGTTATGGACAAATACCAACGATGTAGACAATGCGCAATTATAAAACAGAGAAAAGAAACACGGTACACTTGTAAAATATGCAACGTGTATTTGTGTGCTGCTCCATGTTTCCAAGAATATCACTCATAATTGCTTCAATTTACTTATTGACAATATACAGGGTGTAAAAAGACCATCACATAGCCGAAATCTACGCATTCTGTACATCAAACTAAATTACACTGACTAAAAATAATTGCTGGGAAACGACTTTTATTTTTAGGCATAAAAAAACTGTTTTTTAGTAACGCGCAATGTAATGCACGTAACCGAATGTGCCTGTGTGGGTCGTGCAGCGGCTACACAGCTGAAACAAGGCGGTTGTGTGCGTTTGATATTCATTGCGTTTTTGTAACTTCAAATGCGTAATTTGTTAGGAAAAATTTAAAATGATAATTTTTGTTTGGATTAAAGTTTAGTATCATCACTTAGAATTCGTTTCTGGAAAAAACTAAAAATAAATATGTATACTTTGACCATCAATATCTCCGGAATCAATGATTTCCCAGGTATTGTCTAGTAGAAAAAAAAGATCCCAATGATGGGTAGAATATGTGGTTTTCGTTATCGTTAAGGGTCTTTTTGCATCCGATATGTTGATAATTATTTTAATTTGATTTATTCGATTGTTGTTCTAATTTCTGCTCTAACATTGTTTAAAACTTTAACTGCTGTTTAATTATAGTATAATGCGAACTAGTGTCAAATAAAATAAAATAATGTCACGAGTAACATTTTATTTCAAAAATATAAAAGCAATGATTAATTGGTTATCTATAGGATTTTGGATTGAGTAAGTAATATACGATATAATTACAAAATCACTAATACTTAAAAGATATAACAACTGAATCAATCATTTTATTGATCAGTAAATATAACAAACTTTACATATAATTTTTGAAACAACTAATTTTTATGAGCATAACATACATTGAATCTAAAATCGTTTTTTATACCACTCATATGACATAAAACTTATTTAATCTATAGGTGTAGCGCATAACTGAGTCGGTGCCTGGGGTATGGGAGCGGCACGGGAAGGGTGACATACGACGACGTGTCCAAACTATCTCGCTATACACGTGATAAATATAATGAAGATGGATGAACTTGGATGTAGTGTAACATTGTTGGTCACAGTTCTAACCTAACCCATTAGGTCGGGATGCCCTAACCTAGTAACTGTGACCAAATTAGATGAAGCCCATGAGTAAACATTCTAACCTAACCTATTTGGTCGGGATGCCCTAACCTAGTAACTGCGACCAAATTAGATGTAGCCCATGAGTAAATGTTTCTAACCTAACCTAACCCATTTGGTCGGGGTGCCCTAACCTAGTAACTGCGACCAAATAAGATGAAGCCCATGAGTAAACGTTCTAACCTAACCCATTTGGTCGGGGTGCCCTAACCTAGTAACTGCGACCAAATTAGATGAAGCCCATGAGTAAACGTTCTAACCTAACCCATTTGGTCGGGGTGTCCTAACCTAGTAACTGCGACCAAATTAGATGAAGCCCATGAGTAAACGTTCTAACCTAACCCATTTTGTCGGGGTGCCCTAACCTAGTAACTGCGACCAAATTAGATGTAGCCCATGAGTAAACGTTCTAACCTAACCCATTTTGTCGGGGTGCCCTAACCTAGTAAATGCGACCAAATTAGATGTAGCCCATGAGTAAACTTCTTACCTACCCCATTTTGACGGGGTGCCCTAACTTAGTAATTGCGACCAAATTGGATGTAGCCCATTAGTAAACGTTAGTTCAAAAGAGTTTTATTTTGAAACATTTTTGGATCAAATGAACTTTATATCCAATAATATGAAATTATGAAATGAGTTTTCGAGTACCTATATGATTTGTTATACAAGGTTAGTCGGAAAGGGGGTACTAATCTGAAAGGATGTTACATATACCCAGAATAATGAATAACTTTTGTTCTATATCTTTGCCCAAAATGCAATAGTTTAAGAGAAATAGCTGTGCAAAGATCTCCAAACAAATCGCTCAAATCTATCTATCCTCAACCACGATCAGCTGTGTTTACATTTTAGGTCATATTTGGGGTCACAGATTAGAAACTGCATTTTCAGAATTTGTAACTAAAACAGAATTAAAAGAGGATTTTTTAAAAGAGCAAAAATAAAAACATTTTGCTTGGAAATGAAAATGACCGAATTTTTAAATTTTAACACTTTCTTTCAGACAGTTATCACTGTCATCAGTGATAGTTTAAGTGGCACGCGGATTAGTACCCCCTTTCCGACTAACCTTGTATATGATGAAATTATATCAACTCTTGATATATCTCACGTTCATGTTATCTCGTGAAGTAATTGAAATGAAATATATCAAATATTTTTATATATTATGGGATGCACCCTTTTAGAATCCCTATTTTTTTGTAGATTTTGGCGCTGAATTTTTGGCTTTGCGTGGAAAACGCCGATGCGTTTAAGCAGTGGCGTTAACAAATTTAATAGTCCAATTTGGGTACGTACGTGTGTTGACGACGGTGTCGTGTCGCACACTCTGTTGGTCGGTGGTGTAAGCTGTGTTGCCGGTGGCCGGCACTCCGCTCGTGTCTGTAGGGCCGTCCACACGTGTAGCGTCACAACCTGTCGCGTTCACTATAGTTGTTCTCTCGCATTCTGTTGGAAAGAGAGTAGAATTATGGATACGGTAACGTAATAATCTTGTTCAGAACGACTATGTAACTAGAGTATGTAAATAATCATGTTTGTGTTATGTGTAACATATGTAAAATATTGACGTTACTAAATATTATGAAATAATATTCACGTTACTAAATGAGCCCTAGCTAATAAGATATTATGTTTTTTGTGTTGATTTTTGTAGTCTGCCTTCATTATTGATCTGTTTACTTAATATATTAATTAGATTATAATATTTGTTTGTTGTTTAAAAGCTACGTCCATTCTACGATTGTTATATTTTCTGTTTACCTTCTACTTACGAACTAAATGTGATGCGTTTCTATGTATATGTCCATGTGTACGTTTCCTGAATAAAATTGAGTTGCCTAGTTTTTCATTTTACACTAGTTTTTCCCTCTCCACCGGGCTATAAATATGGGCGTGCTGGCCGCTTGCCAACAGGTATTCGACATTGTCGTGCACCGCGGCCTCACCTGCCAGATCACACAGGAGACACTCGACGTTGTAGCATTCTTGATATGGAGAAGGCGTTTGATAGAGTCTGGCACATCGGTCTGTTCTACAAACTGTTCCTCACTACGACGCTTCTTCGACTCGTACAGGTGGTCTCTTTCTTCCTTAAGGGCAGACGCTTTAAGGTTGCGGTGGAGGCGCACGCCTCGTCGCCGCCGGGGTGCCACAGGGGAGCTGTATCTCGCCTGTGTTATACTCTGTGTACACCGACGACATTCCCGCCACGCACACATTGACGCTCGAGCTGTATGCTGATAACGTCGTGTACATTACTACGTCGTTTAGTGCCGACCACGCGGCCATTATGATGCAGCGTGTACTGGACGACTTCTTCGACTGGTTCAGCAAGTGGAGATTGTCGATCAACGTTGCCAAAACACAGGCGATGATAGTGACGATACGGAGTCGCACATTTCCACCCAACCTTAAATTACAGGACATTGACATCGGGTGGGCTTGCATGGTTAAATACTTGGGGGTCACACTCGATTATCGGTTCAACATGGGCCCTCACGCGATACAGTCGCGCAAGTGCGCTCCACGCGCCACCTGCTGCGTTCTGAGCTCTCCTCGCGCCTCCCGCTACGGGTCAAGCTGGGTGTGTACAAAACGTACATCCGCCCCCAGCTCACCTACGCATCCCCAGCTTGGCTCGCCCTCACGTGCGAGTCGCACCTTAAGAAGCTCCGGACGCAGCAAAACCAAGTGCTGCGTCATATCACTAAAGCGCCTTGCTACGTAAGGAATTCTGTTATCCACAGGGACCTGCGCGTTGAGAGCATCGAAGCATTCACCGCTGCAATGGCAACCAAAATGTTCGCGCGTGCCGACGTATCCGCCTGGGCCCATATCAAGGGCTTGGCGCCTTGGCACGCGCGGCCACCTGACGCCAAACGCTTCCCGCGGACGATGACGCCTGAGTAAGGATTCGTTCACACAGAACATCCATATTTTTTCGCATAAGTTCTAACACCGCGTAACTCAAAAAATAGCAGTTTTGAGTTGACGACACGTTTGATGCAGTGGCTAAGCGATTGACTGGTACGCTCCGTGTCGCGGATTCGATTCCCGCACGGAACAAAAATTTGTATGGCCTACAGATGGTTGTTTCGGGTCTGGGCGTTTGTTTGTGAGATTTGTATCTGTAAACGCACCCACAATACAAGAGAAATCTTAGTGTGGGGCAACGTTTTTAAAAATAAAAAAAAGAAGAAAGAAGACACGTAATTTGATAAAGAATTAAAAACGCGTCGTTTGACTACTTACAATCAGCGATTAGACTCAACAGCAACGCATTATTTCAAAACACAGCATGTATACGCTCCATAAAGCTATACAACCTTATTTTTATTTTATACGAAAAACGAGACACCCGAACAAGATTTTCATCAGAACTGCCTGAATATGTGTTTTTTTTAGTAAATCTCCAAGTTACACCTTGGTTTATGTCGCATTAAGTTCCCTAAAAAAGTGTGAAATGCCTGAGATGTGCTATGCAGAGGTTGTCTAATACACTGAAACTGACCGAGAAGACCGTCTCAACCCTCAAGGTGTCTATTCCCGTCAACTGTTATGGGTAGAAAACTACTGAAACAAAATTGAAATTTATGAAAAAAAAAGTGGTGTAAAAAATATGTCAATCGATTCTCCTAGTGATTCTAAACAAACTAGTTTCAAGTTTAGTATATACTAAAACTAACCTTGTATATTCTGCACTAATTTTTGCCCGCGGCTTCGCTCGCATTAATTTAGAATTTAACAATCAACTCTTAACACACTACTAAAGTTTCTATAATAACATAATTCAATCATGATTCGAAAGACACGTGGCGCCATCTATTAACGTTATTGTTGTTTTCCTCGGGAACACTACTTTTTTCGAAATGAAAGGTACCTTAAGTCCGTTTCTGTACACCTGACAGCGTATATGCAAAATTTCAAGATGATCAATTCAGTAGTTTCGTTTAGCTAAGATAAAGCTGGATATATTTTCTACTCTCCTGAAAAGTTTAGTGTTTTGAATTACGCGGTGTTAAAACTTAAACGACGATTTCCAGGATCATTTTTAACAGATCCGTCGCTACTAGATGTAATGTTTTAATACTGTTGTGTGTATGAACTCGCTCATACAACCACATACGTCATTGCCAAATAAAAACATAATTATACGATAAAGCGAACCTATGAACGAGCACTAAAACCGATACAATACATCTAGCCAAAATTTAAATGTTGGACACTTGTTGCTGTAGCAATCTCCATCTTTCTCTATCCAAAACCGATTGATTCCTTCACTAAAATATCTGTCTTTTCCTTCAAATTGGTCTGTGTATTTTCTTCTTAGTCTACCTTGTCTTCTTGTAATTTAACCTTCTATAATGTTAGTTATAAAACTATCGTATCGCAGTAAGTAGCCAATATTTCGATGCCATTTAAGGGCGAGATTAACATACCACACTTAGACTACTTTGCCAAGTAAGCGTTTTATACAAATTTGAACCTTATTTCTATATAAATAATGTTCACATTCATATAAGCGAATGCGAATAAGCGTTCCATGTGAATATGAACGTTATCAGTATGCAAATAATGTTCATATTCGTATAAAAAGTTTACATAGCAAAGTAAGCCCTAAGTCTGAACTCATCCATAGTTACTTACTTCGTAGTAACCAGTCTTGCTTATTCCTGTCAGTACCACTGGAACATTTCTGGATTTGAGGACACCATGTGCACTGAAATAAATAAATAACCAAGTTATAGAACATAGTCTTAATCTATATTTATAAAAGGAGAAGCTGACTGACTGACTGATCTATCAACGCACAGCCTGAACCGCTGGGGTTAGAAACTTGAAATTTTTACAGTAGGTTCCTTTTGTAACATAGGCATCCACTAAGAAGGGATTTTTCTAAATTCAACCCCTAAGGGAGTTAAATAGGGGATGAAAGTTTGTATGGAAAATCGTCACTTAACGGGGTCAAAATTTCACGCAAGCGAAGCTGCGGGCGAAAGCTAGTTAATTATATACCTCTATTTCATTTAACATTATACTAAACAATTTCTCGCTTGGTGTGGCAATAAAACGTATGAGCGTAAAGAAAACATACAAAAAACCGGCCAAGTGCGAGTCGGACTCGCGCACGAAGGGTTCCGTACCATTATCTACAAAAACGGCAAAAAAAATCATGTCTGTTGTATGGGAGCCCACTTAAATATTTATTTTATTCTGTTTTTTAGTATTTGTTGTTATAGCGGGAACAGAAATACATCATCTGTGAAAATTTCAACTGTCTAACTATCACGGTTCATGAGATACAACCTGGTGACAGACGGGCGGACCCTTTGGGTACGGAACCCTAATAAAACATGATTTACAAATAACAAAACCTGATTTATGAGCCTGCCTGCAGCGCGAAAATGTGTTTAGTGTAGCTGTGCCATAGCAGCGCAATATTTTTTTTACTCTTTCAATGACCTTCACGTAAGTGCTATTAACAACTGTACGAAGATTCAGCCCAATCGGATAAACAATGCGTGAATGTAAGACAAACAAAACTACTTTTATCTAATTGAATAGACAAATAAGACTATTTCAGCAACCTATATAAATAAAAAGAAAAGTCCTGACTGACTAACTGATTGACTGAGTCATCAACGCCCAGCCCAAACCCTTGGACCTAGAAAGCTGAAATTTTGCACAGAGGTTCCCTTTATAATATAGATAAGGAATAAGGAAGGATTTTTCGAAATTTAACCCCTAAGGGAGTTAAATAGGGGATGAAAGTTTGTATAGAAAATCGTCACTCGGGTTCAAAATTTCACGCAAGCGAAACTGCGGGCAAAAGCTAGTGACTAATAATTTTGCCGTCGGATTATCTCGCGCCGACACGAGATAATGTATGGCTTATCTAAGATAATTGGAAGATCCTAAAGCGCTTTCACAACAAAGTGTTAAAAACCATTACAAATGCGCCATGATTCACTAAGATGTCAGAACTGCATTGAGTGTCTTAAAATGCAAACTATGAAAGCTGAAATCGAGCACAGAGCACAGAGTTATAAACACCTAATACATTAACATGTCAATAGTCTCGCCACGGCTCTTAGTGAAACCTTCAAAATAGGAAATTGAAAGGTCAATGCGTATGGGATTTCACAAGCCGAAGCCACAGGCTCGTTTAGAGAGGCAGAGTCTTCACTGGAAGGGCAGACCACGCATGCCGTAACAGCACAGAAATCATCTGCTAATAGCTTGCAAGACTAAGGTAGCTGTCCCACTGCCGGCGAGGAAGCAACTAACTATCGGCTTTTTTCTCGCTCAAGAAACGTACAATAGATATACATTCCGTGTAAATACAAGAGATGTATATTTATTGGTTGATCGCTGACTGTTCACACTGCCGGCGAGGACTCGCTCCACTAGTTTGTCGCTTAGCGACAAGAGCTATCAAAGATAATACTCGCTCAGCGATACTTGCTCAGCGATGCTCGCTTGGCGATCAGAACTCACGCTGAGAGACCAACCAGCGGTCATTTGCAAGTGGTGTGAGTAATCGCACATCGCACTCGCACACTCGCTTATATAGCCCAGCGACAAAATTATCGGAACTACACACTCGCTTCTCGCTGCTCGCCAACTCGTTTCTAGCTTCTAGCTCTTATACGTGAACAAGTAAATTTCGCTCATCGCTTCTGCAGTGCGGCCACCGCTGCGCATGTTAAGCTTGCAGAAGAGGAGTATGATAGCGTAGTACTCACGTTGAATCCGGTGTTGTGGTTGAGGCACGAGTTGCACGTGTCGTGTTGCAGACAGGTCGGGAGAGCAATCATCTTGATGATGGTGTTGTTGCTAATCAAATGGTCCTTGAATGAGACGCGGTGGTACTCGTAGATCGTCTTGCGACGTACGTCTGGAATTTTATGAAATAAGACTTATAGCGCGTCAGACGGTTAAGATAATAATATCATATACAAGGTTAGTCAGAAAGGGGGTACTAATCCGAAAGGGTGTTAAAGTACCCATAATAATGAATAACTTTTGTTCTACAACTTTCCCTAAAAGTAAATGGTTTAAGAGAAATAGATGTTCAAAAATTACAAAAAAAAAATACGCTAAAATCTATCTATCGTCAGTAATGATCAGCTGTTTACTATTTAAGTCCTATTTGGGGTCACGCATTAGAAGCTCCATTTTCTAAATTCGTAACTAAAGTACGGATGAAGAATTTTTGAAAAAACTAAAATAAGAATAATTTTACATGGAAATAAAATTTATCGAATTTTGAAATTTTAACACGTGCTTTGAAACAGTCATCAGTGATACTTTAAGTGGCCTGAGCATTTATAAACCCCTTTCTGACTAACCTTGTATATAATATGCAACTATAAATTCTGCTAAGAGTCGAAGTTGAAACTCTATACAGGTGACTGCGAGTAATACTGCCTTACTACTTGATTTGTTAGACAGTATACTATACACCTCTGCCATACCCTTCGGGGAATAAAGGCGTGATGTTGTTACATATTCTGCCGTCCTATGTCTAAAAGACCGTAAAGTGACATTTTGTCAAATTTGAGTTTTAACTACGTAAAATCTCAACATTTTCTCTATTGACCAGTCCAGTCCGTATTTTTCTATCATTTGTCAATTACGAGATCCAGAGACTTTTACTGAGACATTACCATATAATACCATACCATATTGTAGATGGTCAAATTTCAGTACCAAAAAGCATGACATAAAAACAAAAACTTTAATTTTATAAACTGTATTAGTCCTGTAACTCATTAAAAGTTATACAATGAGCTTAAAGTAGCCCAATAATTTGGTATAATCAAAAACATCTGTATGTCTTCAGGATTTCTAGGGACAACAGTTTCGACGTTTTTGCTCGTAACTCAAAATTAAGTTTAGTCACTTAATGGCCTTTTAGACATAGGACGGTAGTATTATGATACTGACCCTAGACCGTTACCCCTTTATTACAAAACATTGTTTAAACCAAGACTAAGGTAAACCCAGGTTTAAAATATACCCATCACTTTCTTATGTCATATAACAAAAAGAGACGGGGCTATTTTAAAACCTAGGTTTTTCTTAGACCATCTTTTGTAATAAGGGGATTAGTATCTAAGCACACTATGCCGAATAGCCCAACATTACAGCCCAACTTCGGTCGGGCGTAAGTTCAGCGACAATTCGCCGGCAACGTATTCTGTAGAGCACACATTATACGCGACCGAAATTCGGTTAGATTGCCGACGAAGATCCGGGGCGGCGAGCAGCGTAAGGCAGGCATGCTCGCGCCTCGCGTGTCCGCCCACAAGTTTGCGGAATTGAATTTCCGTGGCGTAAGTTCGGCAATTATGGTGTGTCATATCAGCCGAATACGTCGGAACATAAAATCAGCCGCGGAACTTCGGTCGCGTATCTTCGGCATAGTGTGGACACTTACAGTGAATGACCTGTAATGTAAAAGGCTTATCACACGAGGACGGGCAGTAGGGTTTTCTTTTGACAAAATAGGTACCATCTAGGTATACCGAGCTCATACGACTAAAGATTACAAATTGTACTCACAGAACACAATCTTGTCAGTAAGGTAGGCGTCACTGATGCCGACTTTCACAGGGTGCTCCGTGTCGTTGATCTCTTGCACGTCGATTGGAATGTCTTTGTACGCGAATATGATGTCGCCGTTCGCATACAGGGTGACGGCGAAGGTAAACTTCTTTGATGTATCCTCCTGGAGAGTCACGTTCTCCCAGAATGCTGTGAACCTCTCGCCTGAAATTGGTGAAAGATTTATAGGAAATATTGACTTTGAAATTATTTTAAGACATCGGTGCCGATTCTCTTGTTCACCAACTAAACTAAAATTAGAGAATTGCTATCTTTTACTAACAGATAGCGCGAGAACAGGACGGTGATAGACAACAACTAAGTTAGAGATGTCAAATTAGTTTACGCCTTGAACTTCACCGTGTTTTTAGTCGACACGTTTTAAATGTCGTCTAAATTTGTATGGAACTTTTAGTTCAACTAAATTTGACAGCTCTTATTTACGTATGTCTCTTTCTTATTTTATTAGAGTGAAAAAGATGGCAATAGCCTAAATTAAGTTTAGTTTGTCCATAACAAAATCGGCACCATTATATTCTATTTCGCTCGCGTAACAACCACAACTGTACTTTTCAATTCAATCGGATGAACAATAGGCATAGATGACGAACATACGTACAAACATATATTTTGATATTATAGATTATTCGATGAGGAGAAAAAAAGGCGATTTGACCAACATTTCATCAAAGGTAATAAAATTGCCATCCCAACAATATAATATTGAGATTGCATTACGATTGGGACAGATTAGCAATTTATGAGTAGAATACCAGAAGTCTAGTAGGTAGTATGTGTATGTCTAATAACTAATAACTATCCTCACTTATGTTTTTATTTTTATTGCTATCGTTGCTCTCAAGATATCTTTTATCTTATTTTACATTGATTTTTTGTCTAAGTTTTGATGACATTAATTATGTCAATTGTTTTACATAATTTAGCTTCATTTTATCTTTTGTAATTGTGAGAACTTCGCGGACTTGCCTATACATAATTATTCTGTAAATTACTATTACTCATATCGTGTTATTTTTTCTTTTTCTTTAATTTTTGTACTCAGACTTGGTATTACATTACTCACAGGTCTGTAGTCAAGACTACATTGTTCTCTCTTAACTATCCTAAATCATAGTACTGTATTTAATGAAGTTGTTAAAGATATCCTTTTTTTTTAAGAGTAACCATGAAGTTTCTTGCCGGCTCTTCTCCATAGGAAACGACTAATTGGAACCGTGCACCTAAATTCGACTTTTCATAAGTGTCTGTATTGGTTTAAGTGAAATAAAAAAATATTGATTGATTTTGATTGATTGATCTAAAACTATTCTATTGACACTAGTTAGTAGAAGCGTTCGCAAATAACTAGAATTGATAGAATTTGGTCATTACATCAAAAGTAGAAGATTGCTGTCCATGAAAATTGATTGATTATTTTCCACCTTTTTCTCTAAGGTTGGCAACGCATCAGCCATCTTCTTAGGTATATATGGGCGACGGTAAACACTTTCATCGGGGGACCGTAAGCGCTTTTACAAACGAGTGGTACTTTGTACTACTACGGTGCGTCGACCGGTTGTAATTGCCCCTGTCGTCGTCAAAAGTGCCACTTATCTTTAAAGGTGCGGACATATTATATAACATAACATGTTATAAAACGTTGTTATATAACATGTTTCAGTAATGTGGAGACTGAATGTTATAAAACATGTTATAATAACAAACGTGTTACATAACATGTTATTAATATTTACAACAATGTCAATAAACTAGGACGAACCCAGCATCTACGTTTTTTTATTTTGTTATTTAAAAGTACAACAGTCGCTGCAGCAGCTAGCAAACCGTCCTCTCGTGTCGACATTGTGAACAGCACTGCAGAACGACAAACGACAATGTTATATAACATGGTTATATCGCATTGTTATTCTAATGTGTACAGTATTGTTAATGTTGCAATGTTGAAAAACAATGTTACATATTGTGGACGTGTTATAAAACACAAGTTAAACAACATGTTACTTAATCTGTACGCACCTTAAGATAAGCTTGTTTGATGAAAGTTTATTTTTCCTAGCCTATTTATTGTCCCACTGCTGAGCAAAGCTGCCTCCCCTTTTGTCTTCCAAACATCTCTATTTTGTGCCGTTTCTGATCATGTTAATCCCGCAAACCCGTCTAAATCGTCACGCCATCTACGCCGCGGTCGACCTCGACGACGATGTCCTCCTTCAGGCGTCCAGTGAGTGGCGATCTTTGCCCATCCGTCCGGATGCATTCGAGCGACATGGCCCGCCCACTCCCACTTCAGCCTGACTGTTTTTTCTCCAACATCTGCTACTTGTGTTATGGAGCGCAGGGTGGTGTTTCTAACGCGATCGGTTAGTTTAACACCCAGGATACTACGCTCCATTGCTCGTTGGCAAATCTTGAGTTTGGACTTTTGTTTTTTAGTAAGTGACCAAGCTTGATGAATGATTACCCGTGATCGGAAAAGGGTGAGCTAATTTACCTAAACTTCAAAGAACAGAGACAAAAACTGGAGACTTCCTTACGACAGTATTTTTTTTTCGGGAGAATTTTCTCGGAGATTTTTTTCATTTGTTTTCAAAAAATAAAAGATTATCTCCTTTTTTGAAAACAATAAACAATCTCTTTTTTAAAAACAATGAATAACGTGTCATCTGATTTTGTGACAATTTTGGGAAACAAAAATAGGAAACGAATTTAATTGTTTTCTGTACTATTAACATTAATATTAAATGTACTTTAGTGATGTCCCGAAACCCGGAATAATTTTCTCGAAAAAAAATGTTGTCGTAAGGAAGTCTCCAGTTTTTGTCTCTGTTCTTTGAAGTTTAGGTAAATTAGGTCACCTTTTTCCGATCACTGATGATTACATTAAAAAAACTCACCATTATCATACAGCTTAATCCTGCTATCGTTGGTCAGCGTGGTGTCAAAGTTGGCCATCAGTGGCGCGATGTACTGAGTAGCCGCGAGCCAGTTGTGGACATGTTCGCCGGTGTATATGAAGCCGCCCGTCGCGACGGTCACGTTGCGGATGTTGTGGCCGTAGAACGGGAAGTCGAAACTTAGCTGGATTGACTGGAGGAATAATGGACAGGTTTTTAGAAGATAAATGATTAAGTGATAAAATTATAAATGATTTTCGTGAAATACATTTAGTCTGAAACCAGGGGCCTAATTCTCCTAAAATAAATTGTTGCCAAACGCAATCGAACCACAACCGTCAGTCAGTTTTTGTTTTCGAAAACTTTCAAAATGATTGATTTTGTTTTTTGTGTCAAACAATTTGATAGCTTTTGAAATTGAGAACTGTCTGAATGAACGGTTCGGCCTTGGTTCGGTTGTGATTTATCAAGATTTATTTTAGGAGAATTAGGCCCCAGATGAGCGTAATTTACGCGGGCTCAAAATGAGTCGGCGTAATTTTTTAGAAGGATTTACTCACTAAATCCTTCTAAAAAATTACGTAGACTCATTTTGCGTCCTGTAAATTACGGTCGTCTGGCTCGGCGTAATTTTTTAGAAGGATTTACTTACTAAATAAATCCTTCTAAACAATTACTCCTGACTCATTTTGAGCCGCGTAAATTACGGTCGTCTGGCTTCAGCCTTGTATTTTTATGATTCGTTACGGTTTACTCACGTGCATTTTTCGGGATTGCCGCACTAGTTTCAGACCCAAACGGAGCCCTACCGAACCCAGCTCGACTCGCGACTCGGCGCGTGTTCAGCTCATGATTAAGGGCTCCGTTTGGATCAGAACCTAGTCTGGCGATCCCGAAAAAGGCACGTGAGCAAAACCGTAACTAATCATCAGTGATCGGAAAAAGGTGAGCTAATTTACCTAAACTTCAAAGAACAGAGACAAAAACTGGAGACTTCCTTACGACAACATTTTTTTTCGTGAAAATTATTCCGGGTTTCGGGACATCACTAGAGTACATTTAATATTAATGTTAATAGTACAGAAAACAATTAAAATCGTTTCCTATTTTTGTTTCCCAAAATTGTCACAAAACCAGATGACACGTTTTTCATTGCTTTTAAAAAAGAGATTGTTTATTGTTTTAAAAAAAGAGATTGTCTTTTATTTTTTGAAAACAAATGAAAGATAATCTCCGAGAAAATTCTCCCGAAAAAAAAATGTCGTAAGGAAGTCTCCAGTTTTTGTCTCTGTTCTTTGAAGTTGAAGGTGTAGTTAAAATATGGCAAATAAACCATTTGGCATATGAAAAAAGTTCAAAAGAAGCTTCGGCCAATAGCAAAAAGTTATTTTGTAAATCGGCGAAATATAGTTCGGTAAACTAATACCTATGACAAATGTTACTTCGATGATCTAAAAATATGTCAAATAATGCTTAAAGCAAAAAAGACGTCGGTCAATAGTTTTCGGTAAAATGAAATTCGAACAAAAAAATTCGGAAAAGTGATCGGTTCCCATTAAAAGTAGTTCGATAAATAAGCGCTGGTAAGTCGGCGCTGGTTACCTACTTCCTTTATGTATACGCCCTTAGTCAGTCAGACTGGCCTGATGTGGGTTGGCGAGTTACACACAATAGTTTCTTTTTTAGTTTTCTGTTGTCTTCCTTTTTTGGAATCGTATGCTCAGTAGAGGACGTGAACGGGCTGTTATATGGTTTACAGCAGGGATGCACAGACCGGCCCGCGGGCCGCATGCGGCCCTCCGTCGATGTACATGCGGCCCGCCAGCGAATTAAACTCTTGTATGCGTTTGTATAATGTGAAAATACTGCATTCTATCAGTAATGGCCAGCTTTAGCTTCTGAATAAAGATTTTGAATTTTATCAAAAGCCCACATTACGATACTTATACAAGGTTAGTCGGAAAAGGGGTACTAATCCGAAGCCCACTTATAGTATCGCTGATGACTGTTTGAAAGCAAGTGTTAAAATTTCAAAATTCGATAATTTTTTTTCCAAATAAAATGATTTTTATTCAGTTTTTTCAAAAATTCTTCATCCCTGCTTTAGTTACAAATTCAGAAAATGGTGCTTCTAATTCATGACCCAAATATGATCTAAAATCTAAACACAGCTGACCATAACTGGGAATAGATAGATTTTAGAGTATTTTTTTTTAAGATTTTTGAAAAACTGTTTCTCTTATACTGTTGAGTTTTGGGAAAAGTTGTAGAACAAAAGTTATTCACTATTATGGGTACTTTAATACCCTTTCGGATTAGTACCCTCTTTCCGACTAACCTTGTATTTTTAAGAAATCTAATTTCAACTTTTTTTATTATATTTTATTGTGGTGGCCCGCCTTTAGCTCATAGTCCGGTCGAGTGGCCCCAAGTCCTAATAAGTCTGTGCATCCCTGGTTTACAGGCACATTGTACTCACAGACGCTCTTCTGTGTGAGTTGCTGAGTACTTGGTGAGTCGCAGCCTGGGTGACGGTGAGGTTAGACCAGTAGTCCTTGAAGAAGTCCTGGTTACCGATGAACGTGCTGTTGTAGAAGTTATGATTGTCCTGGAACATTGAGAATCTTTATAAAACAAAGTCGCTTCCCGCTGTCTGTCTGTCCCTATGTATGCTTAGATCTTTAAAACTACGCAACGGATTTTGATGCGGTTTTTTTTAATAGATAGAGTGATTCAAGAGGAAGGTTTATATGTATAATACATGCATATTTTAGTGGAGAAAAGCGCGGAATACGCGATAAACGACAACCACGCGGGGGAAACCGCTGACGACCTCTAGTACTTTATATTTTATTCTGAATGCATAATTCGTTTTACCTTACAGTTGTATTTTATACTATGACTGCCTCGTTGGTCTAGTGGTCGCAAGCGCGACTGCTGAGCTTGAGGTCTTGGGTTAGAGCGGGGGCATAGGATGCGTTGCGGCGCCGCACCGCAAAGATTTCACCGTATCAGCGGGCACACGAGCGGTGCGGCGCCGCAACGTTGTTGCGTCGCAGCGGCGCCGTAGCAAAAAAATCGTAGAGAATAAAAATCGATCCTTGTGACGCATAAACAACTGAGCGGTGCCGCTCCGACGTCGCGACGCATTCACCACTCCCCGCCTCGTCTCGGTGGTTGCAAGTCCGGTGCGGCGCCGGAGCGCATCGTGTGACATGCCACAGATATTTCTATGTAAGACTACGCAGCGACACCGCTCCGGCGCCGTATCGCCGCCGCAACGCGTCGTGTGCTCCCGCTCAGATCCCTAGGTCTAGCAAAGTGTTATTAGGTTTTTCCGTGTGGAATGTCTCAGTAGCAGCCCAGTCTGGATTTGTGCCCGGTTGATAGCAATATGTTCGGCCAAAAAGTGTAGGTATATTGTTTTTTTTTCTTCGTATGCATTTAATATAATAATATGTAATATAAATTATATGTTACAAGGAATAAACAGAATAGTAATGATTTAAGAAGCACGTTTCTTATTGAATTCCAATTAGTCCCGTGATTTCAAATAGCCCTATTTTACGGTGGGTTATACCCAGAAGGGACTGCAAAAGATGGATGGAGTCGGCAAGTAAATCAAAATAAAATATGTAAAATAACTTACGTAGGTTACTTTAGTTAGGTTCTGCTCCGAAGCGATCCTGTCAACCGTTTCTTTGAATACGTCCGTAAGATCTGAAATGAAAATATCAATCTATACATATAAAAGGAGAAGCTGACTGACTGACTGATCTATCAATGCACAGCCTAAACCGCTGGGGTTAGAAAGTTGAAATTTTGACAGTAGGTTCCTTTTGTAACGTAGGCATCCACTAAGAAGGGATTTTTCGAAATTCAACCCCTAAGGGAGCTAAATAGGGGATGAAAGTTTGTATGGAAAATCGTCACTTATGGGGTTCAAAATTTCACGCAAGCGAAGCTGCGGGCGAAAGCTAGTTTTTGAATATACGTCTTAACTGTAATCTTAGGATATACTATTCGTATTTGTTTAATAGTCGTGAAAAATTTGTGTTTACTTTTGTTCAATTCGTCCGATCGGACGTTGAATAAATCATCGAAGCACAATGAGTTTTTTTGTTCTGATCCGGACGTAGTATTTTTAAGTTATCCAGGCAATTTAGAGTAGTCGTTGGATTTCCCGACACTAAATCGCCAAATTCCAGTGGACAATAGGCATGTTGACAGCATCAATACATTGCAAATTTAATTAGTCCACCAGCTAGAATTTTGAAAAATAACGGACACATTTTTTTTTTTTTGTTAAATCTATGATTATTTGGAAAGATAAAACGCATCAAAACTAGTGGGGGCTTGAGACGTCAGAAGCAAGTAAAAATTGTACTTGCTTGTGACGTTTTTCCCAATTTTAAAAGTGTCGTATTTTCGTCAATTTTGGTTTACGTAACAAAAGAAAAAATACGGGTTAAATATTTTTTGATAATCTAACTGACAGACTAATTACATTTTTTCAGTGAAATACCCTAGTTGATAAACATTTTTTTTAAATATATTATTCCTCTCCTGCCCATCGCCAGCCACTGTATTGTTTGCAATACGCACTTACGCAGCAACATAACATAAAATCACGCTTGTATTCCGCAAAGGTTGAGCAGAGGTGTGTAGTACACCCATATTTAGCCGTTATGTTTTAAGACCCATGTAATAGGGGGCGAGCCTATTGCCATCAACCGGACAAATCCAGTACGGTACAGACAATAAACATTCAAAGATTTCATAAATTAAATAGAAGTAAAAACCGACTTAAAAAAACTAAAAAAAGAGTGAAATAATTAGCATGATATAAAATTAACAGTTTCAGAAGTCGGTGCAATTCTACACTGAAACAAATAAAATCCACCGACTTCTGAAAGTGTTAATTTTCAGAAGTCGGTGGAGTTGACCGGACCGCAGGACGCAGAACGCATCGAGTGTGACGAGTCCTTCAAGCCACATAGTTATCTGTCAAGTACACAAGATGAAATCCAGCAGGCTAATTTATAATATTTGTAAAGCAGGAAACGTGTAGGATTCTTTCGGGTTTCTTTACAAAACCAAACATTTTGACAGTTTTTGTAAAACAAAACTGTATGATTAAAGAAACCAGTGAGCCAATACGACTAACAAAACTGTCAAAATGATTGGTTTTGTTTTAAGTTTCAAACAATTTGACAGCTTTTGAAATTGAAAACTGTCTGAATGAACGGTTCAGCCTTGGTTCGGTTGCAATTCATCAAGATTTATTTTAGGAGAATTGGGCCTTTTCGTTTCCAGCTAAAAAAATACCTGAATTAGCCCGCCTTCATTGCGAATAAATTTTGGAAGTACGCTTACTACCTTGAGTCCAATAGGAATAAACAATGAATTACCATTCAACGGAAGATTGTACTAATCTATCGAATACGTATTGTTACAGCTACCGTTACGAATTAGTCAATTTTCCACATCGTGTCGTGAAAGGCAAACAGATTTCACTTTTTATCGCTTTCCTGATGAACCTTGAAGCAAAGAATTCCAATTTAAAAAGAATGAAAAAAAATCGAAAAGTGAATTTTGAAAAGAGAGTTTTGTTGTGTACTATTGTCCGCGGCTTCGCCCGCTGGTAGAGCGTTTTGTACTTGGAATAGACAAAATAAGTGGAGGTGCCTTTACATTTCCTTAGTGCCTACAGGAACCAGTGTCACCAAAGTGACATAACAATTATATTGATAGAATATCAAAGTTTTATACTTTATACACCTCTGTGAGATACAGTTTTAGTCCTGCTATTACTTTTACAAGTTAAAATTGATTATTTTTACAAATTAAAATTTATTATTTTTACAAGTTAAAATTGAACAATAAGGGCCTGTCCACATCTCCACGTCACGACGTCGTCAACGTGGAACAGTGCGGAGACGTGGCACGGTGCGTTGACGTAACGTGCAAATTTACGTTACCGTATCGTAAAAATGCACGTCAGGATCATTGTTAGATTTATCGTTGACCATGTAGATCCTAAATTTTAATAAGAGAAACAGTAAGGTATGGTTTTAAAGCATCGGAGCACATACACGGCGATTAACTCGCGGGCGTAGAGAGCGCGAGCGGACCGCATTACGTGTGCGCTTGCGGCTAGGGGCGGAACGTGTTACGATACGGTAACGTAGATTTGCACGTTATGTTAACGCACCGTGCCGAGTAACTGCACCATTCCACGTTGACGACGTCGTGACGTGGAGATGTGGACAGGCCCTAAGGCATGATTCTAATATTTTACGTACGAATTCGAGACGTGTCGTGTCACAGCAAGTACTTAATCGCATGAGCCAGTGTTGCGGATCTCCGCATAATTATAACGCACGAGTGTTAGGTGCAATTCCACGTATTTTTTAATTTCTCGGTTTTGTGCACCATCATAATCTGTATGGTACAGTAACAGCTCTTTATAGATACGTATTGTTTGTAATTAAATGAAGAATGTTCGATCAATCAAGCAATCTCTCAATATTCATCGATCAATTAGCGTGTAGTATACATACCTACAGTACAGCTAACATGAAAATAGACATAAGCATTAATTGCAACTTACATAAATGTCAACCTTAGACACATGTGAACTAAATTGATATTAGAATAACAAAAACTGTTGGAAAGGTCATAAAGCAGTTTTAGTTAGTAGCAATGGAAATTTAACTATGTGCAATGGAATTAAGGTTTAGTATTACGAAGCATGTTAATTCTAAAATGGCTGATGTTTATTATTATTATAGTACAGGCCTTGCCCTTATAAGCCCTAGATTACACTTAGGTATTAAACATGTACCTATTCTACACATATCAGTAAATTTTATCAAAAATAAGTTACTAAAGGTATTTGATTACTATTAAAAATGTACAACAATTTGGTATAATTTTAAGTATTATTTTGAAAGTGTCGAAAGAAGATGGCGCTTTCGAAGTTTGTGGAGGGGGCATTTTCTGTCTTTGTCACACGAAACGGATATTGTACAGAGTGATGTCAAGTCATTATTAAGTTTTTAATGTAAGACGCCATTTTTAAGTAGTGTTGACTCTGTCTCGTGAACAATTTAAAATTGTTAATAACTTGGGCATTTCATTAGTTCTTTGATTGTTACTTAATATTTTTGTAACACTTTCGAGATTTGTAATAAAAAAAAATAACCTATTGTAAATACATTTAAATAGCAAACATGTATGTAGATCTTTAAAACATAAATGTTTTAAATATTTTATACATGTTCATAAAGTATTAAAAACAAGAACAAGTAACTACTTTTAAAAATACCTTCATACAATTTGTTTACACTTGTTCAGTACGTTCAATCCGCGAAGACGCGCCCCACTCCTTTTGTGAGAGGTAGCGGCGTGTTGCGTATGCACACATCTCTTATTATTATCTTATATTAGTGTGCGTATACACATAAGTATTGTGTGGCGATAGAACTAACACAATAGCAATTTATAATGTACACTTTTGCACTGTAACGATTTAGACAAAGAGTGGGGCGCATCTTCGGGGATTGAATTGTCAATCACATCTTATTTTTAGGTGTAAACTGTCAATCACAATTTATTTTTAGGTGTAAACTAGGGTTAGTTTGGGATTGAATACCGTCATCGGTGAAATGATGGTGTACAGCTGTACACCTGAGCTGTTTACCCGCACTGGTTTGACCTGTAAGTACAAGGTTAGTCTAAAAGGGGGGTACTAATCCGCCTACCACTTAAAGTATCATTGATGACTGTTTTAAAGCAAGGGCTCCAAATTCGATAGTTTTCTTTCCAAGGAAAACGATTTGATTGTTTTTCAAAAAATCTTCCTCTCTGCTTTTGTTACGAATTCAGAAAATGGAACTACTAATCCGTGACCCCAAATATGAGCTTAAATGTAAACAAATTCATCATAGCTGAGGATAGATCCATTTTAGCGTACTATACTTGGGAGCAAAGAAGTCGAGCCACTCCTTTTTTCACGTGTCCTGGTTATTAGTTTTGGTTTCATGAATTATATAATTCCAAATACAAAAAACTACCCTCATTGTAAAGGTAAAAAAAGGTGTGTATCAAATAACCTTTTAGGCGATATATGTTTAGAATTGATCTGTTCCATAATACCAAAAATAATAACAATTATACCTACGTGAAAAATAGAAGTCGCTCGATTTATTTGCTCCCAAGTAAATTTATGAAATCTTTGAACAGCTATTTTCTCCTAAACTATTGACTTTTGGGGATAGTTGTAGAACAAAAGCTATTCATTAGTATTGGTATTTTAACTATTCCTTTCGGATTATAAGCCCCTTTCCGACTAGTCTTGTATATTGTTTTCATCCAATTCGGTTTTACAAAAACTGGGCGTATACTTTATAAGGTAGTATGTAAAAAGGTAATGTACTTAATATAATAAATAGCCAGCCCCCGTCAACCACAGATTATGGCCCGTATCAGTAAACAGCTCTCATTTGAGAAATCTTCCAACAGCAGGTACCGTTAAGTAGAATACCATACATTTGTCTTTTTTTTTAAAACCTCTCTTTTCATTTTAAAACTACACTTAAGAGGGATTTTATTTGATAACTTTCGGTAAACATTCAGCCAGGCAAAGATTGACTTAGAGCTAGCTGAGTCGTGTCTTAGAAATTTCAGTTTTTTTTTTAGACTGCTGTAGATAGTCCTTGCGGTAAGCGTCTCCAGCCAAATAAGTCTGATAAAGTGTGGCCGGGCTTAGTAAGGGTCTCTAATTTAACGCTTGTTGTGCACTTCATTCAATCCGAATTTGTGAAAACACGATCCGGACTAGCTGCAGTACTATGTGTATGACAGTGTGTACTGCATCCGATCCGAACCAAATTTCATAAAACATCAGAAGTTTCCTCGCATCGTATTTTCATGGATTCGTATCAAAAATTAAATAACTTTTCTGTTATTTCATTTACAATATTTACGTTCTATATCTGTTTGTCCATATCAAAAGGATTTTGGTATCTAGAACAGGTGATGAGTTGACTTGGCGGTATTTGTAGAGCAGCGAAGAAATGTACAGATTATACAAACAATTCGTGACGTAGGTAGTTACGATGATAACAATTTCTGTTTAACGTAAACAAACTAGGTACGGTCGGCCAAATAAGTGGTTTACCAGTTTCGACAACAGTTCCTATCAAATGAAAATATCGCTAAGGTTGAAACTTCGAATTCAGGCCCGGACTCCATCAAAGCGGAGACGAGAAGAGCGGAGCGGAGATGTGTTTTAAAAAACCAATAGAATTTCGTTATTCACACATCTCGTCTCCACTCAGCTTAAATGGATACCACTGAGCGCGATATGGCGCGATGGAAGCGGTGATGTGAGCTGTTCCTCGCTGAGATTGTGCTGGGCCGCGGTGCAAGGCGGAGATGTGAGCTTTGCCTCGCAAGCTGACGACGGCGCGCAGCGGAGACGAGATGTGTGCGCCGTGCAATGAGCGGTGTCACACTTCTCATGTCAACTTGTATAGCGACATGACTGAGACGTCTACCTTTCGTGTCAGATCGCACTAAACTGTGCGTTCACACCCAACGCTCGCAGCACACTGTAGTATCACCTTCATAGTCATTCACCTACCTACTGGCCATTTTTATATTTTATACTTTTTTGATAATGACAGATAGGAATTCTAATTTACACTTGGGATTGTTTTTTTACACGATGGTGATGTTTTTCTGATACAATATATTTTCTATTTATTTTATGTTGATATAAATATTATAAATTCAATCTACTGACTGTTTAATTATGTGGCATGCCACAGCAACCCACCTTGGAGCACAATATTTGCCTGGGGAAGTCCGTTTCTACACAGTGAGACAGTAGTCAGGGGTAAGGCAGTTCTAATCTTATCCCTGGTTGATGAAGCAATAGGCTAATGAGGAAAAGCTATTGTGGATTATGCACGCAGCCGAGTCTGCGTCTCGGCGATCGAGTCCGAGTGGTTAGCCCATGTGGCAATTGTAATACGCGCTTGCTGCCGCCGGATTCTGTCAAGTGGCTGTGTGGCCCATTGGCGAGCGCCGTGGCTTCAGGAGGGATCTCGCTGACTGCTGCAAGGGACGTGACGCTGTCCTGCCTCTTTTCTCTAACCATATTTATTATTGTTGTTATGTACTAGGTATAGAATGCCCTACACATTCTTTACAACTGGTGTAGCAGACGTGCTCTCAGGAGATCCTAGGGCCGTCTGTTACATTACAACACATCTCTTCCCATGGGTGTCGTAAAAGGCGACTAAGTGATTCACTAGAGGATGGGCAGCAGCGTTCTTTGAGTACTTTAACAACCATACTGCGATCGCCAACCCGCCTGCCAAGCGTGTCGATTATGGCAAACCCCCCACCAACATGGATAGCACAAAGTGTGGCGATGCTTGGGGGAGGCCTATGTCCAGCAGTGGACGTCTTTCGGCTGAATGATGATGATTAATTTAATTTGAGAAGTACTACATAAAAAAATTAAAAAAAAATTGCCTGTAGCTGTCCCACTGTTGGGCAAAGGCCTCTTCTCATACAGAGAAGGAACGAGCATTGATCGCCACGTTTGCTCACTGCGTATTGGCGATTTCAGACCATTAAGTCCAGGTCTCCTCACGATGTTTTCCTTCACCGTATGTCACTGGCGTGTTAGATTAACTAAGAAAGTACCTACATATGACATTGAAAAAGTCACATTGGTACATGCCTGGGTTTCAACCCACAACCTGGTGCTTAAGAAGCGGGTCTGTAACCTCCGGGCCACCACGACAACTATTAAATAGTCTATAAAATATTTTTATTCGAATAAGCTAGCACTCTTAGTTTCTGAGGTATTAAGGTTTATGTTGGTGACCAGGGGCCTAATTCTCCTAAAATAAATTGTTGCCAAACGCAATCGAACCACAACCGTCAGTCAGTTTTTGTTTTCGAAAACTTTCAAAATGATTGATTTTGTTTTTTGTGTCAAACAATAAGACAGCTTTTGAAATTGAGAACTGTCTGAATGAACGGTTCGGCCTTGGTTCGGTTGTGATTTTTCAAGATTTATTTTAGGAGAATTAGGCCCCAGGACTCATTGCTCCCGAGTGTACATCGTCATAATTTGGATTGTCCGCTTTACGCTCCGCAACCCGCTCTACTCTGAGCTCATCTCCATAGACGAGGCTTTTGGGAACTGTCATAGACAAAATAATAGGATGGACAAGGTATGAGTAATGAGTATTTAGTGTATGTGTCTAAACACACTATGCCGAAGATACGCAACCGAAGTTCAGCATGATTACGCTTGCAATGCTTTTTAAATTACCCGCGACACCCCAGGTTGAAATTACGTCGCGTTTTACCTATATAAAAAACATAGACGCCGAACTTTGGTTGCGTATCTTCGGCATGGTGTGTTTAGACACTAAGGGCAAAATACATAAGCGCAATAACATGGCTCCCCGAATATGACGAACTAGTCTCAACGGTCAACTACATTAGTCGGCTAATGCTCGCTCTATCGCGCGTGACACCATTTTTTATATAAATAGATAATTTCAAACGACCTTTATCTTTGTTTTGGTATGATTTGTTTATGTTTTAAAAAACGTTGCCCCACACTGGGATTTCTCCTGTATCGTGGGTGCTTTTTAAAGACACAAATTTTCACATGCACAAACGTCTAGACCCGAAACAACCATCTGTAGGCCATACAAATATTTGTTCCGTACATGAATCGAATCCACGACTCCAGCCTTAATCTAGTGGAGATATTTTCCCTCTGTCACCAGTGGTTAGTCAGTTTGGCCAACGTTAGCTAGGTATTACACTGGCTGCTGCCATCGCAATAGCCGGCTTCAGACATCTATCGCAGGTGACTTTTTTATTCTAAAGACACGCTTGGTTCCCTCTCGTTGAGCAATAGGGTATTTGACTGAAAAAATCTAATTAGTCTGTCAGTTAGATTATCAAAAAATATTTGACCCGTATTTTTTCTTTTGTTACGTAAACCAAAATTAACATTTATACGACACTTTTAAAATTGGCAAAACGTCACAAGCAAGAACAATTTTTACTTGCTTCTGACGTCACAAGGCGGTCTCGAGTTTTGATGTGTTTTATCTTTCCAAATATTCATAGATTTAACAAAAGCAAAAAATACATGTCCATTATTTTTCAAAACTCTAACTGGAGGACTAATTAGATTTGCAATTTATTGATGCTGTCAACATGCCTATTTCTCAATAGCAGCCCGGAGTCTGGATTTGTGCCCGGTTGATGGCAATAGGCTCGCTACCTATTACATGGTACTTAAACATAACGGCGAAATAAGGATTTATACTATAAAGTTACCCAACCCTTCGGGGAATACAAGCGTAATTTTGTGAAATGTTCAATAATATTAATATACCTTCTGTAAACTTAAGTAAATAAAGTTTAAACTACTGCGATAATACGTACTGTCATCGGGCACGATAGGGTCGCTGACTTTAGGCATATTGGCCGTCACGTTCACGGGCATGTTCCCCGTGAGGTTGACGTGCAGTATGCCAGAGCCGTTCACGCCGAGAAGTGGTATCTGAGTCACCGAAATCGTTGTAGGTGGCGCTGCATCTGCGGAAAATAGAAACAAAGTGTAAGTTTAAAGGATGATGGGCACAAATGTATGGAGTCTGGTACTGGCACCAATCGGAATGAATGATACACCGTTGGAAAGGTATTTTTGTGTAGATTGTGAATAACCATGGCGCTTGTCCCGATTCGCTGTCCGATCGAAGTAATTCTGCTTGAAAGTTTATTAATTTTTGGTACATTCTATTAAGTACACATACTTTTATTTTCATTTTTCTCCATTTTGGCATGGTATTTTTATAATAATTATTAATATTTTTCATTATCTAGGTAAGTTAAACAAGTTCGAAGTAAGTTATATAATTTATTGTATGTAAGTATACAGGGTGTAAAAAGACCCATTACATAGCCGAAATCTACGCACTCTGTACATCAAACTAAATTGCATTGACCAAAAATAATTGCTTGGAAACGACTTTTAGGATTTTTAGGCATAAAAAAACGTGTCCGAGTTGTTTAATAAATAGATCACCCCTAACTGAAAAAATACTAAACCGATTTTGTTGTGATTTTCATCCGTTAACTGCATTTTATTTAGCTCAAAATCCGTGCAAATATCATCAAAATCGGTCAAGCTAAACCGGAGATATGATTTTTTTAATTCTATTTCGAACTAAATATCCAGTATCTTCTGAAGACTATATTTCAAAACGGACAATTGATACGGGCTTGTTGCCATAGTAGTTTTTTGTACTCTTGAAAAGAGCTATCCAACGATGGTAAATTCATTTTCATTGGACATGAGTACCAAAACGCCCATCCTCCTTTAGGAAAGTCTGCATCGTTAGTCTAGCGGTCACAAGCGTGCTGAGCGGAGTCTGGATTTCTGATGGGATGTGATGTATTGTATTGGGCTTATACAAAACGGCAGAATGAGGGTGTACTGTACATCTCTGCCCAACCCTTCGGGGAATACAAGCAACTGTTCTCTACATTTATGTTCGCAGATATCGTAGGGAACAACTGTTTTTTTTTTCGCGATTTCTGTTTTCTTCCCATATAAAAGTTGTTCAGAATGATAAGTACAGTGACTCCTTAAGAGGTTGTGCGTTATTTATGTTACACCTTGTATACGCAGTGACTGCAATCAGACCTCCACAACCCAGTTACTGGGCAATGCTGATATCCTAAGGTTAGAACTGTTGTCATACTTTCTGGCTCCTGACTATCCGTAATGACTGTCATAGTTATTCGTATGGCACCTGGGACCGACGGTTTAACGAGCTCTCCTAGGTTCTCGATGTGTAACGAATGTTCACCCATCCACGGACTAACCGCGGCAAGTGCAGCTTAACCTTGCAAATCATATAATATGCCATAATATATGTTAATTAGCCACGAGCCCTCCATTAATTCAGCCGTATTGATGATTGTTTGTAATAAGTGCACAGAATGAGAACGCGTTTTTGCAGAGCTAACAACGTTATTGTTGCATGAGTACTGCAAGCAATCAATACAATACAATACTTTTTATTGTACACAAAACAAACAAGAAAGATTAAGGCAATTCCCCCCGCGAAAGTGGCGCTACTTCAGAAAAAAATGCATAATTTCTATCATCAAACAACATATTAAAATTTCGTACGTACAACATTTTAGTAAAGTGTTGTAGAAATTTTCGAACACCAAATATCAACACTAGAGCTTCTGGATTCGCATTTTTAGCGACAAGTACCGAACCGGCCGTTTTTAGCATTAATTACTAAAACTTCTAACCTAAGATGTCAATTAGTGTTGTTGTGTTGGAGGAAAGGGTTTCTCCTTTAGGCCGGTTTTAGTGCTCGACCGACCGTCGGTGTGTACGTCGGTCGCGCTTGTCATTTGTATGAAAATTCACAAGTCGTGACAGTGCTCGACCGACAGTACGCACGCGTATATTGCTACGCACTGCGTACGAGGACCGTCGGTCAAGCGCGTCCGCATGCGTGCCGTCGGTCGACCGACGCGCTATGGATACATATTAACGCGTTCAGTGCTACACCGATCGGTGGACCGACCGTACGGATGCGCGTATCATCGTAAAAAGAATGAAACCTACTAGTTCAAAACTTCAATAATATTGTTTGATTTTATTTGTATCATTACCTTTTAATGATTTAAGTACCTACCTAATTTTGATCAAACATGGCATATAATTAGGTATATTGACACCGAACGCCTAATTACCGAAGTTCGACTTCGTGAACTTCTGTGGGATAAAGGCCACGTGTTATACAAAGACCGTGATGCAAGTTAAAGGCATGGGAAGAAGTTTGTACAGCTTTGTGTTCAAATTTCGATGAACAGTCGCCGAGTCAACGAAAAAATGTAGGTAACTAAAAAATGAAAGACCTTTATATTCATGTTTATTTATTTTGATACAGAAACAAATTCAAAATATACTATTATTTTGCCACGGCACAGAACCCCACAGATTACTAATATGTAGCAAGCTAGATTGGGTGTACATGGTATCTACGTCTTCTGTTCCTTATACGTTTACGAAGATAGTAAGCAGCAATTAAACAATTTGTAAACGCGTTCATTTCGTGTACGTGTTTGTGACTGTACCAGTCCGGCCAGTTTGGTTGGTCAGGAGAGCACTGAACGTTAAAAACTGACGGTCGGTTATGCGTATCGTCAGGAACGATGGTACGCACCGACGGTCGGTCAAGCACTAAAACCGGCCTTATTCTTATACATATAGCAAACTGAATTTTTTCTCATCCGTGCTTCTCGCAAAATTGTTCGATATCCTAACACTATTAGTTTTAGTATACCTACTGAATCGAATTAAAAGTCCAAGTATAGGTCAAACGCGTACAAAACAAAGAACGAAAAAAAAACCCATTCCCCCTCCACATTTTCCAACTAAATGTCGTTTATAAAACCTCGTTCAGCCTTTAAATCACGCCGTACGAGTACGTACTTATGCAAAATAATTGACAGTTGGACATTTATAACTACACGTACAATTTAATGATGGCACCCGTGACATTTGTTTTCTTTCTAGCGCATAGTTGTCATATAGCGCTATCACTTTCACGCATCACACAATCACATGTTGCTTGCAAGTGTCATAGCTAACTCGTACTGTACCGCCTGTAATTTGCTATGTTTATACGCTTGTATAGGCTACATTTAGATATTTTTTTCATAATGTGTAGGTTTTCAAAGTATAGGGTTATTGTAACGTCAACTAGCGTGGAAAAATAAGCTTCATTCTATACAGGGTGTAACGGAATGGGTATATACATCGAGAAGGCAGGGCTTCTTTGGATGATACCAAACGATATGGCAAGGTTTTTTTTAATCCTATCTTTACGTGTATTGAAGTTATGAGATTTTTAAAAACATCGATACCAGAAACCGAACTTTTAAAATTCGAATAAACACATCACTAGCACTAAGTCAGCTGATCGGTGTCAGCGAACTATTTGTAAGTAAAAATAAACCTCTTACTCCTGGTATTTCTAGAGAAATGGTTCCGCATGTTTATTTTTTTGTTTGAAAAATTTTATTACTGACTTTTCTTTTAGCTATCATTTGGAATAAGCAATTTTATCAATCCGACAAATGAATATCCGCTTAGTGTAAACATAAACAATGCCGACAGTATTGTCTGTACTCGTATTTTGCAATTATGTGGATAAATCTACCTATTCGCTGTTTGGTTTTTAATGTGTTTGTTTTTATTAGCAACATAATACTTTGACTCCACGGTTGCCTTACAAAGTGGCTAAGCCATGAACTGCTGCGCAACGTGTCGCGGGTTCTAACCTCGCACGGAACAAATACTTTTATGACTTACACATAGTTGATCCAAGTATGGGTGTTTGTGTATGTGAGTTTCTTTGTTTGTAAACTCAATCAAAATTGTGACCATATCATAATTTTTTCCGAGTTTTGAAATTCGATTCACCTTACTATTTGCTTGAAGATTGCATAAAAACGAAGCGATTCGTATAATCATCAAATCGTTTTTCATTGAATTGATTGAGATAATACATTTCCAGGTCTTGTTTTTTTTTTAAATTACTTAGTAATATTATTGTTTGCCATTTAAACTTCTTAGAATGAAAAATCGATTTAGTAAAATAATTAAGTCCAACTGAACCCCAAAACATCATCTTTTTCGTATGTCTTGGACTCCTGGTACAAATAAAATTATAGTGGGTTCCGTTCGTGATTTTTAAAATAAAGTTGAAATCTTTTTTTCTTATAATAATTATCATGGAAACTATGAACAACAACTTAAAAGTTTGTTTTTAATTACAAAGGCATAGCAAGCATAATTATTACTTTCTGTCTGTGGTTAGTCTTAACTGGAGAACAATAGCGGAATTTTATGCTCTGTCGATGCGGTGCTGTTTGGTAAATGGATTGACCAAGTAGTTTTTCGACATCGTAGACCTGGAACTCTATGGAACTCAAAGGGCACGAAAGAACAGAATGAACTTTTAGTCAGTAAGAGACTGACAGTCCCTTTCGCTCCACCTAGGGCGAGAAGATTCATTTAAATGAGATACCACACAAAGGATATTGGTTCGACCACGTGTCTTTCTTTATGTTTATTTTAATCCGAAATTCCAAATTATGTCAAAAATAAATTAAAATATTGTAAAAATGTCGCAAAACGGTTCATAATGTGAAAAGAAATTAAATAAAGTACTAAGACTGCATGAGTAATGAGAATTGATATTGCAAAAATGAAAATACTTCGCTTAAAGAACCCTGATTTCGTCGTACTTAGGTTTAGGGGGCGTGGTCAGTTGCCGTCCTTGTCGTGTCTTGGAGTCCTGTCCACAATTAAAATGACAATGGGTTCCGTTCATGTTTTTTTTTAATAAAGTTGAAAACATGTTTTTTTCTAATAATTATGACGAAAAATATTAACAACAATTAAATAGTTGATTTTTGATTACAAAATGATACACGCACGCATAATTAATTAATTGTTACTGTTTGCATGGTCTGCCGGTGATGTTTGCTTTACATGTTTGTTTTACATGATGTAGTGTCGGGACATCGTGGTCCTGGAAGGAACAGGATGAACTTTTTAGTACTGACTAAAAATTTCATCCTATTCCTTGGGACTGTCAGTACTGACTGACAGTTCCTTTCGCTCTACCTAGGGCGCGAGGACTCGTTTAATGAGATAACCATACAACAAAATTGATTTCATTACGTCTTTATTTTAGTCCAATTTATGTCAATCCTACTTCCTACTAATGTTGTAATTATGTGAAAGTTTGTTTTGATGGTTGGATAGATGGATGGATGTTTGTTCCTCTTTCACGCAAAAATCTCTGAACGGATTTGGTTGAAGTTCGGTTCACAGATAGTTCATAACCTGGCTCAATAAATAGGATATTTGTATCCTGATTTTATGTTCCCACGGGATGATTTTCAAATTGTAGGGGGTGAAACCGCTGGCAACAGTTTTTTTTTTTCGTGGTAAAATCATCAAATGAGTCCTCCCACCCCGGGCAGGGCCGGAGGGACTGTCAGACTTGTACTGACTAAAATCCACGGTGTTCCTTCAATAGCCCTTTACGTTCCGGGGTCACGGTAATGAGATAAGTCCCGCGACCCCGGCTGGCAACAGCTAGTAGTAATAAATAAAATGCTTGCAAAAACGTCGCAAAACTGTTAAAAGAAAATAATTAAAGTACTAGCACTGCATAAAAAATAGGAATTGTTATCGCCGTATTGAAAATTGTTTGCATAGAGAACCCTGATTTCATTGTTAGTTGGGGTTTAGGGTAAAGTGAAATTGATGTCCGTGTATTTTAAATTACTCCTGGTACAGACAACTTTGAATTGTTTAAAAATAACTTAAATAAGTAGTTAAGTAGTTCTCAAAGGGGCCTCTGCGCGGTTCTCAAAGGGGCCTCTGCGCGTTGGACCTGTGTCCCCGTGTATGCCTTCCAAAGGACCGGACGTCTTCCGCACGGAAGATGAGCCGTGAATACAGAGAGATATCTCCTGTAAATTGATAAATTCCATACATAATCCTTATTTTATGTTGGTTCCCATTACTGCACCAGAAATTAATTAATTGGTTAGGTAAATACTGCGAAAGTACATTTTAATGGAACTTAGAACAGAAAAAGGATTTTGTAACATAATTTATGTTCAAATGAACCCTATTATTAACTTTCCTGCGCAACTTATGTGTGTCCTGGACTCCTGGTACATAAGTAATGCTAAAGGGTTCCGTGTTTAGTTAAAATTAAATTTAAAAAAAGATTGTTTTTGAACAAGTTAAAATGCAAATGTTTGTTCGCAGCTTGGAAAATGATTTTAGAACTTAGGTAGTAAGTAGACTCGTGATAAAAGCGGCAGTTTTCTAAAAATAGGTACTTTTACGTAAAAAAATAACATGCATAACGGAGTATCTAGCTCACGACTTTCGATGAACGTACAAATGTAGGTGCCTAATAATTATGATATTCGACCACAATTTTTTTAAAGTAACAAAAATATTCCTGTGAATTTCCGTTAACGTTATCGTTTTAAATTTTTAATTTTTAATTACCATAGTACCTATCTCAAATGAATTGCGTAGGTAAAGACTGAATAAAGACTACGAAATTAGAATATTACAGTAAAAAGATTTTGTAAAATAATTTATTTAAAAATGAACCCTAAATAACTTTCCTATGCAACTTTTGTATCTCCTGGTACAAATAAAATGCCAGTGGGTTCCGCTTTTAATTTAAATAGGATTGTAATAATATTTGGTAGTTTTTGCCATAATTATTTACAAAACAACCCGCACTAGGCCACCGTGGTGGTCTAAGGCCTTGACCTTCTCATTCTGAGAAGAGGTCCGTGCCCAGCAGTGGGTCAGTAATGAGCTGACGATGATGATGATGACAGCGCTAAGTAAGTAACAACATTACAATCTGAGTTGATTGAGAGGTTGTAGTTTGATGGTTTGTGATGATAGTCTTTATTTATGTTCAATAAATAAATCACAATTAAAAATAGGCCGCAAAAATGTATTTACTATGGAAACAAATTGTTAAAAGTACTAGGACCGCAAGAGTAACGAGAGTTGTCCGGACAGCGTTTGCGCACAATAACTGAACGAACCCTAATTTCGTCGGTGGTTAGGTTGGATACCTACACACACACAATGATATTTAGGGTAAATGAGCCCGTTGCAGGTTGCTGGTCTGGTACGAAACGAACGTGGAGGTAACTTTACGCCTGGTTTAATGTTGATCTCCGGTAGCCTTCAGTAATAAATAAATGGAATCATACTCAACTTAACTATCGCAATTTTGATTAATCAATACTTACAAATAATACTATGGACTTATGTAGGTACCGTCGCCACCACAGTCCACAATAAAAATGAGCTTATCGGTTTCGTGCGTCAACTCAGCTCGTGAGTCAATTAATGAACTGATACCCTGGCCTAACTCTTCATTGATCGGTGTGCTTCCATGTATTAAATTGATCAGTTTTCTTGAAATTATTAATAAGTAATTGGGGAGGACTGGATGCGAAAGGCGGGGGATCGTGTGTTGTGGCGCAACTTGGGAGAGGCCTGTGTCCAGCAGTGGACAGCGATAGGCTAAGTTGATTAGTAAATTAATTTTAACAACAATTCAACAAAAATTTTAAAATAGTATTGTACAATAATTGGGCTAGCTACCCTATTACTAGGATAGCAGAAGATTTATTTTTCGGTTTTTCCCCACCGTTCTTTTGTCTTCGTCAGTGACTTCAGTCGTAGATCGTAGACTATTACTCGTGTCCTTCAGTCGCTCTCTCCATCCGATTCAGTGTACCGACTTGTGATTTCGTGATTGTTAAAAATGTCGTTAACTAATAGCGAATATTACGAGGTGATGATGTGTGTCGGAGCAGAAGATGGTAACCTGCGAGCTGCCCGAGACTTGTATCGTCACCGATTTATCCAGGGTAGACCAGATGCTGAGCGTCGGCAGCTGCCTTCGTTGGCGTGTTTGCCAAAATTATTTAAAGTTCCTGATGAATGAATTAGACGATGTGCTCACTGTGCTTCCAGTATCAAGTTACGTGGATCTCGTGATGGAGAATACCATGGTTTTCCAACACGACGGTGCACCGGCACACTTTGCACGTGATGTGCGTAATTATTTGGACTCGCGCTTCTCTCGGTGGATCGGACGTGGTAGCAGAAGCGTGGCTTGGCCTCCGCGGTCCCCAGACCTAACTCCGTTAGATTTTTTTTTTGTGGGGGTACATTAAAAACGTAGTGTACGCAGTGCAGTGTGATACAGTGCACGAAATGAAAATACGGATCGAGGATGCCTTCAGGACAGTAACACCGGACATGCTGCGCAATGTTCAGGTGTCCATGAACAAGCGAGCGGCCTTGTGCATACAATACCAAGGTCATCACATCGAACCCCGTCTTTAAAAATGTAAGTCAATTTACTAAATTAAACATGGCTCTAGATTTTACTGTTTAGGTATGTAATGAATGAGGGATAAAAACAAGCTAAGTAGCTAGTAGCTACCTAAATACTAGCTAAACTTTGTTCTGAATTTTAACGTAACTTTTTTACGTGTTTTTTTATTAACTAAACATTTTAATTTGTAATTTTGGCTGGATATTATGGTGTTTAAAACTGTAAATAGGGAAATTACGCATTGCATTATTACTTTTTACACCACGGAGTACCTTCCTAAATGCCTATTGCGCACACGCGCTCGCGCTCGCATTGTCGGCTCGTTTGATCCCGTCAGTTCGCGCCGACATAGGGCGGCCGCGGCGGCACACTACCTACAGCGTGTACTAGGCGCACAGATCGCGAAAGAGATTTAACTTAATATTAGCAAATGACGTGAGAAGTTATTGACCCTCGTAGTGAAGTGACACGTTTGTTATGATTTGATTTCAATAAACCTGCGAAACCAAAAATTTGGTATCAATTCTTTGAGTAATTTATTTTGAGCTGAAACTTTGCACAGAGATTCTATACCTGATACACTCTTCACCCCTTTCGGATAGATATACCCTTTCTGTTACAGGCTGTATATGTACGTTCTGTGGTTATGATTTATGAAAACCGCGATAATTTTTTCGCCATTTCTGCGCATGAGTCTTTATGTGGTTTCAATTTGTTTTAAATAACTAAGCATTGTGTTTATTGGACAGCCGCATTTTTTTTATGATATGGATTTGGATACTCTTGCATTGTAGTCTGATCTGGTTATTATGATATTACATGTAGGAATACTTCTATATTTTTAATTTTTTTCGTGTATTTTAACCAAACTCTGACTTCACTATCACTACATAGTATAAAGCAAATTCGCTTCCCGCTGTCTGTCTGTCCCTGTGTATGTTTAGATCTTTAAAACTACGCAACGGATTTTGATGCGGTTTTTTTTAATAGATAGAGTGATTCAAGAGGAAGGTTTTAAGCTATAAAACGTACACGTGCGAAGCCGGGGTGGGTCGCTAGTTAATTATATTTTTGACCATAGCATCAGAATGGTAAAGGAACATGCGTGTTTTTTTTTAAATAAGGATCACTATTCCTCTAATTTATAAAAAAAAATCACTAAAGTCAGAGTTTGTTAAAAACATTAAAAGAAGTCATAACTCGAAAACTACAAAAAATCGTGGTGCTCAAGGGTGCTATGCTATACACCTAACGTTTGAAGACGCGATCTATCTATTCTCCAGTCTCCACCAACACTACGTTCGTTCTGATGACGTCGTTCAAGCTAAAATAAAATAATTTATACATTACAATAGAGGGAAATAGCAAAGAACTATCATGTTGTCTGTCATACACAAACAAACAAAAAAAATATATTTACATTACATGTTTTTGCGTCGGTTCCAAGAAACATCGAGATACCAGTGCAACGAGCGAGAGGTCACCCAGTCATCGAGATTTTTTTCCAGACAAATATTTATATTGCCTACTTTGTTTTGATTCTGAATTTTTAATTGTTTATTTATGCAGCAATGTATTGGAGCGCGAAGAGCTTATCGACTTATCGTGTTGTTTGTCAACAAAATATTTACCGTGTAGTAGTTAATATCATTCATATTATTAGTTCATGAACGTATTTCGTTCGATAAGAAAGCCTAATGAGACATACATTTCTCGTCTCGGCACGAGATGATGCGACGACAAAATTATGTCGCGCTGCCCGTGCGCATTAGACCGGCTGGACACAGTATTGTGTTGATACTATTGCGTGACTCCTAAAAAAACACATTGGTTACAGAATAAACCTAACAATACGAGTTCGCCCGAACCGGCACCCGGGAATCTCAGACCTCACGAGCGGCATTTTGAACTGCCTCCCGATTCAGAACCTCTTCCATGAGCAGTTGTCGACTGATTCGGTTTATTATCTCGTTCCGTCTACGATATAGCTTACAAAATCGTTCGACAACTGACTAATCAAATATTTCTGAATCAGGGTGCAGAATAGTAGACGCGTCATTTTATCTATAAATGAAAATTATTCTATTGACATAACAAAACATTAAACCCGAACTCATTCCATGAGCCCACCGAAGCCCAACCATTAAATAGACAATGCCGTCACGCGTGGCGTCCTGAGCGATTGGTCAGAGGTGTTCCATACCGCCACACAGGTCACCGATGACTGTTAGACCTTATATGATATACGGGGAGCTAGCGCTATTTCCCAGCACAATTCAAATTTGAGAGCGGCAAGCTGGATTTCTGAGACCTAAAGTGGTCTATGGATGGAGATGGCTATGCTTGTAGTTTCCCTGCGTGATCATATCAAAAATGATGAGATCCACTGCAGAACCGACATAGCCCAAAGAATTGCCAAACTTAAGTAGCAGTGGGCGGGGCACATAGCTCGCAGAACGGATGGCCGGAGTGGCGACAACGTACCGGAAGTCGTAGCATGGTTAGGCCTCTCACAAGGTGGACCGATGACCTGGTGAAGGTCGCGGGAATCCGCTGGATGCGAGAAGCACAGGACCGGTCCACATGGCGATGTTTTGGGGAGGCCTATGTCCAGCAGTGGATGTCTTTCGGCTGAATGATGATGATGATGTTTAAAGTTGTCTATGTGGTTTTCCAGGATACATTATTCTCTGTACTAAGTTCCATTCAAATCCGCTCACCCGTAACGGCGTCATTGAGTAAGAGTGTTCGTGCATTGCGTCCGATTCGAATCCGAGATAATACGATACGAGGAAACTATTATAAATCTGTGAAATTCGGATCAGATGTACTGTCTATATGGTCAGATGTACGGTGTAAGGGTCAAAATACACGTCCGATAGTTGCTTCCGGGAGCCGGATCCGACTATCTGATCGAATTCATGAAATACACGTACGATTCTCGTGTCCGATTTTTTCTGGACGACGACGACGCCCTGACGATGCTTACGATTCTGACATCCGATCCGATAGTCTGATCGTACGTGTAATTCATGTTCAAACAAATGTATGACGCGGAGGTCTCCAGATAGTCTGATCAGACTATCGGAACCGACTATCGGAGGTAAGTATCGGACGTGTTTTTGACCTAACACCTAAAGAGATGCACAATTATGACATTTATGACGTCTAGTGACGACTATAATATGATAAAGTAATTGTCTTGGATCGATTTGTTGAGTTGAAGATGATTACCTTATTTTGACCTTTGTTATCAATGTAATGCATTGATTTGATAGCAGATTTTGATACAAAGGGTATCAAAATCTGACCCCATTTCAAAACGAATACTCTATAAGTATGCTGAGATGCACACTAGGTACTAATTTCAATTTCATCCATACGTCAGAAAAAAATAGGGTATATTGAGGGAAATCCTCCATTAGCGTATTTATAAGTAATATATTCATGTCGATACACCTGCCAAGCTTTCACTACTAGTTTCTTATCAACAGGCTTTTTCCTTGACTAGCGATAATTATAATCTGCGATGTCATGTCAACTTCGTCGTCAACACGTAGATATGATATGTCCGAAGAACTAGGCTAAATAGAAGGAAGATATAAGCTCATCATCTGCCTAGCCTTTTTCCCAACTATGTTGGGGTCGGCTTCCAGTCGAACCGGATGCAGCTGAATATCAGTATTTTACATGGAGCGACTGCCTATCAGACCTCCACAACCCAGTAACTGGGTAATACAAAGGAAGGAAGATATAAGCTATCCCTCAAATTATAGATATATGGGAAACCTCTCAGACAGGAAGTCTATGTATGGGTGATTCAGACAAGTCGCTGCAATATGGTTGAGCTAAGCGACGCAGATGTGCACATTTTGCTCGTGAACGGTTGCTGTCTGTTGGGACTGGTCAGCTCCAAATTGCTGCGGCAATCGATCTTAATGGCTAATTTTCTCATTGCTTTTAATGTAGTTTATCTCTTACATTAACACATTCAAGTTCACCACACTATTCATAGAGCTCATACGCCATACCGCCATACATGTTGCTAGTGGACCTTCCAGGACCTTCCTCGGCATTACGTTTGCGCTAAAAGTGAACACTCGAGGAGGGTTCCTGGCATTAGGTTAAAAACCGTGAAAAATACGCTAGTACGTCGTAAAATAGGTGTTTGGTTCTTCATGACGGTGTATTTTCCAAGAAAAACCTGCATTTAAAATGAGCCCTCCACGAGGGTACCAGGCATGGCGAATGCGACTACAGACTGCACTGAACGGATTAATCTACATTGTTTTCACATTACTCCAATGAAAATTGTCAAACACCTTTTTTTTAAGAATTTCATTGGGTTTTATTTCTGGACCTTTCATCAAGATCTATACTAGAAATGAAAATAAAAACTTTGGATTCCTCAGTCCTTGTCACCATCACATGTGTATTAAGTTAGTCCACCACGCTGGCCTGGTGAGGGTTGGTGGACTAAACACACCATCAAAAACTTTATGGAGCCCGAGGTGGGCAGGTTTCCTCACGCTGGTTTCCTTCACCGTTAAAGCAAGTGATAACCAAATTCTGATCCACACATGAATACGAAAACTCAGACGTGCAGGCATTCAGGGTTCGCATTCACACTCTTCTGCATAAAAGGAAACTGTTCAACCGCTAGGCTGTCACTAGTTTTTACTAGTTCATTAACTTGAAGGATTTCGTCATGAAGGTCACAATATCAGTCACCTCTGTGCTTGTAATTCCAATAACGCACCATTTCAGCCAGGTGTGGTAAGCGAATACAAGGATCCTACCTCACAATCTCGTAATTGACAAATGATAGAAAAATACTGACCAGACTGGTCGATAGAGAAAATGTTGCGCTTTTACGCAGTTCATAAAACTCAAATTTGACAAAATGTCACTTTAAGGTCTTTTAGACATAGGACGGCAGCTATGCTCATTTTTTTCGGCGTTCTTGTTTTCTGTCCGTAGTACTGACTATTAATTATTCTGTGGTTTTAGTAACAGCCCGAAAATGGCGATGACATGACAATCAGGGCCGAAATGACAATCTTTCCACGTAGTATACGATCGTACTCCTCTGGCTAACCCTCACGACACTTACGACTTCTGTATTTAATATATTATAATGTTTACCCATAACGTATACAGTCAGTGAATCTATCGAGTTACGCTTCACGTGAGCGCGGCAATCGTGGATATTGTTGCAATAGAAAATGAATTCAACGCATTGTTTAGCATTTTTCCTTCTACGTCATCCAAGGCTTACTGTGTTGACCTTTTTGTCTTGTAAATATTTACTTACAGTTCAAAGCTGTGATGCTACACGTACGATAACTGTGTTTAAGTGTCAATCAAAAGAAGCGTTAAACAAATTGTATATTTTCAGTGATAAATGATTTACAATCTGACTAGTGAACATCTTTGAAAAATATCTATTTATTATTTATTTATTTAAATGCCTTTAACTATCATTACAGATCTGTAACCTAATGCAATAGCCAAGTCACACACACAAAATTAAAATTAAAGCACCAAATACAATCTCGAGATCATTGTAACACAGTGTAAACAATAGTACTTTTGCGAATTCACCCCAGTGACATGTAAATATATAATTTCGACTCTCTCGATATGAATGTAATTGATGGTGCGAATTGCTCGAGTCGAGGGGTTTTGGCTAGCAAGTTGGTCCTAGCTGAAGGTACGACCAGCAGCGGCGGGGGCCGTCGCCTCCACACATAACGGTCGGGCACGCACAAGCGCAACCGCTGCAACACTCTCGGGTTGTGCTCTATGCCTCGGAGCAGTCTCACCATGTACGACACTAGTGCAAATTCCCTCATCCCAGATCTCATCATCATCGTCATCTTATAGCGTTTACTGATGATCATTGGGCCTCTCGGAACATTCGCGCCGTCTCTTTATTTTTCCAATTTTATGAATTGATTGCTTTTGACCCTAGCCACACCTGGGGCCTAATTCTCCTAAAATAAATCTTGATAAATCACAACCGAACCAAGGCCGAACCGTTCATTCAGACAGTTCTCAATTTCAAAAGCTATCAAATTGTTTGACACAAAAAACAAAATCAATCATTTTGAAAGTTTTCGAAAACAAAAACTGACTGACGGTTGTGGTTCGATTGCGTTTGGCAACAATTTATTTTAGGAGAATTGGGCCCCTGATGGTTAGCGCAGACGGGATCTACCAGAGATATAGAGGGATTCCCGTATACCCCTTTGCCTTTCACGTACACACGACGGAACACATAAAAATGCTTGGCTTCGGACTTAATGTGAGTGTGGTAGCTAGCCAGGCGGACCGTATAGATCCTACTACCAAGCGTGCTGGGTTTTGTTGAATCTTACAAAACGCGTCTATTCCCAGCGTGCGGTGAAGAAGTTTTCTTCGTCCCCGCACGGGGAAAGAGATAATTTCTCGGCACAAAGAGAGAATCCGGGTCGCTACACTCAACAAATCGCATCAGGCGCCACTATCAGTTCCGCGTCTCCCTAAAGGACGTCTTAGGCTTGTACTAATCGACTCCCAACAGAGCCTAGGCACTGGCTCCCAAAAGACGCTTAATATCATACAGTTCACTGTTTTTTTACTTTCCCTTTACGTTGTATCGAAACAATACTTGTCCCTCGTTGACTCATCATCGTTTGAACATTATTCTAAAAGAGAGTTTTTTTTCATAAAAGTATTTCATTCATACTTTCAGTAGCAAACGAAATCGAATATCATACAGTTCACTGTTTTTTTAATTTCCCTTTACGTTGTATCGAAACAATACTTATCCCTCGTTGACTCATCATCGTTTGAACATGTATTCTAAAAGAGAGTTTTTTTTTTCATAAAAGTATTTCTTATACATACATTCAGTAGCAAACGAAAACACTTGATTTCAATACAAGTAACATACTTTTAAAAATACCTTTATACAATTTGTTTACAACTTTCATCATAACTTATTGTTTGGTATAAACGAGGGGTTAGAAGAGAATGAGGGTCATTTATTGTAATTAATACTGGCCTTAGTCACTTTTTACGGCATATCTCTTAGTAGTCGTAAATGGATACATTATTTATTAGCATCTAAGCCACTAATTCGAACATCACAGTAGTACTCATAACGCATGAAGCGTAACTTGATCACAGATCATTAAATAATCATGTTTAATGTATGTCGTCGATATAAGGGAAAGAAGAAGCTGGCATTAAGAATATAAATCGAGAACCCTACGCATTAGCAACCTTGCTTATTAATTATGAAGATGTTCTCAAGAATAGGGCCACAGCTAGAACAAAGGCTACTTAGAATAACGCATTACAATGTATTTAATTCGTGCTGTTGCACGCGATATGATAAATAAAACAATCAATATTTACGTGTCTAAACTACATTATTTTAGTCATGCGAGAATTGACAGTCGTCAATACATCATACACAGCACAAAAGATTATCAAGTAGTCCGAACTCAGGTTATTGGTGGTATTGACACGGCTGGCGCAGTGACTGAGAACTTGTCTTCTGCGCCGTGACTCGGGACCTCGGGTGCTCCCGCACGCACGGAACAAGTACAACAGCTCAATTCTCCTAACAAAATTATTGCCAAACCACAAACGAACTACAACCATCGGTCATTTTCCGCTTGCAAAAAATTACAAAATGTTTGGTTTTATTTTTGTCAATTTGACAGTTTTTGTAAAAGAAAACTGTCTGAATGTAGGTACTGTACAGTTCGGTTTCGGTTCGGTTGCGAATTGCGATTGATCAACGTTTCTGTTAGTAGAGTCAGCCCTCTGTACGCGTAAAATAACTTTGCCCCTAAGTGTCCTCACTTAGGGGCAGAACGCTCAAAACCTCTTTTCAGACAGACCTGAATAAACGATTCAGTTGCAATTGATAAAAGTTTCTGTTAGTAGAATTGGCCCCTTTGTTTACTAACGCCATCTTTGTTTACTAAATAGGACAATCGTTCTGTAGCCTGTAGTGGATTGTAATCATAAAAATAATCTTGGGACAAATATATTCATCGAAGATATTGTGTTTGTATGTTTATTACGAAATGCTTAGCAATTGATAATAATAATAATGTCCAAGGACCGTCCGTGTAAGGTGTCTAACATATTCCTATCATAAAACATAAATATAGCTAGCGTCCGGTTTAAACGAAGTTGACCTGCAGTAACTGGTTTTTTTTTCTATTGGACTACTTGTAGTTGGTCCTTGCGAACCGTGTCTGCGTAACCGGGCAGTTCTTGCCTATACCTTAACCTAAGCTAACTACTTATACTACACTAACATCATGACTACTAGCAACAACAGTACAAAGGGCGACCCCTAGTGGGACTCGTACCTCGGCCTAGGGCGTTGCTGGCTGGATGAGACAGCTTGATGAGGGCTGAATTATCGGCGTGACTGCGGAGTCTGGGGGTCTACTCCCTAAGCACGAAGTCCGTGGTTTCGGCCTTAGTTACGAGCGTTTCCTACTCCTTATCACCTACGGATATACAATAATTTCGGGGCCGAAACTACGAATGAATGACAACACGATTTGACAGTTGTCCCTACTACCAATGTGTTTTTGCCCGTCCCAAAAGTTGTGATGTGGCGGCATCTATCCACGCCACAGGCGAACTACGCAACACGCCGGCGGTGTAGACGACTACAGCAACAATATTCACAACTGTCATAGATGACAATTCCTACATCGCGCTATCATGATTTAACACGCAGATAGTATATATGCAACCTCCCAACATCAACCGTTGGGCAGTAAGCCCGACAGGCACAAGACTCCGCCTGGTTGGAGGATCCTCCCTTTGGTTGGAGGAACACCACACCTAGTTCCTCCACAGATGAACTTGACACTTGTTTTGTTCACTCCTACGTTTCGGGCTACTTTCGGACGTGCGACTAACTTCGTTGACGAACTTAGGGAGTAGGCTCCCTGAAGAGACGACTACGACGGGGGAGCTCGGTGGATCGTGACAGTAGTAACTGTCAAACACACGAGTAGTACATAGTCGTCCATTTTACCCCGAGCAAGTAAGAATTAAAAGTGTCAGAGCGATTCCCGTTTGTACACAATCTCATTAACATTACACAAAAGTGGCCCCCACCAAGACACGAATATCCTTTGAATCATTTCTTTAAATAGTTTCAGGTCATACTGATTGACCGCTAAGGTTCATAAAAGCATAATACTGTGTTGAATTGCTGCTGGAAGCTAACACGTTGTTTATTTCTATACATTTCCTGTCTAAAACGGGTTCTATTTGTTTTAATGTTATATGTAAAGCTGGGGGCTTACTATGACCTCTTATAGCAGGACAGAAGTTGCCTGGAAGTTGAACTGCCCTGCTTTTTTGTACTATGACATCGCTATAGCAGGCCTGCTACGTTGACGTTTACGAAATCTGTTCACCTTTTTTTTTGTATAGACTTTTCGTAACATAAACAAGCATTACCGTTCAACTTGGTTCAATAGTCGTTCACCTTTAGTACCTGTCATGGTACGTTTTTTAGCCATTCAGAAGCAGGCCTGCTTTTGAACGGAAGTTGACTGGCTGGCATTTGAACGTTTTCATAAGAGGTCATAGTAAGCCCCCAGATACTATGTTGTTCTAATATGATGTTACTACCCGCGACTCCAACGGCGTGGAAGTCGGAAAACAATTTTGTGTCGCAATGAGTAAATATTCTTCTAGATAACTTTAAATTCTAATATCTTTTGATTGAACGCACCTATTACGATGAAACAAAAACTAAATGTTATTCCGAGATACGGACAATATTATCTATTAAAGTCAAACGCATTGAGTCAGTAGTTTTTACGTGATGTATGCACAAACAAACCGACAAACAGACAAATATTCCAAAAAATATCGAAATGGATTCTATTGGTTATCTTTTAAACCCCACGCAAGTTTGAAATATTTCCAATGTACAGACACGCCAAGTGTTCAGATTTATTATATGTACCTATATAGGTCGTGGAAATAAGTTTTGGCGATATGATAGTCTGTCACAACAGCAGAAAATTATTTCTCGAGTCGTACGAGATGAACGCACAGATACGTTTTTGTTTTAAATGAAGCCGGTTGCTTGTAAGAATCAATTGAGGAAAACGTCTGGCGGAGGCTAAAAGGCGGTTGAACTGGCTACATGTGAACTGTACAATAGTGAACTTTAGGATGAGTTCAGATAGGCGCGTTTACACTGTTCAAGTTGGTTTATGCCCCATTCGGGGAGAATACACGCAGGGAACACACATGGTTAACTTGTAAGGGATCAAGAAGCGCCTGCGGACGATAAAATAAGATGGCCAAGGGAGCTACGTCCACAGCCGCCCCACGTTTCGGCCCGTATGACGTAAATTGGAAGGGCCATGGGAAGGTGGTGGGAGTGTTCAAGTTGGGTGCAGGGAAAGTCTATTCCAAAGAGTGTTGAGTGCATCTGGCGCGTACTAGGCACGCATTAGGAATTTCGATGAGACACTTTTTTAAGGGCGTAGGAAATAGTTTCGTCGGTACCACCTAACAGTCGTTTTGGGGCTTAATAACGGCATTTTTTAAAACCACGCAAGGCTTTCGACAAAACCTGTTCAGATAGCTGTTTCTAATTATACAAGGTTAGTTGGAAAGGGGGTATTAATCCGCGAGCCACTTAAAATATCAGTGATAACTGTTCTAAAGCAAGCAACATTTAAAAATTAAACAATTTTTATTTCTATGTAAAATGAGGTCTACATTGTTTTTTTCAAAAATTCTTCGTCTCTGCATTAGTAACAAATTCAGAAAATGGAGCTTCTAATCCTTGACCCCAAATATGACCGAAAATGTAAACACAGCTGATCATAGCCAATGATATATTTCCTAGTTTTTTGCGTTATTCATTATTAGGGGTACACATCCTTTCGAAGTACCCTCTTTCCGACTAAACTTGTATAATTTAGGCTCAATTTACACCGCCGCGGAATGGAATGGAAGCGACGAAATTAAACATGGTATAATTAACTTTATGTCAATTGTATACAAGGTTAGTCGGAAAGGGGGTAATAATCCGAAGCCCACTTATAGTATCGCTGGTGACTGTTTGAAAGCAAGTGTTAAAATTTCAAAATTCGATAAAAAAACCCAAATAAAATGATTTTTATTTTAGTTTTTTCAAAAATTCTTCATCCCTGCTTTAGTTACAAATTCAGAAAATGGTGCTTCTAATTCATGACCCCAAATATGACCTAAAATGTAAACACAGCTGATCATAACTGGGGATAGATAGATTTTAGAGTTTTTTTTTGAGGTTTTTGAACAACTGTTTTTCTTAAACTATTGACTTTTGGGAAAAGTTTTAGAACAAAAGTTATTCATTATTATGTGTACTTTAACACCTTTCGGATTAGTAACCCCTTTCTGACTAACTATAGTACAAACTAAATACGAGCCAAAAAAGGTCGCGAGGATTCCCCGGAAGACACGCGACCTTTTTTGGATCGTATTTACTTTGTACTTTATACAATAATATTAGCATCAGTGTACGACATGTCGCGCTATGATGCGTCGACGCACTGTGTAATCTTGAACATGTGATTTTACGTGCGTTCGACAATATCGCGACTATCTGAACTAAGCCTTACATGCTATATTGGCAAAGCACGTCGCAATATTTGCTGCACATCTGAGAGCATCTGAAGCTTCTTCATTGACATCTCTGATGATAGGATCGAGGGAGATAGTAATTCGCAGTTCAGACTATGCTATAATATACAAGCTTAGTCGGAAAGAGGGTACTAGTCCGCGAACCACTTAAAGTATCACTGATGCCTGTTTTAAAGCAAGTGTTACAATTTCAAAATTCGATTGTTTTTATATCCACGCAAAATGAATTTTGTTTTAGTTTATTCAAAAATTCTTCATCCATGCTTTGGTAACGATTTCAGAAAAAGAAACTACAACGGTTAAGGTAAGGGCCTTTCATGCCCCATCTCAAATTACCACCCTGTATATCTCTACCTAACCCTGCGAGTAATACAGGCTTGTTGTTATATTATACACTAGCTTTTGCCCGCAGCTTCGCTTGCGTGAAATTTTGAACCCGTCAAGTGACCATTTTCCATACAAACTTTCATCCCCTATTTCATCCCCTTAGGGGTAGAATTTCCAAAAATCCTTTCTTAGCGGACGTCTACTAACTATAAACTACCTCCCTGCCAAATTTCATCTTCATACGTCAAGCGGTTTTCGATATTTCGTGATGAGTGAGTGAGTGACTTTTCGCTTTTATATATTTAGACAAATAAACATTTCACTCTCTCACTCTCATTATTCTGTGACGGTAGTAATAGTGGCGACTAGCGGGGTGAGCCTATAAAAGGCCCAGCACGCTGCACTTCGTGTTCTTTCATTGTGAAATAAATACTGTGTTAAACGTGTTAAAGGTTAAAAGTGTTTTCCTTAATATTCTTATGTAAGTACACTTCTGCTAAACTGCTTCTTTCTGCTCGATTCTGATTTTATGTGCACATGATCGTTAAGGGTTGAATCCTCAAGCCACCCTTAACCCGCTAAGCGTGACAATTCAAAGCAATAAAAATTTAAAAACGTATGCTCTATCTTATTTGCTGTCAAATTGCCTGATTCATATTTATTTTTTATACTTGTAATATCTGCTTCTAGTACGAGCGTGTCTCTAAGGTTCTCTGAGACAAGTTTCCTTACACATAAAACATACTTGGCTCCGTGTTATGCGTGCGTACATATTGGTGCGATGGCCAATTTAATATGCGCAATGCGTAGGCGCGGGTCAAGACTGTAGTGCGATTCAAAATTGAACGCAATACGTGGGTGTGGTGATCGCAAGCTCATTGCTGGAGATTGACAAGTTACGGCGCTTCTACAGTTCGATTAAGAAAATATTTTGGAATCTTTTGCAAGATATAACAGCGATAGTGATAAGATAGTGGTTCAACCCTACCTCGAACTCTCTACTCGAACCAGGGGAGACCAGGGGAGATTATAAAAATATCTTGTGTTCCTAGACCGCCAGTCTAAGCTTTATGGATATAATTGAAGTTCTCGCTAAATTAAATAACGAGTTTTTTTTTGCTTTTTATTCTTCTACTCAATTGTTCAGAAACCCTTCCAACACAGTTTGTATGTTTTCTTCTTCTTATTCGCTTCGCTCTTGTCAGATCGGTCGTGGTCGTCATGTAGCACTATGAGTTACTGCATCTGGGGGTCTACTCCCTAAGCACGAAGTCTGTGGTTTCGGCCTTAGTTGCGAGCGTTTCCTACTCCCTATAACCTACGGACATACGATTATTTCGGGGCCCGAACTAAGAATGAATGACAACACGATTTGACAGTTGCCCCTACTATCGGTGTGTTTTTGTCCGTCCGAAAAGTTGAACTTGACACTTGTTTTGTTCACTCCTACGCACAGTGTTTTATTTTATCTCAAAATGACCACCTCCCTGATTATTAGTGAATCAGATAGAGCTTTTTATTCTAATTGCGAGAGTAAAACTCCCACGAATCCATGTTAACAAGTTTAGGAGATAGCCGGGGGTAAAACTTTTTACCCATATTTTGAAAAAATAATTTAAAAAATATTTAAAAAAATATTTCATCTAAACTTTTACAGTTGCTTTATTTTTTTAACTACATTTTAAAAGGTCTTGTTTTTATCTATGTTACGAGTCCTTTATGGCTGCTCTAGACCTCGTAGGAACCGAGAAATCAGCGATTTTGTGATTTTCGTTTTTTTTTTTTTCTCATATTCCTCAGTATTAAAATCTGCAATTTGCTTTAAAAAAGAGGTAATAAGGTAGACTACCAACACAAAAAAAAAACAACAATTAATTCGGTGGAATATCGGAAATATTAAAATTTACCCGAACTTACCCGAACCCGGGTAATTACCCGCGATTCTTTTTGTGTGGTATTTTTTTTTAAATCAACGTAGGTTGTTAGGTACATTTACGAGAACTGCCTTTATTTGTGCTTTTAGTTAGTTAACTAACTAATTTTGTCCAGTGATAGGTAATATGGTGCGGGAAGGAGTCCACCCTCGAAAGGCAATCGCTGAAACCCCGTACATTCATATTACTCTGGAGAACACGGGGGTGAGGCACTATGGAGCCGTCAAAGCCTCATAGTGCCACTTTGCCTCAGCACGGCTTGACCCACCGTGCTGAGGGTCCGTCCTAAACTTGTTAACATGGATTCGTGGGAGTTTTACTCTCGCAATTAGAATAAAAAGCTCTATCTGATTCACTAATAATCAGGGAGGTGGTCATTTTGAGATAAAATAAAACACTGCTACGTTTCGGTCTACTATCGGACGGGCGACTAACTTCGTTGATGGACTTAGGGAGTAGGCCCCCAGGCCCGCACGTCTGATTTTTCGAATTTGCGGTTCAGAATTTGATTAACACTTGCGTTAACGGTAATGGATAACATCGTGAGGAAACCTCCCACCTGAGAGGGCTCCATGAAGTTATCAATGGTTTGTGTAAGTCCGCTAACCCGCACCAGTAGTGTCATTCTGTAAGAAACCCACCTCAAAATCGACGGTTAGCTCGATATCCATAATGTCACAGTATGGATAATAGAAGCAAATAACACACAGATAATCGACAGTATTATCAATAACGCGTACTTTTGTTATCCACACTGTGTCACGACAAGTGTCTAATTGACAGTCGCGATCGAGGTGAGATTCTTACAGAATTGCACTGCAGGCCAGCGTGGTGGACTAAGGCCTAAACCCTTCTCTTTCTGAGAAGAGGCCCGTGCCCAGCAGTGGGACAGTAATGAATTGATTATAGGTACGGTCAACAAAATTTTGTAACAAAAAAGGTGCTTACTAATTTTGAATTACCTACCTACCCTCATTCTAACACAATATTTATTTTGATTTGATCAGGTCTCGTTTTTGTGTTATAACTAGGTACTACGCACAAAATTGAAGATTAAGGGTCAGCTCACACCGAGACGCGACGCGACGCGACGCTGCGCGCATACTTTAAAAGAGCGACTCAAAATACAACTTTATTTTCTACACGAAAACATACACATTTCATTGTGAGAATTCAGAATACGTTGCACCACGCAGCGCTGCGCCCCGTGACGCCTCGCGGCGTAGCGCGATGCATCGTGACGTAGCGGTATGCGCGGCGTGCAAGAGCGGCGCCGCGCCTCTCAACGCCGCGCGACGCCGCGATGCGCCGCGAGGCGCAGTCGAGGCCGCCGTGGCAACTTGTTTGTACTATTTCCGTCCAGACTTCGTGTAGAGTTGATGCAGTTCGGTCGAGTGCTCGAGTGAAATTATAATGATTGACTGGGATCTTGTAATAATCGGACTACTTGCAGAAGAGGCAGAGCAAGAAGAATACAAAAATAAAATTAAAAGGAAGACATCACACAGGAGTATTTGGGTGCATAATTTATGGAGAAATAGAAGAATTCATGGTGAATTTGAGGGTGGACGCGGGCCGGGGCGGAAGCACGTGGCGAATGTAAACACATTCCGCTGCGCCGCGCGGCGTCTCGCTGCGCAGCGAGGCGTCGTGTTGCCGAAGATTTTACGGGGTTCCTTCTATTTGGCAGAATCTTGATACTCCGATTTTTATTTGGCATAACTCACATGGCATAATCTTATTTAATCGAATATTTTTAAGGCATAAAAATTATTTAGCATAACTTTTGTTTGGCAGAATATTTACGTGTCCGAATTTACAATGGCATACTTTTATCTTGGCAGAATTTTGTTTCGCATAATTACCTTTGCCATAATTAATATTATGCATAATTTTGTTTAGCATAACATTTATTTAGAGATACGATTATTTGGTATGGGTGCATATTTGAACATCAAAAATTAAAATAGATGTATCTTCTTGTAAAAATTAGTGTTCAAAACATCAAAAACTTATAATATATGGAATAAAACTGATAATTTAAATAAAGTAAATTTATGCTGTCGAATGGTTAGATAACCTACGTGCAATGTATTTAAAATCGAATGGTCTGCAAAAGTGACATAGAATGTTCTAAATATAGCATGTATTGGTAGCATTTTCAATATTAAATTAAATTTGTGTCATAAAAAGTCAATACGTTGTGCTGCAAAATTTTGTGACAGAAACGAATCGCTGCGAAACCGACTTTACGCAGTCTTGTCTGCCCTACCCCTAGAGTGTAATTTAAACCCGCGTAGGCGCGGAGGGGTAGGGCGGCCCGCGAGCTTATCGTCACAGATGGTTTTAACGCTCGCCACCGCGGCTGAGGCAGGCCGGCGAAGCCGGCCAGCAAGCCGAAGCTGCGGTGGTGTATCATCTGTGACGATAAGCTCGCGTGGCGCCGCCCAAACCCCGCAGCGCCGGAGCCGTGACAGAAACAATGCTTGCTGCATGTTGCATGCCTGCTTGCATGCTGCATGCCTGCTGCATGTTGCATGCCTGCTTGCATGCTGCATGCATGCTGCATGTTGCATGCCTGCTTGCATGCTGCATGCATGCTGCATGTTGCATGCCTGCTTGCATGCTACATGCATGCTGCATGCATGCTGCATGTTGCATGCCTGCTTGCATGTTGTATGCCTGTTTGCATGCTACATGCATCCAAGCCGACAATATTTTTGTAATTAGCATTTAGGTTAGCGTTTTGATATTAGTAGTAATATCATGGTGTATTGATATATGATGTTTCTGCTTTTTAATTATTATGGATATAAACATTATGCCTAAAGATGATTCTGACTAACAAAATTATGAGTTTTGAATGTATGACAACTGAGTGTATGCGAAATGAAGTTTATGCTATCCGTTGTTATGCAAAACAATATAATGACGTAAAAAGTTCTGCTATAAAAGGTAGACCCGATTTTACGATGCGCCTCGCGACGTTGCGATGCGTATCGCGGCGGCGCGCGGCGCAGCGCGTAATCACGGGCTTCTTCCAGTATCGTCGCGTCGCGTCGCGTCTCGGTGTGAGCTGACCCTAACCGTTTTTCTTAAATTCAATTTTCACATTCAGAGTATTTATTATTTGAAGAGCGTTGTTGTGTTTTGTTTTCCGAGTTAAGTGATTCTTAAATAATGTCAAGAAAGTGTAAAAATCCTGACAAGTTTTGTTACATTTGTGACGTCATTACTTTTAAAACTGAGCGAAAAAATTTGACGCCATTAAGTAATATGTAACTTAGTTAAATGAACAGTATTTTGCCATCGTTTGGTCGTTTGGTCTTGCCATCGGACAACAAGACAAAGCGTGGGCTCTACACATCTGTGGGTCTTCTCACTGGATGGGCCAAAAGATCTCTATCTATGCCCTTTCTAAAATATAATAAAATTAAATTACAAAAAAACTATTCGTATTTGGAACATTCTAATAATTTTCGAGATAAAAATAGCCTATGTCCTTCTCCAGGTTCCAGACCACCAAGTTTCAACAAAATCGGTTCAGTAGTTTAGTCGTGATGAGGTAACAGACAGACAGTTACTTACGCATTTATAATATTAGTAAGGATTTGGGATGACTAGCTTAACAAATACAATCAGAGCTAAGCGTAATTCATACCAACATATCTAACTTCAAAAACTTTGCAGAAACAATAGTTTAATTACATAATGCAGAGCTAATGACAAAAACATTCGCTAAACCAGCTGTTTAAATAATTAAGTGGCTGCCAACACTTTGGTTCAGTGATAGGAGCTTGGTTGACGGGGTTTAACATTAATTAAACTATAGAGCACACAACACAAAATTATTAGACAGACTCCACCAGACCTTTATGTTTGAGGCCACATAAAAGACAGTGTACTCCAAACTTATGCATGTGGCCTCATTAGAAGTGTTGATGCAGATGACAAAAGAGTCAAGAAAAGCGAGATACCATAAAGAATTAAGGCTTGTACTGGTCGCAGAGGTGCAGTTACAATAAAATCTTGAATAGAAAAGTTTTAACATGTATTTAATTCAAACTTCTTTGATATACAAATATGAAAATACAATATCTAGCTTTAATTCCGCTGAATAAGATCGCTAGTTTGGATACAGTATGCAGCACCACCCTCAGCCCATAAGTATGTGCACATGCAGCAAGAGTGAAAAAATAATGCAACATGCAACCAAACCAATACACGACACGTGTTTCGCCCCTGCACGGGGCATCCTCAGGATATGTTGACACCTCGACCGCTAGGACGTGAATCAATTTGGCATCCTAGCGGTAAATGAGGATGTTTTCTCGTTTAGTGCCATTACAGTTTTTTGAGATAATCACCATTTTTTTAAGAGGCGAGTCCTTAAGAAACACCTAAAAAGGCACTTACTGTTTTCGAAATTTCTATAAATTCTCCGCATGGAATTACGTAAAAAAAATAATGAAGAACCTTAATAGATGTACCAACAGTTTCACCGCGAGATATTTGCGAAATCATCATTAATTTCGAGAAAAAAAAATGTTCAATTCCCTCAAAAACATCTAAATCGACCTTTTCTATTTGCAGAATTTACTCAATTTTAAAGGAATATATAAAAATCTATTTAGTTTAATCGTGACACGAAAGTATGAATAACAGGTCTACCGTTTTATTATTTTAGTAAATCAAACCAAATGAGAGTAATCTACGTCTCAACATTGTAAATTTTTTACGGAAATTGTTTTCCGTTCCCCATACATTTTAGTATGGAGCAATACTCTCCCGTAATTTGTTTTATAAAAGAGTACGCACGCGAAAAATTTTCAGTGCCATCCTAGAATCCAAGGTGACAGCACGTCCGTTTGTAATTCGAGCCGAGCTCTCAAAACATCTACGCACAAGGCATAAGGGTGGGTTGCGAGTGTCGTGACATGACTGCATTTTTTCACTCTTCGAACAATAAGACAGACGACTCTGACAGTGACCAAATTGACACATTTTAATTTCAATATTTTTTTCACTGAATATTCGGACACCATCAAATTATTGAAGCTTTTTAGTACAGTCAGATTAAAAAATTTAATATGTGGCAAAAAACGCGTTACCAAAACTATTTGTGGCTTTAAGGTGGCATCTTTCAGTAATAAATAGCTTTGTAAACTCACCACTTTGAACTGCACCAAAAGTATTCTTCGAAATGCACCAACGATGAAACATAGAGAAGAGCATGAAGGATTCGTAGTGAAATTACTTATATCGATAAACGTTTTAAAATTCAGCTGCCCTTATTGTTTATTTATTAAAACTACTAGGAAAGCAGAAATGAACTGCAACTAGGTGCTTAAGCGACTTACCTCCGGTTTCTGAATTCAGAATTCTAGGATAAGCAGTACTTAAATAACATTTGAGTACAGAGTTGTCAAAAAAATTACGGATTTTAAAGCATTTTTTTGACAACTCCGTACTCAAATACTACAAGTATTGCTTATCTTGAATTCTCAATTCATAAATCGGTAATGGTAAAAATATAGGTTTTGAAATTGAATCATTTGTCGTTTTCAAAAGTACCAGGGTGACAGAAATGAACAGAAAATGGGCGCCTAAACGATGTCACTAAGTTGTGAACCAACGATGAAACACAAAGAGGAATGTAAAGTATTCATTATTATTCTTATATAAAATAAGATAGAAAACTTAAAACTGTCATATATCTTACCATAATTATAGGTCACTGTCACTTAGTCAGATCGTTTAAGCGCCTATTTTCTGTTAGTTTCTGTCACTTAGTCAGATCGTTTAAGCGCCTATTTTCTGTTAATTTCTGTCACCCTGGTACTTTACAAAACAACAATTGATTAAATATCAAAACCTGTATTTTTACCATTATTGAGCTAAGTAGTAACCTCCGGTTTCTGAATTGAGAATTCTAGGATAAGCAAGCAGTACTTAAGTAACATTTGAGTACGGAGTTGTCAAAAAAATTACGTATTTTAAAGCATCTTTTTGACAACTCAGCACTCAAATACTACTTAACTATTGCTTATCCCGAATTTAATTCAGAAACTGGAGGTAAGTCGCTTAAGCACCTAGTCCCAGTTCATTTCTGCTTTCCTGGTAATTTTAATGAATAAAAAAAAGGTGAATTTTAAAACGTCTATCGATATAATTTATCACGAATCCTTCGTTCTCTTCTCTATGTTTCATCGTTGGTGGGTTTCAAGGAATACTTTTGGTGCGGTTCAAAGTGGTTGCGCTTCGAGGAATACCCCATCTTTATTTACCCGACTGCCAAAGCACGTATCTATCTATGTATGTGGGTTTATAATATTATTTATTAAAAACGGCTGCTTTAGTTATAATCTGGTTAAAAACTGTTGTTTTTAAGTTTTTATAACTATAGGCTGGGCGGAGAACGGATTTCCACAACTATTAAGGTATCGAAAGTTTTTTATGTGACTGTACAAAACAGCTTTTTTTATTGGTGTCCGAATCATCAGTGAAAACAATATTGAAATTAAAATATGTCAATTCGGACACTGTGTCCGAATATATTGTGAGTTTTATATAGGTATATAATTATATTTTTCACTTTAAACTCAAACTCAAACTCAAAACTCGTTTATTCAAAGTAGACTAGTATTACTTAGTTCTTTTTGAACGTCAAATTTAGGTAGTTACATGTGACTGCACCCCCAAATGCTCCCACCCTTCACCGCTTCCTAGTGTTTATGCTGTGAAGAAGAAACGGCGCAACAAACTCCCCAGCAACACAGTTCCAGTCTGTCAAGTGAATAATTAAATGAGTCTATACACAAAAAAGTAAAATATTAATTACATTGATTAAATTATGCAAGTTGATGATGGTAAACAAAATATTTACCTTTGAGATCACGGCTCATCTTCCGTGCGGAAGATGTCCGGTCCTTTGGAAGGCATACACGGGGACACAGGTCCAACACGCAGAGGCCCCAGTGAGAACTTTTTCACTTATTATTAGTATAATGATTTCCTTATTTTACCACGTTTCATAGCTACGTCAAGGCCGTGGGCAGACTTGTTAATTTTGACGTTTGATAGCTTGTCAGCTGAAGGGTTCTCTATTTCTTGTTAATATATTTTTCTGCATATTATTAGTATTTCAGATAGAAGTGGGAAAACGTAAAGAAAATTACAAAAGTTTCATCTTGATTGTATGCTTCCGGAAATAACAGATTCAAGATTAGACAGAAAAATGGAAATAAATGAGCCCAATTATTTGATTGAGGCAATTAAAAAACGAGAATCTGAAAGAAAATCAAAGAAACGGAACAGCGAAAATGTTTTATCTGATGTCAGCAGCCCCAAGCAATAAATAAATAAATTAAAGAAAATAATTTTATCAAGCATTAATTTTTGTATGTACACACGGCTACACATCAAGCTATAAATTTCCAGTTTACACTGCCCTCTCATTGTAATGAAATCCTATACAATGCGAGATCAGCTTATACTGGAAATGTACAGCTTGATCTGTAGCCGTGTGTACTAAGATGTACCTATAAATTTTAATAATAAAATATAATTTTAAAATATCAAACTGAGAAAAAAAAATTACTATACCCAGTTATGTACATTAATTGTTTTTCATTACAAATCAATCACACATTATCTCGTTTTCATTTTTATGTTGGCTCTTATCTTCCCTCGCAACATTTACATACCCTAAAATATTCCCAAACAAAAATTATGTGTCATTATATTCGAAAATAGAAACACAGAAAATCAACAATAATATATTACAGTAATTATTCTAAGTTTAAATCTGTCAATACCGATTACACTGTGACCCCACCCTTTGTTCACGACACCAATACTATGGGCATGCGTGCCTCGCGGTGCGGTGAATAAATAGCTAATACATTGCGCGTTTTTTGCAACATACTTACTAGTCCTTCAGAAGCGAACGCGCACTGAAGGTTTATTTAACCCGGCGCGCCACAATATAAACCTTCGGTGCGCTTTTGTTTTTTGGTATGTGTACACTACATTGTGTGATGCAGCTGTATTAGTAGAAATGTCGAAGTGTGGGTTCGAAAATAAGTTCTCACGCTCGCAAACCTTCCTCTTAAGCCGTAGTATTTTTAATCATTCTTATACACAGAAAGCGTTGACAAAGTGTCAGCTACAAGTTAATATGGAAATCAAGGCCATTAAATTTGATACTTTACAGATAAATAAGTAATATTTAATAACGAATTCTGGGTATTTTACAAATAATTGAAAAACTTAAATTCTTTCTCATAATCTGCTGACTTTCGCCTAGGATACATGGGGTACTAAATTGTTGCATTTAAGACACACTATCACGTCTTACAAGGAATTCTTCGATTTCGACTTCAACCTGTATAATATAGTATCACTCTATCTACATAACAAGCCCTACTATAATTATTTCTTAACCTATGGTAGTCTGAACTACTATTGTATGTATATTTTCTTTTAAAGCAAATTCATAACCTATATTTCGAACAAATAAATAATACAATAAATAAAAGCGCGGTGATTTGAGTTTACCTTTATTCTCAGATACGAAAAGCAGACGCCATTAAGCTTTAAAAAATTCAAACCGACTTGATTTTTAAATATTCAAATTTCAGAATAAATAATTTCATTTGAACCTTACTTTTTTTTCTTTCGACATTTCTATTTTCTGTCTATGGTCCTTATTTTTATAGGTACTGGGTTCGAACATACTGGGTTATTTTGGTCTGAAAAACATTGTCAACCTCACCCTGAGCCCCTTACACGACAACGACAAAATTCTTACTTTACAGTGAGCAAAATCGCAATCACATCCTCACAGCCATGCCACATGTAAGTAGATATTATTAAAAGAATAACCCAGACTGGTTTGGCTGAGCCGATGCGCTGACCTTGATCTGGTCTATCGAGGTCGTCAGATTACCAGCCACATACATATTGATGGGCTTTCAGTACCCACCTATTAGCCGGACCGGATTATTATTTCATTTTTTATTATGTTTTATCCACTCAAGCGTCCAGGCAACATTTGTTGCCTAAAAAATTTTCCGGTCGAACGTCCGGGCCGCAGTTGTGGCCCTCGCGACTTGTTCCGTTTAAAATCATTTTCTTAAGTGGTAGCCCAAAGAAAGCTTCCGATTTTTTTTGGGGTGGCGCTGTATTTAATTCTGCGTCTGTGGATACTAAGAACACTCTATACAAGCATAGAGAAAAATTTAGAAAAAAAAAAGTTTAATGTCATTTATTCTGTCGGCTGTAATTTGCAGAGCTCTGACAAAACAACGTAAGTACGATTTTATTTTTATCCCAATGTAGTTGTGTATCATATCAAAATAATCCCCAAGAGTCAAGCTTTACGAATATCTAAAAATGTCATAGATTCAAAGGCTGTTGAGACCAAATAAATCGAAATGAAAAATATGCCTCATGACGCCGTGTGGAGCGTGGACATTTTCGTAATATTTTTATATGATTTACTACTTAATCTATTTAAATATTGCTCGTATTATGGAAATTAGTTCATTATTAGTATTTACACAAACTTAGACAGGTAAAATAAAATGAAAATAGTTAAGATTCATGTGTTTTCTACTAACGTTTCGTACGGGCAACAATAGTGGCCTTAACAGTTACGTTTTTAGACCACAATAAGGGTTCGTACAAGCGAAAAATCATGAGTGTGATCCTGTTAGCTGTTTACCCGACTACAGCGAACCAAAAGGAGGATTATGATTTTTTCGCTAGAGTTCATTTTGGTGTTTGCTGTTTTGTGCGGTGGTTTAGCTCGTGCAATAGTTTAGATCAATGGAATGATGTTTTCTAGCCGAACGTAACACGGTTTTTTGAGTATGTCGTCCTTAGTAATTCACTATCCTACATTAAACATCTTATCTCGTTTGTTACAGCACGCCTCCCGGCAGGACCAGCCGACGCTAAAGCCTCAACCTCTACGTCCCGGCTGTTCCATTCTCCTGGTAAGATGGTTTTTTGACTGTGTCGTCCTTAGTAATTTACTATGTTTACTTTCCTACATTAAACATATTGTCTCGTTTGTTACAGCAGACCTCCCGGCAGGACCAGCCGACGCTAAAGCCTCAACCTCTACGTCCGTATGACTGACTATCATTTTTATCCGACGAAAAAAAAAAAGGAGGAGGTTCTCAAATCGACACGTTTTTTTTTTCATATCCTGTAATTTACTATCATTTTGAATACCTACGGTGATGTAAAATATTAAATATAAATACATTATTATTTGTTGTTTCATTTCACCTAAAATCACAAAATAAATAATTCCTATCAAAATAAATCATGTGCAACCTCGCGTGTGAGCGCCCTAAGGGCGGCCATCTTGCCGGAATTTCACTAGCGCAGGCGGCATCAAATTGATGAGGGAATTGGTAGTTTGTTTTGATTTATTTTGATACTCAGAACATTCCAAGTAATAACATAGGGATATCAAAAAAAAGCTTATATAGTCTAGTTTAATTATAAATAGCGTCCATTGACACAAACTACAAAATTATTGGTAAAAACTTAGCTAAAACAAAAATTTTACTGCAAATTAACCCATATTCTCAAGTTTAACTTTTTTTTCAAGTACTTTACATTAGCTATTGTAATTAAGTTTTCACATATGTCGATTCTTTTAATTTTCAGCTATACATACGTATTTTTTATTTTGATGTTACTGCAGTAGTTTACTAGATATTTAGGTTTAAGTTGGAAATGACACAGCGCGCTTGCGCGCCGAAATTTCATTAGCGCGGCTGGACGGTAGACGCTCTCGCGTTATAGGCGCGTGGACGCTTGAGTGGTTATTGATCCTGCGCGAAGTTGATATATTAATAAGTTGCTAGTAGCTATGAGGTTAATGTAGTATAAGCTTAGGTTAAGTATTTTACTTTCCCTACATTGGCTGGAGACACTTCAGGTCTCGCTAATAACTGCTCGGTTACGTAAAAACGGTCCGGAAGGACCATCTACAAACAGGGGAACAGAAAAAAAACTAAACGCTCAATAAATATAACGATCTAAAGTCCCCGTCGCGAGAAGCTATAAATTTTGTAAACACACATTTAGGGGTTCGCAACCTTTGGAACAAATAAAAAAAACAGTTTTGTAATGATTTTTATTTTTATATAATGGTTTTTATTTTATTTATATAATAATAAATAATAATCTACGAAAACAACACAAACAAACTGAAACACATTCAAAACTCAAATGATACTTCAAAATGGCGGGCCAAATGTTGACGTTCCATGAGTCAGACACGTTCCGGTACCACAAAACATTAGACGATAGCGCTTTATATCGCTAAAATATAACCCGACTAAGTGAAATTGCTCGTTAGTTTCGTATTACACGTATGTAACTTTGAGTTGATTGAATTTGGGATTATTTGCTGTTGATTGAATTGTCGCTACGTAACTTTGTAGAAGTTCTTTATTTACAAAATTTATAGCTTCTCGTGACGGGGACTTTAGTATCGCTATCCAAATATCATGATAAAGCGCAGTTCAGGCTACGCTATAGTATATAGCATATAGCAAATATTGTATAGCAGGATATACATAAACGATATCGCTCAGCATACATTTTAGGGCCTTTTCACTGTGAAGGGGGCTCGTGCCCGCATGCGTGAGTCACCCGCACCCGTGGCGCCTGAATTTCACCTTTTCATACATGTATTTATTGTGATGCGTGAAACACGCACGAAAAGGTGAACTGCGAGCGCCACGCATGCGGGTGACGACGCATGACAGTAAAAAGGACACGTTCACACAATGCTATGCTACAAAGTATTGGCTTGCTGTACGTGATAAACTTGAGCAATTCTCAGAGCTATATCGTACGATTCTCCGGTCCCCGCCCCGCCTCACTTCTAACCCGACCGCCGCTCGACGGATCGCCCTCAAATAACTTGCTATACATATTAGACCGGCTTGCGATATAGCGTATAGTGTGAACGTCATGCTATATGTATAGTTATAGCTTATGACGCAATACGCTTTACTATACAGGGTGTAAATGAATTCGTGTGATTCCTTCAAACCACATGATCTATTATTAGCAGGGATCGGAGTAGGTAGATTGAATTGGGGTCATTGATCCGAAACGTATATATTAATATGGACATTCCTCCGGAATTTCGTAATTTTCGTAAAATTTCGGAACTTATTGATTATTAAAAAAAACGGAACTCTGCAGGAATTGTATTAAAATGAGCAATATTATATTCTTCAAAACTTTTTTTAACGGCACTCTGTCGCTATTTGACACAACCCATCGACCAATCAGAACAAAGGATCATGGGTGGTGCACTAACCGGTTATCAAAACAATGTGTACGCTCGCCGACGACATGCCAAGTAGCTCACTCGCGTTTACTTCGGTTCGTAGAGTGCATAAAAAATTTATTAATGCTTCGATCGGAATTCGATTGTTTTCATTATTCAACAGATAAATACTAAATTAATTTAGTTTTGATACCTTCCTATAAATGAATTGAGTAGGTACTTAGTAATAATATCACTACCAACATTAACAATCTTTAATTGAATCCGGAAATACCGGAATTACTTTCCGGAAAAATGGCTTATCCATGTTATTCTTTCTGTGTGCATTTATGATACAAGTACCAAAAATCAATCTACCTACTCCGATCACTGATTATTAGTATAGATTAACAAACACGGGACTTAGATTATTTAAAAATAAAAATAAACTTTTTTATTCCCGCTTAATTTTTTTGTCATAGAATATTTTGATGCCATGCATAAACGAATGAAGGCACGGCGTCACAGCTGACGGGCACGACTAGTGCGATATCGCTCCACGCAGTCAATTAACTTGGGACGCTAAAATTACTCAGATACAGAATACCATGGTTCATTATTTCAAAACTTTTTTTTGTTGATTCTGTAAAAAACCTATGCAGGGTCAATCAGTGTCACCAGTAGAACTCGCGGCTTGAAGGAATTACGCGGATTCGTTTACACCCTGTATTGTAAATACTTTACTATACTATTTATATTGAACGTGTAGCAAGCGCTTATGATATAACGATAGTCTTTTAAAAACATGATGTACAATTCTAATTTCCCATACCAGTCAAGGAAAAACGCACAAAATAGTACGTACAGGTTATATCATCCGCTCGCTATGATATTGATGCTAACGGGTTTTTACTACGCCTATATGAGGCAATGCAGTTTCTCACTACATACATAGGCATAATATGATCTTAGAACCAGAGGCCTTATTCTGACATAACATCAAAATCAAAAGTTTTTATTTCACATAAACCATTACAGGCGCTTATGAAAAGTCGAATTTAGGTGCACGGTTCCAATTAGTCGTTTCCTATGGGGAAGAGCCGGCAAGAAACTCCATGGTTACTCTTTTAAAATCCATTTCTTTAACTATTTGAGTGGGTACAGTTATGACTTAGAATAGTTATGAGAGAGCAAAGCAGACTTAAGAGCAGGAACCACACAAAAAAACAAAATGAAAAATATGGTCACAAATTAACTAGGTATCCAGGCATCTATCAAGTCTACAAAGCTCTCACATTTACAAAAGGTAAAAGGACGCTAAACTATATAAAACAACTGACATGGTTAATTGTCATCAAAACACATTACAAAGAAAATCACTGTATACGAGTAATAAGATAAAGATATGTTGAGAGTAACGTTAGTAATAAAAAAAAAACTAATCGTAATGAGGTTAGTTAATAGACATACACATACGACGTTAATGAGGTACCAGGGAAGCCACATGTGCAGAAGGAGTTATTGCCAAGCATCACGCCTGTATTCCCCGAAGGGTTGGACAGAGGTGTAAAGTACACCCTCATTTCGCCGTTAAAGTCCCATGTAATAAGGGGCGAGCCTATTGCCAAAATCGGGCACAAATACAGACTCCGGGCTGCTACTGAAAAATTCCACACGGAAAAACCCAGTAAAATTTTGCCAGACCTGGGGATCGAATCCAGGACCTCACGGCAAAGGCCTTGATTTCTACGACATTAAAGAAATTCAAGCAAAAAAAATCCGACCGCGTTACAATTATACGCTTGGGAGCAAATAAATCGAGCTACTCCTTTTGTTCACGTGTCCTAGTTATTAGTTTTGGTTTCATGAATTACCGTAGAACGGGGTTACTTTAATAAATTTTTTGAGCTTCATGTGTTTGTATCTTATTTATTTTCGCTTTTAGCTGCTACATTAAAAATATTTCGTATAGACTGAATTAACTGAGATATATAAAATCACATAGACTAGATAAAAAAAAACTACAGAGCCATAGTTTTCGATGAAAAAAGGAGAAATTTCCATATCAAAGTCGGACTATAGGTTTTTACTTTGATAATCCCTGTTTTGTCGTTCAGTGTCAAAGTAGCCCCAATTAGGACTCGAATTTTGTACGTAATCAGGGGTGTGATTTAGTAATTTTTATTTTCGACATCTAACTTGGCAGACACCTCTGTACCGTATGGTAAAATGGGAAAACTGTCAAAGTTGCCTATACAGTTAAGTTAATGACAAGCGTCCAAGTGTACCGAAAACGGTACGGCCGCCATTGTTTATCTATTGTGTCTATAATTACAGTACTACACAGGTTAAAATGCATAAGTTCCAGTTTTACAGAGACATATGACCAAATCCAATATTTTCAGTAACTATCAATGTCGCCCCTTGATATCAAAGTAACCTCAATCGCTGGTATATATACAGGGTGTAAAAAGACCCATCACATAGCCGAAATCTACGCACTCTGTACATTAAACTAAATTACATTGACGAAAAATAATTGCTGGGAAACGACTTTAATTTTTTGGCATGAAAAAAAACGCTTTTTTTTGTAGGGCGCAAATTATGGTTGTGGCGATGCCGCGCGTTTGCATGCGTGCAGCGGCCACACAGGCGAGCCAAGGCGGTCGTGTGCGTTTGATATACATTGCGTTTTTGTAACTTCAAATGCGTAATTTGTTAGGAAAAATAGAAATTTTTGATAATGTTTGTATGGAAGAAAGTTTATTATTATGACTTGGAAGTCGTTTTTGGAAAAAACTAAAAAAAATGTGTACTTTGACCTTAAATATCTCCAAAACCAATGATTTCCCAGGTATGGTCTCGAAGAAAAAAATGGTCCCAATGATGGGTAGAATACGTGGTTTTCGTTATCGTTAAGGGTCTTTTTACACCCGATATAATTCCCCTTACAACAAACGTGATTTTTTTGCCGTTTTTATAGATAATGGTACGGAACAATTCGTGCGCGAGTCCGACTCGCACTTGGCCGGTTTTGTTGACAACTCCGTACTCAAATGTTACTAACTACTGCTTATCCTAGAATTCTCAATTCAGAAACCGGAGGTTAATTGTACAAATAAGATTGAGCATGTACCCGGGCCTTTAACCAAAGAAATGGGATGCTTGCTACATCAATCTATTAAACTAACGATCGGATTCAATTGGAACTAACAACAGCTTTTAACGTCACATAATTACAAGCATCAAGATCGAAGGCATTTTTAACGACTAATGATTAGAGAACTCGTCATATTCATCTACGTAGATATATGTATAAGGTGTAGCATAATTAACCACTAACCTATGTAAGTACCTGAGTAACTTAAGTAGTTTCATTTAGAATCGAGTTCTTAGTCGATTTCAGAACTTACGTACAATACGGCCGACGTATCTTGGCGAGTCTGAAGTTAGCTAATTAGCTGCGCAATAGACAATTTCGTTTCTAAAAGATTCATTGCGCAGCCAAACAACTATCTTCAGACTCGCCAAGTTACGTCGGCCGTATTGTAAGTAGTATAAAATATGCTTCTTAAAAATCAGTCAGTCACACGAGAGAAAGAAAAACCGGCCCAGTGCGAGTCGAACTGGCGCACGAAGGGTTCCGTACCATCTATACATATAAAAGGAGAAGCTGACTGACTGACTGATTGATCTATCAACGCACAGCCTAAACCGCTGGGGTTAGAAACTTGAAATTTTGACAGTAGGTTCCTTTTGTAACGTAGGCATCCACTAAGAAGGGATTTTTCGAAATTCAACCCCTAAGGGAGTTAAATAGGGGATGAAAGTCGGTATGGAAAATCGTCACTTAACGGGTTCAAAATTTCGCGCAAGCGAAGCTGCGGGCGAAAGCTAGTTATCTATAAAAACGGCAAAAAAATGACGTTTTTTGTATGGGAGCCCCCTTAAATATTTATTATATTCTGTTTTTTAGTACCTATTCTATTTGTTGTTATAGCGGCAACAGAAATACATCGTCATCTATCACGGTTCATGAGATACAACCTGGTGACAGACGGACGGACAGCGGAGTCTTAGTAATAGGGTCCCGTTTTATCCTTTGGGTACGGAACCCTAAAAAAGGTAAAATAAATAGAATTATGACGTCACTATGTATGGTCACTAATGGTAAATGACTATCAACATTTACAAATAAAGTTAGATATTTAAAGCCGCTTACACAACGACTCGCTAAATACATTTAGTGCTAAATATATTTAAAATATCATTGTATTTCGGTCAATTGTTTGGAGTTGATGGACACAATGTTTCAAGCATATCTTTGTTTTTTTCTATAGGTACTAAAACGTTGCCCCACATAAGTATTTCTTCTGTATCGTGGTGTGTTTACAAACACAAATCGTCACATGCACGGACACCCCGACCCATATCACAGAATCAGATTGAGTTGTCGTACAAATGAGCCTTAATATTTAATGATATGGGAATCTCACGCCATTCTAACATTACAGTGCGCTAAATTAATACTTTTACGAACTGATTTTAATAAAAGACCTACCTAATATTACGATTACAGTCACATTGTATGTATGACCGTGGACAAAGTTCTACAGTTTCTGCCTACCCCAATGAGAAAGTGTGAGTTTGTATGTATGTAAATGTATGGTCGCGGACTCGAAATGTTTATCAGATTTCAAAGTCGATTCCTTCTCACACTGTGCGCAATAAGGTTTAAGATGTCATATCAACTTATGTCATATCGACCTTATGAAAAAGTAATGTGCAAGTAATTATAGACTTTAGGGTGGTAAACATTTCAAATCCACGACTGTATTACCCTAAAATGGGGATAGTTAAGGATGTGGCTAATTGAAATATACAGGGTGTTAACGAATTCGTGTAATTCCTTAAAACCACATAATCTGCTACTGGTGTAGACAGGCCCCGCACGGGATTTAGCTTGATTAAAAATAAAAAAATAAAAATCTTTTTTTTTCATGCGGTTTTGTTACCAATCGTAAGTAGGTATCTAAACCACCTTATAAGGATTCAGTAAAAAAAACAAGATTTTTTTTTGCAAAAAAATGTTTTTATTTGTGTGAACATTTCGATGCCACGCATAAATTAATGAAAGTACGGCGACACGGCTGGCAGGAACGACTAACGCGATATCGCTCTTTACAGTCAAATAACTCAAGGCTCTAAAAAGACTCAGAAATTGAAAACCAAAAATTTTGTTTGTTTTTTTTTTGTTTCATTTTCGAAAATTCCCATTTAGGGTTAATCTGTGTCACCATTAGATCACGTGGTTTGAAGGAATTACACGATTTCGTTAACACCCTGTAGTTAAGAAGCGTGCTCAGGTGCTGTGTATTTACGATTTTAATGTCATTGAATATTACAATATTTAAAAATGAAGATACTTTAAAAAAAAAATACGAAAAATCGCCTATGCCATTCTTCATGCGAATTAGCCCCGGGGTGTTCAAACAGCCCCATTTTAGTAGTATACAGTTGGGTACTAAAAAGATAACTGGTGGATTTTCATTATTAAATAAGTACAATTTGTACAATTACTAACACATTATTAATAATGAAATGGCAATAGTCTATTCATCCCACTGTGAATGACGTGCGTAAGTTACTTATTTACACAAGATCTTCCGGCGTATGTTTATATCTGTGTATTAATTTGTAAATAAGTTGTTGATGTGCTTTTTGTATAAATAAATAATCTTGATTTGTACTCAATGCAGTCTTTGAGGGGGGGGGGGGGGACCACTCAACTAACTTTGTGCCTTCGGGCATCACGTCCTTCTAACGGCTAACATAACATAATAGAACAGTCCATTACTGTCCCATTCCTGGGTACCTACAGGGGGCCAATTCTACTAACAGAAACTTTTATCAATTGCAATTGAATCGTTCATTCAGACAGGGGCCTAATTCTCCTAAAACAAATTGTTGCCAAACGCAATCGAACCACAACCGTCAGTCAGTTTTTGTTTTCGAAAACTTTTAAAATGATTGATTTTGTTTTTTGTGTCAAACAATTTGATAGCTTTTGAAATTGAGAACTGTCTGAATGAACGGTTCGGCCTTGGTTCGGTTGTGATTTTTCAAGATTTATTTTAGGAGAATTGGGCCCCAGTTTTCGTTTACAAAAACTATCAAATTGTTTGACAACAAAAACAAAACCAAACATTTTGACAGTTTACGTAAACGAAAACTGTCTGAATGAACGATTCAGTTGCAATTCATAAAAGTTTCTGTTAGTAGAATTGGCCCGCAGGCGTCTACTCAGAATGAGAAGGGTTTAGGCCTAAGTCCATCACATGATGCCGGCCTGGTGCGGGTTGGCGGACTACACATACCATCAAGAACCGTCACCGTTGACAGAAGTGATAATTACATTCAGATCCGCACATGAATTTGTAGTTACTGGAGAGCACGTTAAGCAGTCGGTCTCGGATATCATACGAATACCTGACAACCAGTCTAACCTTAGGATATCGGCATTGCCCAGTTACGCGGCATCCTACGTGAGCGATCTAGAAGCGACGCGAAGAGGCGCGGCGCGACGCTAAAACAACAAACAGTCGATACCTATTGAAGTGGCCTACGTGACCAAACGCACGTGGAGTGCGGTGCGGCGCGGCGCGAAGCGAAGCGAACGCAATCAGTTGGCTTGATATTATATTATACGGCACCCGTACAGTGCTACTGAATGATGGGGCCGCGCGGCGGGCGGCTCGCGAGCTCGCAGGACAAAGTCGCCGCATCGCATTGAATTCGCGTGTCACCGCATCGGATCGCTTCGCAATTCGCGTCGCTTTGAACCGCCTACGTAAGACGCCGCGTTAGGGTTGTGGAGGTTTGATGGCAGTTGATCCGTGTAAAATACTGGTATTCAGCCGCATGAGCCGCATCTGGGACCCAACGATTCCGTTGCGGTAGGCCATCACTCAAAATGAAATTGACTTGACTTGTTTTTTTTTTCAACATGTAGCTCACGCCAATACTAGACATATTTTTTCCATATTAGCAGGCCAGTAGTACAAATATCTGTTTGAATTTAGGAGGTCACAGCGGATCCCGCGGCGTGCTCAAAGCATTCTTAACTAGCCGCTGGCGGACCCCACGGCCTGCTGTTAATGTTTCTTTAAAATAAGACCGGCCCTTTGCACTCGAAAACTTGGGGCCCGCCAGCGGATCCCATGGCAGTGAGAGTGATAATTACTCCAATGTTTGCATTGTTAAAATGTTTAATATAGAAACGTGAGCCACACTCTGATCTGCTGATGACACCTGAAAATGTTATGATATGAAAGTACATTTACTACAGAGGATGTAAGAGATCCGGCTCGTATATTGTTCTGAACATGTTTGACAAACATCTCTCTTATAATTTGCCATCGCCATTTCTTTCAATCTATATACGCTCTTTATAAATAATCTACTTTCAACGTGTGAGTGTTTTACGACATATTTAATTAGGTATGCAACAATGATATTATATCATTGGTATGCAAGTAGCAATGCTAAAAAAATACTGTAAGAACGATTATTCTTGAGAATTCTGAGGTCAACTGGCAGTCGCTACGTGTAACGTGAAGAAAAAAAAAACACAAAAAAAATTACAGGTATTTCTTGCTTATAAGCATATATGAAAATTGACAGGTATAAAACTTTGAAGACTAAAAAAAACTCTCGGGCAAAGCGTAATTCATAATTATTACTGCAATACAGGCTAGACACGATCGTTATAATATATGGAGGTATAAAATTGGAAATTAAAAAGTAACTAGGTCATCCATATTAAGGGCGTCACAAATGGTGTAGATTGACCGCATATTTTCCGATATCGCTCTTCAAAGAAAGCAATGGACTAACACACGGCGCAGATTATGTATTTTATCGTTAAGTATCGGAAAATACCGTCAACAGATTCTGTCAGATCCAAAATATGTGTGAAAATAATATCTGCAGATACAATTAACATATTTATTTGGCAAAACCCTCACATAAATGTATATTTGTACGCCAAATGGCAAAACACAGAGAAACTTTATATAACAATTGCAACATCTTGCACACTGTTGGAACCTATGTTTACAAATAAAGACTATTGATTGATTGACAAATTTTATTAACTGAATGTACGGTTTCCATATATATTAGTACTAGCTTTCGCCCGCAGCTTCGCTTGCGTGAAATTTTGAACCCGTTAAGTGACGATTTCCCATACAAACTTTCATCCCCTATTTAACTCCCTTAGGGGTTGAATTTCGAAAAATCCCTTCTTAGTGGATGCCTACGTTACAAAAGGAACCTACTGTCAAAATTTCAACTTTCTAACCCCAGCGGTTTAGGCTGTGCGTTGATAGATCAGTCAGTCAGCTTCTCCTTTTATATGTATAGATTTTTCCGTGTGTGATAACTTCAGATACTATAAAATTTTAAGCACAGATACACGCAGATAAAGTATGTACCTATACCGTGTATGACAGCCTTAACACTCGTCCATTTTTCTGGATTGCCCGTATATTTTTATTTTTAAAAAAAGGTATCTTCTCACATTTCTAGCAAAGAATCACTTCTTTGAAAATAACTTATAACTTGGACCAGCCACTCATATTACGCAGCGAAGTCGTGTCTTGTGGCACGCATTTTTAGTAATTAACTGCAACTACCCACACCGGGTTATAATATTAATAATTATAAAACTGTTGTTCTCATGTAAGTGACTATGTTTTAATGAGAAATAAAGATCTTTAAACCGATTTTCGGAAACAAACAGAGCCATCATGAGCTGAACACGCGGCTAATTCGCGAGTCAAACTCAAAGAATCATAAATATGAATGTGTATCACGTTATAATACAAAAAAAGCCTTAACTCTAGACAGAAACAAAATGAAACGCATAAGCAATCGAGGCAAACGCAAAGCAATAATGAGTCTAATTCGCCACAGCTTGTAAATAATCTCAGTTTACAAATAACTTTTATGAATATTGACTTTTTCTTTGCATACAGCGAACTGTACTAAGAATAGGAATGATAACAAACCAGCGTCACTCCGCGTCATTTACACGTCAATCATCATATTCACAGAAGGGGATGTCAGAACTCAGACAATCGCTCCGCAAAAAAGAAGGTATTGAACTAACCATGGGAAGGAACTGGGGCTCAATTCTCCGAAAATAAATCTTGATAAATCGCAACCGAACCATGGGGCCTACTCCCTAAGTCCGTCAACGAAGATAGTCGCCCGTCCGAAAGTAGCCTGAAACGTAGGAGTGAACAAAACAAATGTCAAGTTCAACTTTTCGGACGGGCAAAAACACATCGGTAATAGGGACAACTGTCAAATAGTATTGTCATTCATTCTTAGTTCGGGCCCCGAAATAATCGTATGTCCGTAGGTGATAGGGAGTAGGAAACGCTCCTAACTAAGGCCGAAACCACGGACTTCGTGCTTAGGGAGTAGACCTCCATGGCCGAACCATTCATTCAGACAGTTTTCGTTTTCAAAAGCTGTCAAATTGTTTGACACAAAACAAAACCCATTTTGTCAGTTTTCGTAAACAAAAACTGACTGACGGTTGTGGTTCGTTTGCGTTTGGTAACAATTTTGTTAGTCGAATTGGCGCCCTGGAGTTCAATTCTGCTAACAAAACTATCACGAAACAATCGGATATTCAAATTTCTTTAATAGATTTTCATCTTTATCGCAAAAGCATTAGGTTCAAGGTTGATTGGGAAAATTTGACAATTTCGGGTAGTTTAATGTGCTGGCGTCTGTACATGACGACAACAAGATGGCGCCGGTAGTACATAAATAATTATTTTCCTGTGACGCTAAGAACCCTAGGACACTCTGGATCAAGACCATTCCAAGGACACCTCATTTGTTGAAATCGGTTCAGTAGTTTAGGCTGTGCGAGGACACAAACTTACATACATACATAGCCAGTGAGATTTATAACCTCCCTGCCGTGGTCGGGTATAAATTGTTGACAAAACACAACCGAACGACAACCGTCAGTCAATTTTTTTTTACAACTGTCATAATGTTTGGTTGTTGTTGTTAGCAATTTGACAGTTTTTGTAAACAATGCGGTTCGGCTACGATTGTTTAACGTTTCTGTTGGCAGTATTGATCCACTGTTGATGTACTTAGTAATCTGATATATTTTTTTCCCTAATAGACTGGAAAAACCTCAAGACATAAAGGAAAAATGTTATTCAAATTATTTAATACTAGCGACCAGCCCCGGCTTCGCACGTGCACGTTTTATAGCTTAAAACCTTCCTCTTGAATCACTCTATCTATTAAAAAAACCGCATCAAAATCCGTTGTAGTTTTAAAGATCTAAGCATACATAGGGACAGACAGCGGGAAGCAGCTTTGTTTTATACTATGTAGTGATATTTAAACACAAATCGTTTTTTAATTTGCTTTGAAAATAATAATGATGTCCTTTGCACGTCATTTAATTTATACGTACTGAATAAAAAAGATTAAAATGGATGTTCAAGAAGCAATTAAAATCTGTATTTTTTTCATATAGATTACTAATGTTAATAATAGTAGCCAATCAAAACCATCTCGATGTAAGTATATAAGGTCGTATATAAATTATATTTGCTTGTATAACGATAAATTATAATGCTTAATTTTTTGTAGGTACTAACAAGGAAACTTAATACATACGTAAACGTACGTACTTCAAATTACGTTTATTTAAAATTCTCCGTTGATAAATGCTACTAATGATTTTAACTAGGTTTTTGAATAGATTGAGACAGCTGAGATTTGTAGGCAAATTCAGTTGGCATACATGCGTGCTATCTTATTTACACACACATTTTACCTCATTCTAGTTATGGGTAGGTACAAAGATAAATTCAGTTCTAGTGGGCCATGTTAGCTGAGATTGCCTACAATTTATAATTATTAAACCTCCGGTTTCTGATTTGAGAATTCGGGATAGGCAAATACTTAAGTAACATTTGAATATGGAGTTGTCAAAAATATGACGGATTTCAAAGCATTATTTTGACAACTTTGTACTCAAATATTACTTTGACCTGTGTAGCAGTGGCGAAGGCTCCATACAACTCAATTCCTATCGGCTTCCCTTTCGAAATACGGCAATGATGTATCAGTGCCTACATGTATAGTAAAAGTGAGCTAAAGCCAATTCATCTGTACAAGATTTCGAAGTCAGCCACAGGGTCACAGCTATACTAGTAGTTACTGGAATCCATGCATCACACATTCACACTTAAGCAAGGTACCTTAGCATTTTTTGGTCCGGCTTCCGTTTTAAGAAAATTCACCCTTCGCCACTGCTGTGTAGTACTGTAATTATAGACACAATAGATAAACAATGGCGGCCGTACCGTTTTCGGTACACTTGGGCGGTTGTGATTAATATTTGCTTATCCCGAATTCTTAAATGAGAAACCGGAGGAAAGCCTGGTAACCTACTCCCAATCAGATCATTCATTCGTGTCAATTCTTTAAGTTCTTCACTAGATCAACGAGTAAAGGAAGACGCTATTGCATCACCCAAGTTAGTCACTGAAAATCAACGTTGTTGGTGTTGCACGTTGAGAAAATTAGTCCCAATGCTGCCACAACCACAACATATGCTGAGTGACGATCCATTCACATACGAATGCGACGCATTTCTGTATTTTAAGTCTACTAATAGTTTAATTTAAGGTGTAATAAACACGGTGCTTGTTAATTATTTGTATTTACGTAAATGTTGCACCTTTTGGCATTATGTTATGTAGTGTGTCGATTTGCATGTTGAATAAATCGATTTTCTTTCTTTCCTTCTATAAATAATGTCAATAAAATACCTGATACACAAAACAAAAATGAAATGTAACGGAAATCAAATACAAAAGCACCACGCCAGCATGACCCAGCCAATCGCAAGCACATAGTAATACGGAAATTCGCTACGCCGAAGAAAACATACCAAAAACTGTACATATTACAACTGCTGTGTATACATCGTTATATGTATAGGTGTACAATGTACATAATACTTCAAATGACAACTGCGTATTATAGCCGTGACGCGCTCGGATATTTGTATACATATATGAATTAATTAAAATGTGTTGATTAATTGATTCTGGCCTCGAAAGTTTTAATCCTAGAAGTGTTCAGTTCAGTGGCATCTAAAAAGTACATTTTTTTTACGCTTTTTATTTGTTGTGTACGACGAAATCACGCGTATTTTGCAACATCGCATCAGTGGTATTGGTAGATTAATTACAGGAAAATAAAACAATGTCATTTGTAAAGAGTATTCGTCTATCAAATCATATCTTCAGGATACCTGAATATACTTATAAAATAAATGTGGAGAATTTAAAAAATACTCATTTTTTGCTATTTATTAATGGTTAATACTCAACAGATGTCAGATTAAAGAATAAAATTATCTGACAAAATAATATTACAACATGTTTTTATTGTACACAGCTACATATCAAGCTATACATTTCCAGTATAAGCTGACCTCTCATTGTACGGAAAGCCTATACAATGCAAGATCGGGTCATACTGGAAATGTAGCTCGATATTTAGGCGTGCGTACGCGCGAAAATATGACTAATTATTTACCTCCTGTTTTCATTGTCTGAGACGGACCCTTAACCATCGTAAAGAAAGGACCTTATCAAAGAAAACCACAGAAAAACGAACGCCATGTGACTTGCATTGTCGAAATACAGTATTACGCCATGTTATTCACTTGTAAACAATGTTTTAGATACATATTGCAGACAGTTTTAACACTGCGTAAAAGCAACATGAATATTTATGCTTCAGAAACACGTAGTTCCACGTTTCTGACACAGTGTTTAATAACAAAATGTTTACAAATTAGTACATGGCGTCAATTAGCTTCGAACTATGGAGGCAATATAAATGGACGTACGCGCGTACGTACCATTTGTTAACGTCATAATAATAATTATAGGGCGTATGTTCATGGGTTACAAAGTACGAATGCGAGGAGGGAAAGAGACGGGACATGTACTAGTCGTGTATTCAAATATCGAAGCCCCTCTCACGTATGTCAATTAAACGTCACTAAACAGCAGTGCGAGCACGGTTCTTTTTATCGAATTTTATCGAGACGTTAAGTTATCCACTCTAAACTTCAAATTTGACATAAGATATTGATAAAACGACAAAGGTAGCACAGATCGCAATTTACCATTGATTTAAGAAACTTATGAGGATAAGCCCTAAATTGATGTTTTTTTTTAATACTATGCCAATATGTACCGCGTTAAAAAATGTAATCTGTCTCGTTCTTACACGTAATTTACAAATGTAAAAAGTGTGTACACTATATGTATGTCATAGATTTTAATTTTCTATTATAATTTTTCAACGTCACCAAGCTCCGCCTTGAAGGATATTTTTGACATGACGCCATTTTAGAGATCTACCCTTTCGTCTGTCATTCAAGCTTTGTTCGAAGTTTATTTACAGTTTTACAGTGAACTTTGGGTGTTTAGGTATTTTTTGTTGTATTATAAAGGATAAGTGAACAAAACCTAACATGACAAAGTGTTGCATCAGAAGATGTAATTCATTGCTGAGGGCGGAGTCGACGCCATAAGAGGAAAACTTGGCTTCAGATCATGTGACCACATCTGATATCCTCTTATTTTTCTTTCATCAATGTAATTTACCGACGCCTCGATATGAAGTCGACATACTCGATAAGATTTAACGATTATATCGACTTTTGACAGTTCTTATTGGTAAATTTCTCGAATTATCTCGAATTGTTGTCGTCTTTAAAAAGTTGGTCGATAAAGACTTTTTGAAGCAAAAAAATGGATTTTGGAGAAATCATCATGTTAATATTAAAAGCAGAGCGCGTCGGGACGTGGAAAGGATCCACAGCGGAGTATTTTTTTATTATTCTGTGGTTATTTTCTAATTGCTTAGATTATTTAATAGTATTGTAAATATTTTAGTGATAGTATTTGTGTATCTGCATATTTCTGGTGTTGCTATTTGTAAAGTTGATAAGCTGTCGAGAAAACATAGCCGTCGACAAGGCTCTATAAAGTTCCCGAAGCAAGTTCCGTGCTACCGACCCTCGATAAGATTCGGTATGTTTAAATTTTTATCGACTCGAGATCTTATCGAGTCGATTCGAGAAATTTATCAATTCTAAACGTCAAATTTGACATAAGATATAGATATAACGACAAGAGCTGTCGTTTTATCCATATCTTATGTCAAGTTTGACGTTTATAATTGATAAATTTCTCGACTCGACTCGATAAGAAGAACCGTGCTCGCACTGCCGGACAGACATCAATCGATATGCGGGTTAGTGATCGCCGAATGATGTCATTAGACCAGGTGGATGCTGCGTTTTGGTCTTCTGGTATCAACTCACAATCGCAGTTCTCCTACCCAAGTTACGCCACAACACCGTAGCATTAACTACGTATAAAAATGAACACTTTTTTTTGTATAATTTACCCTATTTAAGAAATTTCACTTACTTTCTGTAGCATTGGCAGTCTTGTTGGATCCCGGCGTGGCGTTCACCGAAGCGTTGACGTTGGCCGGTGTCAGCGGAGGTTCAGATGAAGAGGCTGTTGGAACAGGGGCTGCGGTCGGTGGAACTGGTGATGGGAGAGGCGCCGCCGGCACATCTCTACGCTGACGGCTGTGGTCCAAAGTAACTATGTCCCAACGGAAGGGACTCGAGCTGCCGCTGTCCAAGGCATATTCTAGGTTTGATGCTGAAAGTTAAAGAAAGAAAATGTTAATTATTTATGTATTTAAACCTTGGCTTCACTCGAACGTATCGTGGCAAGTCAACATAGGAAAGCCAACTCTAATGCAACGGGATGGACAGGAACCCGTCGCCAGTAACAGGGGGTCTACTCCCTAAGCACGAAGTCTGTGGTTTCGGCCTTAGTTATGAGCGTTTCCTACTCCCTGTCACCTACGGACATACGATTATTTCGGGGCCCGAACTAAGAATGAATGACAACACGATTTGACAGTTGTCCCTACTACCGATGTGTTTTTGCCCGTCCTTGACACTTGTTTTGTTCACTCTCCTACGTTTCGGGCTACTTTCGGACGGGCGACTAACTTCGTTGACGGAATTAGGGAGTACGCCCCCAGATACGGTTACGGATATGAAATTATTTCGGACTAGCTGTGCCCGCGACTCCGTCCGCGTGGAAGTCGGAAAACAACATTGTGTCGCAGCAACTAAATAATCCATTTATTATAATAATAGACAAAGGTGTCCCACTAAGACACTTATATCTTTTGAACCATTTCTTTATGTAGAGTTTCAGCTCCTCTTGATTGACCGTAAAGATTCATAAAACCGTAATACTAAAAACGTGTTGCTTATTTCTATACATTTCCTTGCTAAAATGGATTATAATTGAATATTGATACTTTTATTGAAGATGTAACAAAACCATATCGCGAAACAAAAATAGCTACAACGCCGCGCCGTCTTGTTACAATCTGCGAACTAAATTATGATTTCATTCGAGGTGTGGTAGGTATAGAAAAGAACTTTAAATATTTAAAAAAAAACTTATAGAAGACTTCATTTAATTTTAATAAGTTATAAATAGGTAGGTACTGCTTTCAAAAAGTCTGATCTGGAAATCGAACCAACACAAACGCGAAAAAACATCATCTATATTTTTATTTCACCAATCGATATGATCGCTCCAATAAACATAGTGCCTGAAATTGATGGAAGACCATAAAAACTAACATTAAGTACCTACCTAACTTAGGTACATTTCAATTCAAACACTTATTTGTTGTTACTTCTTATTTCTTGCACTTCCTTCAATTTAAGACAGTGTGTTTGTTGGAGAGATTTGATCCTTATTATTGACCTTATAGATATCTATCAACAGGGGCCATAATATAATACCGGATGGTACATAAAGCTTTGTCAGTTCGATTCCCGGTTCAGGCAAAAAAATCAGTAAAAGGTTAATTTCTTACTTTAAAAAAAAGTGAAATGAAGTTTCCTTTGAGTGGAATTTGCTATTTTTAATATTTAAAGTACTTTCCCTCCATGGCCACGTCTTTGGAACATTACCTAAAGCTTAAAAAAACTCAATTAAATAAACTTAATAAAACGACGGCGACAGGCTTTGAATAGTTCTGACAATAATGAACAAAATAAAATAAAATGTAGAAAAACATTCCAAAAAGTGCATTGAGTAGATACCTAGAATGATTACGAAATACTAAATTTCAACGAAAGCACTGGGTGAGCGCTTTCCTTGCAAATAATCATGCACACCGATTTCAATTTGAATTTAGACCTTATTTTCGGCATCAGCATTCCCAAAAAGTATGAACATTCAATGAACAAAAATCCTACTATTAGTCCATATCATGAATTAATTTTATTGTGAACAAAAATAAGAAATTGACCTAATAAATTCTAAATAACAATATCATCGTTTTTTTTTTTGTAAAAGCTTAGTTCCTTCTTCATAAGGATAGCATTTCATTAGACCTTTCGTAGACTGAGAATAGGTACCAATTCAACAATGAATATTAGGTAATTTGTGGATTTATTCGTAGTAAAATATTTCCTCGCAACATTATTTGATACACGTAACGCCATCTATTGTCTATTGAAAATAAACTAATACATGCTAAGTTCTTCTAGAAAACTTAAAATTCGCATAACTTTTGATTTCGTGAACCGATTGCGATGAAACAAAAAACATATGTTACTTGGAGATAAGCACAATATATGTTTATAAAAGTCAACAGCATTGGGTCAGTTGTTTTTACGTGATGCTTGAACAAACAAACAGATAAACAGATAAACAGACAAACAGACAAACCAACAAACAGAAGAAACAAAATACAAAAATGTTAAAAATGGGTTCTTTTGGTTATTTTTTAACACCCCAACCATGTTTTTTCAAAATATTTGCCATGTACAGATACGCAAAGTCTACAGATTTGATGAATGTATAGAAGATATTGATTATTTGCATAACTTTTGAATGCGTGAACCGATTGCGATGAAACAAAAAAAATATGTTACTTGGAGATAAGCACAATATATGTTTATAAAAGTCAACAGCATTGGGTCAGCTCTTTTTACGTGAGGCTTGCATAAACATGCAAACATATGTTTAATCTCTACTTCCCTAGATGGCGTTGGCGTCGAATTAGATCGCGCTATGGTTTCGTTACCGCGCGATTTATAAGTTCTAGACAAAAGTTTCCTAGTTACTTCTAATCCACGATTTTATTATATGTATAGATTATCCGATAGTCTCGGATAGTTTCAGTTATGGATATTAGATTTTTAAGGAATTTTAGAAAGAAAATACAAATAGGTAATGAGTTGACTTTAATTCTAGATTATCATTTGGTACTAAAATCACAAAAAATCATTAGCTTTATAAGTGATATTATAGCTAGGTACTGATTTTTAAGTGTCTTCTTCTTAAAAATGCAATTTAAAAACAAAATTATGATAGACTCCGCCCTTTTCCGAAATTATCCGATTCTTTTATACCTATCAGATTCGGATACGGTTTCGGATAGATTTTTATTTCGGATATCCGATAGTTTTGGTTCACGGTGACGGAGCTCCATAACATCCCTGCTTAAAATTGTATATCGGCCATCTTTTAGTTTTAAATTCTTTAACGGCTTTTGCCTGCAGAAAGAGCGGCAATTGCAGTAATTGTAACTGTCATTGGAGCATTTGCAATGTGCATTGATAACTTATTTACTTTAATAAATTAAATCGTCTTGAATATGAATGGGGCAACGCACTGGATGACTTGTTGAATGAGCCATTGTGTACTTATTAACGAGGAATAGGTGTCAATGACATATACTACAATAAAGTGCAGCGCATCTGTTCGCTTATAACTTCACTTCATTTGATTGGGATTTGAATGCAGCTTATAAAGTCGGCTCATTTATTGAGCTAGGTTTTATTATCACTGTATAGAATAAAACAAAGTCGCTTCCCGCTGTCTGTCTGTCCCTATGTATGCTTAGTTTTTTAAAACTACGCAACGGATTTTGATGCGGTTTTTTTTAGTAGATAGAGTGATTCAAGAGGAAGGTTTATATGTATAATACATGCATATTATAGTAGAGAAAAACGCGGAATACGCGATAAACGACATCCACGTGGATGAAGCCGCTGGCGACCTCTAGTTTATACATGCTCACATCACAATGTTAATTGTACTCATAATTGACAGATGTTATGATAAGTGCTACGACTTGTTTAATCTACATCTACAATGTTAATTATTATAATCTTAGTTGATCAATGTGTTATACAATGAACTAAGCTTAAGCTGACCGCACCATTAACTGATCACTTGCCGGAAATATAGGCATAATAGATAAACAATGGAATCCAGTTTAATATTTAATAACTTGTCGATAAGAAGTTAAGTGACCGGGATACTTTGGAGACACACTTTAGTAACTCGAGACAAGACACAGTTTATGCCAGAAGTCGGTCGCTCGAGCGATCAAGATGGTGGTTGCATATGTCGCAGTATGATAGATAAAGCCGTAATATAGTTATATGCCTAGGGATATAATTATATACCGTAACATAGTTATACGAAAGCGATTCATTACTATCTTACTAGGAATATAATTATAATACGGTTCAAGTTTAGTGATATAATTATACGAGTATTTCAATGTCACCCCAAGAGTTCCAATAAGTATCTTAAAGTGGGAATTATGTCGAGTCAGTAGGAAGCGGTATTACAGAATGTCCTGTATGTGATGATAAAACAAGCAATGAGCTTCAATAAGGCCTGATTTACAAAGGTATTTTGACTTGAATTGACTAAATAGGCTTATCAGGAACATTGCAAGTAATCATGTCATTTATACATGATCACAATCATTGTGAGAGTGGCAAGTTGATAGGGCTTCGCCTACGACCATTAGGACGGGTTATTTCGCTAAATTGACTCGTACATGCGATGTAACTTTCAATGTACAGTTCCCTGTAATGAATACGTATTATAAACGGGGGCGGGACCGTAATTGCGCTCGTATCACTGTCGTTCAATTATTGTCGATAGCAACTGTTTAGACTACTACAAACTGATACTGGGAGGATTCATTCCGTTTTAGAATTACCTTGTTTGTTGTAAACATGTTCTTAAAAAAAAATACAATTGGAAGGGCATTCTATGTAACAGGACTAAATAAACTGCCAAGAATGCCTTTTTTTTTTCAAGCAATCTAGATTACTGGTCCAATACTATCTGCTGCACGGTTCCAAATAGTAGATAGGTATTAGGAAGAGAAAGAAAACTCTTTAAAAAAAATGGTATACCAATTTACATTGGCGGAATGTCAAAACAATGTAGAAGATAAAACGCAATGAGAAAATTAGCCTTTTAGAACAATTGCCATAAAAGTTAGGAGCTGACCCGTCTCAACACCCATTCACGAGCTCTGCTACACTTGGCTACAAATATTCATATCTATGTATATAAAAATGAATTCCTATTTCCCTCGGTCACGGCATCACGCGTGAGCGGCTGGACCGATTTCGCATTTTTTTTTTGTTTTTTTCTAATTGTCCGGAGATGGTTCTTAAGAAAGAAAATTTTGATATTTAAAAAAAACTTCAGTATGTACATATTCTTTATTTGTTTCCTGCATGCATGAAATGGTTTTAACTTTTTGTTACTATTTTGATTTTGTTTCTGAAGGTAGATAGTAAGTAGGAAAAAGTGCATTGCAACGCCGGGTACAGCTAGTTTTTAATAAATAGCCCACAACCAGTTCCAACAAGGAAACTGTTAAGACATTATCATCAGGTAAATTCTTTAGAAACTTTTTTTCCCGGGGTTTTCCATATGTAGATAAATGATGCACTCTTCGTCAAGATGAAAACCCCGCCAATCATAAAGAAAAAAACAGCTTGAGATAACACTATACACTCATAAGGGGTTATCTACACCGCATAACGTATAAACTTGGATAAATCTACTTGGTACAAATGTTTGGATAACCCGCGGTTCACACGTCATTGACCACTGTTATGATTACATTTTCCAGCCATAACACGCCGAAATTAGTTCAACTGTGAGAACTAGCACTATGGTTATTTCCTGTCATTTCAATTAAAAACGTTCGCTGTTAAGTAGTGTTTAATTTGTGATCGTTAATGGGCTATGTTTATTTTTAACCAACTTCAAAAAGGAGGAGCTTCTCAATACGGATGTTTATATTTTTTTTATGTATGTTCTGGTATATCTCCGTCATTTATTTTTGCAAAATTCTTCTTTTGTTTTAAAGAGTATTTTCCGAAATGGTCCCATTTAAATTTGAAGATCTGATGAAGACCCTTTGAGATTGACAATGGAACTCTTCTATGGATAACAGCAAATTACCCGAGATTGCTGTAATTGCATGTTTGTGTATTGTTTATGCCACTAAAAATAGAAAAATAAAATAACTATACAAAAAAGTAAATACCGATTTCAAAAAAAAACTAAAAAGAGTAAAATAATTACCATATTACAAAACTAACAGTTTCAGAAGTCGATGCCTTCAATTAGGTTCAATGTAAAATTGCACCGACTTCTAAAACTGTAAGTTTTATAATAATTTTATTTTACTCTTTTTAGGTTTTTTTTTTGAAGTCGGTTTTTACTTTTTTTTTAAGTTATTTTATTGACTAGTATGTTAGCGACAAGTGGGCGTTAATTTATATTAATTACTGTTGCTACTTTCTCCCAGTGATTATTAGATTTTATTCATGATTATCTTGGTTAATTAGCTCACATTTTTTCTTGGTTATTAAATAGCCGTGTATCGGCTAGATTTGGGCCTTGTTTTTTTCTTTGGTTATCTTCCTTAAAGGAATTTGGTGACCGATTATATTTTTCCTAGATGCCGTAATGAAATGTAATTTATTCTGCAAATTCGGTATTTAAAAATCACTTCTAGATGTCGGTTTGTTTTTTAAAGCTAGATGGCGTCGGCGTTTCTTGTCCCTCTGAGAAGCAAGGCCGAAACAAACTCCCCCTGAGTTGGCCTTCAAGGTCTCTTTTAAAGTACAGACATTACTTTTTGTAGTCGACGTTGACCCTAGTTGTACCTAATGGTAACAGACAGGGTCTAAGATGGAGAACAGGAATCCAAGTAATAGAGACATAAAGGGATTCCCCTATATGTCTCACATACAAACACAGTAAACGGCATACGCGACGTCTTATGTAGGCGGTTTAAAGCGACGCGAATTGCGAAGCGATGCGATGCGGTGCGAAGCGGCGGCTTTGTCCTACGAGCTCGCGGACCGCTCGCCGCGCGCCGCCGTCATTCAGTAGCACTGTACGGCACCGCATCTAGTTCGCGTGAAATTATCAAGCCAACTGACAGCGTTCGCTTCGCGCCGCGCCGCGCCGCACCGCACCGCACTTCACATGCGTTTGGTCACGTAGGCCACTTCAATAGGTATCGACTGTTTGTTGTTTTCGCGTCGCTTGTAGATCGCTCACGTAGGATGACGCGATAGTGCTAGACTTTAATGTGAGGTTGGTAGCTAACCAGGCGAGCCGTATAGATCCTACCACCGAACGTGTTGCATCTTAGAACACGCGTCTATTCCCAGCGTGCGGTGAAGAAGTTGTATATTCTAGCTCATCCCCACACGGAATGAACGCTGTTTTGACTTATGAGTATAGACCTTGTATAGACTGTAGTTACGACCTTTTGTCATACATATGGATACAAACAAGCAAAACAGATAAGACATTAGCAAGTGTCTATATAAAACTCACCGCACAATGGATTTGTTTACTCATATGGTAATCACTATCAAGTTTACAAAATGCATCACGAACCATGAGTGTGCCTAGCATGCGTCTTACGTCTGAACAAGCTATCCAACGTTGGCCATTGTTTAAGGAAATAGTAAATCAAGCCACACATATTTATGCGCCATTAATTTAATATAATATTAGACAAAAGTGATAAAAACCCATCAAAGCACGCATTTCTTCAAATATAGTTTCAGCTCATCTTAATTGAGAACAACTGACGTTAATGCCATGTATTCATTAGGCAACAACTGACGCGAAACACGTGAAGCTCAACTTGTTTGGCAACGTTGCTCGACATCGTGCGAATTTGTCCGATGACGTGCAAAATAAATACGATGTTCAGCGTCTGTTGCGCGACATCTGGCAACGTCGCGCGCTGTTGAGCAACGTTGTCAAACAAGTTGAGCTTCACGTGTTTCGCGTCAGTTGTTGCCTGGCATTAAGGTTCACAAAAGCATAATATCGTGTTGATTATTAAAATGGGTCTTATTTGTCGTATATTAAGAGTATACATAACAATATAATTATTAAGAAGTCAGTCAAAATAGTGCACTTTTCATCCATTTCGTACACAATAGGCTCCATCTTCACGGGCGCTCATGATCCAGTAAATCGTCATGGAACTACGATAAGGGTAACTCCTTAATTGTAGTTCCATTTTCTTTGAATGCTGGCGACATTTGTATGACAATTCAAGTTGAGTATGTTTTTAGGAAAACAGCAATGGAGCAGTTGAGTTGACACTCAATTTAGTTATTAACGCATCAATGAACGTAAAGGCATTGGCCGTCCGTATAGGGAGGGTTATAGACATTTAAATACGTGACTCATCGAACAAGGAAAACGTGCGGAATTACCCATTTTTAATATTGTTTTGATTATTTATAAAGGTTATATCGGGGTGTGTGTATGAGTCAATGAATTGGTCAGATATCGGCTTTTATTATTATACTAGCTGTACTCGGCATGCGTTACAATGCACTTTTTCCTACTTACTACCTACCTACTACTTAAAATCAATAGTAACAAAAAATTAAAACCGTTTTCATGCATGCGGAAATTTTCTTTCATAAGAACCCCCTCTCCTGACAATGAAGAAAAGAACAAAAAAAAATTTGTGAATTCGGTACAGCCGCTCACGCGTGATTCCATGACCAAGGGAAATAGGGATTCATTTTTATATTTATAGATAGATTATTGCATTTTTTAAGGCAATCTGCGTCACTCTATTGCTAAACACTAATTTCGGCCTAAAATGCATTAGAAATGTCATCTTGGACTTTTGTGTTTAGCAAAATTACTGTTTACATGTTAATTCATGATAATGCTGAACCGAAGCGAACCGTTCATTCAGACAGTTTTCGATTACATAAACTGTTAAAATATTTGCCAACAAAAACAAAACTAAACGTTTTGACAGTTATCGTTAACGAAAACTGACTGACGGTTGCAGTTCGTTTGCAGTTTGGAAACAATTTTGAACAGATGCAACTACGAGTTATATAATCCACAATAATGTTAGTAAATAATGAGGATGTGTAGATGAGCGCTCGTATGTTTTTAATTACATGCTGCACAGCATTCTTGAAGCGTGACTCGTAATATTAACAGATCTAATGAATTTAATACAAAACGTTTTAAGTACACGCTACCAAGCAGTAAGGTTTCATATCAGTACGGCTATAAGATGTGAATTAGTCAAGCGTAATCAATGGTAAATGGTAATTCAGGTCAAAAGATAAATACACATTTATAAATACAACTTTATTTTTGCAGTTCATTTGAGACGTTTTGTAGAAAGTTTCTGTGAACTTTTTACAGCCCCAACTGCATTTCATAAATTGGTCGCCTATTGTGGATAGTTTTTAGATGTTCAGAAATAGCGGTCAAGCTTGTAGAGGATGGGGAAACATATCTAACAATAATGACTACTTTAAAGCTTAATATTTTGCAAACAGATCCCTGTATCGAAAAACTTTCACAATATCCTTCAATATTTTAGAAAGCCCTGGGGCCCAATTTTCTTAAAATAAATCTTGATAAATCGCAACCAAACCAAGGCCGAACCGTTCATTCAGACAGTTTTCAATTTCAAAAGCTGTCAAATTGTTTGACAAAAAAAACAATACCAATCATTTTGTCAGTTTTCATAAACAAAAACTGTCTGACGGTTGTGGTTCGTTTGCAACGCAAACAATTTTGAACAACAAATATCAACACTAGAGCTTCTGGATTCGAAGTTTTAGCGATAAGTACCAAAAACGGTCGTTTTTAGCATTAATTACTAAAACTTCTAACCTAGGATGTCAAGTGTTGTTTTTTGGTGTTCGAAAATTTCTACAACACTTGACTAAAATGTTGTATACGAAATTTCAATATGTTGTGTGTTGACAGAAATACTTAATACTTTTTTTCTGAATTGGCGCCACTTTCGGTGGGGGAAGCGCCTTAAATGAATAATTTTGTAGGTGTTTTAAATGATTTAATTATGTAGAATAACCGTACCTACCTACGTTTCATATTTATAGCACACACAGTCAGCGAGTAAAATGGCTTTGCATAGACAAAGACAGAAAGACACATGGCGAAACTATACAGGTTCCTAGTTGGAACCTTAAAAACACAGTGACTTCGATTTTGTCGATTGAATGCCTGTTTCTTTTAAATTAATCTTCCAATTTTTTTTGTTAGTGTGCCTTCGTTTGCACTGCACGTGGGAGTAATCTACATTTTCTTAAAAATGTTTAAAATTTTCGAAAAAAAAACGATCAAACGTGCGAATACACGATAATTTTTGAATTTTGGAATCCTGAAAAGTGTAGATTCAAACCAGGGTTGTTGCATGTTGCATTGATGGTGATGCATAGCTAAAAAACATAAATTAAAATAATTATCCCGGAACCGCAGGATTTTTCGATACAAAAGCGCGTTCCATATTAGCTAACATCTCAAGTTTAGGTGAATATGCATCCGAATATCCGATCTCTACTAATAACATAGATAATGAATAATTAAAAAAGATGTTACGTTCCTTTATTAAATACCACAAGAGCGACGCATAAATATTAAGTGGCACGTACGTTTTACAGTAAACAAGAGATAAATATAACAATGACAACATAAAATAAAAAGAAAACATTGGAGATGATAGCATAACAAAAATACGCAGAGGTGAATTGTATATCTATGTTGGTAGTATGATCAAATATATTTGCATTCCATTCATTTTTAAGCGACATCAAAAAACGGAGGAGGTTATCAATTCGTCGGAATCTTTTTTTTATGTAAGTTCCCCGATTACTGAAAGACGCCTGGACCGATTTGGAAAATTCTTCTTTTCTTTGAAAGTGTATACTTTTCAGGTGGTCATCAAGTCAGGATCTGATAATGGAATCCTGGCAAAATCGAGGGAACTCTTAAAATTTTATAGGCATACTTGAAGCGATTTTTGGTTTGAAAGAGTATTCTGCCGAGGTGGTCCCATTTAAATTTGGTGAAGATCTGATGACGACTCTCGGAGATTGACAATGGAATTCTTCAATGGATAACAACAAATTACCCGCGATTGCTGCAATTGCATGTTTATGCCACTTAAAATAGAAAAATAAAATTACTTTAAAAATAAACGAAAAACCGACTTCAAGAAAACTAAAAAGGAGTAAGTAAATAATTACCATATTATAAAATTAACAGTTTCAGAAGTCGGTGCTAATCCACGCTAAACCAAATTGAAGGCACCGACTTTTGAAACTGTTAATTTTATAATAATTATGGTAATTATTTACTCCTTTTGTTTTTTTTGAAGTCGTATTTTCTTTTATTTTTAAAGTAATATTTAATTCCCGCATTCCTGTTATGTTTATTTATTAATAATGGGTTCTGCGGCTATTTCTTAGGACAGTTTTTAATATATCCTTAAATCTATGTACCGTCTTCTAGACCTGCTGTACTCTTTTCAACGAGAGAGGAACCCTCCTGACATAGATTGTAGCCGTAACGAGACTGCTATCGAAAAAACGTAAACGACATCATCAAAAACCGTAAAATAGCTATAATCATCCATGTTTTTCTTTTAATATTTGATTGATATTCTTTCTATGGTAAACGTTTTGTAGAGAAACGTCAGGACTCACTCTACGCGGAAAGCCATAGCTGTGCGAGGAAAATGTGCGGTGCGAAAATGTGTAGCGAGGATGTGAAACTGTGTGACCCTTTCCATCAGAGCTGTGCGAGGAATGTGTTAATGTGTACAAATGATGATCTACCTCTTCCAAACACCATCTATTGACTGACTGGTAGGCGCATATTTTCAAATCCTCGCACACATTCCTAGCAACACATTCCTCGTAACACTTTCCTCGCAACACATCCCTCGCTCGCATTTCTCGCTTGTTTTGTATGAACAAAAACCTCGCTCCGCTAAGCCCATATCCACCAGAGCTGTGCAGAGCTAAGCTAGGTAAATGAAGCGATTCTATTGGTGCTTACAAAACACATTCCTCGCTACGCAGCTTAGCATAGCTCTGGTGGATGCTCAGCCTAATAAAGCGCTTAAAGCAGTTTTTAAAAATGAAATGTACAGGGTGCCTACGAAATCGACGTCAGGCTGCAATAGGGATTTCAAGGTTGCCGTGACATGCAAAAAAAGCCAACGGAACTTTGGGCATAAAAACTACAGTTTTTTTTTTAATTAACATATTTAAATTATGGGTATTAATTTTTAATGAGGACTGTGATCCAATCCTTAGCTCTAAAAGCAGGTTTATCTAAATTAAATTAAATATCATTTATTTCAGCCAATTATTAAACCTATACCATACAAACACATTACTCTTAAATACCATAGGCATAACAAGATAGAACATTAAAATACAAAAATACAATAACTAAAAATATACTAGGTGTAACATAAATAACGCACAACCTCTTAAGGGGTCACTGTACTCATCATTATGAACAACTTTTACTATGGCACCAAACCAGAAATCGCGACAAAAATCAGCTGTTAGAGTGTTGCCAGATGTCCCGATTTGCGCGGGACGTCCCGATTTTCAGGGGTCTGGGGACGCGTCCCGATTTGTACCTGATCGGGACGCTAAATGTCCCGATTAATCAAAAAATGAAAAAAAAACAAAATTAATGTATATTTACGCTACGTAATTTTTTTAACACGGAACGCCATCTATTGTCTTTGGAGTACGATTTTATTTTATAATTTCTACTAGTCTAGCAAGTGCAAGACTGATTACTTGTTATGTAAGATTAAATGGACTTAAAACCCCTTGTTTTTTTTTGTTTACTGTCCCGATCTGCAACCCTAAATCCCGATTTTTTTGACCTCATGTACCGATTTACAACAAATCGGACCTGGCAACACTAGCTGTTACCTACATTTTGACGAGTTATGTGAACATAAATGTAGGGAACAGCTATTTTTTTTTTCGCAAGTTAACGTTTTGTCCCATAGTAAAAGTTGTTCACAATGATGAGTACAGTGACCCCTTAAGGGGTTGTGCGTTATTTGTGTTACACCTTGTATATTAAGTCTTTTGTCTCTCTTGAATCTTGAAGATTGACGACATGGTACACAGCTTTTACAATTTCATTCCTACTCAGGGTTACCCTTGTGTAGAATGACACTCTGAGCTTACTTAGCAGCGCGGAAAAACCGGCAACGCTGCTCTCGACGAACATGTCAGTCGCACTACACCGCCAGGGCAAGTTCATCATAGCCCGGTAAGCATTATTATACTGTACACGAAGAGTGTTATACGCACTCCTCGTGTACCGGTACCAAAGTTGGCTGGTGTAAAACGACTGACAGTAGGCTCTGAACAGCGTCACCTTAACTTGATTCGAGCAGTTTAAGATAATAAAAATGAAAAGAAAACAATTCGTTTGAGTACATGCGCGCCCAATGTTTAATTTTTAAACGGTTGGTATCGGTAATATGCCATGGGCTTTTTTGTAGGTCACGGCCTCCTTAACATCGTTGACGTCGATTTCATATGCACATTGTATATTTCGTGTCATTTTTGATGAAAAATATCACTCACTGTACGGGTTGGGACTTACAGCTTAATACGGCCGTTAATCCAAATGCGTACAGTGTGGCTATGTTTGAATCCACAGTTGAACTCTCATATAAGCGTCAACTTACGATTATTATTCAAATCGAAATAAGGAAAAAAACTTCTTTTTTGCCTTATCCTTACGAAATCCCTGCCAGGATTTCGTAAAAATATTTAAAGATACGGTTCTTCCTTTACAGCTTGACTAAACCTAATATGTAAGTATGTAAAAAATATGGGAATTTCAGAAAGATAACGCGTTGTTATAACAAAAATAAACACAATGATGCCATTGAATTTTGAATACCTACTATGAATAATAAATTTGAAATTAACGTCCTAACAACAGTCATGTCATATTTAATATTACTAAGTTATTATAAATGCAATAATAACAGTGCGTTCTTATGACGAATACAATGACAACGATCATGATGACAGCATTACGATTACGATGCTGAGATTCTTTCAGGGATCTAAGTTTAGTCATGGTATTATAAAACTAGGTATTCTCTTCCCGCGATGGCCCAAAGCAACGTCACGACAAGTGCTGCCATTTTTAAACATGCATCTTCAATACAATTATGAAGATTTTTAATTCATCTTAATCCTAACTAATATTATAAATGTGAAAGTAAGTTTGTTTGTTTGTTACCTTTTCACGCCTAAACCACTGAACCGATCATCCTGAAAGGAGATGTTTGATTTTGGCCCACCACTATGTACAGTATATAGAAAAATAGGAAAAAATAGGGTATTCCCATAAAAATACAAATAAATTATTTTGAAGAAGAGTACTCTTGTACTGGAATTATTAATTGGAGACGTTTTTTAATATGTTAACGCTTTTTTTCTAGTAGACATGACAGTTGTGTTTGACATTGACATGAGTTTGACAACTTTGACAGTCCTAGGTTTCGTGATGTGTGTTAGTACAACACCTGTACTTCTATTTTATTACATTTTTTTATTTTTTTATTATAAGTTATTCATCAATTTAGTTAAAAAAGTACCTAAACTGTATAAAATGACTTCTTCAAAAGCTTCTTGCAAGTATGAGAAAATATGCATTTTGCTGGGGTAATTTCGAATCGAAGACCCTCTGCGCATACATTTTGTACTAGAGCTAACAGGCTGCTGGATCCGGCAAATTCTGAAAGTGTGCGGGGTCTAGCACAAAATGTATGAGAAGAGACGCGCGTTAGAAATTATTTGACAGAATATTCTGATATTGTGGGGGGCCCTGTAACGAATCCCTGTTGGAAGAAAACATGTTGCTAATTTTTCCAATGTATAATAAATAGAGTATAGGTATGGATAATTACCGTCTAGATTAGGTGTGGGCAAAATACGGCCCGCGAGCCAACCCCGGCCCGCGAAGGGTTTTAATGTGGCCCGCCAACCTTCCCTTTTAGAATAAGAGTATATGGCCCTCGGAAATATATTTTTGCAGCCTCATCGACACAAATGGGTATAAAATAAAGACACAAATAATTATAGAATGCTATTAATTGAGTCAAAAAAATGATATTTTTGGTGGAACAAAATTCATTTTTATTCGGCCCCTTGCTAAATTTCTTACGTTTTTCCGACCCCTGGTGAAAAAAGTCTGCCCACCCCTGGTCTAGGTCCTAACAATAGACAAAAATAACGCTGCCATGAACAATGAAAGCAACTAAAAATGCTCTGCAATGTTGCCAACTGTAAAATTACTGTATTTAAGCTTCTGCCTACCTCATATCTTTGGTAAGGGCGTTATGACACAAAAACAAACCGTATATACTACATAATATACAAACTGTAAATACATACATACCATAAAATACACACACGGAATCGTGCATATGTTTTGCCACCTACTTCCTAAGTGAGTGAACCAATTTGGGCCAATGTGGCTGGTAATGTCTGCTCAAACACAGGCCAAAGCATAATACTTTTATTTTATGTATGATTGAGTAAAATAGAATATACAGGGTATCCCTGGAAGTATGGATCAAATCGAATAGGAGCGTGGGCAAGGTCATTTCAAAACCTGTAGTAGTAAAAACTTGAGTAAAATTTTTGCCAAACCAAAAAAGCCTTTGCAGTAAGTAAATGTTTTTTCTTATTGAATACATGTTTTCTAGCTGCGTAAAAGTATTACCACAAGAAAGGCCTACTGTTCGTCAAAGTTCTGAAAAAAAATGATAGCTCTGATAGTGAAGTGATTGAAAAAAAAAAAACAATAATTTGTCATAACTTTTGAACCGTAAAAAATTGCACCGACATTCTCAGGATTAAAAAGTTTCGAAATGACATTGCCCACGCCCCTATTCGATTTGATCCATACTTCCAGGGACACCCTGTATAGCTTTAATAATATTTGTATTGGCCGCATAAAATGTGACTTGACAAAAACTGTGGCAGCTGTCGTGTGGCAAATGTAGAATAAAATCGTAGAATATTAAAGTTAAACAATCGTCCGAATTATCACACACACAGACACGCACTGCACCAAGACTTCTAAGTTATCATCGGAATACAGTCAGTCACGGCTGTAATAGGATACATGACAAAGAGTACATTATATTCAATATACAGAGCGTGTCTGTGTGAGTGTGTCAATTTAGGCGATGTAACGGTGGCAGTGGTGGCGACTAGCGAGGTGCGCCTATAAAAGGGCCGGCGCGCTGCACTTTGTCCTCTCGCGCCTCAGCAGCCGCCTAGTTAAGTACTACACCTGAAGACCCTGGACTCCTCGTATCGTATTGTCTAAGAACCACGCCCTGTAAACTAGTCTAACTTTGTTATAATTATTAAAATATATTATTGTATGGTTAAAAGTGTTTTCCTTAATATTCTTATGTAAGTACACTCCTGCTAAACTGCTTCTGCTTTTTGCTAGATTCTGATTTTATGTGCACATGCTCGTTAAGGGTTGACTCCTCAAGCCACCCTTAACCGGCTAAGCGTGACAGCGATTATAGTAAGTTGAGGTACTGCTTCAGCTTATATCTACTGTGGTTATGCTTGCACTTACTTAGGATATGATAGAAGTATCCTAGTACACATAAACATGATAACTTGAAGATATTATATTGTTTACAAATACAAATAAAATTATCATAGGTGTTGTGAGATACGACTTAGGAAACAGGATCTCGCAAATCGTACACAGATATCGTAGCTGGCGTTACGTAACACCCTGTGGTGTTAAAAAATGTACTCTAAAGCCGTGTACGCACGAACGAGCACGAACATCGAACACGAATCACTATGAAGGTGTTCGCCGAACACACTGTTCGGCAGTGGTACGCACGTGCAAACAATGTGTTCGATATTCGTGTTCGCTCGTGCGTACTCGGCTTAAGAATTTTGTGGGGTTACACGATATCTGAACTTGAACAACTTTCATAGAATAACATCTTGAAATTCACTTTTTTTTTTAAATACTTTCTGTATTTACAAATAAAAAAAAACAAAAACATTAAGTATCCTCACAAAATTCTTAAGATTTTTTTTAACACTTTAAAAAACAGTTTTTTTTTAAAAAAAACAACTGGTTGTTTCTTTGTCTGCCAATATACTTCACTTGGGGAACTCAATCGCTACAGCTTTTGCAGTTTTATAGGCTTAAGGTTGCGGGTAAGTTAGCTTAGAGTAAGTTTAACTTGTTGTTTTTTTCCGTTTGTTTACAATAATGGGGGTGACATTTTCACTATTGAAAAAACCCCCTTAGTAAAAATAAAGACAAAAAAAAGGTTTTGCAGTTGCAAAGTCCATTGCACCATACGTTTAACGATTCGTCTTATTGACAATTATGCCCACGCAATGAATATAGTTGCAGTGTCAAAACACAAGCCATCTAGATTGTGTGTTAACACTGTAGGATGCCGATTTCCTTCCTTAAAAGTAGCAGAGTTAAGAGAAAACTTACGGTCCAAACTGAATTTTCTATATTCTCTGGAATTAGTAAGTACCTAACAACAAGCAATATGCGTAGATGTCCCGACTTGTTGACATTTATCATTCTCTAGAAAACAATGACGCATTTTGATCACACAATTCTATAGAAACGTGTGTTCTGTGTAAAGCAAAAACCAAGTCGAAAGTCTAAATTGGAGTTAAACAATAAAATAGAGCGTGTAGGCGACGCTTTGTTATTATGTGTGCACTAATGTATTTTAAGGTTTATTGATCGGAATAAATCAATAAACCTTAAAATAGCACTCGAGAATACTTTGTACTGTGTAAGAAAACTAGAGCTCGCTCGCGGCTTCGCCCGCGTGTTGTATCGCGTATGCATGTATTATACATGTAAAACCTTCCTCTTGAATCATTCTGTCTATTGATGAAAACCGCATCAAAATCTGTTGCGTAGTTTAAAAGATCTAAGCGTACAGACACGGCGGGAAGCGACTTTGTTTTATACCATGTAGAGATGGGCCATACAATTAGACCTCGTTTAGATACTTTGAGGCAGTTGTCCCTCCGCCGGCGAGGAAGCGACTAACTATCGGCTATTTTCTCGCTCAAGTAACGTACAATAGATATACATTCCGTGTAAACAAAAGAGATGCATATATTAATAGTCGCTCGCTGACTGTTCACACTGCCGGCGAGGACTCGCTCCACTAGTTTGTCGCTGAGCGAAAAGAGCTATCAAAGATAATACTCGCTCAGCGATACTCGCTCAGCGATGCTCGCTTGGCGGTCAGAACTCACGCCGAGAGACTAACCAACGGTCATTTGCGAGTGGTGCGAGTCACGAAGCAAATACAAAGAGGAGATGGCATAAGCAACTGTGAACCGTGATACCAATGTAGAACCATTCCGTCCTCACGGTGGGCGTGGCCTATCAGTCTGTCGGCACTCGTCTTGTAAACATTACGTTCCCGCTCCCATTCCATTTTATCATTATTTATTATTTTCGTTGTCATTTAAAAGAAAAAGATGACGTGTTGTGTGTTATCTTGTAAAAACTACTCAGATAAACGTTTTGGTACCATGGATGGCATCACATTTCACTCGTAACTATTTTTTTGCGATATTTATTAGATTCGTTCTAGAAAAATCTACTGTTATCACGTCTCGTACAATAGTTTTACTGCTCGACAAAAGATGGCGCACCCTATTATAACAAATAACTAACAACTACGTAAGAAATATTCATTATCTTTATAATTATAATGTATTAAAACAGATTTAAGATTTTTTTAAAGCCTTTTTGTTTACAAAAATATCGTATTATTGTTTTTTATCACTATTTTAAACCGTGATATTTCGGTCGCCATCTATCGTGGAATAGTGTAAACAATATGAATAGACAGGTCCGTACTTGGAATTCAATTATTTAATTACGATGTGTGGTGATACGTGACGTTTTAATTTTTATTCAATAATATAATCTAGCACCCTTATGTCACTTATTGGACAAAATTATTTCAATGAATCGAATAATCATATGTATGACAATCGCCGTTATATAATCATATCATACTTTTAACAAAAACGATTGCTGAAAAGTGTATTGATATACGCTTTAAACACTTTGCAACTATTGAAAATGATAGAGCTACCAACCGGCAAGTACTTAATAAAACAGTTATTTCTGCAGGCAATTAAATTCATAAATCTTGTAGTGTTCACTATTATTTTTTTATATTTTCATACAATTTTGCATAGAGTATATGTATTTCACAAATTCACATTAATTACGTGAATAATATATTTTACTATAATTTTGGACCATACTACATCGTTTGTGCATTACATTTATTTTATTTATTTTTATAATAATGAAGCATTTAAACCGGTGTTCATTGTCAAACGTATTCGCGCTTGTATCTCTGCTAACAAGCAAGTCATTCCAATCACTACGGCTGCTGCGCATGACCATGACATTCAACTTTGGGTTTGGGGATAACCGAACGGTCTGAAGAAATGTTTAAATTTCGAACTGGTCTACTAGTCAATATGGTATGATAGCATCCTGTGTCAGCCTCAGCCACTCGATCAAAGATTGTAATGTTCATCTTGCAAGATGAACATCGCAAGTAAGTGGTGCTAATCCATCTTGGAGCTGACCGGCGTGTCAGTATCACACGCGGTGAGAAATCGTCTTGCCAAGCTGTACGCGTGAGTTTCACATGTTTAATTCGCCGATCGCCCCCGGGTCCGTAGGACACCGTTACGGTGTGTCCCGTGGCTAATTCCGCGGGACGATGCCAAGGACATCCGGGATCAACAGTTGCGTGGGCGACTGCCAGTGATGCCACCACTCGCCATTTGACATATGATGGGATGATTGTTAACGTGCAAAAGTATCTACTTAAATTTACATTTGACTGTAGCAAAAACAAATCAATCTTATTTTTATTTCATTTTTACTCTTCACGTACTGCTATAACAATATTTTAACAGGCTTTTTTTTCTTATTTCTTACATCAGTTTATTTTATACTAAAATCTTGTATCATGCATACATTTACGAAAACTGTAGCAATATATTATTTTTAATAATATAAGCAATATATTAGTTTCATGCCAGCTTCTTCTCCATGTACCCACATTTTGGAACTGGCGTCTAGCTTCGACTCTTCTTATGTACCTATAAATTACTTTATGTGAAATAAAAAATACTATGTCTTAATTTTTCAACATTGTTTCGTAATACTTGTGTTTTATTTATTCCGCATCACACATACACTCGTCCTAAGCGATATCAACTTAAACATAATCCGTCTTATTTCTAGCGATGGTTTAAGAAAATCCCAGGTTTTTAAATAGCTGTTTTTTATTAAATGACATTGAGTATAATTATTTTACATCTGGGTTTACCTTAGTTTTGGCTTAAACCGCCTTTTATACTAATAAGGGGGAATTTGTACAGAGTTTCTTTTTATTCACTGCAGTAAGCAGTAATTCAGTCCAAGAAACTATGAGTACGAAAAAAATTGACCATCGCCCATCGCTGTATTCATTTGATGTAGGAACTCGATTTGTTTTTAGAGAATTTCAATTTTAAATTAAAAGTACACAAAAATAATTCTGTAATAAATTTCTGTAGTAAATTGTGTACTGTATGTACATTATAGGCATGATTTCTTAATTATTTTCACTAAAATCCACAGTTAACAAAAAATCGACTTGAATACAATTATTTAGCGGCGTGGTTACTTATTACTTGTGAAGATTTTTCTTATTTATTACATTTTTGTTCACAATATTTTTGTAATTTTTAAACCAGCTCTGCCGTAGGCTGGTACAAAAATTCTAAGTACGTCCCTGTCGTAACATACTACTACAACTACGAGGACATCTAGCGTGAAATAGCTGAAACACGTATTAGTTACCGATGTACCCGAAGCGTTTAGTTTTTCCTATTCCCTACTAGATGGAAAACGTGAAAGTAGGCGTAAGTAGGCGGGGTGTAACGTTCCCTTCACCCCGCAAAGTATCACGCGTCGTATGATAGGAAAATCGAATTACACCATCTCCTCTTTGTATTTGCTTCGTGGGTGCGAGTAATCGCCCGTCGCTCTCGCACACTCGCTTATAGCCCAGCGACAAAACTATCGGAACTACACACTCGCTTCTCGCTCTGCTCGCCAACTCGTTTCTAGTTTCTAGCTCTACTCGCTGCTCGCTCGTCGTTCGCGGTGAGACAGGTACAGTAGCGTTCATAAGTCCATTAGCAATCTCACAAAGCAATAGACTGACACTTTTGTTTGACTTACGACCTTCTTTAATTAGTAATTTCTATACTATAGGCACACACACACACTCAATATTGTCTACAACTGATTCTAGTTCATAATTTCAATTATTTTAACAGATAGCATCCTGGCTTAGCGGTTAACGCATTCAGGTGCGTATCATGGCGATCCGTTGGTTCAGACCTCACGTGCGGTGACTTTTTGTAGTTTTAATAATTACTCGTAGTAGTTCGATAATGATTAGTTGTTGTCTCTTTCGTCTTGTGTAGTAAAGTTAGTAGGTAGACCACAAAAAACTAAATAAATTATTTCGATTTCTGTAAGGTAGACAGACGCAGTTACGACTCATCCAACTAAATCGAATAGAACGTTGTTGGTTGGGTGTTATTGTTGGTTTGTGACGTGTGAATCTATTAAAGTTTAAATATTTTCAATATGCAGGCAAATATAAATATCGAAGCGAGGGCGAATATTATTGCACTGCGTAAAAGTGGATGCAATATAACACAAATATCTAATGAAACCGGACTGAGTGTGAGTGTTATGATTTAATTATTTTATTGGATAAAAAACTAAGGGCCATCAAAGATTATCAAAGATAACTAACTATATTCGATCATTTATTTTAATATTTTTTTAAATAAAGTTTTAAAATCATGATGTTACAAAAGAAAAAGATTATAAATAACTTTAAAGTTTATTTATTTGGATTAATGAATGATGAATAACAATGATACCTATGTGTAATAATTTTATTTTTAATAGTGTTTTGTTTCTAAATTATTAATAGCAAACTAATCAGTTTTAGTATTTTGCTTATGGATGCCTAACAGTATTCCTTTTTTTGTTTTAGAGAAATACTGTGAGTCGGTGGGTTAGGAGATATGAGGAGGAGGGAAACCTTGCTAGTCGGGAGCGAAGTGGAAGGCCGGTGCTTATTAAAGAGGCGCAGCGACGTCACATGGTGAATGAATATGAAAGAAGTGGTTTCATACCAACGAGACATTTTGCTGAAGTATTCGACACATCATTACTGACTGTTCGCCGTGCACTCCACGCTGAAGGTTTGCATCACCGAAGACCAGCTAAAAAACCCTTTTTAACGGAAAAACATAAACAAAAACGTTTACGTTTCGCACAAGAATATTTAGACTTCGACTGGGCCACTACTATATTCACAGATGAAAAAACGTTTAAATCGAGCCAAAAGGGAAGACTTCATTTATGGCGTAAAGATAATACACGCTGGTGTGAAAAAAACATAGTTCCTAACACGGAATCAGGGCGAATCACGGTCAATATGTGGGGATGGATGAGTGCAGCAGGGCCAGGGGAACTTGTTTTTATTCCTCCACGCGCCAATAGCGTTACTTATATGGAAGTATTAAATGACGTCATGCTACCTACTGTGCGTAACGTTTATCCAGCTGAAGAGATTATGGAGATATCTTTTGTCCAGGATAATTGTCCAATTCACCGGGCGGGCACTGTGCGTGAGTGGTTTATCAGACACCCGGAGATAACTGTCATTCCATGGCCAGCCCGATCTCCTGACCTCAACCCTATAGAAAATCTATGGGGTTTGATGGTGCAAAGATGGGAAGCACGGGATGAGAGGTGTCTTGAGCTGTTAAAATCACATTGCATGGAGATATGGGAAAATATAAGAGGAACAGAAATATGTTTTAATCTCATAGGCTCCATGCGTCAACGTCTTCTTGACTGTATCGAGAATAATGGGGGATACACAAAATATTAATTGTTTTATTATAAAATTATTAAATATGAATATTATATTACGCCATATTTTCCGTGATTATTTATGGATTAAAATGTGAGGTTTAGTTTCAATCTTCTTTTCGTAAAGAAAAAGAATACTTAAGCTATAACCTCAATAAGTCCTAATGTATAAGATTTGTTAACTTTGAGGTTTGAGATCACACGCAGTAAAATAAAAGTAGTATTACTGTGTAATTTAATTGTATTGTGACAACGAGTCCGCACTGGATATATTTACGTGGGTAGATTTGCGTAGATTTGCTAGTTGTGGTTTATTAGAGTACCCACTATTTAAAACACAATATTGTTTTAATACTAAGATACAATATTTTAAGCCTGATTGTCATAGTTCACTGATTAGCTACTTTACTTCAATGAATCGTTCTTTATGAGAAAATAAACTGTTTTAAGTAGAAGTATATTTATTTATATAAATATATATTATATAATAATTGTAGCAGTTTTTTAACTTTATGTAATTAATTAATTAAAATGAATGAACAATAAACATTTTTGTTTTGTTATCACTTAACACGCATTTTTTATTCTAAACCCTTTATTGCAATAACAATAATAAAAAGATAGCAATACTATCACCTAGGTAAATATTATTGTTGCAAACAAAAATAAAACATTGACAAAAAATGCATCACGAGATCAGAACCTAAACCGACACGCACCCAATGCCGACGCTTTACGCTTACCGCTATCGATGTCTAGTAATTGCTTTCGAATTTTAGCAATCCTATGAACCGACCAAGCAAGATCATGCGTATGCTGCGTGTATAACAAAAGCGACGGAAATATATTTTTGTTTCGTGTAGTGCGACGCGATGACAGTGTGTGAACTCTGTGGCTGTGGTATGCGTACTGTATCGAGACACCACTTACACATACAAACATACGGACTGCACCGCGTGTGTTCACAGAAATACAAACCTTAGCGTACCAATGCACTTATGAACGTTTACTGTACCTTATGTGATGAAAATATTTAAACGTACGGAAATGCTATTAATAGCAGTCAATACTGTAAGTTTCACAATACATGTTCAGATAAAAAGAACATCTTCCGTAAGCCCAAGACAGAGCCAAGATCTAGCAAGATATTAACTTAATAAATTAATCCTTACTAATTTTATAAATGCGAAAGTTGACTCTGTCCGTCTGTTACCTCATCACGACTAAACTATTGAACCGATTTTGATGAAACTTGGTACACACGGCTACACATCAAGCTATACATTTCCAGTTTACACTGACCTATCATTGTAAGGAAATCCTATACAATGCGAGATCAGCTTATACTGGAAATTTACAGCTTGAGCTGTAGCCGTGTGTATACAGAGATAGTCTGGAACCCGGAGAATACCAAAAACCCGAACGAAGCGCTTTGTTTCCACTTTCATTGTGAAAACCGCCAAACAGTGGAATGCGCTGCCCGAGTGGGTGTTTCCCGACAGCTACAATCTGGGTGTCTTCAAGTCACGAGTGAATCGGTTTCTTCTGGGCAAGCGTGCTCCATCGTAGACCACATCATCGCTTAACATCAGGCGAGATGGCGGCCAAACGCAGGCCAAGTAACAAATAAAAAAATAAAAAAGATATAGGCTTCTTTTACCCAAAATACGCGATAAACGATATTAAAGCGGGCGAAACCGCGAGCGACCACTAGTCTCAAATATACACAAAAATATTCCAATAAAAAAAAACTTTCCAATAGTCCGAATCTTCGCAAGCAAACACATTAGGTAGGTACAATAACAAAACACGAGGAATAAAACGCAACCTTGAGTTTACGATGTCGTTACTACGTCACAACTTGTCAGGCGACACTGACGCGAAGTCCTGATCTCAGTTTAACAACCTCAGGCAGTGGCAGAAAAACAACTACAAAAACATTATGGTTTATCGATAATTGAAATATGCGATTAGTTTTGTACGGTACTGCGAAAAATGTGCATCAAACGATATACAACGTGTTACAAAAATACTCCTAAAGCCGAAAGGGGACTAAAAGGTCCCTTGTAAAGAGTCTATCGGCAATATTTTAAAATAAAAGAAAGACCCAAATAAAAAATTTGGACAAATCATAAAATAAAATCATCACTGAAACGCAACCCTGAAAACATAAAAGTAAAGAGTAGACTACCTAGAAAGTTATTTACATTCTTACCTAATTTCCTTTGAGAGGTAAATGACAACAACCATAAAAGACTACTTGATTAACATTTTCTTTTTTAAGGGGAATTATGTAACACATTGTATAGGTCTGGTAAATAATAAACAAGTGAAACCCACTATGGCAACTTTAAAATATTTGACGAATAATAAGTGAAAACTGCGGAAGGTTTCTTTAAAAAATGATTAGATGCTATTATTAAGCTGTGCTCCTGGCTCCGGCCGCGTGGACGTCGGAAACCAATAATGTGTCGCAATAATTAAACTTTCTAATTCTAATATCTTTTGATTGAGCGAACCGATTACGATGAAACAAAAATTTTATGTTACTCCGAGATACGCACAATACTTGTCTTTATAAGACAAACACATTGAGCCAGTAGTTTTTACGTGATGCGCGCACAAACAAACCGACAAACAGACAAATATTGTAAAAAATATCGAAATGGATTCTATTGGTTATCCTTTGACAATCATGCAATTTTTTTGTTAAATATTTCCATGTGTCCCTAGTGAATAAAACGAAGGGTGTAGATAAGTCCTCATACCCTTTTTTCCATGGGCACTGTCATTATTTAAAACCAATCCATGCATAGTTAGTAATTTAATAGAAAGAAAATGCACTAATAGGTACAGAAATTATACAAAATAAAGCATTCACTTTTAAGGGGGCTATTACACTATCATAATTATAGGGTGCTAATTAAACAGACTTCTTTTTAATAGCATTATTCGCCTCTAAAAATCTACATTGGCTTCTAAATTACTAAGTCAGCCACAATTAACGAGCGTCTGAATGATACTATCTTAGCCACTAGTTATCTTCTATATAAGCCACTGTTCGTCACCCACTTTCATTTACACAATAAAAACAAATGAAAAACAAAAAGAGTCGACGGAGCCCCGCTGCGCGCGGCTCCTATTTCTGTCTGCAGGGTTTAATTTAAAGTAACCTAACACGAAGGGGATGACGGGGGCTTCGTTCGCTCGCTTTGCTCGCTCACCCTACCCCCCGTCATCCCCTTCGAACCTAACCTATCCGTGTCGGGGTTCCCAAAAATTTAGTTGGCGTTGTAAAAAAGTCGAATTAGTTTATTAGAGGTTATCTCATTTTCCCGTTGCTTAGTTATAAAATGAGAAGTTTGGTCACGTGGCCAATAAATAAATTTGTGGCTTGATTTATTATTTCTCATAATTATATATCTAAGACTATACAAGGTGTAACATAAAGTGTACAACGTCTTAAGGGTTCACTGTACTCATCATTATGAACAACTTTTACTATGGGACCAAACCTGAAATCGCGAAAAAAACAGCTGTTCCCTACATTCATTTTCGCAAAACTCGATGTAGGGAACAGCAGATTTTTTTTCGAGATTTCTCCTTTTGTCCCATTGTAAAAGTTGTTTATAATGATGAGTACAGTGACCCTTTAAGAAGTTGTACACAAAACACGTACTTATGAGTGGTACAAAGCATTCAAAAGCGGTCTAGATTTGATAGAATATTCTTGGATTTTGCACCACGATAATGCGCCTTCGCACAAGGCCATCATTGTGAACGAATTTTTGTCCAAAACCTTAACAAGTACCACCGAACAACCACCTTATTTACCAGACATGGGTCCAGTCGACTTCTATCTTTTTCCTAAACTCAAATTACCACTTCGTGGCACCCGTTTTCATTCGGTAGAAGACATAAAGGAGAATTCGCGGCGAGAACTGAACTCGATTCCAGAAAAAGCGTTTAAAAAATGTTTTGATGATTGGACTATTCGTTGGCGTAAGTGTAGTTTCTGAAGGAGCATATTTTGAAGGTGATACAATAAATTTGGCTGAATAACGAATATATTGTGTATTATTGATATTTTCCCGGTAGTTCCTTGACAGAGTAGTATCTAATAACACTAGCGACCCGCCGGCTTTGCACGGGTGCATTCTCTACTATATTATGCATGTATATACATATAAACCTTCCTCTTGAATCACTCTATCTATTTTAAAAAACCGCATCAAAATCCGTTGCGTAGTTTTAAAGATCTAAGCATACATAGGGACAGACAGACAGCGGGAAGCGACTTTGTTTTATAGGTACTATGTAGTTATTCTACCGAATGATACGGTATGTACAACAAAAAGATGCAGCTAATAAACATTTCATCGAACAAAGGAACGAAAGCAACCGAGGAACGAGATATTGATGAAGAATTATGCATAAAACAGAGAAACAGCTTCTGACGCAAATGCTCACGTGACATGAACGTAAGTATTTCGTAGAATACAGCGTCGAACGTTCACGCGAACGGTACATTACATAAAGCGCTCTTTAGATGTGAGTTTACATAGAAATAATGAAGGAGAAATAGTTATAAGACTAATGTAACTTTCGTTTATAGAAGCAAAATTCAAAAAATCTTCTGAATTTTCATGTGAGAATCAGAAATTGATTATTACGTAAACGGTAAAGGGAAGACATACCTAGTGAGAAATCCTGCACACCTGAGAAGGATCCAAAAAGTTCTACATGGTGTGTGTAGTCCACCAACCCGCACCAGACCAGTGTGGTGGATTAAGAGCGATTACGCACTGCATCCGATCCGAATCCGTGAAAATACGGATATAAAAAACTCGGACCGAATTCGGATATTGCTTTACGCACTGCATCCGATCCTAATCCGTGAAAATACCGATCTAGAGTAAAAATCTCGGACCGAATTCGGATGTTGCTTACGCACTATTCCGATCTCTGATCCAAATTCAAACAATTAAGGGACCATCGGCTACTTCGGTCCGTCAATATTTCTTCCAAATTGGAGACTCACGGATGACGGATAGAAATCGGATGACGGATGCCAGATGTAGTGCGTAAACTACCATACAAATAGTTCTACGACTACTTCGGAACGTATTTTCACGGATTCGGATCGGATGCAGTGCGTAACCGCTGTAAGGATTAAACCCTTCTCATTCAGAGAAGGGGGCCGAGCCCAGCAGTGAGATAGTAATGGGTTGATTGTGCTTAAAATAAAAAATATTTAATATTCCTGTGGTAATGGTTTGTAGCATTCGTAACAAAGTCGTCACATCCTTATTATGGATGGGAGACCTCAATTTGTCCGTTATAGGAAATTAGCACATTACTATTTCTTAAGGTACTTATGACAGAAGTTGATATGACATCTTAAACCTTATTGCGCACAATGTGATAAGGAATCGAATTTGAAATCTGATAAACATTTCGAGTCCGCGACCATACAACGAATCAGAAACATGCAGTGCCTATATTCGGTTATTGTACCCAAGGATAACGGTAAGGTGGCCATTTCATTGGATGAAAATTGTGTTGAAAGAAGAATGAACAACAAATCTCTATGGTAGGTAGTTAGGTACATAATTATAATAAAAAATAAACTTTAAAAAAAAGTAAAAACCGACTTCAAAGAAATACTAAAAGGAGTAAAATAATTACCATAATATAAAATTAACAGTTTCAGAAGTCGGTGCAACTCAACACTGAAGCAAATAGAAGCCACCGACTTCTGAAACTGTTAATTTTATATTATGGTAATTATTTTACTCCTTTTAGTATTTCTTTGAAGTCGGTTTTTACTTTTTTTTAAAGTTTATTTTTTATTGAATACGTTTTAGTGTCATAATTTTAACCCCCTCGTTCATAACCCTTCTTTTTGGCTTTGACGTAGTCGGGCATAAAAAGTCCTTTCAAATGATACCTTACACGATATAATGAAAACATTCCAAAGGGGGGGAGGGGGGGACAAGCACCCCCTCCTCTTTTCAAGTAGTCAGTTCCCAACAACAAATATAAACAAAGCAATATTAGTAATTTGAGAATTTTGCTTTGATCCGATGAGGAGTTCCGTTCCATATCTCTGAAGTTCATGGTCTAATCATAACAAAATTTAAATGGGACCAATCGGGAAGTATACCCTTTCGAACAAAAAAAGAATTTTTCAAATCGGTTCATAAATGACGGAGAAATGAGGTAACACACATAAAAAATAAAAAAAAAAAAATAAAAAAAAAAATACAACCGAATTGAGAACCTCCTCCTTTTTGAAGTCGGTTAAAAAAAGTATCCTTGAACAATGAGGAAAACATGTCAAATGAGCTACAAACATATGAACAGTCTATAAGGTGTTAAAAAATCAACTAAAATCAACAAGAATTTTTTGGGGTTACTCGGTATCGAAAATTGAACAACTTTCTTACAGAATAGAAGGTTTTAAGCTTTAAAACATACCCAAACAGAGCCGGGTTATTTAATTTAGGATAGATTTTTGTTATCTATTATATATTTTAGATGAAATTCATTAAATTATGAGAAAATAAAGAAATTAAAAAAATAAAATCAGATTTAATATTGAAATTTTCCTTTTCAATAACAGATTAAGCAATAAACATTTAAGTGGCAAACATCCAGTCTGCAAATCGAGTGTTGGCCAATCTAATAGTTACATCCAGGAAGTGTTAGCCAATGAAACATGCCTTTAGCACATCAAAGTACATTCGATTTTTAATTGCAGACCTAGACAAGTATTTTTTTATTTATTTTTTTGTTTTAACTGTTGGTCCCGGATGTCATATGACTAGAGATCGGATATTCGGATGCATATTCACCTAAACTTGAGATGTTGGCTAATATGGAAAGCGCTTTTGTATCGAAAAATCCTGCGGTTCTGGGACAATTATTTTATGTTTTTTTTGTTTGTTTATCTAACACACACCCATTCTTCTTCTTACACTCTACATACACACATATTTGCATCGGGGGTTAAACATTAATTTTAAATAATTATGCAATCCAAGAATCCCAGTTTTTTTTAATAAATCATTTTCTGATGTCGCTTCCATATTATACACCCAACTAGTCATACATTCCCGGTGTTCCTGGCATCCCAGGTTTTCTCTTACAAAAAATTTATTTTAAGAATCCGCTTCCATAATTTCGTAGCTAAAAATTAACTTTAGGTAAATATGCAATCCCTACATATGACAGTCATTGCGAGTAGTCAGAACCCCGAAAGTCTGACAACCGGTCTAACCTGAGAATATTGGCATTGCCCAGTAACTGGGTTGAGGAGGTCTTATGGCAGTTGTTTCGTGTAAAATACTGGTATTTGGCTGCATCTGGTTAGAGTGGAAGCTGACACCAACTTAGTTGGGAAAAGGCTCGGAGGAAGAGAATTTTCATTTAATTTGCAACCATTTGTTTATAAACACTGCGTCTAAAACAAGAATCTACGTGATCCTGACACATAAACACATATTTGGTAAACATTGCTGAATGGTATTGATGGCACAAGCTCTGAAACATTGTTTCTAGAAATATTTTCATGATGTTTCACTGCAACTTATATCTATGTATATAAAAATGAATCCCTATTACCCTTGGTCACGGCATCACGCGTGTGCGGCTGGACCGAATTCGCGTTTTTTTTTTGTTGCTTTCTTAATTGTCAGGAGAAGGTTCTTATATAAAGGTTTTCTGCTAATAATCTTCTCCTAAACGCAGGAAAAACCAAATGTATTAAATTCTCCACCCCAAATGTACCCCACATTAGTTCAAATGTGAAACTTGACGGGAAAGCGTTAGATCCGGTTCCCTCGACTGTCTTCCTAGGCATCACAGTAGACTCTAAATTGCAATGGGGACCTCATATAGAGGCACTTGCAGGCAAACTGAGTTCTGCTGCATTTGCCGTTAGGAAAATTAGGCAGTTGACTGATGTAGCTACGGCTAGGTTGGTGTACTTTGCATACTTTCACAGTATTATGTCTTATGGCATATTACTGTGGGGTTCGGCTGCTGATGTAGGTACTATTTTCATATTACAGAAAAGAGCAGTCCGAGCTATTTATAATCTAGGCTGCCGTGAATCGCTTCGTGAATTATTTAAGAAAATAAATATACTAACCCTACCATCTCTGTATATACTTAGTAACATTATGTACATTCGAAAGAACATTGCCCAGTATAACAAGAAAAGTGACGTCCACAACATAAATACTCGCAATAAACACAAGCTAACAGTACCTGGTTTTAGACTAAGAAAAACCAGCAAGTCGTTTATGGGGAACAGTGTTAGGTTCTACAATAAAATACCATCTAGTATTACTGATTTACCGGATATAAAGTTTAAATCATTTATTAAGAGCATTTTGATATCTAAAGCTTATTATAGCATAAATCAGTATATCGAAGATAAAGATGCCTGGCATACAACTCCGTCCTGCACATTGCGACCCTCTGGCTCTGTCTAACTGGTTGGTTGTATTGACCTAACATTATTTTTAATGTTTACCCACTTTTATTATTCTTCTTTTTTATTGACTTAAAATAACCTGTACATTATTTTATCAATTTTCATATTATTATTTTTTACATTCAAATATTGAAATTTTTATATCCCACTACAATTTTATTTGTATAATACTCTGCCTTAATAGTCTGATATTGTTTTACATGTATAATTTCGATAATATCATTTTCTAAACTGTAAAGTTTGAGCATCATGCAGCAATTAATGATACACCTTTAATCATATCATATTACTGCCCATTGTCTGGTAGTATGAGTCTGTCATGCTCACTTAAATGTCCTGCTGATGGTGGCGTTGTATATCCGGTCGTTGGGTTCCCTATAACATGGTTGAGCTAAGCGATGCGGATGTGCACGTCATGCTCGTGAACGGGTGCTGTCTGTCGGGACTGGTCAGCCCATAACTACTAGGGCAATTCTAGAAGGCATATTTTCTTTTCCTATTTTCTACTCTTATGTGGATTTATTTGTTACATTAACCTGCATTATTCTCATTCTATGTCGCACGCCACTGTAATGGAATTGTCATGAATAGTCATGATCTACTATTTTAAAAAGAGTATTCATGGAGTTTCTTGCCGGCTCTTCTCCATAGAACCTACCTTTTGGAACCGTGCACCTAGTTTTGACGTTTTAAAAGTGCCTGTAATCTGGTCTATTTGAAATAAAAAACTTTGACTTTGACTTTGAAAAAAGAACATTTTGATATATGAGTCGTATAGAATCAAAGGTGGGAATCTCATTTTTTGGCACTTTTGAGCCCACGATGCAGAAAATTCAAAAATATTAAAAATAAACTGCTTGTTAGATATATCGTAACCAAACATGGCCACATCCTTTGCTAAATCGACACAAAATCTCGATTTAGTTCCGAAGACGGTAATCTGCCATTAGAGCAGAGTTGATCACTTGCTTAATATTTAATTTTTTTGTTTGCTTAAAAGTTGCTAAAAGATTGCCGCCTTTGATTTTACACGACTCATATCTCAGTATGTCCATATTCTTCATCTGTTTACCGCATGCATGAAAATGGTTTTAAGTTACTATTTTGTTTCTGAAGGTAGGTAGTGGGTAGGTAGGCAGTAAGTTGGAAAAAGTACATTGCAATGCATGCCGGGTTCAGTTAGTCTGAAATATTGATAACTAACTAGTGGATAAATGTTGCTTATAGTACCTATTTATATTTGTAGCTTTATTTACACCATTAAGGACTGATTTTTCAATCATCAGATAACTTTTATCTGGGGAATAAGTTTGAAGTTTTGACAGCTTTTGTATAGAAAATCTATCAAACCGTCATATTTATTGTTGGATAAAATTTATCTGACGATTGAAAAATCAGCCCTAAAGATAACAAACACTTAATTGACGAAACAGTTGTTTGTGTAACTACATTACCTACCTTCACCAACAAACAAACTTAATGATACTGTTTCAAGAATGTCTCATGCCATATGCATCAATTATTAACTTAATGATACTGTTTCAAGAATGTCTCAAGCCTTATGCATCAATTATTAACGCTAAAGACCTGTTGAATACGTTCAACAACATCAAATACAAAAATATTTAGAGCAAGCATTTAAAAGTTACTAAGCAACATTTTGTCTTACAAAATATCCTTAATTCACTTTAGAAATTAACAAGTCATATAAAAAATATAAAATAATCACAACTATAAATTATACGTGAATAATTAATCATGACCGATGACGTGACGTATGTATTGATACCTGCTAATAAAAGAAAAAACTACAAAAGGCTTTCAAGGTTCCTCTGCTTCTTATTTGGAGACGAAAATAATATCGTGACCTACAAATCGTTTCCCGGTAATTTAAAAGTTTCGTGAAACAATCTACGCGCCAGATAAAATCACGTCACAAGTAGGTATGCAAAAGTTTTAGATTGAAATGCATTCAAAGAACTTAAACTATACATTGTTTTCATTACGTGGACACTAAAGTTGCGACATACCGTTGGTAGACTGGACGACAGCAAACACCAAAAGGAACGCACTTGTTATATATTTAAAGTTCACACGCACTCGCAAGCGACCCATTTTCTCACAATATAATAAAATGGACGTTTATTTCAGCTTAAAATTATTAGGAATGTCAGTAACGTCATTGAAGCACTGTGCTGAACTGACGGCGGACGGAGACACAGACAGACCAAACAGCGCACACGACCACAGACTTTTCCAGTATCCCACGTCTTGTTGTGTGGGTGAGTGAGTAAGCATAGAGTAATAATACGTCTTGATGTTAGCTTAAAATAAGTCTTTAGTACTTATTCTAAGATGTTAGTGATGTAGTTAAGGCATTAATGCACTGGCGGATGTCTCGCTTAGGGATTAGTGCTAGTGCCTAAGTATTCCACTTATCAAATAACTTTGTCCAATAACGATGTCCAATATTTGATCAAATTTCTTTGAGGGATGCCCATTCCACTTGTCCAATAACTTTGTCCAAGATTTTGCGTAGTCTAAGAAAGTGGAGGAACGTGGAGTGACTTTATGTTCTGCTATCATCATTAGATTTTCATTAAAAAACAAAAAAAAGCTAACAAAAAAGCTTTGGGTAAAGCTATGGATCAAAAGGCGAAGAGAAAATAGTATTCGTAGTTGTATACACCTCTGACAATTTTGTTTTATTTTTGTAATCTTGGAGACCCGTATTAAAAAGATATTCATTGCTTGCATGTATCAAAAATTTCGTGATTGAAATTATTCACGAAATCTTAGTTGCAGCTAATCTTTGGTCAAATATCGGTGATGCTAGAACATTTGATGAAGTCGTACAATTTATTTGATCAAATGTACATTGGACAAAGATATTTGATATGTGGAATACCAGCTTAACAGCAGGCCTGCTTTTGAATCGCTAAAAATCGTACCATGACAGTACTAAAGATGAACGACTATTGAACCAAGTTGCACGGTAATGCGGTAATTGTTCATGGTAAGAAAAGTCTACACAAAAAAAAGGTGAACGGATTACTTAAACGTCAACGTAGCAGGCCTGCTCCTAACGATGACATAGTACAAAAAAGCAGGGCAGTTCAACTTCTAGGCAAATTCTGTCCTGGGGGGGTTACTATGACCTCTTAAAGCAGGACAGAAGTTGCCTGGAAGTTGAACTGCCCAGCTTTTTTGTACTATGACATCGTTAGAGCAGGCCTGCTACGTTGACGTTTACGAAATCCGCACACCTTTTTTTTTGTATACACTTTTCGTACCATGAACAAGCTTATCCGTTCAACTTGGTTCAATAGTCGTTCACCTTTAGTACTGTCATGATACGATTATAGCGATTCAGAAGCAGTCCTGCTTTTGAATGGAAGTTGGCTGGCTGGCATTTGAACGTTTTCATAAGAGGTCATGGTAAGCCCCCTGCTTTAAGAGGTTAAGCGCTTAGTACACTTGGCTGAATTTAGTCGTCTTAATTCAGTCGATACTGAATTTAGTCAAGTATAATCGTAATTAGCAAGCTAATTTTGTTTCTGAATTTAGGATGATATCTTGCTAATTGCGATTATACTTGACTAAATTCAGTATCGACTGAATTAAGACGACTAAATTCAGCCAAGTGTAATAAGCGCTTTATAGTTAGCCCCCAGATCCTATCCCGGAAGCAAGTATCGGACGTGTATTTTGGCTCTAAAGCAAACGTGAGATCGGGCCCAAACTGTAGTTTATAACATGAAAACACAATTTAAAAATAAAACATTATTGTTACTTCTATACTAGCAACATTAAATCATGAATTGTCTATGGTGCCAGTGTTGTCAAGAAATAATTATTATTTTTCTCAGATTTTCAGGAAAGTTAGTTGGTTTACGGCTGTGGAATCGTCCAGGGGCCCAATTCTCCTAAAAGATTTTTTTATTAATCGCAACCAAACCAAAGCAGAACCGTTCATTGAGACAGTTTTCAATTTCAAAAGCTGTCAAATATATTTGACACAAAAAACAAAACCACTCATTTTGACAGATTTCGTAAACAAAAACTATCTGACGGTTGTGGTTCATTTCTGTTTGGCAACAATTTTGTTAGTCAAATTGGCCTCCTGGCGTGGTGATTATGACAATTTCTCCTTTGACCGCCCATTGTTGAGGTTAGTTGAAGGCCCATATTAGGATGAATATTTGTTAAGCCTATTAAAGATGATAAAAAAAACTTGTTTGTTACCCCGGTCACTCACTTTCGTACGAATACGCGAACCCACAAGTGTGGGACCACATTTGCAATTGATTATGCAAAGTTTTTCCATACTAATTTGAAAACATTCGTACAATGTACGAATGTTTGCGCGCATGTGAGTGACCGGGGTTAGAGTATGGCAAACGAAAGTAGAGACTGAAAAAGAGCAGCAAATTTAAAAAATACCAGCATTACAACCCCAATTAATATCAAAATTTAATAACCTAATTTGATACTTTAGAATTATATGTTTTTGTCGAAAAAACATTGCCACCTATAAAGTTTGCAAATAATTCAAGTGTCTACTTACGTTTGCCAGACTCTAACGTCTTGTTTTTCATATGACTTTTTTCATAGAAGTATGGCAAGGCAAGGAGCTCCACGGGGCGATTTTATTGGGTCTTTCATGGGACCGATGTTGACTGTTTAACGTCTGTGTCCTGGATACGTTTCAGAGAACACATAAGTGGGCGCCATCAGGATTATTTTCAGGGAGGTGCATATGCATCTATACATTATACTATTAACTAATACGTGCATCCTTATAATTACAGTATATAAAAATTAGGCATTTACGTCACGTCAAATAGGTACCTAAGTTAATCTCAAATTCATATGATAAAATGTTTATTTCTTCGATGTATTTTCTTCCATGACAGGGGGTGCAAGTGCACCTCCTTGCACCCTCCTCCTGGAGCCCATGACCACATAACCTTCCTTTTTTTAGTTTCATATATGAATAATAGTGTAGGTACCTATTTATACTTTTTCTGCCTGGTAGATCTGGTTATCGAACTGGGGGCTTACCATGACGTCTTATGAAAACATTCAAATGCCAGCCAGTCAATATCCGTTCAAAAGCAGGCCTGCTTCTGAATCGCTAAAAATCGTACCATGACAGTACAAAAGGTGAACTACTATTCAACCAAGTTGAGCGGATAAGCTTGTTCATGGTACGAATAGTCTATACAAAAAAAAAACAGGTGAACGGATTTCGTAAACGTCAACGTAGCAGGCCTGCTACAGGCCTGCTTTAACGATGTTGTTACGGACGAAGATGGTAAATCTCGTAACCAAATTCACGGACTGGCGGGACTTACAGTAATGCCAAATAAAAAGCTTCCGAATCCTCCAATGTTCTTTATTCTTCAGTATACACTGCTTGATTCCGAATTACAACTTGCTTATTCAATGCTAAGTTACAATTCACTATTCGTTTCACTATTCACAACTTACTTGTTCTGTATCCAGATAACAACTGACTATTCTGTTCCAATGTCAATTTACAATTGACTATGCGGAACTAAATCACAACTGAATTGTTCAATACTCAAAATACAACTGACTGGTTCAATGTTCGAATAACCACTGACTTGTCGGTTTTTTTTTTTTTTTCTATTGGACTGCAGTAGGTCGTCCTAGGGGACGGTTTCTACGTAACCGGGCAGTTATTGGCGAGACCTGAAGGGTCTCCAGCCAAGCTGACTTGTCGGAACTACCCGGCCGTATTTATATTATACCATCGACCAATCAGGTGCCGACATATTTTCTAGAAGGTTCTAGTACTTAACCTATTCTGGAACTTTCTAGTACATGTTCTGGAATATTCTAGCAAATACATAGTCGATCGATATCATATTCTAGAATATTCCAGAACATACGACAAACTTCTAGTATGTTCTATTTAACTGTTCTAGGAAGTTCTCGATCTAAATATTATTATTTAATATTCACAATTACTATCAATTATCATGCGGCGTCGCTAACAGATGTCATAGTACAAAAACGCAGGGCAGTTCAACTTCCCGGCAACTTCTGCCCTGCTTTAAGAGGTCATGGTAAGCCCCCTGAACTAACTGCGTAATAGTATCACCTGTATTTTATGGCACCTGTTGATAGGTATCGATAGGGTCAAATCAATAAGGAACTTATCTCTTCAACAAACACAACGTCTTTAATAAAACGACGTCTACAAAGTAACATTCTAACAATAAATAAAGGAAGTTGTTTAGTCAGTGAAATTTAAAGAAATTCAGCCAGTCTTCCATCAATTTAAGAAAATATTTAGTGGGGAGATTTAATTTTGATCCTAAGTAATTATTATCCTATCGGTTGGTGAAGTAAAAATGCAGATTGATTTTTTTTTGAGTTTGTGATAGATAACAGGATAAGGCGAGAGACCCTAAAAATATTTCAATGCAATATTCACTAATACTTACTGTAAAATATAAAATTCTGTGTATTACTTGATATCAGATATTACGCTTTTTGGGCCTAGTATGGCGGGAAAAACATGTTTGGACATTAGCAACATTTTGATCTTTAGTCACGTGTCACAAATGACAGAAGTCAGAAAAATCAGAAAATAAATGTCTATGGATTATAGGAAATGTCAGACGTCAGAATAGAATATGACATGATGACGTTAATGAAATAGTGAAGATTTGAAGAAGATTTTGATTGATAATGAAAACATTGTCTAGTATGTTGCTTTGTAGTATTTGATTGTGATAAAATAATGTGAATAGGATTATACACAACGCATTCATATTTACGTTGGAGAAAAGCAAAAGCAAGTTTTTGTTATTTATTAGAGATAGTGTGTGAAATATTAGTGACCAAAACAGTAGTAATTTTAATTTAAAATTTGATATAAAAATGTCTGACGAAGAGAGATGGAATCGAGACAGCCGCAACAAAGGTAGGATTTGAAACAAATTTACAAAGCAATTTCTTGCTTTTTCCCAACCTATAAAATAAAAAAAAACATTCGTTACTAAATGTCATCAACGCTCGCGCAGGCGCCGTTGCGCTTATTCCTGTAGTACCAAAATCAATAAGTTCTTTTTTTAGAGTTCCGTACCCAAAGGGTAAAACGAGACCCTATTACTGAGACTCCGCTGTCCGTCTGTCACCAGGCTGTGTCTCATGAACTGTGATAGTTAGATAGTTGAATTTTCATAGATGATGTATTTCTGTTGCCGTTATTTAAGGGAGCTCCCACACAACAAACGTGATTTTTTTGCTGTTTTTATACATAGATAATGGTATGGAACCCTTTATGCGCGAGTCCGACTAGCACTTGGGCGGTTTTTTTGCGGTATTTTTTATTTGGGTGTCTCAAACATTCTCAGAGAGCTATAAGACAATGAAATGTACTTACTACAGATCTAAACCACATTTTGCCAAGCAGTAGATTTCAGGATACCTGGTACCTCAACCACACACTTTATCTACTTATTAGATATAATATCGACGCTTGAAAGGCAAAAATTACCAAGCGACATGTTGGCAACTTTACACTAGACCATTTTAAAGTTTTATTTAAGTTCATAATCTTTAAATGCCAGTTTATTATAAGCCTTTAAACTGCACTTAAAATTCATTGGAATCAAGTAGTTATGACAAAAGGCGATTTTTTATTTATTTTTCCAATAAAAAAAACTTTAAAATGCTCTATTGTAAAGTTGCCAACATGTTGCTTGGTAATTTTTGCCATTCAAGCGTCGATATCTTCTAAGTCCTTGTCGATTTATTAACCACGAACAATCCGTTTGGCCGTAATGCTTCATGCAACTGTTGTAATAGCACTTTAAACTGTAATCACCAGTCAGACACTGCCTGCGTTTAAAGTTTTTTATAATATCTATAATAATGTAGACATTGATTCGGATCATTACTAGGCTAGCCTTCTCTTGACTAGGTTAGGTTCAGCCTTCAATCCAATCCGATTTGACGACACATTTGGTACAGTGGCTGAGTGATAGGCTTCTGCACTACGGATTGTGGGTAGATACACAGAACACACACACACGGCACAGAACTCGAAAAATATCTATGATAACAAGTCCGAAGAACGCGGCGTTGCGACATTTGTCATACCATACACCTCTCGCCGTATGTCTTATTTGACGGGGAGGGTCGTGAAGTGAGAAGTTTCTTATCCACTCACAAGATAATTTATAAATGTTGCCAGTTTAACCTAAGGTATTGTTTACAAGGAAGCACTAAAGATGATATAAACAAGGAAAAGAAAAAAAAATTTTTTTTTTCACTTTTTGTTTACCTACTACTTACTTTTTTTTTGTTGATATAACATTTGACGCTTAATAGCATCAGAAAAGCGTGCTTAATATCTTTCGGGTACCTTGGGCCCACGGTGTACTTGTATATGGCCTCTAGATAGCTGTTCTGGGTGTTTGTGCATGTGAAAATCTATGTTTGTAAATGTACCCATGATACAGGAGAAATCCTAGTGTGGGGCAACGTTTTTTAAAAAGACGGTCAAGTGTAATTTAGGTGACGAGCAACATGGGTTTCTTAGAAAAAGGTCAACCACATCTAATCTTATCCTTTCGCATGAATTCATATCCAAAGGGATGGAGCAGCACGCGCAAGTTGACATAATTTACACCGACTACAGCAAATGTTTTGATCGTATTGATCATCGTGTGTTACTGGATAAGTTATTGTTGGCCGGAATACATGGTGACCTATATCGGTGGTCTGTTCATATGTTGACAATAGGACTCAGGCAGTGGTGCTCCAGGGTTATACATCTGGCTGGACATCAGTTCCCTCTGGAGTCCCTCAAGGCTCAATTCTGGGACCGCTCTTATTCATATTATTTATATCTGATATAAAATATTGCTTTGAAAACTCGTATATTTTACTCTATGCTGACGATATGAAGATACTCAAAATGGTACATGGGTGATTCTACGATAAGAGGTTTCAAGTCCATAGAGATTACGGCCAAGGAGCTAAATGGGATTTTTTTCATTAAATACTTATATTACGATTTTTGTCCCGTTTATGTACCTTATCATGTAAGGGCAAGTCAATTTATAAATATTTTGGTACTTTTTAGAAGGCCAGGGTAAATACATTGGGCAGGGGAGAGAATTTGATGCAATAAAATAATGAATAAAGTTAATTAGATCAACTTTTATCAAACATTGTGCTTAACAGTTATAATCAGACTATCATTTTTATCAGACTTTCATATTAATTACACTACTTTACAACGGTTTTTACCCATAGATGCAACCAATGTGTATCGGTAGAATAATTAACCCTAAGTTGGATACTGAAGTGGAAAAAAAATTAGGGCGTCATGTTTTTAAAATATTTATTATATCTCTATTACACATTTTTGCAACTATCAATCCTTAAAAAACATTTTAAAATTTTTTTTTTGTGCTCTAGTTCATTTTCTCTACTAGAACTGCTGGGCAATGATAGGTAATCCAATGATGGGTGGTCCGTTAGAATACAACACAGGTTTTGTGACTGACGCAATATCAGGGTATTGTGTATGATTCTTGTTTTTGTTGTTAAAATCTAAAGTTTTTGTGAGGCAAAAGTAACAGTCCGTAGCGTGATTTGACGGTTGTCTCCACAACATTGGGACTTCAAATTGCTAGTTTTTTTGCTTTCTGCAGCCCAGGTCGTTAATATACTTCCACAATCTTCAAATTTTTTCACGTTGATAGAGATTAGCTACATCTGAGTTAGTTTGCACAAATATATTGTCTCCCCTGGTCAGTGAATCTCTCCCCTGGCAGGTTTTTTCCCAGGGGAAATACGACAGGGGAGAGATGTTTTCATGAAAAATTAAATTGTTTTAATTGACGTAAGTTTTTTTGAGATTAATTATATATTACACTTTAACAGTTACAGTATTATTAAATTAGGGCAGTAAATGCAAATACATTCAATGAATGTTACAACTTTTATAACTGACCAGTGGAGAGATACAATGACCTTGCGAAAGCACTACTCCGCACTGTCATGTCGCAACAACTAAAAAATAGCGGCACCCTAACGGCTCACGTGTTTAGTTTTGATAACTTCACGTCGATAGATGTCCTTGAGCGCAGTTCAGAATATGGCCGTCTTATATTTACGTTTATATTAACGGAACGAAATTTGCCAGGGTAGATACACAAAAAAAGCTGGACAAAAATTAAGTTTAAAAATTATTGAAAATAAACAACTTTTGCTGTCTTTTTATTTAATACTACTGAAGTATATTTATTTAATTTCGTGTTAAACATACTTTGTTTACCAACTGATACAAAGAACCTATGTACTGTCTGCAAGTTGAACTAAAACCGACAAGAGGACAGGCCAGGGTAGATACTTTTTTAAGCTTCAGCTTAAAATTTCAGAAATATGTGCGTTAATTGGGCATTTAATTGTGATGTTATTTATAAATTACATTAAGATGATATGATTCATTGCAAAAAACAATAACATTTAGAATAAAAAACCAGTTTTAAACTGATTGCCGCACAAGTTACCTCTTATCGTAGAATCACCCACATAATGAATCAGATATACACCTCTTACAGGAAGATCTTTACAGATTTGAGACTTATTGTAACCTAAATAAGCTACAGCTCAATGTATCCAAATGTTATCACGTTACTTATACGCGCAAAAAGACATTGATAGGTACAGACCAACATTGAATGGTCATAGAATTAATAAAGTCAATTCCATCAGAGATCTTGGTGTTATACTGGATAGTAAACTATTATTCGATCAGCATATTGAGTCCATAGTTAAAAAAGCATCAAAAGCGTTAGGATTTATAATTAGGACGTCTGCTTGCTTCCGATCTTTAAAAACAATAAAGATATTATATTGCTCATTCGTACGCAGTCACTTAGAGTATGCATCTCAGGTCTGGAACCCACAATATGAGATTTATAAGTCTCGTATTGAGGCTATACAGAAGAAATTCTTAAGATATCTTGACTTTAGAGCACATCAGTATTCTACAGATTATGATCAACGTTGCCACAGATACCATTTTTTACCTCTTGAATATAGACGACATATAAATGATGTTTGCTTTTTAATGAATATAGCGAATAGCACTATTGACTGTTCCGAGCTTGTTGCTAAGTTAGAACTGCGGACGAATCAACTTTGTTTACGTCAACGTCCACTAATCAACGTTCCTTTTTCCTCTACAAATTATAGGCGAAATGCTTTCTTTGCCAGGAGCACGTCAAGTTTCAATAATCTACCGCGTGAGTTGAACATTGATCTTTTTTGTACTTCCGCTAGCACAACGAGACGGATATTAGCCAAACAATTTTTCAAATGTAATAATGAATAGCACTCAAACTGTGGTGATATGATGACAGGTGGGTGTGGTGCAGTGGTAGTTGCAATTATATAATGCACATAACTTCTTAAATATATATGTCGTGGCCAGATCATAGAATTGATCACTTCATGATGTGGCCAGCCATTTCATGAAATGGTTGCATTTCATGAAATGGCCAATACCCGTTGGCCATTTCATGATATGGCCTGGCCAGATCAATGAATAATCAGCGTTTAACGATATGATCAGCTAAACGCACGGCCACTTCATGATATGGTCAAACATTAGTGATCATATCGTAAAATAGTTACATTATTCACCGTTAGAGGCGCTGATATCGTTTTGTTTTTGTGATGCATCATGGCGGCGGACAATTATTCTGACAAAAAAGCTAATAATAATAAGTAAAGTAGGGTGACCACGCAACGAAAATTAATGGACTATTATTGGATTTCAAAATATGACTTCATGGTAACTGCGGGTGAACTTTTCATAGAATTTTATTTGTTCGATTATTTATCTGGTTAACCTGTGAAACTACAGCACAAAATATCGATGCACGTTACTGCAAACATTTACTATTTAGTATATTGAATCATTTGGGTTAGGTTAGGTTAGAACAGTGACCAATAACGCGCGAAGGCGAGCGAGCGAAGCGAGCGTGCCGCGGCAGCGGCCGCCGAGCGCCAGATCCCCTTAATTTTTGGTGAATCAAGCTATTAAACTTTCGCGGTAACGTGCATCGATATTTTGTGGGTCGAAATTCCGTAGTCTACTCCTTTGCTTGCATGGTACGTGCTTCCTTTATTTGGATTTTTTTATTAAACCTTTGATATCATGGAAACCCTACATTAATGATATGGCCAAACGTGGATGGCCATATCATTAAACGTTGACGTTTCAACGATATGGCCAATTTTAGTTGGCCATTTCATGAAATACGACCATTTCATGAAATACGACCATTTCATGAAATGGCCGGCCACATCATGAAGTGATCAATTCTACGATATGGCCACGACATATATACATATTTAAATAGGTTACCTGTAATACTATAATAACATATACATGTGGAGGCTTGTTATTAGCAATTTTAAGTATCATTTTTTTTAAGCATTTATGTAATTAGTCTGTAAGCCTTCCTTAAAATAATAATAAAAAAAAAAAAAAAAAAAAAAAAAAATATTAGTATTATTATTTTACATTAAGGTTAAAGATCAGTAAATTTTAATGACAGTTTACGTTTACCATACCACAATTAGTTTTGTTTTTAATCATACAATGAAAATAAATCTTATTTGTGTAATCATACAAATTCACAGCAATATCACACTATAAAGTATTTATAAATACAAATTAAAATAATCTGAAATAATGATATGAATTTAGGGATAAGGCCTAAACAAACATTAGTTAACAACTAATGTTTGTTTTTGTAAAAAGTGGTAACTGCATAATTTGCTGTTACAACTAACTATGTACTGTCAAATGTGGTTCTCTACATCAATTTAACCTTAAAGCACTATAGTCCAATTTCTACGACTAAATTACTGGAGAGAACTGATATCTTATGGTTAGACTGGTTGTTAGGTTGACTTCTCATGTTTCTGACATCTAAACTATTAGTACTCTAAAAAATAAGGATTGATTACCATTGATTCAAAAAAAGAAGAAGACTCCTAATAATATCCAGGATTAACACGTTGACGGACAGGACTGCCATGACATTCGCTTTTGGACTATAACTACTGACAGAGCGGCTATAGCAGTCCAAGTTGGCCGTCGCCCTCATGGCTGAGCTGCTAAGACAGACGTTTGATTCGTACAAAATAATGAAAAACATTTTTTAGTGTCACTTGTCAACTTTTCCCAATCCTCTCAGTGTCCATTTGAGCAGTTACTCATAAAACTTTTTATACAAAAAACTAAGTGTCAAAGTGGTGGGCGTCAGTGTCCATCAACGTGTTAATGACCTACCATGCCTTCTGAGGCTCTCGGACAGGTACCTGCAGAATGTTGACCTAAACATGTGCAGCTTAGCCTTACTTATAAATAATTTGCTAGGTACAGTAGTGAGTTAGCCAGGACCTCCTTAAATTATAAGAGAGTGTTGTTCGTTGAGAGGGAAGGATGTAAAACAAAAGTATAAATTAGTAAAGTACTAACAATAGGGTATTTGACTCAAAAAATCTAATTAGTCCGTCAGTTACAATATCAAAAAATATTTGACCCGTATTTTTTCTTTTGTTACGTTAGCCAAAATTGACAAGTTATGACACTTTTAAAATTGGCAAAACGTCACAAGCAAGTTAAATTTTTACTTGCTTCTGGCGTCACAAGCCCCCACTCTTGAGTTTTGATACGTTTTTTTCCAAAATTAAATATTCATAGATTCAACAAAAGAAAAAAACGTGTGTGGACAAGAGGCCCAACTGGTGGACTAATTAGATTTGTAATTTATTGATGCTGTCAACATGATTAGCCTTCTACAGTTAGGGTCTCCACACTTATCGACGCGGAATGGACTTAGACTTGGCTCAGCGGGCTATAGGTCTAGTGCATAACTGAGTCAGTTGCCTGAGGTAGCTATGCGCTGCGGGAGAGGTGTGGTGACGCGACGTGAGAGCTCACTGATTCGTCAACTTGTGACAACTGTCACCCTCCGCGCAGCTACCTCAGGCACTGACTCAGTTATGCGCTAGACCTATAGCCCGCTGAGCCAAGTCTAAGTCCATTGACGACGTCTGTGGTCCAGTGGTTCGAGTGTCGGACTGCTGATCACGAGGTCGTGGGTTCGATTCCCACAGGACTCAAATATTTATGTGATGAATATAAGTGTTTGTGTTCGTCTGGGTGTTTCTTATGTATTATAAGTATGTATTTACAAAAAAAAAAAAAAGTATATAAGTATTATATCCATTGTCTAGTACCCATAGTACAAGCTCTGCTTAGTTTGGGACTAGATGGTGCTGTGTAGAAAAATGTCCCAAAAATATTATTATTATTTGTATCTCGCTCTTGTCACGGCTCATCTTCCGTGCGGAAGATGTCCGGTCCTTTGGAAGGCATACACGGGGACACAGGTCCAACGCGCAGAGGCCCCTTTGAGAACTTTAATCTAAAATGGGGTGGGGCATCAACCGGAGACTATCCACGGCTGCACTATTGGAGTACAGTCATGGACCGTCCCAGGTGGGTGCAAAACTATTGTGAAATATGGTAAAAATAAAACTGGTCTATGGGATGGGGTGGTAAATGGACTATTTAACTTCTATTGCCGGAAGAAAACGGCGTCTGCCTTTCAACATTTAAAATTGAAAACTGTTGGCAGACGGTGACTCGCCAGCTCACTAGCTGGGCCCCCTGAAAGCTTATTATTATTATTATTATTCCGCACGCCGGTTGAAAGTACTACGCACCTGTCCTTTTTGAAGAACATTTCCAATTACATTGATGTATGTCCTTCTAGGGCGTCCTCTACCGGCGTTTTCACTGACAACTGTCTTATAAATTCCTTGTTTTTGAAATATGTATTGTAACTGCATTTAACCAGACAGAAACTTGACCTGCTGTTTCGGACATCCACTCTCTTCTTAAACAACCACTTTCTTGAAAAATGTACCAGATTTTCTTATGAATGGTTGTTTGACCTGCAATTAATGCTGTTGAAGACCAGCATAAGTAGTGATACCTGATAATATCATCATAATGGCACCAACCCCCTTGAGAAGGCTGCCATTTTGATTTATGACCTGCCCAGTAATGTTGGTGTTCATTAAAATTGTAATATCTTTGGATTACAGTCATTCGCTATACGCTTAAATAAAAAAGGGTCCTTTTATACTTGCTGAGTTCTTTACTGGGTAAGTGCTTTAGTGACTATTTTAATAAGCCCTTTGGCACGGTAATGTTAAACATTACCATGCCTTTGGTAAGGCAACAAAGCAATTTTTCATGAGTATGGAATAACAGAGCAAATTTTTTTTGATATCTTTTTTTATATTCTTTATAGTTAAAGGAAAGTATGCAAATAAAAAAAAAAACGCAGCGCTCCTAGATCCATAGCTATTACAATTTTTAATAAACGCCAGGCCTATACTCTGTTTTTTAGGTATTTAAATAAGTAAATGTAAACAATCTTGATGTGAGTTTTAAAATGTGAAGTATTACTTAAAATTACTAAAATGATTGGATTTTCTAAAATTATGCATAATTCCTTGTAAGTAGACATTTTCAGATATGTTTAAAGCAGATTTAGATTAAAAAAAAAACAAGTTTGTTTGCACACACAGCTTGTGCAAAAGTTTTCGCAAACGGTATTGTCGGTATTAGAGCCTATGCACACCACGTCTTTTTAACGCGCAGTCGACGCGCGTTTCTGTCATACTTCATACTTAAAAAAACGTCATTGTGATTTTTTATGTATGGAGTTTGACGGAAACGCGCGTCGATGGCGCGTTAAAAAGACGTTGTGTGCTTAGGCCCTTAATGGTACTGCGCGGTTTATCGTTTTGCCATGCTTACTTGTGCAGATTAGAACTTTTGCAAATAAGATTAAGCGTGTGGCCGAATCTTACAAGAAATTATAGCAACCTTTTTTCAAACTGCGATGTAGCTTGCCATAGCGGCCGTAAACGCGCATGCGTCGTTTCGATCTAGCCGGATTCGGTCTAGCCGGATTCCCGGCTTGCCAGTTTCCGCCGGTTCAGGGAAGTGATCAAATTCGGTATTTATTGTGGCGATTCGTATTTTGCTGCCATGTCGGAGTTATTCACAAATAACGAGTTCGAATCTCATCGCCGAGTAACTTAGGAAAATATGGTGATTCGTTGTCAGTGCGAGTGAATTGACACATACTATTTAGCGATTATGGCGTTACTGGTGGCGTGGCGGCCCGTGTCTCGAGTCAGGAAGCCTACGATGTCTGTCGACTACTATAGTTCAAATTTGTTTTAGGTAGTTAATATTCAAATTGTGGGTGATTGTACATGCATTAAGGTGCCTTTCCACCAGAGATGTGTTATGCAGCTATGCTGCGAGAATGTAAAAGCTTAGCTACGAAACTATGTGACCGTTTCCACTGATGCTAAGCTATGTAGCGGAGCAAAAAATGTGCTATGAAAATACTACACCACTCGCGAACATCCATAGCACGCATCCATAGCTCACATCCATAGCACGCATCCATAGCTCACATCCATAGCACGCATCCATAGCTCACATCCATAGCACGCATCCATAGCTCACATCCATAGCACGCATCCATGGCTCACATCCATAGCACGCATCCATAGCTCACATCCATAGCACGCATCCATAGCTCACATCCATAGCACGCATCCATAGCTCACATCCATAGCACGCATCCATAGCTCACATCCATAGCACGCATCCTTCCATATAAAAAACGTAGCTTAGTTGAATTAGTTTCCACCAGTGCTATGCTATGTGGATCAATGAATATGATTGGTGGATATCAAACGCATCCATAGCAGCGTTGCATAGCACATTTCTGGTGGAAAAGCACTCTAAATGTATCTGTAATCAAAAAATTATTGGTGGCTTCGTATTAAAATTTATTTACTACGACCCGCATTTGTTGTTTGTCCGTAATTTTTCTGCGTACTATTTGGAACTGCCTATATTCCAATAATCAGGATATCAAATTCAATTCTGTATATTTTTTAAATTAAAATAGCGCCGATGTACTGCGACGCGCGTGCGTGCTATTGACCTCATGAAACTTTAAAAGGGTAGTTGGGACCAGCCACTTCTCTTCGGTTTAGACACGTATCGGCATGTGCATCGCGTAAACATACGATGACTGTTTGGGGGATATTTGTAATGATTATACTCGGTGGATAAGTTTACAAATACGATTCTTATTGCGGAGCAATAGAGCCTTAGAATGATTGTTTCCAAATGTTTTTGTATCGTGCGGTACGAAGATTCCTAATGTGAATTGTGCCTTCGTCTGTAGATAATAAAGTCGCGTATTCATTAGGGCATAAATGTCGTGGGACATTTCATATTAATAGTGGTAACGGTCAATGGCCGTACGACTATCCTATAAAGGTGTTGGGCGAGGCTCTTGGCCATTAGGTCATGAGGCTCTCGTTAGGTGGCTGGATCTAAGTCTGGAAATTAAGTAGGTACTTATAATTTCGGACTTCCATGTTGTTATTGTTTTGATTGCTTGTCTTTTGAGGTTAGAAATAAAATTTTAGGACTTTGTGACTGGTGGAACAGACGATGTGTTTGTATACCGAAAAAAATATAATGAACATACGTAGGGCGTTTGTGCACTACAAGGAGTAATATTGTTCGGCAGTCCGATTTTTTACGAACCGATGTGACATGAATAAAACGGATGATTGGCTTGTGCATTTGTCCGTCTTTACTCGGATCGGTGAGGCGCAGTTTAGGGTAGCTCTCTTTGAAACTACGCGCCCCGCCCGCTCATGAATAATACTGATCGCGGATGCAGTTCACAAGCATAATCACGTTTTTCATTACTGTCATCTCGGACCAGATACGGTCCGGAATGGAGAAAAGTAAAATGTCGGACGGTATAATTACGTATAGTGCAGAAACTAGTATAAACATTTATGGCGTGTCATATCGGACCGTAAAAAATAGGACTGCCGGACAGTAAAATTCCTTGTAGTGCACAAACGCCCTTACGTTTTCAACCGATTTTTTTGGTAAATTTTTGCCAAAACCACACGACGACAACACGAAAGTCGAGTTACGATTGTCAAACAGGCGCGGCAGGAAACAGTGCTGCCATCATGTATACAGAGTGGAAAAAATCAATGGGCCCTGAAGGGAAACCACTTTAAATCCTTAAGATAGATTATTTTTCTTAAAGGAAACATTCCTTTATTTTTAAAAAGAAACAAAACTGCATTCACAGATTTCTAGATAAGCTTACCTTAACCGGGAATCGAACCAGCTAAAAATAAAAAAAATAAACCCTCGCTATTTTATTCTACTAATCGATAGGATTATTGTCAAACGGAACGTTCTATTTTTAAACTTTTCGCCAGAACGCCCCGTCTAAGAAAGAAAATGTGCATAGAATTATTATTACCAATTAAATGATTTTCTTATCTAAGTATTCAACGAGGTACTTGTAATAAAAAAAAACAAATACACTTAGAGATAAATTAGCAAGCTTGTACTTCATAGAATGTCTTTGGATGTTAGACTTTAAAAAAAAAATTAACGTGTCTTTTACTTGTTAAAAGTGAACAGTTCTAGTTTAGGTAATGTTGATTAAAGCCCTTATGTACTACCTAAATATTAGATTTCATGGATATCTTGTACGACAGACGAGTGTAAGACCTAATGTTTATTCGAGAAAGGGGAATGCCAAGATTTCCTTTACGACTCGGCCAGAATGGACAAAGATGAAACATATCTTATTAAAAAGGGCAAATATTGTAGCATGTATTACAATATCAACATTCCCGCTGGAAGTACACCAAGAAAAGTTATAGGTCGATAAAGTTGACCTTAATAGTAGATTTTTAACCTAGGGAAGAAAAGGAATTCGAAAATCGAACTAAAATTTTCTTTATACTCCGTCTACATTTTCATGAATATTTTTTTAACCATTATTGTATTGATAGACCTTCAACATTTTTGTAAAAATCTTAATATTATTGTTTGATTAAAGCATTTATTTATGTGAGTAACAAAATTAAACCATTTTTGGTCAGAATAGTACCTAAATAACCAAACCAAAACCAAAGCAAAATAAATCTTATATTATTTTGAAATTATCGTTTATTGACGTTGCCATGGCAACGATGGTAAAACATGCATGTCATAATATCAAATTATATTAAAATCATACTTTTACTAAACAAAGTATTTTATTTAACAAAAATCTTGCCCAACCGGAATCCATAATATTGTATTCACGATAGGAATATTATACGTATAATATGGTTACTTACTTCGATACAGATACTTACTTTGTCGCATTTAATCGTAAGAATTAAATGGAAGTTATTTTAATTGTGACAAAGGTGTTGTCGCCATTAAAATAAAATCATAACAGTATTCGATTTCAAACGTAATCGATTATCAAGTATGTGTAGAATCGAATGGAATATAAAATAAAAAAGAAATACAGTAATAATAGCATGTTTGAAAATTATTTCATACTATTACAAATATTAGTTTAAAATTAGTATAAATCAAAGAGATTAATTAAATATGATAACTAACATTATTGAATGTCTTTGGTACCTATACATACTCAGCATAATAAAATATTATGTTATTTATTGTGTTTCGTATAAGAAAAAGTAGCCCGTTTATGATAAATCACAAGAATAGTGACAAACCTGTTGTGTTTATGTAGTGGTTACTAGGATTATTCGTTACAGTTTATTGCTAATAAAGCTTAGTACTATAATTAGTTGCTATTAATGGAAGAGCACAATTCACATATCTCAAACAAGAAAAATGAATAAGAAATAAACACTTTGTTACCTAAATAACATGATATTATTATGATATAATTATTTACAATTACATATTGTTTCATGGTTGTAATCGATTTATAAATGTAATTTTAGTATCGATATAATTATATTTTTATACTGTGCAACATTTCTATTTGCAGTTGTAGATAAAAAAAGCGTTGAAACTTACTAACCAATATATTAAAATACTATTTAACATGACTATCCGACGGTGTACTTCTCCAGACTTTATATAAATTGCATAAATCTTACAAAAAATAAACGCGAATTATCAAAATTACGGCACGTCTGTTCATACTACTTTGTATTGGCCGGATCTTGGCATTCCCCTTTTATCTCTAACATTGACTGTATCGACTAGTGAAATAAAATAGCGAGTGTTTATTTTTTAATTTTTTTAACTGGTTCTATTCCCAGTTTAGGTAAGCATGTCGAGAAATCTGTGAATGCAGTTTTGTTTCTTTTTAAAATTAAAGGAATGTTTCCTTTAAGAAAAATAATCTATCTTAAGGATTTAAAGTGGTTTCCCTTCAGGGCCCATTGATTTTTTCCACCCTGTATATTTTTTTAACTTAGCCATCGCAGTTAGATATGGTTAGTAATTTAAGATGGCGCCTATGCTACTGCAACGCGCATGTGTAAAGTGCATACCATGTAATGCGCATGCTTGATATTGATCTCGTAAAACTTTTAGTACCTAGTTGAGACCGCTCAGTTCTCTCCGCTTCGGACATTTACTCGGTACTTCGTGCGATGTCTCGATATGTCTGAATGGCGGATATTAATAATGATAATTCTTTGCGTAAACGCTTTAGACGGGTTAGATTTTCACCGTGGAGCTATCGGGCTCGCAACATGTGTGTGTTTTTGAATGTGATTGTGTGTTTGATACTGCATCTACGGTACAGTATGGCTGACTTATTTTGGCCGCTCTGAAAATAGGCTCTCTGAACTTTTGCGCATGTATACTCAGGAAGGAAACAGTCTTTGCTTAACTAATGGCCGATCATAATTTCTGGTGGATTAAACTCCTATTAAATTTTAGTTAAAAGTAATTTTATTCGAAATAAAATCTATAATAACTGTTGCCATTCTTTGTCTATTACAGCAAGCGTAGCATGACCACCACTAGGGTTTTGTCGAAGGAAAAAAAAGTATTGCCATTGTGTTTACGTCATTTTGTCTTCCGTCGACAAAACTCTTGTTTATGGTGGTTGTGTTATGCCTGCAGGTGCAAAGTTCAGTGACTTATAATTGTGTGTTCTGCTAGATCCTTTATGATATATAATAGTCTCAAAGATGGATTTCCCATTATTAAATCCGTCGCCTGAAATTTTGACGTCTATTCCAGTTCGCCCGGTTTCTCGAAGAACGTCGGTTGACGACGCGATGACGTTGTTCAGATTGACAGCAACTCTTTGGATTCTGGTGCAGGGTTTATAATTTTGAGCCTTGGTTCTTTGTGTTTACGGACAACTTATTACTTAAATATCGGACACGAAGACATCCATCATTCTTCACTTCATATCTTCCATAACTTTCATGTGAGGAATATGACGTTTTGACAGAATTTTTATGCAAAAGCTGTCAAAACGTAAATATAATTACTCAGATTAAAGAAGACCCAGAAAGAACTGAGCCACAGTAGACATATAAGCTACTAGTTGCGCGCAGAAGGTTTGCCGATGACTGCGCCTCCCACTTCACCGACCGCTACCCGCGCTCGTCTGAATCGTACCGACCATCGACGCGTGACGTCATGAGGCCATCGGCAAACCTTCTCCGCGCGACTTATAAAGCAGTACTTCAACTACCTACAATCGTCCGATTTGACACACTCACACAGACACGCACTGCAAAAAAACAAATAAGGTATTTTCGGGATGCAGTTCCATACAAAAACAAAAAACTACTCAGTGTACAGAGCGTGTCTGTGTGAGTGTTTCAATTCTTGAGATTATAGTAAGTTGAGGTACTGCTTTAGCTTATAATTATGTCTACTGTGACTGAGCGGTCCCAATTATAGTGTGCTTGATTTTATCATGCCTTTTACATATGCAGTTCGAAATGCTATCTGCGCCGTCTTAGAATACTACTGTTTGCGATGTGTGTAAGAGTGAGTGATACATGGAGTGTAGCATAATCAGCCTATTACTGTCCCAATGAAGGGCCCGGCCCTCTTTTTAGAATAAGAAGAATTTAGGCCTTAGTCACGCCAATGCCTGATGCGGGTTCGCGTATTAAACACACCATCGAGAACATTTTTATTTATGTGTTAAAATCTGTGCACTTATTATGGTGCCTTTGGGAAAATTGTGGATGTTATGGTCCGGCTAACGCTAAATCTTATTTGCACAAGTTAGCATGTACGTGACGGCAAAACGGTATACCTACCGCCGACAATACCGTTTGCACAAACCGTTTGTGCACGTAAGTCGCTGCATTTAGCCAGACCTTTAGATGTTGTGAGTAAACCAAAGATGGCGGCCGATTCCATTGCGAGACGCATGTGCAGAGTGCTCGAGGGTCATAACCAACGCGCATGCGCCATTGATTGTCCTCATTGAAGTCTACCTGCAGGCCGGCCGGTTCAGTTGACTCCGGCTCGATCTAGTGATCGGTAAATTGACGACCCGAATATTAAGATCCGATATTCTGGATGCTAATGTGTGTGATTGGAATATGGAATTCTGCAAGTGATTTATGGAATTATAGGGCATGGTTAACAAATGTGAGGTGGCCGCCGATAGCACTGCGACTGCGACACGCCTTTGCAAAGAGCATATGGACGGCGCATGCGTAAGTGATCGAATCAATTAAAAACTTGCAGCCTGGCCGGTACCGTGGACTTAGCAGTTACTCCATGATTTAAATTGCATCAGTTTTTGTTTAAAGTTTGTCCCAAGTCCGTGTGTATCTGAATTTAACTGCGAATAAATAGTCTCTTTTATGTGGCCGCCTATGACGTTGCAAGGCGCATGTGTAAAGTGCAACCCATGTCACGCGCATGCGTGATATCGACTCCATGAAACTTAAGTGGCTAGTTGGGACAGCCTAGTTCTCTCTGGTTCAGACAGGTGCTCAGTACTTCGTATAATGATTTGCTATGTCTCAATGGTGATGGTAATTCTTTGTGTAGACAAATAAAATATACCAAAAACCCCCGGCCCCGGTCGGTTGTTTACTCAATGAAGCTAGTGATTTTTAGTGTATTTTTGGGAACGAAATATCTTGGCGCCGTTTTACTAGTTACGTGGAATCTAAATACTAGTGTATATAATTGGTGTAAGAAATACTGCGAGTGTTATGTAGAAAATTGCGGATGATAGGTATAGTGAGTAAATCTAAGATGGCCGCCGATGCCAATACGACGCGCATGTGCAGAGTGTCATAACCAACGGTCTAGTGATTGGTAGACTATTTAACGACCCAAAAACATCTGGCACCTGTTCTAGATGATAAAGAGTGGTGTATGCAATTCTGCAAGTGATAATTATGGAGTTATGAGGTGTAGTGAGTAAATCTAAGATGGCCGCCACGCCGATGCCATTGCGACTGATACACGCCTGTGCAAAGTGCATCATATCGACTGCGCATGCGTTAGTAATGATCCAATTAAAATTTACCTGCAGCTGGGCCGGTTCTGGTAGTAATAGTACCCATAACGTGATTGATATCACTTAGCAGAGGAAATCGCGAGCGAAAGTTAAGCGCAGTTCAGACTATGCTGTACTGTTTCCCTATATAGTAAAGCATATTGCATCATAAGCTATAACTATATAGCATGCCGTTCACACTATGCGCTATATCGCAACCCAGTCTACTATGTACCTATAGCAAGTTATTTGACGGCGATCCGTCGGGCGACTGACGGGGTAGAAGTGAGGCGGGGCGGGGACCGGAGAATAGTACGATATAGCTCTGAGAATCGCTTAAGTTTACCGCGTACCAATACTTTATTGCATAGCGTTGTGTGAACGTGTCTATATAAAATGTATGCTGAGCGATATCGTTGTGCTATACAATTTTTGCTATTTGCTATACAGCATGTTAACTAACGAAAGGCGTTCCCGTTAACCACCAAAACTGTAGCGTCAGTACAAACCAAAAAAAAAACAATAATATAAAGAAAAAAAATTGGTTCGTGAAAGCAATGCTTACTGTACGGTGGGCCAAAGTGGTTTACCAGTTTTGACAACAGTTCCTATCAAATGAAAATATCGCTAAGGTTGTTGTCAGATAATTTTTCCAAGTGAAAATCGACCTTATTGTTTTATAACGTGCAAACGAACTTCAATCTTAAGGTGCGTACAGATTATGTAACATGTTGTGTAACTAGTGTTTTATAACATGTCCATCCACAATATGTAACATTATTTTTCAACATTGCAACATATAAAAATACTGTACACATTAGAATAACATTGCAATATAACCATGTTATATAACATTGTCGTTTGTTGTTCTGCAGTGCTGTTCGCAATGTCGATACGAGAGCACGTTTTGCTAGCTGCAGCAGCGACTGTTGTACTTTTAAATAACAAAAGAAAAAAACGTAAATGCTGGATTCGTCCTAGTTTATTGACATTATTGTAAATATTAATAACATGTTATATAACACGTTTGTTATTATAACATGTTTTATAACATTCAGACTCCACATTACTGAAACATGTTATAATATAACAACGTTTTATAACATGTAACACGTTATATAATATGTACGCACCACAGATTAGTACGCACCTTTAGGGTGGTAAACCACTTTTATGGCCGAGTGTACGTACATGCGCTTTTGTCTATCATTGTGGAAAACACGGCAACATTGCATTTAACCTATCTACACTATTTTTGTTTGTAACAGGCCGTTCCGAATTGCCTTTTTTCTTGCTTATTTTTGTATTTTTTTTATTTTAATTTTCATTTATTCTATGAATGATGTAAATTAACGGGTTTACCGGAACGCTCTCTGTTATTTCACGTACTGTATATTATAGCGTAGTCTGAACTGCGCTCTAGTTGTGATATACAGGCACATGCGACCTTTTAGGCCCCTTGCCTACGGCAACTTTTTTTTAGCGTTGCTGTCGCGCGTTTTTTAAACGCTCTTCTGCATCGCTACTGAATCTACTACTATCGCTTACACACACATGGTATCGTTTGGGCGTATTATGTCCAATTCGCAAAATGTCCAACTGTCCAATTTTCAATTGGTCCAGTTCGCAATTGGTCCAGTTCGCAGTTGGTCCAGTTCGCAATTGGTCCAGTTCGCAATTGGTCCAGTTCGCAATTGGTCCAGTTCGCAATTGGTCCAGTTCGTAATTGGTCTAGTTCGCAATTGGTCCAATTCGCAATTATGGGGCGTCCGTCCAGTTCGCAATTAGGGGGCGTTTTGCATACCATGTGTGTGTGTACTTATGTTTTGGACAAATAAATGATCCTAACTTATCGCTACAGAATCTGGGCGAACGTGCCTACACAGCCAGTGATAACATCGCGGCTGTATAGGTACACATGCGCGACAGCATCGCTACAAAAAGTCGCCGTGGGCGAGGCCTCTTATCTTTGTCTCTGAGTGCCAGACGTAATATAAGGCCCACAGTGTACCTACTTACTACATACAGTGGGTATGTCAAAATGATGTAGGGGCGGAGGTTATGTCCCAAGTATGCAGTATGGCTACTCGGGACATAACCTCCGCTCCTTCACCCCGCAACCCCCCGCACAATGTTCGTCATGGACGACAATAACTTATGCTTCACAAAATCTTCAATCTATTCAAAACGTCATATTCTGACAAGATAAATCATTTGTTTTAGTTAATTCATTTAATCGAAAGTGTATAAAAAGACAGACTTTTGAACTCAATTAAAATCAAGTACAGCGGTGCTACAACTTCGGTGCCCTAATAAGAAATGCTTAGGCTTTAAAATTTGAGGATATTATTAATAATTATAAACTTTCACCTAAACTTATATTACTTACTTCACGCTCTTGTTATGAATATTTTCATAGTTATTAGTCATTATTCTCGTGCTGGGGCGTTCAATAGTTTAGTAACATTTTAATCTAATGAAACAATAAATGTTATAAATGCATAATATTTTTTTACCCTTCTGTTTGAGCCTAGAGCATTTTGTTCCTTTAAGCCTGGAGTTTGTATAAGATACCTAATAATAATTTGTAATTCACCAGATATGTACGCATCTCCCACACACTCAAGCTTCGAGGTCCTGGATCCGCATGATCCCACACTGAGCCGTCTTGCAACCCTTCTCTTTAAAAGGACAAATGATTACCTACAAGGCGAGATTGCGTGCGGGGGAGTAAGTATTTTACCATTTTTTCAGCCTGTTTAGTTTAAGATAATATACACACGGTTACTGGATATTGGTCACGATCCCGTGGCAGAATTACAGCACATGTTATCCATTATTTAATAGCCCAGTAATGGTTTATGTAAAAGTGAACCATTTTCGAGGTATTATCTGGAAGGTCTTTCCCTTCTAAAAATAATAATAAAAAAACATAATTATGGTGATAGATCGATTAGAACGCCGCACAATGATTGTTGATCACAGTCCCGCATGAGCCAAAAATGATAAAAAAAATCAAATATCTCGATTTGGCACACGAGGTTGTTGACATGTGGGATGTTGAATCAGCAGTCATTGCCGATAGTCGTTACAGCCAATGGCTTAATAGCCAAGAGTCTCGACCAACATCTATTGAGGCCCTTGTTAGGCAGCAGAAAGCGGTACTGGACACGGTGCTTCCTCTCTAGAGCCCTGATCCGCCGGTAGCTTGGGGGCTACTATTCTTTTATATTTTAAATGTGTATTTTTTACTTTTTTAATACGTTAAAATATAATTTAACGTGTGTTTACAAAGAATAAACGAAAAAAAAATTATATCTCGAAAAATGATCATTTTTGCATATACTATTTCTGGGTGTGGATAATACGTCATACAACTCTGCCAGGGAATCGTGAAAAACAAATAGAAACCTTGAATATAAAAAATAACAGCTTTAAGTTTCCTAGTACTTAACAAAAAATGTTAAGAATTTCTTCTAGAAATTCCACATATTCCATTGTTTTGGCCTAATTAATGTTTATTAAATAAAACCTTATTACTCTACGTTTAGGATCACTACATATTGCTGGAGGAAATTAACCGACTGGCGATCACGAAATACACCGACCTGCGAAACCTAGCCGTAAACCTGAACAGGACGCTGACAGAATATAATGATTTATGTAAGTTATACTTTTAACATGTGCAGACACAGAATTAGAATTTAATGAGACTACCATCTATCCTCTACCCTAAGGCCCTTCTTACATTACGATGTTTACACATTAAGCGATTTCGCACTGCATCCGATCCGAATCCTGGTCGAAAAACTGGTCATTGTCAACTCATTTTTATTTATTTTTTTGCTGTACCTATTTCGATGCTTTTCTTTTTAACCCAAAGGTTGACTGGTAGAGAATGCCTTATGGCATTAAGTCCGCCTTATGTACCACCATAGTGCATAGAAGTATAAATAAATAAAATAAATAAATAAATCCGTGAAAATACGTTCCGAAGTAGTCATAGAACTATTTGTATGGTAGTTTACGCACTACATCCGGCATTCGTCATCCGATTTCTATCCGTCATCCGTGAGTCTCCAATTCGGAAGAAATATTGACGGACTGAAGTAGCCGTAGTAAAGTTTGTATGAACGCTTTCGCACTACCTCGGATTCAAATCGGACGTCAAATAAATATGCCAAAGATGGCCCCTGAATTGTTTGAATTTGGATCAGAGATCGGAATAGTGCGTAAGCAACATCCGAATTCGGTCCGAGTTTTTTATATCCGTATTTTCACGGATTCGGATCGGATGCAGTGCGTAATCGCTCTATGACATTCGCATATTAAAAATAAAACAAAATTAGGCGCCATTTGACACGAACTATCAAACGGGGCCTAAACGAGTTGACAGAGGGGAAATGTTCCCTAAGACCACTCCCGACTGTGTCGACCGCGTTGCTCTAATCCTCTACCCCATCACTGGTAAGTACATGTACTACGACATAAGTCATGCGCTCCGGCAATCTTCCTCTATCTTCGGCAATACGGTTGGTTTATTCCACTTTGTTCACCTGGATGATGTCACCTAGCATTTATTTCACCTAACAATATCACCCAGGTTAATTAGTTCGACATATTTGGTCTCCTTTGTTCACCTTGGAATTAAATCACCCAAGTGAACAGTTGCTACTTTTTTTATTAATGTTGTGGACTTTATTCACTCACATACAACATGCTAAAAAAAAACAAATCAAAGCCAACTTAATATTAAAATCACGCACACTGAATACATCACCACGAAGGCCAGTATATCCTTATGGCAATGCAAGAGACTACTCGGCAGGAACTGGGGCATTAGTCCTAGGATCACCCACTGGCTTTACACCACAGTCATCCGACCAATTATAACATACGGCTCCCTAGTCTGGTGGCCCAGAACGGACTATAGCACGGCCCAAAAAACACTAGAAAAACTGCAGCGGTTCGCTTGCGTAGCGATCACGAGCTGTATGAGAACCGCACCCACCGCCGCTCTACAAGCAATGCTGGGACTGCCACCGCTACATCTTATCGTACGGGAGGAAGCAGCAATAGCCGCTCTCAGACTCAGCATAGCCGGCACTCTGGGAAGTGACTCCAGAATAAAACACATTCGTATAAAAGACGAAGCAATCAAAAGGCAACCCATGATAGCAGCACCCACCGACAGAACCAAAAAGACATACAACTTCCAGAAACACTACAATATACAGCTTGAGGAAGAATCACGTGACTACTCAGGCCCGAAAGAGATGAGAATTTACACTGATGGTTCGAAAACTGCCTCCGGCACCGGAGCCGGAGTCTTCTCGAACGACCTTAACATAAAAATATCAAAAACGCTAGGGGCACTCAACACGGTCTATCAGGCGGAATGTGTAGGCGTCATCCAAGCGGCATATGCCATAGAAGCCAGGAAAGTCACGGACACCCATATCCGTATACTCTCCGACAGCGCATCCGTCCTTCAATCCCTGAACAAGAACCATATTACTTCAAAACTTATACTAGAATGCCATAATGCACTGGAACGTGTATCGGTATTAAACCGCAACACAATAACACTGCAATGGATAAAAGGACACAGTGGATCACTAGGAAATGATGCAGCCGACGAACTGGCCAGGAGGGGATCTGGCACGGTGACCTATGGCCCTGAACCTATAGTACCCATCCCCTTCAACCAACTACGCAGGTGGCTCCAGGAGTTTACTCACATACAGGCACAGAGCTGGTGGACTTCAACCCCGGGCTGCAGGCAATCCAAGGAGGCCATGCCACTAATGGATAGCAAACTGACAAGGCGCCTGCTGCGCCTGGACAGGAGCAGCCTGCGAATGGTGACCGGAACGATAACCGGACACTGCTCACTAAATAAACACTTCCACACGATAGGCATAACGGACAGCCCTCTGTGCAGAGCATGTATGGGGGCCGAAGAGACGGTCGCACACGTGCTCCTGGAATGCACAGGGGTCACCCAAATACGAGAAGCAACCCTTGGCGCACCGAAATCACTCGCAAATGTTCTGAGCGGACTGAGAGCCCTAATCTGCTTCTGGAAGGAGGTGGGCTGGCTGGAATGATGGCCGCCATGGCCCACGTACAATGGTCCACTTAAAGGACTAAGTGCGGAAACCACATCTCCTAACATAGAACATAGAATATTAAAATCAATTTAATGTAAAAATGAACAAAGCACAAACAAGAGGTGTAGGGAGGTGGGAGGGATTCCCCTATACAGTTGTGGCTCTCACATACACACGACGGAACAAAACTGCTTGGCGCCAGACTTTAATGTGAGGGTGGTAGCTACCCAGGTGGACCGTATAGATCTTACCACCCAGCGTGCTGGTTTTTTTTGGATCTTACAACACGCGTCTATTGTCAGCGTGCGATTCTATATTCTAGCCCATCCCCACACGGGAAACTGTATTAAATACCATCTTCGCGCTATCGTATTACCGAAGATAGACGAAGATTGCCGAGGCGCAAACATAACGTCGTATTACTGTAGTCTCTCTTTATATCACGGCTCATCTTCCGTGCGGAAGATGTCCGGTCCTTTGGAAGGCATAGACGGGGACACAGGTCCAACGCGCAGAGACCCCTTTGAGAACTTTAATCTAAAATGGGGTGGGGCACCAACCGGGGACTATCCACGGCTGCACTATTGGAGTACAGTCATGGACCGTCTCAGGTGGGTGCAAAACTATTGTGAAATATGGTAAAAATAAAACTGGTCTATGGGAGGGGGTGTTAAATAGACTATTTAACTTCTATTGCCGGAAGAAAACGGCGTCTGCCTTTCAAGTTTGAAACTGAATTGTGTTGGCAGACGGTGACTCGCCAGCTCACTAGCTGGGCCCCCTGAAATGCCACCAGTATACCTATATACTGGTGGCATTTCAGGCCTACACCTCTAGCTGCTCACACTTGTTGTCCCCTTCCTAGGGGAAGGGGACAACAAAGGTGTGAGCAGCTAGAGGTGTAGAGAGGTGTGGTGGTGTAGAGAGGTTGCCGTCGCGGGTCTAAAAGACCCGGAGTGGGTTTCCCCGCTATTACGCCATTAGACACTTCCACCTCCGAGCATATAGCTCTGGCGGCTCCCCTCTGGCCGGCCGATAAAGGCAAGACAGAGTTGAGAATCCTGCGGGCACTCTTGGGGTTCCACTCCAGCCAGCCAATAAAGGCAAACTGAAGACGAGGCCCTGACCGACTGTCTGAGGCAATAAGGTACGCAGTGTCGCCACTCACCAACAGCTCGCCACAAGTTGCCCTGCGGATTGTAAGCTTTTCAGTTGACCTCATTACACATTTTTTACTATATTATGGGGTTGTAGAAAGCTAGTCTAATGTTCCCTCCGGTTTTACGTTAATCACATGGTGAGGTAACGCGGGGGTTTACTGTAGTAATTATTATTAATATAATATTATTTGTTTACAGACACCACCACCATAAAGCCTCTACTTACGCAGGTGGACAACATCGACGTAATGGTGGCCAAACTTGAAGAGAATGCCTATCGTTTGGACAGTTATACCAAGCAGCTGAAGACCCGCATTAAGGAAATGTACGATACGAAATGAACAGCAGAACAGAATTTATCAAATACCTGGGCCCGCACTATGAGGTGTAAACTATCATAGTTCTGTCACAGTCTACCTATATCTTACTCCTTACAGTCGGTCAACGTGGAACATTGTCGCAGAGCAATCGTGCCGGGGGTTGCAGGGTGAAGGAGCGGAGGTTATGTCCCGAGTAGGCTTACTGCATACTTGGGACATAACCTCCGCCCCTATATAATTTTGACATTTCATAGGACCTGTCAAATGTATGGGCGTTGACCCACTGTATGTAGTAAGTAGGTACACTGTGGTTCTATCATTCATCCGTTGCGCGAGAGTAATGTCACTAAATGTAATGAATGGCGCCGAGAACTATGATAATTTATACTTTTTAGTACGAACCCTGGACTCCAAATTCTACTAACAAAATTGTCTAGACAATCGAATGCGCAACAGTACAATTTTCGATTCAGTCGATTGTTTTTTTTTTTGCAACAATCGCCCATCGCTGATCGGAAACGCGCGATGGGCATCGCGTGCTCTAATAGGTCACCCGTTGGACCATCGCACGATCATTTTCATCGCGCGACGAAATCGCATCGTTTGCTCGTACGATCGTAGTAGGACGACGACTCAGCGTTGTTAGGACATCTGTCATCTTCTATTCTCCTCAGCTAAATCTAGTTTAGAACTAGAGACTTGAGCTGTTATAATTAATACGTGTCTAGTTTGTAAGCGAAGCAACAGAAGGCAAGGCTCAAAGATTGAGGGTAGATGAGGTTTTCGTGAAGAAGGTTAAGCAGCATCCTATTTGCGTAATGCAGCGTATTTACCTAGCCAACGAAGGCCAACGAACGTTCGTCATTTGTAAAATTTGGCAGAACTTTGTATAGAACTAATCTGGTGTCATTCGGTTTTTAGCGGTATCGACACGCTAGATATACAGGCTGTAAGGGAAACACCGTTATCCTTGAAACCATGGGTAGTTGACTTAAATATAAAATATAGGACCGAGTAAAAAATAAATAAAAAAATATACGCGCGAAAATGAGCGGCGGCGCTACGACGCGGCGTACACACACTCGCTAACGAGACAGCTGACTGACTGGCGTAGCAAACTGTGCGGGGCCGTGCGTCGGGCCATGTGGCGAGTTCCCCGCGCCCCCTCCCGTAGCTTGTTGCCCCCGCGCATTGGGTGAAATGCTTTTGAGGAAAAATGATGATTTTGTAAAAAAAAAAAAAGTTTGTTATTTTTCATTGTTTTTACGTTCTATAAATGAAACCAAACCACTGGTTTCAAGGATAACGGTGTTTACCCTTACAGCCTGTATACTATAAGCAAAAGCAGTACCTCAACTACCCTATAATCGCCTCAATTGACACACTCACACATTCGTGCACTGTATACTGAGTATAATATACTCTTTGTAATGTACTCTATGACAGCCGTGACTGACTGCATCGTAAAGCTCACTTAGGTCTTGTTGCATTGCGTGTCTGTTTGAGTGTGTCAGTTAAGGTGATTATATGTATTTGAGGTACTGCTTTAGCTTATATAAATACTGTGATAGGTGTCTACGCTGCAGAACACTCTAGCAATCGCTTTTATTTAAAAATCAAACAATATTCATGGCGTTTTACGCACGGTTACATTTCCAGTATGAGCTGATCTCGTATTGTGTAGGCCTTTAGTACTATGAGAGGTCAGCTTATACTGGAAATGTATGGCTTGTTATGTAGCCGTGTGTATGTATAAGTCGAGAAGACGGATTGTTAAAACCTACGATGCGATGGACATCGTTTAACTGTCAAAATCAAAGCTATTGCGATTGTGTTTCGCAATTGTGGTGAGGCTTAGCAAAGATATAATTATTTACGTTCCTTCACACCTTTTGAGTACTTTTTGATATTCTTAGTACTTTTGTACATTTTTGATATTTGACAAAGCTGTTTAAACTATTTATATGAAAGTTAGGGTTGTTTACCATCTTGATAGCGCGATGCTGTAGCAATAGGCGCGGAACCTTAAGCCATGCAAACTATTGTTACATTTATATATAAATCCTGATTCAGAAACAAGAATCTACTTACATGTTTCTGAAACATGTACACACGGCTATATACACATTTCCAGTACAAGCTGACTTCTCATTGTCCGGAAAGCCTGTACAATGCGAGATCAGCTCATACTGACAAACACTAATGAAAGTATTTGATTGCAAAAGATCCGAAACATTAAACCCGGCTGTACATTATAAGAAAGGTCATTGGGCATTTTCGACCCGGTACCTCAAAAGTACACGTCCAGTATTGAAATGTGGTTTGTTTTGAAGGTTTAGGGTTAACATTTCACGGAATGTATTTATTTTAATCCTTAATTTTAATGTATGGCAGAAAAAAGTTATGTGGTTCAAGAAACTGCGAGGAACGAGATACAAAAACTCCTAAACATACTTGTACCTTTTTAGGAAGATCTTTGTGCATTTTTGTAAGCATTTTATATATCTAGAAGGATATGGATATACGAAAATTCTTTTTTTAATATTAATTCTTCTTTTGCTAAAAAAAAACTTTCCCATACTTTTGAGGAATGCGACTCATCTCATTGGGTAGTATTCATGGTCTTTAACATACTCCGACTAGTTTCCTTAGTGGTCGCTGGTGGGTCACAGGTCCGAACAAAATGCCCATTTACCTTTCTCTCTGAATTTTTTGACGTGCGCCTTTTTTCCCGTTGCGCATATTTTGTACTGAGAGCCCGCAGACTGCCGGATCTGTCAAATTCTGACTGTGTGCGGGGTTTAGTACAAAATGTATCAGCAGTGCCATCAGGCGCCCAGCAGAAGTTTTCTTATAATTTACGGCCGTGCTTACTTGGTGTTTCAGGAACAACTGGCAATTTCTATCCGAAATATTGTTTACTAGTGAATGCATGGCTTTATTAAGGTTGTTGTATTATTGTAGCCTTACACAAAGGTACGCTTGTGGCGTCAAAAAAACATTCAGAATATTCTTCTATTTCTTACGAGTACATTAAAATTTGTACTCTGAAAGTTTTTGTACCTATAAAGTGTACTAGTTTTTGTACCTATAAAGAGTACTATTTTCTTTGTTCGTTTTTTCAGCTTAATTCACAGATATGGAATTGCATTCTTGGGGCCTTATGTCTCATGTTGCTCGTCCTATTCTTGTCGGCAATTAACCGTACGTGTATAATTTATATTGTATTACGTGTATTTATCTTAATAACTTTCGTGAGTGATATTCATGATTGAGGTTGTAAATGGTTAAACGTGCATATTTTGGGAGGGCGCGATTAGTTTTGGAGTCGACTGGAGTTCTTATATCTTCACGCGGCGATGTTGCGGGCCTTCCCGAAGTATGCACGTGTGTTAAACCGTTGACATCCTTAAGCCGAATCACTGTGTTCGCCGAACACACTGTTTGGTAATGCTACGCACATGCAAACAACGTTCGATATTCGTGTTCGTTCGTGCGTACACGGCTTTAAGAATTACGTATATTATTATGTAAACAGTTAAAGTTAGAATGACATTGCTTTGTACAGGATTATTAAGTGTAGTGCCATACCATGCCGAAATTACGCGACCGAACTTCGGCTACTTTTTAATATCGGCGAGACGCGACGTAAATAAGCCTGTGTCGCGGGTTATTTAAAAGCATTGCGACGTATATCACGCCGAAATTGCGGCACGTAGTTTCGGCACGGTGTGGTACTACACTAAAAAATTAAACATTATTAAAATGTATTTTTTTAAATTATTTTTTTATTTTAATATGCTTGATAACCAAAACCCATCGTATTTAAAGTAAATACTTGCATGCTATATTATTTTAATTTCGAATAATAATAGGTCGTGTTCTACGTTCTACCGATATATCCATGTATTCCATATTAAATAATAAAATATTTTAAGTAAAGGATCATAATTAAAAGTAAATCTTATCGTATTTAAAACCAGAAATCATAGGAATGAAAGGCAGTAAATTAAAATTATTTATTAAATGATATTTTATTATCGTATGTACTGTACCTAATAAAATTAACTAAAAAAAATAGATTTAATCATAAATGATATTTTATTATCGTATGTACTGTACCTACCTAATAAAATTAACTAAAAAAATGTAGATTTAATCATATATATTAATAGTTCATTAGTAGGCGGTCAAAATGATATAGTACCCATGTACTTTTATATTAAATAGTAATATAAAAGACAATAACGTTAGGAATGTATATATTTTCATTATGACATCCAGAAACATTTTATGTATTTAAACAGTGTTATATTATATATAATGTTATATTGTGGAAATGAAATACCTACTTATCTCGTATATTAATTGTTTAAATATTAGGTATTTAGGATTACAAATATTCTTAACTAATTGCAGTTGAATGCAGTTTAATCATACCGATATATCCATATTCGCGTATAATAAATATTTAGTGTCAAAATATTTTTATCTTATTGTGTAGGAGGTATCTTAAATTGCATTATAAGTGTTTATTAAATTAAATGATTTTAACAGCTTAATAAAAATAAAGGAAATATTTTTCAGACTAGGTATATTAAATATTAAAATAATCATAATCTTAAATATATCTTACGACAATTGAATGTTAGCACTTTTTACCGAAGTAACCATGTTTTTAATATTGATTATTAATATTTAAGAAAACCATAACTATGTATTAAGTAGACTTAGATTGTAAAAAAATATTTAAAACTATTTGCCAATGAATGTAATGGACTTAATTATTTTTTAAATGACAGCGGCGAGTAGGTATGCTTTCCGATACTTTGATACAAATTTTGTAAACCGTAGTATAGTGCGTTCAATTTACGATGATGACGCGCCCCACTTCTTTTTGTGAGAGGTAGCCGCGTGTTGCGTATGCACACATCTTTATTAAATTCACGGCTCATCTTCCTTGCGGAAGATGTCCGGTCCTTTGGTAGGCATACACGGGGACACAGGTCCAACGCGCAGAGGCCCCTTTGAGAACTTTAATCTAAAATGGGGTGGGGCACCAACCGGGGACTATCCACGGCTGCACTATTGGAGTACAGTCATGGACCGTCCCAGGTGGGTGCAAGACTATTGTAAAATATGGTGAAAAATATCTGGTCTATGGGAAGGGGTGTTAGGTGGACTTGATAACTTCTATTGCCGGAAGAAAACGGCGTCTGCCTTTCAAGCTTTAAATTTGAAATATATTGGCAGTGTGAGTATGCAAACATCTAACTACTGTGAGTCGATAAAACTAACACAATAGCAATTTATAATGCACACTTTTGCACTGTATCGATTTAGACAAAAAGTGGGGCGCGTCTGCGGATTGAACTATCTGTATAGCTGCGGACTCGAAATGTTTATCAGATTTCAAAGTTGATTCCTTCTCACACTGTGCGCAATAAGGTTTAAGATGTCATGTCAACTTATGTCATATCAACCTTATGAAAACGTAATGTGCAAGCAATTATAGACTTTAGGGTGGTAAACATTTCAAGTCCGCGACTGTACATGTAGGGTCTACTGAAATTGTACTAACTTATTCAGTGGAAATAACAAAGTCGGTTTGAACTATTTTAAATTGAAAGGAAACACTATCTTGTTATAAAATTGTTAGTGTGTTTAACTGAGCAGTAAATTTTTAACTGCTAGAGTTGGTTTAACATTAATAATTATATAACGCACTGAATATGGTTGACAAAAAAGGCTTGTATTCACCGATTATAAAAATATACATTATTTTAGGCGAAATTTCCTAATTGCCACCATGATGGTGAAATGATCACCAAAATGATAGAATGATCACCAAAATGGATAGAATGATCACCAAAATAGTAGAATATTCACTAACATGGTAGAATGATCACATGTGGGATGTTGGCTCGGCAGTCAATGTGCCGATAGTCGTGACTGTCACTGGTCTAATAGCCAAGAGCCTCGACCAATACCTTAATAGGCTCTCGTTAGGGCCTGGATCAAGGGCTTGATAAAGTAAGCACTACTCCTTGACACGGCACGCACTGTGAGGAGGTTCCTTTCTCTGGACCTCGACCATTGTTAGCTTGGAACCAGTTCCCGATGCAGGTGGGCTACTATTTTGTAAATGTATATTGTATCTTATTATAAGATCATTTTCCACTAAATTTATTTCTCGAATCAATTAAATGAATTGGTATATTGTTAATTTCAATCAATAATGGTGATCATTTTGTGATCATATTACCATATTGATATTCAGATTATTTGGTTGTAACCGTTATTTTCAGGGATAAGTTTTGCTAGGTACTAACTTTATCTAAATGGTGATAGTTTGTTTCGGTGGTAAGTACTAGTCAGTAATCTTCATTTGTTATTATTACAGCCAAAAAGGGATAAGCGCCATATAATTGAAATCGTCTTTTTTTCTGCGTCCATTGGTCTAAGTATCATGACTCTATGACCTACTTTTTGTCGCTTAGGCGGTATGTAAAATGTCCGGCGAATTTCTTAGTCATGAACGAACTTTAAACCACTCTGCTGTAAAGTTTGTAAATTGTCGGTTATCCCTTTTTGGCTGTTAGATATCGATTTGTATGTTAAATGAAATGTAATATTTCACATAGAAGGTATGGGTTTGACGAATAATATCCGGTTTAGTATATAATCGTCTATTTCATTGTAGTTTAATGCTTGGTTGGAGATCCCTTAGGGCTCGCCAACAACTGCCCGTTTACGTAGAAACTATTAGTACATCTTATCATATTAAAATGAAATCTAGTACCTACATAATATAATAAGCATTTATTAAATTTTAATACCTATAGAGGAATAACTGTACCTTTTACCTTATTCAAATGAAAGTATACATTTCTAAGATATGTTTATTAATTTGATACGATCATAATCTTAGATATACAATATATTATACAGTGCTGTAACGTTTCGCCTATATTATGTAATATTATCCATTCCCGTGATAGTTGCTAAACGCCTATTTTAGATACCTAGTGCTTAGATTGTCTAAGGGTATCGTATAGTCGAGCAAATTTTCATGCAATTTCGCATTTTTTTACTATATAGAACTGAGTATTAAGACAATTAAGTATATATTTAAAATACACAATAGGTATAACAAATTAAGAATGCGAAAATATAACGATCTGTCGTTCTTCCTATATTATTTAGTATTAGTTCAGTACTTAGCTTTTAGCAAGTAAATTGATAGTACCTATACATTAATTTCCAAGCTTGATGGTCGTAAATAATAATATGCTTTTGACATGCTGTCATTCCGCGGTAGGAAAATGCCTACGCGCCGCTCCGCCTCCGGAGTACAAAAGAAAACCACAAATAGCCGGCTAGCTAGGTTATTGGAATTTCGGCTAGTTACCCATCTCTAGCTGTCATATACGGTGCAGATACTATAATGCTGTATCTGCGAGTATATGCGCATTAAAACTTATAGTAACTGAAGGCATCACACATGGAAAAGATGCGACAGTATATGAAAGCCGAAACATTCAGTTAATAAAATTTATATCTGCAGGTATTATCTTCACTTATATGTCAGTATCTTCAGATACTTAACGATAAAATAGGTAGGTCCCTATAATTATATTATCTGCGCAGTGTGTTAGTCCAGCGATATTGTAAGATACGCGCTTAGATATGAATAGTAGGTACTGCACTGTGTGTGACAACCTATGCTCTATAATGTATAGGTATCTAGTAATCCTATTAGGTATCTCAGTTAGGGTGTTACCGCACCAATCGATCGATCGTCGATCGATTTTATCGATCGATGGTAGAATGGATTAGTCGACGTCGATCGATAGTTTCTACTACACCAATCAACTAACGGCCTGTCCACATCTCCACGTCACGACGTCGTCAACGTGGAACAGTGCGGAGACGTGGCTCGGTGCGTTGACGTAACGTGCAAATTTACGTTACCGTATCGTAAAAATGCACGTCTGGATCATTGATAGATTTATCGTTGACCATGTAGATCCTGAATTTTAATAAGATAAACACTATGGTATGGTTTTAAAGCATCGGAGCACATAGACGGCGACTAACAGGCGGGCGTGGAGAGCGCGGGCGGAGCGCATATACCTACCTACGTGTACGCTTGCGGCTAGAGGCGGATGGTGTTACGATACGGTAACGTAAATTTGCACGTTACGTCAACGCACCGTGCCACGTTACCGCACCGTTCCACGTTGACGACGTCGTGACGTGGAGATGTTGACAGGCCCTAAACGTCGACCGATATCGTTCGATGGCATCGATCGATTGGTGTGGTAACACCCTTAGTTTAGAAGATTCACTTAGTAAGTGTAGTTTTGAATTTAGTACGACTGTTAATGCTTACTAATATTATAAATGCGAAAGTAACTCTGTCTGTTACGCTTTCACGCCTAAACTGGTGAATCGATTTTGAAGAAACTTGGTACAGAGATAATCTGCAACCTGGAGAAGGACATAAGCTACTTTTATCCCGAAAACCTTACGCGACCGCGGGCGACCTCTAGTGTTCAGATCGATTTTTGTAAAAACTGGTAACATCAGAAAACTGTTTTGAATGGTATGGGTGTCGGTGAACTTACAGGCATATGAGACTTCAAGTTTGCCTATAGGGTTGGCGGCGCAACAGCAAAGCAACCCTCTTGGGGCTGTAGGTGGAAATAGGTGGAAAACTTACCACTTGGCTGGCACTTGGCTGTCGGCTCGTTTGCCAACCGATAATAAAAAAGAGTATCTATTCTTACACTTACGTGAATCTGTCATTGATTTGCGAGTTAGAACAGAGTAGTTGTTTCTTGTATGAGAAAAGTTTATGATCATGTACCGTAAACAAATCTTATTGGTATACTTTCAGTCGTTGTATGTTCAGTTTATAACAGCAATAATTTAAACAATATTTAATGTATTTTTTCGGGTGGAGTGATGCTAATGTCCCGCCGTAGTGAGCTCTGCGATTTAGGTGTAATTAGTTTAGATATTTGTTAGAAATAGTCATAGTCTTCCCAAGCTCATTCACCCTTTAGCCCCTGATTCAGAACTAAATCAGTGGTCGACCGTAACGAGAATCGTAGACAAGATAACAAACCGAATTCGGTCGACAACTGACTCATCGAATTTTCTGAAAAGGGAGCTTGGCGTGAAAAGAGACTGGTAGCGTTGCGTGGAACGATTGCAATATTAGGTAGGCTATAGAATAATTCTTTGGAGTATCAAATAGCTTACTGGTACAATTTAAAATATAATACACTGCCCGGACTCCCAAATCGAGCCACCGTGCATTTTATGTATAAAGGCATCACTATCATCATTCAGCCGAAAGTCGACCACTGCTGAAAATAGGCTTCCCCAAGCATCGCCACATCGACCGGTCCTGTGCTCTCGCATCTAGCGGATTCCCGCGACCTTCATCGCTCCACCTTGTGGGAGGCCTACCCACGCTGCGCCTTCCGGTACGCGGTCGCCACTCCAAAACCTTTCGCCCCATCGGCCATCCGTTCTACGAGCAATGTGCTCCGCCCACTGCCACCTAAGTTTGGCAATTCTTCGAGCTATGTCGGTTACCCAAAGGGCAATGGAGAGGGCTATGCTCGGAGTTTCCGTGCGTGATCATATCAGAAATGATGAGATCCGCAGGAGAACCAAGGTAGGCAATACCGTTCTTTATTCAGTGACATCAAAAAAGTGCGTGAGGATTTTTCCATTTGGTGAGAATTTTACCGATCTTTAGATATACAAAAAAATGCAGGGTGGCTCGATTCAGATGTCCGGGAGTGTATATTAGGGTTATTATATTGGTTTAAGTTTTTGAATATCTTATTTACAGTGTAATATAATAATGTAATTAGTATTAATAATTACCGGTAAGTCTAAATAAAACCGCAAGAATAGGTACCTAAATGTGATGAGCGAATAAGCACTTAGCGGTATTTATTGATAATTTCTGAACGGATTTGGTTAAAGTAATAAAAATAAGCATGTGTTACAAAATAAATCGACAACCGAACCATAACGCGATCAAGAATCAGGTTAGCAACTGGCTTGAAAATTGTAACTTTGTTTTAAAATTTATAAAATTTTCACTTGTACCTATGCATAAATTATTAATAACAACTGGTCAATGTGTAATTTATCACTTTGACCACGTAATTTGGTTGGTATTAATAATGACCGGTAATTTTTACTAATAAACTTCATATTAGGTGACTTTAGGTTCACTGCTCTAAACTCCTCTTAGTACCCTAGCACTTTAACTTTTCTCAATGTTTGAATTAGTGTACGTTAAATATAAATTAATGTTAATGATAAACTAAACTATTGTTTTATCGTAAAACCTTTCAATAGGTAAAAGTTTACCAAAGAACCTCGGCAATCTCCGTGTTTCCGAATTCGTGCGAATTATGCGACTATTTCGAGTGACCTATCCGGAAATTTTAGAGACAAAGATTAACCGGATAATTCGGAAATTCGAAGAATACCAAGGCGCATAACTTTTGTCATAAAGTGAATGTCAATCCAATTTAATAGAAAGGAAAACTATGTTATACTGACTTATTTAATAAATAAGTATTTAAAGATAGTCACTTATTTTAACAAAAAATCTACAAACATATATAAGTAACAATTGGAATTAAAGGGGATAGAACCTTTGTGGCATAGCCCCCCCGCTGCCATTTTGATTTAATTTCCAAGTTGCGGCGCACGATTATACTAACATACATGGGTAGAGGACACTTAGACCATCAAAAAATATCAGGTACCTATATGGTGCCCTAAAGTGTCACGTTGCCGAGATATTTGGACTTAAAGTTTTTTATTGCAGCGCACTTTAACTGGTAAATATAGGTAGAAGACACTCAAACAAATAAAAAATATTCAGAGATATGCTGCCCTAAAGTGTCACGTTACCGAGATATTGTATCGAGATAATCTTGAAAAAAAATCTTTGAGTCCAAATATCTCGGCAACGTGACACTTTAGGGCACTATATATCTGACTATTTTTTGTTTGTTTGAGTGTCCTCTACCCATATATGTTAGTATCATCGTGCGCCGCAACTTGGAAAAAATTTTAAAATGGCGGCAGGGGCCTATGCCAGCTTCCATAGAAAAATGTTCGAACCCTTTTGATTTGATTTAAACAATATCTTAACTTTTAAAACAGTTTCAGATAAAAAGATTCAAAAAGATAGTTTACCTTTTTATTAAATTGAATTGACATACACTTTGTAAGTAGCTTGTAAGTTGTACATTTTGTAAAGCTCATTCATCCCCTACGGGGTGAAAAGAAGCTAATTCTTCGAATGACGGTCGGAAAAGTAGATACTAGATGTTTCTAGAGGCTATTGAATGTATAAATATTTCTGAGCCTATAAAACACTTAGCCCTAGGTATTAGTTTAAAGTGTAAATGGATTGAAATGAAATTAGCCAGTTATGTTTATAACTTAACTTGGGCCTTTAACCGCCCAAGTCAATATATCCGACAAAAAAAAAATGTCCATTTCGCCCATGTCGGATAAATACGACAAAAAACTGTTTAAAATGTATTCTTTTATCGACATAACATGTTTATAATACTCTTTTCATAGTAGTTATTATTTTGCCGATTTATGAGCTGAGCGCTAGGGGCACGGCAACTGATAAAAACCAAGCGGTCAAAAGGTTAAATGAGTTTACTTGATATTTACAATACTAATTTTATAAATATTTAACTAAGAGCCAATGTTTCAATTGTCTGATAACTTTAATCTGAGGAATAAATATGGCGGTTTGACATACATATTTTGTTATTCAAAAGCTGTCAAAACGTCATAATTATTCCTTAAAGTCCGTTTTTTAATCCCAGAGACTAAAATGACAAACACAATTATGTCTTATTTGAATATTGTAAGAACATTATTTGCTAATTTGACATTTTGCGCCTGTCAATTCAATCTCAGAGATTAAAAACGGACTTTAGATTTATCTGTTATCTCAGAAAACAGAGCTTTTAATCTTGACATCTCGGCCCTAAACCAAATAAATAGATTAGTTTTACCAACGGCAGAACAACGAATCCGTGTATTATATTTTAGATATTTATTTATTTCTGTAAATAAATTTGTTACAGACACTTTTTACAAGTCAATGTAATGGTTTTTTTTAAGGCTAGAAGGCGCCGGCATTTCCTATCAGACTAGGTCTGAGAAGAAAAGCCGAAACAAACTCAGAGGTCAAGGTCTCTTTTAAAGTCCAGAAATTGTGGTATAAAACTATGCGAGTGTAATAATGTAGGGTAACTTGAAGAGAACTTTCGGTCAATGATAATCTAGTTTCATTTCAATGTACCTATGTAAAAATATTGTAATTTAACATTCATCATGTTGTTATGTCTCTACTTGTATGGTTATGGAATTAAGGGCCGATTTGACCATTGTATAAGTTTTATCCGAGAATTAAATTTGCGTTTTGACAGCTTTTGTATACAAATTCTGTCAAAATAACAAATTATTCCTAAAATAACAGTTATCCGACGTTGTTAAATTCGGCCCTAAGAGTAGGTAGTATTTGTGGTTTAAGAATATCTATACCTAATTACGGCCTTGTAACACTAGGTTCTGTTTAATACGTAGATTGCTTTTGTAGTCATGAAGATTTTCTTCTCGTTACTTTGATGTCGACTAAATCTTTTAATGTTATTCAGAGGTTTTGGTTATCAATCATATAAATTCGTTTTATTTCTTTGTCGATTTTAACGTACCAAATCACAAAATCTCAGGTTGGTATAAAATTGACGTTTTGACAGCATTTGTAAAGAAATTCTGTCAAAACGTAAACTTTATACCTCAGATAAATGTTATCCAGCGTTGGTAAAATCTACTCTTATAAGAGTAAAATTTCGTATTAATGTAATAAATGTTAAAAATATTACTATTAGCTGTAGTGATTGCATGTTGAAAATGTGTACTTAAAACCTATTTTAATGAAATATAGTAATATCTTTTAGAGGTTACCTACATGTTCAAAATATGCACAACCGTTTTAAAGAAATAAAGTAAAAACAAATATCTTCTAAAGGTGACTTGTTCAAAATATGAAAATATTATTTTATTGATAAATAATATTATATCTTGTTGATGTTACGTTTTCAAAATGTGAATACTCGATTTTAATGTGAAGGGCTGTATTTTAAATAAGGAAGTAATGAAAATAGCTACATCTTGCAGAGGTCATAATAATAATTATGTTCAAATCAAATATGAATTAACCTCTTTTGCTAAGTAAAATAACCGTTTCATACGAATATGAAATCTTAATATTATACGAATAATGTAATAAACGATTATGTGTGAATAAGCTTTTCATACGAATATGAACATTAACTTTATACAAATAAGTTTCATATTATGAAAATTAAACGCTTATTCGCTTATACGAATATGAATATTATTCGCTTAAATTCACGGCTCATCTTCCGTGCGGAAGACGTCCGGTCCTTTGGAAGGCATACACGGGGACACAGGTCCAACGCGCAGAGGCCCCTTTGAGAACTATTCGTATTATTATGAGGTTCTCATGATACGCTTACTTTACTTAGCAAAGTAAAGTCAATGTGCGGCCTGTGAATCTCGCCGTCAGTAAAGCGAACTTTTAGGTACTTGTAAAATATCCAAAAATATAGAAAAATAGTAGCTGAAGGCTTCAAACAAATAACATGTTAATCTGTCAGTTTCCATAAAACATTCCTCAGTTTCAAAAAACGATTACAAACTTTCTCTTAAAATTAAATGACGTGGTAAAGCTATTCAAACCATAATATCGTGCAAAGGTTAAATGTTAAAAATGTAAACAACCTTTGTTTTTGATATCATATAAATACTTTTGTATAATAGGGTAAGCTATTTGGCACGCACTGGTATCTTTACATAAAATCTCTGTTTCTGTACGCACTTATGTATAACTTTACATTAATCCTTTAAAAAGGACGAACTTTTTACTTAGGTATATAACCACGGAGTAGAGAAAGAAGCGGAGATGCTGCAAGGAAAATTCTCTTTAGAAAGAAGCGTCGCCTGAATGCGGGTGACAGGGGGACGAGGTACGGAGATAGCTCCGCCCCACGATGGAAAACCCGCCTATTATTTGTAAAGCCATCTAGCGGTGAAAGGATTATTACAGTGTAACTAAACTAGCTATTTTTCATTTTAGTACGTCTACTGGCCACTATTGGCGTAACACAGCATTACACTTTGTTCTAGAACATTCCATGTGCGTTAGTAAGGCAGGACCACATTATTTATTACCCAACTGCTGATGAAGCCCAAAAGGTGGCTAATTAATGAGTTCAAAGTTAGAAAAAACATTACAAAAATATAGTGTCATGTGGGGTATCAGCTGGGTAGTAAAATCAAAAAAATGATAAAATAATCAACTTTTATTGGACAACTAGCTGTGCTCGCGACTTCGTCCGGGTGGAATTCGGAAAACAACATTGTGTCGCAGCAACTAAATGTATATGTAGGTACTCAATTTAATATAACAATAGACAAAAGTGGCCCACCTGGGCACTAATATCTTTTGAACCATTTCTTCAAGTAAAGTTTCAGCTCATCTTGATTGACCGTTAAGGTTTATAAAATCATAATACTGCGTTGAATCCCTACTGGAAGAACACGTATTGCTTAATTCTATACATTTCCTCGCTAAAATGGATTATAATTTATTGTAAATTGATATTTATTGTGAATTAATATGTTACACGTTGTTGAATACATATCTCATGTATTAAACTTATCCGTGGATAGGTACCTATCCGACAAATTAAGCTTATAATATGTCGCAGTATGTGGAAATAATGTTCTGCAGCACGGCTCCTATGAACAATAGCGTGATGGTATATGTACCAGCATAAGCATAGCTCTTTATACAACACTTTAGCGAAAGTCTCATCAAAATCCATCCACGGGGTTTTAAATATTGTACCGCTGCTCGGCTCCTAAGAACAATAACGTACACCATTATGTATCAGCAAAATTCTCGCTCTTTACGCAACACATCAGCGAAATTCTCATTAAAATCCGTCCTCGGAATTTTACGTGATGCTCAGACGGAAAGACAGACAGACAATAATTCCAAAAAGAGTTGTTTTGGCTTCTGTATCGATAGTTTATGTAGAAAATATACATATACTTTACGGGAATAGTCATCTATGAAGGTTATGAAGTACTTTGCACCACCAGCAGACGGTGTCTCCATCGGACCACACAGATCAGTATGCACTATTTCTAGCAATGCATTTGCTCTAGAACCAGAATGTGTAAAAGGGTAATCGTGTTTGTTTCGCTTCACAATATGGTATACACACGGTATCAACTTCTTTGTTGGTAATAGTTCTACCCTCAGCACAAAATTCCAACTTCTTTACATCAGCCATATTTAAATGCCCCATCCTTTTATGCCATGTAACAATATCTGTCTTATTTTCACATGAAACAGCATAAGCCTTGCCAGTAACAGTGTTAAGTTTATACATGTTATTGATCAATGTTGCAGTTGCTAAAGGATCTTATTGGCATTGTATATGTTACAGCCCAAATCAGTGAATTCCACTTTACAGCCATTCTTTGTTAACTGACTGACCGATAACAGGTTTGCACTTAGTTCAGGAATAAGTAAAACATTTCTCACCTAGATAGGATGCTCATCTTTATACAAATTGGTATGAATGTTTACTTTACCCATCTTTTGTACGGAGACAGCATCTGTCTGAAAGTCTTGTCATGTGCATTGTGACACCTGAATCGATATGTTACCGGCCAAACCCGATTTCAGGACAAACTAGTTTTGCCTAGGCTAAACTAGTTCCTCCTATACGCGGTAGGAGTAACTAGTATAGCCTAGTCTAAACTAATTTGGCCCAAGCCCGATAGGATAGACCAGTTTAGGCTAGGCCAAACTAGTAGATCCTGATATAAATACGCACACTCTAGGATAAACTGGTATGGCCTAGTCTAAACATTATAGTATATCTAGAAAGTCAAAATAAATAGATAAACTGATTGAAATACTCCGTAATTGGAAAAATAATAATTTTTATTAAAACCATACTGATTCGTCGTTAAAAGTTATGGATAATTGGTAATACAAACAATCATACCATAACAAATAATAAGTGTTTTTTTAATAGAAGCAATAATCATATCTCAATTATTAAAATTGTTTTTTATTTTTACAATTTTTACGGTTTTTTTGGTGGCACTTAGAATTGGCTTATTATTTTCCAGGTGACTAATAACTTAAAAGGCGACTAAGTGTTTGCAACTAATAAAATGAGGCGAGGAGCTATAAATAATGACTTGGCGACTAATAATGTTAGCAAGGTGGTTAAGGGGAATCCCGACATGGATAGGTTAGGTTCGAAGGGGATGACGGGGGCTAGAGTGAGCGAGCGAAGCGAGCGAACGAAGCCCCCGTCATCCCCTTCGTGTTAGGTTACTTTAAACCCTGCAGACAGAAATAGGAGCCCCGCGCAGCGGGGCTCCGTCGACATAAGCTCCACCTAGTTTGAGCGACTTAAGCTCCACCAATGATGTTTCTGAGATCACCTTTGCCTTCGTCAAATGACATGTTTGCTCAATTACTTTCGACTCTGCAAATTTTTTTTGTTTAGACTAGGCCATACCAGTTTATCCTAGAGTGTACGTATTTATATCAGGATCAACTGGTTTGGCCTAGGCTAAACTGGTCTATCCTATCGCGCTTAGGACAAATTAGTTTGGACTAGCCTAAACTAGTTTATCCTATCGGGCTTGGGCCAAATTAGTTTAGACTAGGCTATACTAGTTACTCCTATCACGTATAGGAAGAACTAGTTTAGCCTAGGCAAAACTAGTTTATCCTGAAATCGGGTTTGGCCGGTAACAGATATACCAATCATCCTTATTCATTGTGCTGAAAGCTGAAAAAGCTGCTGTAAAATTATTATGATTAAATTTATTTACTGTGCACTGATTTTTGAAATGTCCATATTTGTTGCAATTGTAACAACGTGGGCCTTTTCCTTTTGGTTTATTCTTTGAGGTATTTTTGTGCTTTATGAAGAATGCAGAAGACTCGGAAACTTTAACTTCCTGTAAAAGTTTTGTCTTGATGAAGTCTGACGAAATTTTCATGCCGGAACTTTTCAGACCCATGATCATCGGTTCATAATTGTCCGGTAAACCTGCTAGTATGAGTGTTTCTAACCACTCGTCACCGACTTCAAAAACGATATTTCGCATTTTGTACGCTGTACATTTTCGATGTGTACGTAGTTTATAGGTTCCACCAACAAAATTATCTTGGACTTAGCCTTGATGTCCTTCTTGGAGTCGACATTAGAACCAGGATCAACACATTCCCATAGATCTTCGTGTTCTAGGTAAGATTGAACTGCAAATAAGTTGCAACAAAAGTTTATCATTGTCATTACCTGATTAGGTATAAACATTTTAGGTAACGCTCCTTGATGCAATTTCTTATAACCGTTTTTTGTTTTATAGAAATCATTTTCAGCGAAATGAAGTGAACAGATTTTCGAATAAGTACTTTGTTGGTGTCCAGTTGTTAGGTTTATTTATAATACGTATCCATGCATTTCTAATATCTGTATTAACAGGGAATTTAAAATGATAACAAAAAATAAGTTAGGATTAAAAAAAAAACAAATAAATTACATGAAGATAATAAATTTGATAAAATAGGGTCTTGCTGGCATGATGCACACATTTTTATTTGTCAATTAGGACTAGTGATGGGATTCTACCCGGAAAAAAACCCAAAATGGGTTAATTCGAGGGAAAAACCCGGGAAAGAACCCGATTGGGAAAATATTCGGGTTTTTTCAAATTTAGCTTATGTAATACTAGCTTTTGCTCGCGGCTTCGCTCCCGTTAATTTACGGATCCCTAATTTTTTGATCCCAAAATATAGCCTATAGCACTCAGGGATAACGTAGCTTCCTATTGGTGAAAGAATTTTTGAAATCGGATGAGTAATTTCGGAGATTACCTCCTACATACAAACAAACAAACAAACAAACAAACAAACAAATTCTACCTCTTTATAATATTAGTATAGATTTAGATACACATGCGTTAAATAGTACATAATTTTTGAACTTGATTACTACTAGTTACAGCTTGTCTAAGTTGAAATGACGCGCTCCACTACCACATTTTACGCAAACAAACAAATTTAATGTATGGACAATTAAGTATGTTAGTGAACTTAACAGATCATTGTCCAACAGATCAAAATTAAATATGAGTTCCTATCGCATGCAGCTGAGTTCTACAGTTCCTGATACTTTTTAGAAATATTTCTGGCGTTTTTACCTTAAAAAAAGACGATTGACAAAAATGCCAGCGGATCACGTTAGAACGGCTGAAAAGTAGAAAAATACTATTTTGGTCGTTTCAAATTATTGTGAAAGGCTAGAACTCTTTCGTTTCTCACAGATCCGTATCAGAACTGCAACGTAGAAGTCGATTCGAGTCGAGAACTCACGTTCGAGTGTCAGCAGATCATATCAGAAAGTCCAAAAAATCGAATAATTAATACCAATTTCATTATTTCAAATGATTGGTGAGGGCTAGAACTCTTTCGTTTTTCACAGATTCGCCTCAGCACTGCAATCTAGAACTCTGTTCGAGTCCAGAACTCACGTTCGAGTGCCAGCAGACCATGCCAGAAAATCTGAAAAGTAGAAAAATACCTACCATTTTCATTATTTCAAATGATTGGTGAGGGCTTGAACTCTTTCGTTTTTCACAGACTTTCTGGCATGATCTACTGGCACTAGAAAGTGAGTTCTCGACTCGAATTGACTTCGTTCTAGCCTTTCACAATAATTTGAAACGACCAAAATAGTATTTTCCTACTTTCCTAATCTTAACGAAATCGAGTCAACCGTTTCGGAGTTACGTTGCCACAAACAGACAGACAGATATACAGACAAATAGACAGCCATACAGACAAACAGACAGCCATACAGACAAACGGACAGACTTACACACATACAGACATAGGTGTCAAACTTATAAAACATTCTTCTTTTTGCGTCGTGTTTGAAGCCTATTTTTAAGGAGAGAGAGGAGGTAGGAGAGTATATTTGAGTCGGGAACGAAAACTAAAAAAATGCTTGAAAATTGTGTTTTTGCCTGCTTTAAAGCGCAATATATCGTAAAATATTAGCTAAAAAAAAATACTTGAGGCAGGAATTGTAGTAAATTTAACTGTCTACAAAATTGGTCTGATTAATTGTTGGCGTAAAACCCATAGATAAGGAGTTATTTAATAAAAAATCATTTTTGGTGTCTTTAATCCAAGATGGCGGAGCACGCCGAGATTACACAAGGTCAAAAACTTGATATTTTAATAAGAACACCTAAACATAACACATACCCAAAATTCAGGACTGACGGACCTTTTCCAAGTGAAAACTACCTGGCGACTGGGCTGTTTTATGCAGAAACATATTTTACAATCCGTATGGTGGTAACCTAGTTCCACAGATTACCACGTTAGAACAAACAAAAAATCTCTTTAGCTTTATTGTATTATTGTAGATAATGAAAAAACCCATCTATTGGGTTCTTTTCCTCATAAACACCCGGTTCTTTCCCAAACGGGAAAGAACCCGGGTTTTTTCCCACCGCCCATCTCTAATTAGGACCGACTACTTACCGTCAGATGGCGCACTTTTTCTTATTTTAATTCTTCTTGTTTCATATATTGTGTCAAGGTATTTAATTTATCTATGAAATAACTTAAAGCAAGCAAAGTAAGTTATTTGTGCCGAAGATTGGTCACAATAACATGCATTGATAATGATAAAAACACGGAATAGATGGGAAGTGGTTAGAATGCATCTCTTCGACGACAGATGTCTCTAGCTATAATCTGGCGAACAAACGAGAAAATGTGTTTTAAAATGAAAATATAAATTTTAGGGACTTAAACGTGAAATGTTATGCCATCAATATGTTTCAGTTTTGGTCCTGAACAATTTTTGCATCCAACAACAGCGCACTTCATTATTAAAACAATTTAACAATTAAAAAACTATTCAAATACAACGGACCCGAACACGATGACGATTCATTCGAAACTAAGGTTTATGGCCCCGCCCACTGTGACGCCCACTGTGACGTCATGACCTAATTGAAGACGCATGACCTAATTGCCTTGCGGCATCTCCGCTTCTTTCTCTTCTCCGTGTATATAACTGATGTCTTGAAAAATATGTAAAGAACTCCTAAACTATTTCTGAAATAATATTATTGGTGTAATAAAAAGCTTTTTATTTCATCTTTACCCTTTTTGATTTATCATAATTCATCATCATCATATCAGTCTATTGCCGTCCACTGCTGAACGTAGGCCTCCCCCAGAGATCCCGGTCTTGGGCAGCCGGCATCCATCCGCTGCCAGCCACCTTCTTCAAATCGTCGATCCATTGGTGCCGCAGGGCATCCCACACTGCGTTTGCCCAAACGCGGTCTCCACTCTAACACGTGTCTGCTCCATCTATCATCTGTCCGTCTGCAGCCATGGCCGGCCCACTTCTACTTCAGCATGCTAATTCTATGCGCAATGTCGGTCACTTTAGTTCTCTGGCGAATGACTTCATTGCGAATTCTATCCACCAGAGAAACTCCCCGAGCATCGCTCTCTCCATAGCACGCTGAGCAACCTTTGTGGACCAGGCCCACGGTGAGTGTCCACGTTTCGGCTCCGTAAGTTATTATGGGTAGGATAATTATTAACTATTTTACAATAACTATTCTATTAAAATCTGCAATCACGGTGACTAGTTTGGATAAACATTGGTATTTCAGTGGATATTATTTTAATTTTACCTACCAGTGAAAGAATACTACCTAGTGAAAGAATTCTCAGGTACGAGTATATAAGATAAGATTATATACTCGTACCTGAGAATTCTTTCACTTGCTACGAGTATTAACACGCGATAAACGACATCCACGCGGGCGAGGCCGCGAGCGACCTCTAGTTAGGGTTACCATCCGTCCGGATTTATCCGGACATGTCCGGACTTTCAGCCTTTCATCCGGACTTTGTCTGGCTTTCTAATTTGTCCGGATTTATGGTTTAGATGAAAAAAAAAAGTTTGATTTTCGCATTAAATTACTTACAAAATAAAACGAGTATTAAATCAGTCTTCCATATTTATTAAACTACTTTCAACTAGTTAATCAGTCTCAGCTCAATTTAAAACAATCAGTTATTTCATTTTGTGACTAAAATGTCTGGTCATTTTTTTAAATGTCCGGACTTTTTTTGAAATGTCCGGACGTTTTGGCAAATGTCCAGCTTTTTGTCCGGACTTTTCAAATTTTGAAATGGTAACCCTACCTCTAGTATAATATAATTTCATAATTTACAGAGGCCAACGTGTGTTTGCCTGTTTTACCTAAAAATCTAAAATCTATTACTTGTATTGAAATTTCATTGCCAGTTTCGAGAATTCGGTGAATATTTTCTCATGTTTTTTCCAACAGTATATTTTTAGCAGTAGGTAGACCTTCTTTGCGCGGCAGCAATTGAGATTCAACGTACTGCTTAACCGTTATCACACCCTATGTTGTAGGCTATGAACAGGATGTGAGTTGCGTGACTCTACGATTGAAGTGTATCCAGGGATTGTCTTCATCTGTTACCAGAGGTTGTGTAGCGGTGACAATAGAACTCTTTGGATTATGATGTATTTGTTGACTTTTGTAAAAAATGTTACCCACTGCTACGAGTATTGTGCATTATTTGCGTTTTCCTCAGTTCCAAAACCAGTTTTTCGGACGACTGCAGACGATCTAGTGTAAGCAGAGCTTCGACTACCACCTTAGTGGCTAGCCAAAGGCGGCAGACAACCTAGTGTAAGAGAGCCACTAGTCCACAAGTAAATGAATGCTCCTCGTAATGGCGTTGAATTGCCGTGGTATCTCGCGAAGTTGGTTAGGTTCAGAGATATCTTTATATAAAAATGAACGTGTGTTTGTATGTTTGTCCTCTATGCGCTCTTAAACCATTCATTCGATTGTGATGAAACTTTGGGAAGTTTAAGGGTAAGCAGGAGAAGGTTCCTGGATCAAAAAAGAACAAAAAGCCCTATTTTTGTCCTCTATGCGTTCCTAAGCCATTCATCCCATTGTGATGAAACTTTGGGAAGTTGTTCAGGGTAAGCAGAAGAAGGAAACTGGATAAAAAAAAACTTATTATTTTTGTCCTTTATGCGTTCCTAAGCCATTCATCCATTGAGATGAAACTTTAGTGAGTTGTTAGTTCTGCGTAAGCCAGCGGAGGTACCTGGCCCAAAAATGACTGATTAACTGGTGAGTGAGTGAGTGATTGAGTGAGTGAGTGAGCGGGTGATTGAGTTAGTGCGTGATTGAGTGATTGAGTTAGTGCGTGATTGATTGAGTGACTGAGTGAGTGAGTAAGTGAGTGTATGAGTGAACGTCTGAGGACGAAAAAAAATATTCTTATTTTTGTCCTTTATGCGTTTCTAAGCCATTCATCCGATTGTGATGAAACTTTAGTGAGTTGTTCTGCGTAAGGTCATTATTTACAACGTAAAAATCGAATTGAAAGATGAAAAGAAGAAACGAGAAATTGTCGCTGCTTTACAAAGTTTATTCGATCAACATACATTAATTCGATTGTTTAAAACTACCCTTGAAAAATGCCAACTGATAACTACAAAGTTTCAGAGCAGACAAAACAACAGTTGGCCAATACGAACGACAATACAACGCACCAACACTTGATGAAGTTGCGAGCGTTATACACTCACCGGCATAATTAGCGGAACGTTTACATTTTTTTATTATACAGGGTGTTAACGAATTCGTGTAATTCCTTAAAACCACATGATCTACTACTGGTGTAGATAGGCCCCGCACGGGATTTAGCTTGATTAAAAATTTAAAAAAAATTTTTTTTTTTTCATGCGGTTTTGTTACCGATCGTATCTAAATCACCTAATAAGGATTCAGTAAAAAAACAAGATTTTTTTTTTTGCAAAAAAAATTATTTTATTTTTGTGAACATTTCGATGCCACGCATAAATTAATGAAAGTACGGCGACACGGCTGGCAGGAACGACTAACGCGATATCGCTCTTTGCAGTCAGATAATTCAAGGCTCTAAAAAGAGTCAGAAACTGAAATCCAACAATTTTTTTTAGATTTTTTTTTTCATTGGTTTTCGAAAAATCCTATTTAGGGTTAATCTGTGTCACCAGTAGATCACGTGGTTTGAAGGAATTACACGATTTCGTTAACACCCTGTATGGTAAGTACTGCTATTGCTATGGCGATTTATTTATTAAAAAGAACCTTCAATTAGGACTGCATGTTGTTTTCCTAAACGATTAGAGATAAATTAGACCCAGTTTTGATTTTACAAAGATTTTGCTCTTTTGTGTTTTTGACATGAACTTTGTTTTATTTAAGTAGTGGTGGTTTAGCCTTAGTGTATTCGTTGTTTTTGGAGAATAAACATTGCGTAGAGGCTGAAATAAGTAATTTACCTGTGACAAAAGTTACGAGGGATGTTACAGTGATCAATAAATTCAGACCTATCGTGCAGTAAGTTAAGCACTGGGTGTATCGATATTAGTCATTCCTCGCAATGTCCATCGGTACAGGCAGACAGGATGTTTCGTTAGAAGATGAGGATAATGCAGAAATCAAGGAAAAAACGCCGCCGATGATTGGTTTATGACAGTTCAAACCGGTTCAGGCTTTGAAAAATTGGCGCAATGCTGCTATTCGGACCTGTAGCATGTAGCATCCTGGAGGTGGTCCGTATTTTGCTTGTGAGTATGCGAAAAGAAAGACGACGTCTCATTGAAGGTAATATGATTTCTAACGCGACTGCTGAATGTCCAAAACGTGCTGTACGTCATCGCGTAGTGAAATTAAGTTTTGCTCATTAACATCGAGATCGGACTAAGGAGTTAGAAAGAGATTTTTTCTCAGGGGCAAGCTGTTTTTTGATATACATTTTTTGAATGGGAGGCATAGAATATGGATACGTCAAGGGAATCTCTTTGAACAGGAAAATTTTACAGGAATGTGCCTTATATTGGAGGCTCCGGTAATGGTTTGGGGTGTCATTTGTTTTGAAACGCACACGGAGTTAGGTATTATTGAAGGAGGCTTACTGGCTGCTTATTTTTGCAGGATAGACATCCTAGAACCTCATGCGATGACATTTGATGCATTACAAGACAAGAAAAAAAATGCACGATTATGTGTGGCCTATCTGTGTATTCGTGGTCCGCAATTTTATATAAGATGTTGTAATAACCCACTAGGGTGAGTCAACGTGGACCCCGGACTTGAGTCCAATAGAATATGACATGGCCTTGACGGGAAATAGGGTTAGAGAAACAAATCTAGCCACCCAGAAATATTAGCGGGTTAAAAAGTGTTTCATGCGAGTGTGAGGACAATGTGCCTTAAGAATCATAAATTTATGAATAGGACTAGTCACAATAAAATTAAAAAATATATTAAAATTAATAAAATTATAAAGAAATGCTGTAACTTAAAAAAGAAACAAAAGCACTTCTGTAAAAATGTTGAGTTAAGAAAAGAACGTATTACATTAATAAATAAACTAAAAAACTATCAAGTTAAAATAGAGGACTGTAAAAATATATACAAAATAGACACTCAGCGTTTACAATCTGACATTAATACCTTAGAAGAGTCGCTTAGCTCTGTCTACAATAAATATGTGTACTCACAAAAGCAAATTGGGGAACATATCCTTGCTGCAAACAAATTAGTCGACATGTGTACACATAATGCAGACAGAACAGATTCATTGAATAAAAGTAACCTATGTAAGTGTATGAGCAAGCCACAATGTGATAGATCCCTACCTGTGATGTTGGAGGACCCACCTCAGGCTGGGAATGTCTGTGGCAATGAATCTTTGAACTTATCCCAGACAGTTGACATCAATTATAGCATAAGTAGGACTAATAACTGTCAGAATCACAATTCTATTATGTACTCAGATAGCATAGGCAAAGGCTTTGGGGAATTGCTAAGCAACAGCCTGGAGCATTCCTCTCAAAATAATTGTATGCCTGGGTCATCTTACAGGCAAATAATAACATCACTCTCTTCAAATACATTCAACTCTGATACAAATGTAGCTTTACTTATAGGAAGTAGTTTAAATGTAAAAAAGAAAGACATCACCGATAGTGTTGCCTTAATGTTAAATTTACAATGTAACAAAATAATACTTTGTGCATTTCCATATCTTGAGCATTTGTCAGACAGACAAAATAATTACGTTCACGCGCTAAATATGCATATGCACTTTTTAGTAAGTCACCATAGTGACAAGTTTATGTTTTTTGACACCAATGCTTTTGTTGGTAAACTTAAACTGAACGGGGATTCTGTTTATCTCCCTAGGAAACTTAGGCAACATATTGCTATGTTGTTGGTATTTAATTTTAACACAGTCATAAATAGTATGACGAAGTTTGCCTCTATGTCCAGTATAGTTAGTATTAGTACTAACGATGATGTGGTCACTCAGCATAATAATTTAAACTAAGTTGTCCGACAACAGAGAGCGATAGTCATTATTTAATATTGACACACCAGAACATAAACCGCTTCTCCGGCAAAATTTTAGATGTTGAGTTATTTGCTGAAAATTATAATGTAGATATTTTATGCTTTACAGAGACGTGGCTGAAAGCTAATACAATGTCGTTTAGTGTAGCAAATTTTAAGGTGGCCAGTTCGTTCAATAGAGTATCAGCTGTGGGTGGGGGGACTTTAATTTTAATAAGAAATCACTTAAAGTATAAACAGCGTTTAGATATCTGTAATCTCTCTGTTGAACGAGTATGTGAGCTTGCGTGTGCAGAAACGGAAGAATATGTTATTTTATGTGTTTATAGGCCTCCATCGTCAAGTACCTCCCAATTTTTACTAACAATGGAAGATGCTCTTCGTAAAATAAAAATAAACAAGAAATTATTAGTATGTGGAGATTTTAATGTCGACATTCTACTAGACACGACTGATAAACATAACTTCTTATCCTTATTTAAATCATTTAACTTCAAGTGTATGTTCGCTGAGCCGACTAGAGTGACACCTACTTCAGCCACCTGTATTGATAATGTTGTAACAAACTTTAAAATACTAGACAAGTGCCTCATTAGTGGAATCCGTTCTGACCATAAATGTCAGTTAGTGAAATTGAATGGCCATGCAATCAAAAATAAAAAAATAATTAAATGTAGGCCTCTAACAATTAAATGTCTAGAAGAGTTTAGTAAAAATTTAGAATATGAATTAAATACAATCAAATCATATCCGGACAACCCCAATGAAATGTATGTCACATTATTTAACGCCATAAGTAATGAATTTCAAAAGGCGTGTAAAATAAAAAATGTTACTATAACAAATGTAAATGACACAACAATTTAATCGTTCAGGGGTGATTCTATCATTACAGTTTTAGCTAATATCGTTATGTCAGGATTGCGAGCAAGGTAAACACAGTAAATAAAACCAACATAGACTCTCCACCACTGAGAGTACTTGTATTTGGGTTAATATTAGTAACATTAACTAGATCACAGTATATTACTTTACACAATTATTACAAGATCATAAAATAAGGACAAGCTAATCAGATATAAAAGGTCAGACTTCTTCAGCTGTTCAACACGGAATGCTCTCCCTTCGTCCAATGACCACCGCCTTTATAACCTCGGGTGGGCCGATCCATATCGACGACTACCCTCTCTTGTCAACATTGCCCAGTGCTACCCGCTACCGATAACACGGCCCTCCTGCAAAACACACGTCCTCGTGTGTTGGTGGTTGGTGGTTGACGCACCATCAACCCCATCGTCAAGATTGTACATCAAGGCCTGACTTCAGTGACACCTCTGGACCTTAAACAGAAACAAATAATACAGTACACATCTCGGCCACACCTGATCACTCATCTTTGACCTCGTCATGTTACTCATGTCTTTGACCAAAGTAAAATGAAGAGCATCCAAAGAATGTTTGAATCGATTAGAGCTTGTTATCCCATCGACGGCCAACAAGCTCATCACCCATGACTTAAACTAGTTGATATTCATTCAGTATCAACCTAGTTCTATATTCGTTCATAACTTCTCGTATCAACATCTTACAAACATCCACACATTAGATTTCCAACATTTTCACATTTTCATAAAATACTATCTCAGATGCCTATTAGACAGTTCTACTTTGGTTAAACATCAAATTTTAGTTATTCAATAAATCATAATAGGTACATAAACACACAATCTCATCATACACAAATTCATAAAATCATTTAAATACATTTACAATATTTTTCAGGGCTAAATATCTCATTATAGTTTTTCACAAATTCATAATACACACTTAAAATATTTCTTGGTTAAATATTTCAACGATTCACAAGCCATAATACATAAACACTTAAAATATTTCATTCGTAAAAATCTCATAATTATTCACAAAATCAGAACATAATATCTCAATAATTTACAAACTCATAGTACGTTAAATACTTAAAATATTTCAAGATTAAATATCTCATTATTCATAAACTCATAGTACATAACAACGATTAAAATAATTCACGATTCATTATCTCATTATTATTCACAAAATCCTACATTCTTAAATATCTCAATTCTTCACAAAATCAGAAAACAAACATCCTAAATGTTTCATGGTTAAATATCTTTAAATCTTTAATCATTATTCACAGTATCATAGTACATAATTATAAACACTTAAAATATTATCTCAGTTATTCCCAAAATCATAATACTTAAGTATCAACCTTTAAAACTTTTCAGGATCAAAATAATATCTCAATTATTCACAAACTCATATTACAAAACTGACATGATGTTGTAAACATAATATTTCTATAATGCGCTAATAATACAACCTTTTTACAACAATACAATACATATTATACACTTCTTTAACGAAAATAAGTCAAATTATTTCTTATTTAAAAATGAATTTGACAAATTAATCTTTAACGGAAGCCGTCATAATAATTATCGTCAATAATAAATACAATTTCCTGTTTTCGTCTACAAAAATACATTTTAAACCATGTAATAATAACAAACTACTTTTTAATTTCAATAAACTATTTTGTACCATTCTACAACAAGAATTATAACAAAACGAATAAAAAACAAATATCAATATTTTCAAAACTTTTTCAAAACATTAATTCAAAACAGAATCTCATTTTCACTGCATTTTCATTTATCAATTAATAGCATCACCCGCCTTGGTTTAGCCAACTCATTTGGCATCACCCGCCTGGGATCCTGCTTTATCAACATGGCATCACCCGCCTTGGATCTAGCCATATCATGGCATATCCCGCCTTGGTTCCAGCCCTATAACAATTGCTTCGCCACGTTAGAGTTTCAGTTTTCCCCAGGCGAAGCCTTTGGCCAACCCCGGCTGGCCAAACCGGGCGGTGCCAAAGATCAACCCTGGTTGCATCTCACCACAAACTCTAATACGACTTGCAATGTATTTTCCTACACGAATAAATACAGATGCCGTATTTATTTTCCACGAATAAATACAGATACCATCATATTTATTTTATACTAATAAACACAGATATCATCTCATTTATTTTACACGGATAAATACAGATAACATCTCTTTTATTTTACATGAATAAGCAAAGATATCATTTAATATTTATTTTACACGAATAAATAACCTCTCATATTATATTTCCTTCATCAAAATTTCTTCACACATAATAAAATGGTTGTGACTCACCGGATTTATCACATTTTCTCATTCTCACATTTCTCACCATTGTAATATCAATCAAGTGTTTGTCAGTCCGTCTACAGGGGATTTTATTTAGGAAAATAGTTACATGTGGGTATACAATCATAATGTGGACTGGTTTTTTCTTGTTCCACTTCTGATGTAAATGACACAACAATTTAATCGTTCAGGGGTGATTCTATCATTACAGTTTTAGCTAATATCGTTATGTCAGGATTGCGAGCAAGGTAAACACAGTAAATAAAACCAACATAGACTCTCCACCACTGAGAGTACTTGTATTTGGGTTAATATTAGTAACATTAACTAGATCACAGTATATTACTTTACACAATTATTACAAGATCATAAAATAAGGACAAGCTAATCAGATATAAAAGGTCAGACTTCTTCAGCTGTTCAACACGGAATGCTCTCCCTTCGTCCAATGACCACCGCCTTTATAACCTCGGGTGGGCCGATCCATATCGACGACTACCCTCTCTTGTCAACATTGCCCAGTGCTACCCGCTACCGATAACACAAATAAAATTAGATTTAGTACCTGGGCAACAAAGGGTATAAGACGAAGTAGGATCGTCTTATACGAATTATATGATAAAAAATCGTATACACACAATGTGGACTTTCATAATTATGTTAGGAATTACTCTAAACTTTTCAAAAAAGTTTGTATACAGGCAAAAGCTACTTACATTAGTGATCAAATAAAGAAATCGGATAATAAAATAAAAGCCACGTGGAAAATAATAAATACTGAAACTGGCAATCGTGGGTTTAGTGACAACACTATTAGTTTAAAAATTAATGACGAACTGGTTTCAGACAGGAATGTAGTCGCTAATTTCTTAGATAATTTCTTTATTAATATTCCTTTAGAGACTACAAAATATCTTGCATCGTCACCAGTAGCAGCAGAACATTTTTTAAAAGAAAATGTAGATTTACAAGTACCTAACTTCAAGTTCCAATTTGTAACCCACACTGACATATTAAAAACTTTTAAAACTATTACAATAAAAAAAACAGAAGACCTTTGGGGTTTGTCAACGAAAGCCGTGGCGGCAATAATTACTAAGATCGCTCCAATGCTGGCAGAGATCTTTAACTCTTGTATTATTGACGGCATATTTCCCGATCTCATGAAAACCAGTAAAATCATACCCATTTTTAAAGCAGGTTGCTCAAATAACGCGTCTAACTATAGACCGATATCCATACTACCAGCCTTAAGCAAAATTTTTGAAAAACTAATTTTAAATCAAATGCTTACACATTTTAACACACATAGAATATTACACGACAAACAGTTTGGCTTCACAAGAGGACGATCTACAGAGGATGCTGGATCCACTCTAATTAAAACCATATTAGGGGCCTGGGAGGGGGAACAGGATGCTCTGGGTGTGTTCTGTGACCTTTCTAAGGCATTTGACTGTGTGGATCACCGCACACTTACCCTGAAACTGAAGTACTACGGAATCCGAGGTAGATCCATCGATCTTGTGACTTCCTATTTGTCAAATCGGGAACAAAGGGTGGCTGTTGATAATGTCATCTCTACAGGCTCGCGAGTCAGAATTGGAGTACCCCAAGGATCAATTCTTGGCCCATTCTTGTTTCTAGTATATATTAATGACCTTCCATTTATGATGAAAGACAATAATTTGTCAAATATAGTTCTTTTCGCTGATGATACATCATTAATATTTAAAGTAAATAGAAAGGACAGGGATCTTATAGAACCTAATAACACACTAAATTCAATCTCGAATTGGTTTTCTGCCAACAATCTTCTTTTAAATGCTAAGAAAACCAAATGCATTAAATTTTCATTACCAAATGTAGCTCCTATTAACGCAAATGTAAGTCTGGGCGGGAAAAGGTTAGATCTTGTTCCCTCAACAGTCTTTTTAGGGATTACAATAGACCCTAAACTACAATGGGGGCCTCATATAGAGGCAACTGCGGGTAAACTCAGTTCTGCCGCTTTTGCTGTTAGGAGAATAAGACAGCTTACTGATGTGACTACGGCTAGGATGGTGTATTTTGCGTACTTTCACAGTATTATGTCTTACGGCATTTTACTGTGGGGGTCAGCTGCTGATGTCGAGACACTTTTCATATTGCAAAAAAGAGCAGTCCGAGCTATTTATAACTTAAGCTCTCGAGAGTCTCTTCGTGAACGATTTAAGGAGATCAATATACTTACTTTACCATCTTTGTACATTTACCAAAATATCCTGTACGTCCGTAAAAACATAGCGAGTTACAGTAAGAAAAGTGATACACACAGCTTGAATACTCGAAATAAGCATAAACTTGTAGTTCCTGGTTTTAGACTTTGCAAGACTAGTAAGTCTTTTTTGGGGAATAGTATTAGGTTCTATAATAAAATCCCATCTTGTATTACTGAATTGCCTTACATGAAATTCAAGTCTTTGGTAAAGCGTGTCTTAATGTCAAGAGCATATTACAACATAAACCAGTACATTGAAGATAAAAATGTCTGGAATACGATTCCCAACTGCACACTGCGACCCACTGGCACTCCTTAATTGGCTGTTTAATCCTTCATGCGTAGGTCCTTAAATTTTTAATTTTTAACATTTAACTGTAGGTATCTTTTTTTTTACCTACTCATTATATATTGTATTATAATTTTATATATCTTTTATTCTTTGATTCTGATATAGGTAGTATCAGTTTTCTTTTTAGTAATGCCCATGGCATCAAGCTATTTACAATTGTAATAATTACAAAATGTAAAATGTGAGTATCATGTAGCCATTATTGTCATGCTTAGTATGTTTTTTTTTTGTGTATTCCTACATTAACCTGACTGTTGTCCGGCAGTTGAGGCTGTCATGCTCACTAAAATGTCCTGCTGACGGTGGCGTTGTGTATTGGGTTGTTAAGTTCCCTACAATATGGTTGAGTTAAGCGATGCTGATGCGCTCGTCATGCTCGTGAACGGGTGCTGTCTGTCGGGACTGGTCAGCTCTTACATGCTATGACAACATTAAGGCAATTTCTCATTGTTATTCTTGTACTACTGACATTGACCTACATTATTCTCACATTAACTGTAGTAATAATAATGTTTTGGAATATATAGAGTCTATATATATTTAGTGTAGGTATATAATTGTATGTTTATATTATGTTGAATTATCTATATTTAGATACTTTTACTTTTGTTTTCAATTCATCCAGAATTGTTCTAGGTAAATATTTTGTTTACCATCATCAACTTGCATAATTTAGTCAATGTAATTAATATTTTACTTTTTTGTGTATAGACTCATTTAAATATTCACTTGACAGACTGAACTGTGTTGCTGGGGAGTTTGTTGCGCCGTTTCTTCTTCACAGCATAAACACTAGGAAGCGGTGAAGGGTGGGAGCTTTGGGGGTGCAGTCAATTGTAACTACCAAAATGTGACGTTCAAAAAGAACTAAGTAATACCAGTCTACTTTGAATAAACGAGTTTTTTTGAGTTTGAAAAGATAATGGATTAATAAATTGCCTGGAAAAACATGTCATAATACTGATAAGGACCCTAGCAGTATAGAAACGATGATAAAGCAAACAAAGAAGTAAAATAAATAGTGAATTAATTATTCCAAAAAATATGCACCGAAAGTTACAAAATGGATATTCTAGCAAATTAAAGATTTAAATTGCCAAATCCAATTAAATGATTATTGATTGTTTGTCCTTTAAATGCATTTAATTTAACCCTAATTATGAAATATTTAAACAAAAACATTAATAAACAATACAAAATTATGGAAATAACACGGTTTTTCGTTGCGTTCCGTTAATTATGCCGGTGAGTGTAAGTAGTTGGCGAAGAATTTAACTCGTGTGATATTTTCTTCATCGCTGAAATGGTGATGTTGACGAGTCTCAGAAACTCATCGCTCATACGACGCATTTCAATATCCGATTTTATTTTGACAAGGAGAAGATGGATACCATTTCAACATCAAATTGAGAAATCCACAAACAGGTAAGGAAACAGATAAGAAAGTCAGTGCTATGAATTACTACTCATATCGATTGATGATTCGTGACAACATTGATAATCATATCTTGAAATGTCGACAATTGTTCCATCAATGCATTGTCGATATGTATGCAAAAATCGAAACCGAACGATTCCTCTACATTCCATTAAATCAAACCAAGTTGCGTTCCGAGGAGTACATTAATTTACGCGATACAGTTGTTAACGATGGCAAGTATGTGCCACTTATCGTGAAGCTTGCCAAAAATTAAATCTTCTTGAAAACGATGCACATTGGGACACTTCACTCGCTGATGCATCGGATACTGCTTCACCACAGAAAATACGCACGTTATTTGCAATCATATTGACAACGTGCTTCCCAAACAATCCATAAGATCTTTGGGAAAAATACAGACTACATGAGTGAAGACATCCCCCATCGTTTGCGTGCAACTAATCAAAATCCGAACGTTCAATTCGCATCAAAAAATAATATTTTTTTATTTTTAATCGAGTTAAATCCCGTGCTGGGCCTTTTTACACCAGTAGTAGATCATAAGGTTTTAAGGAATTACACGAATTCATTTACACCCTGTATTCTTTGTGTTTATACCCTATGGTATTTATACCCTGTGGTTAAAAACATGGATCGATACTATGATCAAGCCAAATGAAGTCATTACGGATGACTCGAGTGCTTTGATTGGAGCATGTGTGCTTTCACTACATTTAATTCAACTAAGGATTGTATAAAACATTGTTTTGAAGTTCTTGAACGGCAAACTACCACTGTTCTTTGTGCGCTTCCTGCGCTTTATGCGCTTAGATCTTCTCATTTTATTCAAACTTTATATGGGCTCAAGTGCTTCCAATTTGTGGACTTACGCGTAAAGAAGTTTTAAATTATGATTTTGTTATATTTGAAAGATTGCACAGATTACTCGGAAGCCATAGAAATTATAAAAAAAATTAATATTGCTGTGAATAGATACAATCGAAGCACAAAAGATGGTAATAAAACTAAATGAAAAAAGCTGCTCAATTACTGGGCTTTCTTAAACGTAACACGCAAGGGTTCAGATCCATTAAAACTAAAATAGTTTTGTACAACACTTTAGTGCGCAGCAGGTTGGAATATGCTAGTATTGCTTGGGACCCCTTTTACGCAATACATTCACAGCGTCTAGAGAGCATACAACGGGCTTTCATCAAACACCTTGCATTTGTAACCCCTGGTATATCCTATAGGTGTCCCTATCAACAGCGTCTGAGCTTCTTTAAGATGACCTCACTACGTCAACGGAGAATTATGCATAGCCTTATGTTCCTTTACAAACTGGTGAACGGCCATATAGACTGTAGTGAACTGCTATCGCGCATTTTATTGAATGTTCCGCGCAGAATTCCACGCTTTCCCATTACCAGATTGTTACAGCACCCTACTACCTTTACAAACATAGGTCTTAACTCTCCACTCGGATGTGTGACAACCTTAACTCATTCAATAAGTCCGTACCCGAAGCAGATATAATTATATAATGACTCTAGGGTAAAATTTAAATCAAGAGTCTTGGCCTCCCTACATACCAATCAAACAAAATAGCTGGAACATAATAGAATGTGATTTTTGTTCTTGTTTACTTTGTTTTAATTATTGTTATTATTGTATTTTTTTTTCTTTTATGTTTTTGTTGTTCTCTATTTAAATTGTTTTTAATTGATAGTACTTAAGTTAGCAACTAAGCGGTAATCTGGCGTCTCTTTTGTAAATGTTGTGTTTACCTGTAATTGGCACATATATTAGAATATTACCTTAAAATGGATTGTGTGTTTGTGTATATACCTATGTGCTGTGGGTGAACCTTAGTAAATAAATAAATAAAAATGCGATGTTGCCAAAGAAAAGTTACTAAGAGTAACACAATCGTCTAAAATGTACATGGATGAGGAAATAGACACCACGATCGATGAGAAATCAATATTGGAAGAAAATGTAATTTATGACAGTGATGCGCCTTGTTGGCTTAATACTCTGATAGACAGTGAAAAGCTTTACGCTGATCTTTGCGAAGAAACCACGTAAGAAAAAAAATATTTTTCCCAAAATTTATTGACAGTTTCAAAAAAACTTTTCCATAGTCTTCCTCTCTGGACGAATTTAATGCTTTCATTCTATAAACAATCAAATGATGCAGCTAGCAGCAGTAATATTGAAAGCTATTTTAAGAATGTTAAGCGATTGTTATTAAGTACAAGGAGTGGTTTGCTACGTCTGAATGATTTTATTAAGCATTCCGAATATTTGTCTGGTGAACTAAAATCAGCACTATGTGCTTACGTCGACAACGAAATGATTAATTCTAAGAACAACCTCACGGAAAGGTCTAAACTTTAACAAATTATTAAAAACAATGAAGATTTCGAACAGTGTAATATTTTCAGCCCAGAATCTATATTTCAAAAGCAACCGATTCAGGAAGAAAACTGGAATGATAAAAAATTTGAGCGTAAAAAAACCGCTGTTATAGTCAATAAAACCAAAATGTAACAAAAAGTATGTAAAACTATTACCAAACGGTGATGTAAGTTGCTCAGCTATTGATAATGTTATACTTCAGAACACATGTGCTTTCGATTCCGTAGCACAATCATTCGCAGTTGCTTACAAAGAACATAGGAGTGTTTATGAATTATTAGGTGAAAAAGTATCATCATTTTCCAAACTTATTAAAGCAATTTCAGAACACGATGCTGACGCTGACGCTGAGGACGTACTACGATTGAGATCTGCAATTCAAACTATTTTGAGGTAGAAAATAAAGGTAATATTAAAGTGGTTGACTGCAGGTGTAACGTGACCAAAATATTTGAAGGTCTTCTACTTAACGAATATAATAGTGCAAAGAATTTTAAATGTTCGTCTTGTGACTTTCAAAATGAGAGAAGTTGTTCAATATTGCCACTTAATATTGGACATCTGCAACCTTGGCAGAGGATGGCCTGGCAACTGGTTTGGAGAAATCGGCAAATTTGATGTTGTTAAATAATATTAGTTTGTGAAAAAGTTATCCCACCAAAAACATTAAATGTAAAAAATGCCAAGCCTCTCTATGCAATCTTTCCACTGTTAAAAGTTTTGAGATCTCATAGAAGCCAAGCCCTTTTCAATTTATTTTGTAGTTAGTTATCTATCTAGTGACTGTATCAATAGTTTTATTTCTATTGTAATTACCTGCGAGCCGGCCTTCTATGAAGTATTAACACATAGGGTACTCTCGAGACGAACTGATAATATAACAGGTTATAATTATGTATTACGGGCTCGCATAACCTTAATACTCGTAATTTCTGTTGCGTTCTGCGGAGTCGGGCTCGGTGGAGAAGGCGCGATGCGGTCTGCTTTGACCTCAGTTTACCGAATATTATGCTTATTTACTATTTATCAACACAACATGTAATAACGTATTTAAAAAAAACAGGTACGCACTCGGTAACGTTCGGATGCACTTGCACCGCGCGTCACGTAACTTGACGGACGGGCGACACACGCGCAGGTGTAGGTGGGGTGGGCGGTGCGGGAGCTTGGCCGGTGGGTGCCGCCCGTCTCGTGCGCAGCCTCATGTTTTGCGCGGGCGCTTTTTTATAACGAATAGATAAAAGAGTTGCGTGTGTGCGTGCGCTTACGAATATCATTGTCTTTGTGACTGAACTTTCTTACCAGATGATGTTTTTGAAGTACAATTTTGGATCAAAATAATTTTCTTTTTTTTTCGCTATTTCTGGTGAATTTAAATTAAACTTGTATACATATAAAAGAAGAAGCTGAATGACTGACTTATGATTTATCAACGCACAGCTGAAACCGCTGGGGTTAGAAACTTAAAATTTTGACAGTAGGTTCCTTTTGTAACGGAGGCAGATAGAAGGGATTTCTCGAAATTCAACACCTAAGGGGGTGAAATAGGGTATTTAAGTTTGTATGCAAGTCCGTCATTTTTGAAGTAAGAAGCATGAAATTAAATAAGAAGGTTTTTGGTAACAAATAAATGTATAGGTGTTTGAGCGTATTTGGAAATTCAACCCCTAGGGGAGAGGGTGGCAAGATGGGGTACTTAAGGTTTAAAGATCAATAAAAGAAAAAAATACATAGTGAGACAATCAGATTTATTTTTTAATTAACAACTAGTTATTACTCTTCTAATATTTGGTGACATTAGGAACTTTTACTTAACCATCTTAGAAAAATAAATCAAAATAAAAAAAAGGCGTTTTGCCCCGTCTTGCCCCATGGTGCTGGTAAGATGGGGTACCCCCCTGAGGTAAGATGGGGTGATGAGAATTATCAAGGAGAAAGATGATTATTTGGACTGGTAAAACACGCAGACGTGGATGGCTTCGTCATCACCATCAACTATTCCTGCACAGCTAATTATGTGACCATCTTCCACAATGTGAGCATGATATCCACGCTTCAATGGAAGCGGAATATACTTCCCTACAATACTTATATGGTGTGTCCTCCTCTTCTTCACTTTCATTTCCAGATGATGAAACTCTTCGTCGTTTTGTTGTTTTCGCTTAAGTTTTTGTAGTAGTTTTCTTCTGTTTTTTCAATTCATATTTTCTCTTCTTTGTTTCTTTCATTACCCCATCTTGCCTGCCGAGCCATTTTCCATCAATAATCAAAGAAAAAAAAACAGTTGGCAATCTCAAGGAATCTCAATGCCTACCTTATTATAGGTTAGTTTAAGCGTCATTGACAGCCACACCTCACCAGCTAGCAATATTTAACAAACCACAGTCACGTGTCAAACCAGAAGAAAATATGATAAGCGATTTGCAGTAAAACAGTTTTTTTTTAGATTTTTTCGACACGTGTGCTCTTGCGAACAATTAAGGCCGGGCGACTGACAAGTGTCATGAGGCGCATCGAACGATGCATGAACGAGCATGATTGGTCAGTTTAAACTGTGGATTTCGCTGGGTACCCCGTCTTACCCGCTACCCCGTCTTACCTCCTTCTCCCCTAGTGGGGTGAAATAAGTGTTGATAGTGTGTATGAGAAATCTGGTACTTATGAAGTAATAAGCACAGAATTAAATATTTAGGGCCAATACAACGGAACAGCAGACGGTCTATCGAGGGCAAAAGCTCTCCCAGAATGGCATCTCAGAAAAAACAGGTTATGAGATTTTTTTCGAAAATTCGGAACTCCAGGGATAGACCTATTCGCATCGAGAAGTACTGGTAGTTGTTTCGGCTTATGCGAGTGAGGATGCATCCGACCTTCACAGTCAAGTCACGGATGCGTTCAGCAGAAAGTGAGAATACAAGCTAGGATGGATTTTCCCTTCGCCGGCATTAATTCCACGGATTCTTCGACACTTGCAAACTTCAGAGAACCATTACCTTCTGGTTGCTCCAGTATGGGACAGAGCCTTTTGGGAACCCGATCTCCGTCGACGAACAATCGAAACGCCACTTCAAATCCCAGACCTGAGATCGAATCTGGTCGACCTTCATACGAATCGACCGCTACCGGGAGTAGACGACCTAAAGTTGGCGGTTTGGAAGGTTCAGGCTAAGTGCGTTGCTACATAGTTACTCTTTGATCGGTAGCTCTATGCCTTCGTGGTTCTCTTTTATGAGCAATGTCTTGTCAAATAAATGTCAGTCTGCTTCCAGCCATCTGTCTTTTCATTTCGACTATAAATTATATATTGCATACTTATCAGTGGCTACGAGGATCCGCGAGTTATAAAAAGATGGCTCACTTCGGGATTTTGTCTTGTTTTGACCATAATACCCAAACATGGCAAAATTTCAAACAAAGAATTTTGCAATGGTACATTGCGAACGACGTCGACAATGTCAAAGATCCACAGGGCGTGAAAAGACGGGCAATATTGCTGAGCACTCTCGCCGACAACACTTACCAACTAGCGGCCGATTTAGCGTTGCCGAAAGAGCTAACGCAGGTGCCATACGAAGACATTCTCACACTTCTCGACAAACATTTTACTCCAAAAAAATGTGGATTTGGTGAGCGGTATAATTTTTATGCTGATACTCAAGCTCTGAAAGAAACGTTTGCGCAGTGGGCTGCGAGGCTTCGTGGTCTTACGACACATTGCGGATTTTTTAATGTAGAAGAGGCGCTGCGTGACCGTTTCGTTATGGGTATGTTGCCGGGACCGGAGAAAGACAAGCTTTTCGCACGTGACCTTAGAGATAACACTGGCCAAAGCAGTGGAGTTGGCGGAAAGCGTGCGCAGTGCACGCAAGGGAGCTGCAGCATCATCGACGGCATCGGCACAGGCGCAGCCGTCGGGTGAGCCGCTGTACAAGATCGAAGCCACCACAAAGGAAGTCAGCCTTAACAAAGAAAAGTGTTCAGTGTGCGGTTTTAAAAACCATAAAACGTCACAATGTCGGTTTGCTAGTTACACATGCAAAAAATGCAATGTTAAAGGTCATCTACGCCGAATGTGCAAAAAAATTAATTTCGTAGGCACAGGCGGCTCGGGCGAGAGTGACGATGACGGTAAGACAAAAAAAATATGTTCTTTCAAGGGTGAACCTATGACCTTAGTAGTTTCGATAAAAAGTATTAAGCTAAAGTTCGAAGTAGATACCGGATCAGCAGTTACAGCGATTTCTGAGAAAGTGCACAAAAAATATTTTAGATTGTTGCCTTTATCACCATCAACGGATCAATTGTTTACGTACACAGGTTGTCTTATACGTTGTTTAGGAACAGTGCAATTGCCCTTAACATACTTGGACAGTACGCAGGTAGTTAATGTGCGAGTGATACGCGATGGTGGCCCCCCAATTTTAGGCAGAGATTTTATTAGTTTGTTTGGTTTGCAAATGTTGCATATAAATTATTGTCAATCTAGTAAAATTGCAGAAGGTTCAAAAGGTTGGAACACCTTTAAGCTAGAACTTCTTGATTTATCATGGCAAAAACGACACTGAAAACCTATAAACCGGTTTGGTCAAGATAGTGTCACTGGGCTCGGGAAAATAAAGTACCAATAGATAACGCAAACGCCCAGGCCATAGCAAAGTACCTGTGCTGCCTTTATAGAATAGTAAAGCTAGCGCCCAGGACAGTAGCCTTACACAAGTCAGTAGTCATTAACTTCGGGAATCCTTTACATGCCGAAGAGCTTTCATCACATCCTTTAATAAAACAAGTTGTAAAGGGCATTTTCGCAGACAAGCCCCCTATTAAAATACTATTATTGTGGGAGATACAGAGATTAATCAACTATCTAAATAATTATCAGGTTGATGATAACAGTATTGTTGCCGTCTCAAGGCACACTTGTATCCTCCTTATGTTAGCATCTGGGAGACGGGTCCATGCCCAAGAGGCGAAGCCTTTGAGGACAAAGGAGACTCCTTAATTTTCTGGCCGAAATTCGGATCTAAGACTGATTCAGCAACCCATATCAGCAGTCGGGATGGTTATTGAAAAAAGGACCCGAGAATGGGGAATTGAAGACCTTTATCACTAGATTAAGAAGCTTATAGCCGTTTCAGCGGGACGTCGACAACAAACAGTCTATTTATCACCACAAGAGGCACAGGTAAGAGTGCATCTCGTACTGTCATTGCGGGCTGGATACGATGCCTATTTAAAGATGCAGGTACATCCTCATCCACCGGAAGCCTTAGAGCTGCAGTTGCAACGGATAATTGTGTCAGCAATAATTTTAGTACAGACGAAATCATGCAGAGAGGTAATTGAAGATCCAGAAACACCCTTTTCAATCATTATTTCAAAGCTTAATATTTCTAAACCTAGCAACAAGAATCTGTTAACTAATTCTTTCGCACCTGTTAATTAAAGCAGGCTTTGCTAAATATACAGGGTGGTAATTTGAGATGGGGCATGAAGGGCAGCTACCTTAACCATTGTAGCTATAGGAAAACGTTCTTAGAAGACTACCCCTAACTTTTGGGATAATTTCAATCGGCATTAACAGATTTTGAAAAAAAAAGTACAGTCAGCGAGAAAAAGGGCTGTTTTCACAAATCTTTTTTATGATACCAATCGATCCCATTTTCCATAAGGATCAAAAGACTCTTCCGGACCAACTGAGGTTCGAGTACCAGAAAAGTCAGAAATCGCAAAAAACTTTTTTGAGATGGGGTAGTAATACGGGCAGCTACCTTAATCGTTGTGGCTACAGTAAAATGTTCTGAAGAAACTGTCCATATTTTTTTAAAATATTTCGAACTGCATTCACAGATTTTGAAAACGAAAAAAAAATCTTTTTTCTTCGTGACCCTAACTTTTAACGAAATGTTGCTTTTCGTGATTTCTGATGTTTCTAGGACTCTAACCTCAGTAGGTCCAGAAGAGTATTTTGATCCTTATGGGAAATAGGATCGATTGGCATCACAAAAAAAAGTTTTGTGAGAACCGACCATTTTTTCGCTGACTGTACCAATTTTTTTTTCTTTTTTTTTTGTACATTACGAAATAATTTCAAAAATTATGGCCAGTCTCCTATCAACATTTTCTTGTAGCGACAACGATTAAGGTAGCTGCCCTTATTAACTAACCCATCTGAAATAGTTTCTTGTTATTTCTGACGTTTCTAGTACTCAAACCTCAGTTGGTCCGCAAGAGTATTTTGATCCTTATGGGAAATGGGATCGATTGGCATCATAAAAAAGTTTTGTGAAAACAGCACTTTTTCTCGCTGACTGTACTTTTTTTTCAAAATCTGTGAATGCCGATTGAAATTATCTCAAAAGTTAGGGGTGGTCTTCTAAGAACGTTTTCCTATTGCTACAATGGTTAAGGTAGCTGCCCTTCATGCCCCATCTCAAATTACCACCCTGTATATTGTTGATAATGATTATTTTCGTTGATTATGTTTATAAGATTGTTTACGTTCTAATAACTCATTTCGATCTCAAAATATTGTAAGCAATTAGCATTATTGTTACTTTAATTATACAAGGTTAGTCAGAAAGGGGGTACTAATCCGAAGCCCACTTATAGTATCGCTGATGACTGTTTGAAAGCAAATGTTAAAATTTCAAAATTCGATTTTTTTTTAAATAAAATGAATTTTATTTTAGTTTTTTCAAAAATTCTTCATCCCTGCTTTAGTTACAAATTCAGAAAATGGTGCTTCTAATTCATGACCCCAAATATGACCTAAAATGTAAACACAGCTGATCATAACTGGGGATAGATAGATTTTAGAGATTTTTTTTCGAGATTTTTGAACGACTGTTTCTCTTAAACTATTGACTTTTGGGAATAGTTGTAGAACAAAAGTTATTCATTATTATGTGTACTTTGACACCCTTTCGGATTAGTACCCCCTTTCTGACTAACCTTGTATAAGGTCTGTAACAATAATGTTATCTATTCATACACGAAATATTTTAAGGGATACATCTATACTTAGGTGGTCAAGAAGCCAAAGACAAGTGAAAAAAATTTTTTTTGATGAGTATATTATTTTACGTAATTATTATAATTGTAATTTAGCTTGAGAAATTTTGCATAAATTTGAAAAAGAAATTGCCCGCTTCATTGACAATGAATACTACGTAGAAACTAGCATAATGGATGTTGAAAATAGTAATGAGCCAGTATTTGATACGTTGTATCAAGTAAATTTAAATTATTTAATGAAAAAAAATTTACTTAGTTTTTCTTTTTTTAAATTTATATGGCTTCTTTATCACCTATAGATGTATCCCTTAAAATATTTCTTGTATGAATAGATAGACCATAAAATTACAACATATTGTAATAAATTAGGGAGTACCTCCGCTGCCGGCGCCGGTTGCCATAACGAGTGTCGGCGCCTGTTGCCAAAGCGGCTGCCGGCGTCGCGCCGACTACATACATTGTTTTTATACACCTTCCAGGCCTCTCAAACTCTTCATGAGACGATTATTCGTCACCCACTTTCATTTTCACAATAAAAACAAATGAAAAACTTAAGGGGATGTTTGGTTAATGTTAAGGTCGTTTGGGATTCCAAGGCAGAGTCGACGAAGCCCCGCTGTGCGCGGCTCCTAGTTCTGTCTGCAGGGTTTAAAATAACCTAACACGAAGGGGATGACGGTCATCTCCTTCGTACCTAACCTATCAGATTCGGGGTACTGATATTAATGAATGACAGTAGTTGTGACCAAGTATAGTAACTACTATTCTTTTGTTATATTTACTATATTCTTAGGTAATTACCAAAGAACGTATTTTCGTTGACATATGTAGGTGTGAGGAAATAATAATAAATTGTTGAAGTCGCCAAAATAATGAAATCAGATTAGCAAGTTCTTGAAGGTCTTGACTAACCTTGTATATCAATATTCAATTATAATCTATTTTAGCAAGGTAATGTATGGAAATAAGCAACACGTTCGCTTTCACTAGGGACTCAACGTTGTTTTCCGACTTCCACATGGACGGAGTCGCGGGCACAGCTAGTTTATTTATACTTCAGTAAATTAATAATAAACTAAGAAAATTAAATTACTGTTAGTAGACACCACCAAATAAAGCCAGCGTTACCACACCACCACGACACCAGTCTCACCACCAGAACAAAACAAATAGCGCCCGTCTTAGGGTCTAAGAACTCACGAAGTGGTTTTCACCCACGCCCACCGCGGTTTCGGGCCCGCAGCTTCTGTAGAATGCAAATACATAAATATGTAAAAAATTAAAGCACATTTCAGGACGCGTTTTACGCCTGCGGCGTGCGCGATTGTTTGCGGATCCCGCTGCACCGGCGGGCAATTAGTAGAATCGCGCGGGTCGCGGTCTCCCGCAGCCTCGGCGGGTTCGCCCGCGCGCTCTGCAATCGGTTGGCGGGCCACCGCCTTGGGCGGCGGGGGGTACGGAAATCCGACAAGTATGATATAAGTTTAATTTTAAGTGTTAGCGCCGCCATTTTAGATTCTTTTCTTTATTGACTCGGGTTACCTACACAGGGTGTAAATGAATTAAATGAATTCGTGTAATTCCTTAAAACCACATGATATGCTACTGATGTAGATTGAGCCCCATGAGATTTAAAGTTATTAAAAATAAAAAATCATACTTTTTGCTGTAGTTTTATGTGATCGTATCTAAACCACCTAATATGGAAACAAGAAAAAACATTAGCAAATTTTTGTTTTACAAAAATGTCCTTATTTGAATTGACAATTCGATGCCACGTTTAAATTAATGAAAGCAGGGCGCGACACAGCTGGCAGGCACGACTATCACGATATCGTTTTTTGCAGTCAGTTAACACAGGGCTCTAAAATGACTCGGAAATAGAAAACCAAGTTTTTTTTTAAAAAAAACAGTTGTTTTTCGTAAATAACCGCCTGTCTTGCAACCGCCCCGTCTTGCGATAATCGCCCGCCAAGTTTGCGAGCGATGATAATCGCAACCGCGACGGCTGCGTAATCGCATAAAACTCCGGTCTTGCGAGTTACTTCGCTGTTCCTCCACCGCGGCGGGTGCGGGTGAAAACCGCTTCGTGAGTTCTTAGCCTTACTCAACAGATAACGATTGAATGACTTTTTTAAGACGGGAGTACGACTGATCTGGGATTATTGATACAAATTAGTAACGTTGTCCGATTATGAAAATAATAAGTTACTAATTTCACAATCCATTATCAGTATTTGTATATTTACGAGAGTGAATGAATAAAACTACATATTAATTTAAAAAAAACTTTATATTTGAGGTGCACACTGTTGTGCAATAACATCTACTACACATGGTTATATATTGGTTAAATGAGACAATAAATTTACGACGCAATGCCCTAATACCATTTATACAGAAACTATGATAGAAAATAAAAATATCTAGTCTTATATTTATATATTCATAATAAACACATATGTCTATGTGTGTTTATTATGTATCGAGCCGCAAAAATAAACGAAGAAATTATGTTTATTTAAGTATTGATACTGAATATTAAAATGTTAAAAAAATATTTGATTCTTTTCTTACCCTAAACTGGGTTTTACCCTTTCTTTTTACAATCTTTTTTACCTGCCTCAATCTTTCTCACTAAAATCTCTTTCACCTGCTTCAATCTTTCCCACTAAAATTTATTTAATCTGTTTCAATCTTTCTCATTAAAATCTCTTTCACCTGTTTTAATCTTTCTCACTAAAATCTCTTTTACCTGTATCAATATTTGAGCTACCCTTCTGATGATTTGCACGCAAATTAGATACTCGTTCAGAAGAATAAAAACTAAACCAGCACAATATATTTCATTATCTGTTGATATTTAACAACTTTAGATACTTTTTGTCTCATTTGGTCGCTTTTCAAGTTTTGTATAATAAAGTAACAAAACTTTGGTAAAATAAAATACATGATATACCAGCGATTCATGGCTGTTGTTTACGTGGGGGACCATTTTAATAACGTCCTTGTTATTTTATATTAAGTTCTTTCTCTTTAGGCGTTGATATTCTAGACCTTTGACCTACAACGCCATTCTGATCATATTCATGCGCATTATGACTTTATTCTTCACAACAAACGAACTTTTTAAAATTTTAACTAGGTTCTTCATCTGTTTATTTACAAACTAGACACACCTCCGGTTTCTGATTTGAGAATTCGAGATAAGCAATACTTAAGTAAGTAATATTTGAGTACGGAGTTGTCAAAAAAATGCTTTAAAATCCGTCATTTTTTTGAAAACTCCGTACTCAATGTTACTTAAGTACTGCTTATCCTAGAATTCTCAATTCAGAAACCGGAGGATAGTCAGCGAAACGCGCGTCGAAATTTGAATTTTATTATTTCTCGGATATCCGGCCGGACCAAAGTAACCCGCGCGTGTCTATTGCCACGTTTAATAAAATAGGCAGCTGGGAGTTTGTAACCAAATAATTCCAAAAACAAAGTGTTATACAAATTTTACACAAAACTTTTCAAAAGCGAGTGGTAATCACGCGTACACTTTTCATACATCTTTAATTGATTAAACAAATACATTGAGTGATACATGTTAAACCCATTGTAAGTAATAAAGTATGTTAAATAAAATACACGGTACAGCAGGGAACAGGGACGTTGTCGCTTAATCCAAACTGATTTCACGATACAAATCCTCTACGATCCCCTTAATTCTAAGTTCGCGCTCACGTTTATTAGACCATGTTATTTCGAACTTCTCCTCTTTGTCCAGCCTAGCAGTGATGATATCCAGCCTCTTTTGGTTATCATAGTATGTTGAAATGATTTCGTCAAACATATCACGTGCATCCTCAGGCAGGGCAGAAATCGGACCTGAAATAATCAATAGGCATGTTGACAGCATCAATAAATTGCAAATCTAATTAGTCCGCCAGTTAGAGTTTTGAAAATTAATGGACACGTATTTTTTCTTATGTTATTATGAATATTTGGAAAGATAAAACGCATCGAAACTCAAGAGTGGGGGCTTGTGACGTCAGAAGCAAGTAAAAATTGAACTTGCTTGTGAGGTTTTGCCAATTTTAAAAGTGTCGTATCTTCGTCAATTTTGGTTTACGTAACATAAGAAAAAATACGGGTCAAATATTTTTTGATAGTCTAACTGACGGACTAATTAGATTTTTTCAGTCAAATACCCTATTCCAGTTTTAATGACAAGCTGTGACTAAAAACAAAAGTGCTCTGAAATCTCCTGGCTATTTTGAAATCTGCACTTTTGAGCTACAAGTGTAGTGCATTTGACACCAACGACATAACTCTACTAAAAAAAAAAAAAAGATAATTCGCAACCGAACCAATGCCGAACCGTTCATTCAAACAGTGTTCGTTTTCAAAAGCTGTCAAATAGTTTGACACAGAAAAATGACTCATTGGTACATCGAGATGCGTTGATGAGATGATACGCAATGCGTTATGATGATACATTGCGTATCATCTACGAGCGTTATAGCACAGTAAATATATAAGCTAAAGCAGTACTTCAACTACCTACAATAGTCCGAATTGACACAGACACACACTGCAACAAGAATTCTAAGGTAAATTCGGAACACAGTCGCATACAAAAAGTGCATTATACTCAGTATACAGTGCGTGTCTGTGTGAGTGTGTCAATTCGGACGATTGTAGGTAGTTGGAAGTACTGCTTTAGCTTATATAATTACTGTGGTTATACCGAGGCAATCTAGATAAACAGTCGCTTACCAAAATCAGTAAGCTCGGCGAGCATCATAAGATTAATCTCGTTCACCATTATCTGGAATTAAAACACATTAGAAGTCATGCAAACATAATAAGAGACCTGTTGTTTGATTTAGAAAAAGTATAACAGCAATTTATAAATGTTAGTTAGAACAAAAAAGAGAGACATGGTGAGACATACTTCACAAAACAGGGTGGCAAATTAGTAATTTGAGATGGGGCTTGAAGGGCAGCTACCTTAACCATTGCAGTTGCAGGAAAACGTTCTAAGAAAACCACCCTAACTTTGTGTTAAATGTAAACGTGAAAACTGTGACACAATTATTTTCCTACAACTTGCAAAATTTCCGGAGTCTATTTAAATCAATATCTCTGGTACAAAACTGAGAACAGCAGAGGAGGAATAGGGGGGTGAATAATAACTAAAAGGAAAATATAGATTTACAATACTTACGAAGGCGATGGCTTTGTCCCAATTAAGTTTTGAGGAGACCATCTTTAGTACCGGATCTATCTCGAGTCTCCGAGATAGATGCCGACCCTCAAATCCGGAGTAGGCAGTAGGCGACTATCTGAAAATAACAAGTAAACAAGTAATTTACTTTTTTTTTCTGATATCATTCACTGTAAAGCCTGGCGTCAACTACAGCCAAAACGCGTCAAATCGAGTCGAGTCGCATTTGTTCCGTGTGAGGCGAAACGGTCAGTAATCGCAAGTCGTTAAAACAGAAATTCGCGTGACCAGCGATGCGCGCGAGTTATGCGACTCGGCGCGTCCCGGCTCGTCGCTGATCGACGCAGTTTTATATTAAATGTATAGGAGGCGAATTATTGCGGTTCTATTCGACTCGACTCGACTCTGCGAGCCTAGTGGACGCCAGCTTTAACGGGGCTGTATCCGATCGTGAGCTCCCTGGACTCCTGGCATGCGCTCTGCGCTGTCGCTCGTTAGCTTATGTCAAGAGTGAAGAAATGCGTCTTCGGTCTTTTTGGAAGTTTCTTTAGTGTATGAGTGTTGTGTGTATAGTTTAATAAAGTTTTACACCGCAAACCAAGCTCCTATCGACCTACCCACATAGGGATGGATCACCTATTTCTTTACCCAATATTCTACGCTGTTTATGTGACAGTTCTGTTTAAGGCCTACTGGCTCATAAACACTAGGGGCCAGCCGCGGTTGGAACAGCGGCTAACCGCAATGACGTGATAGCGTGCAGATCAACTCGAAAAAAAAAGAAATACACTGGAAACAGTCTATCGATCAGCAGGTACGACAAAAAGCAGCGTTTCGGCATGGTCTAAACCACCTCTTAGATATAGTAAACGCAAAATCTCGCTTCAGGCGGATCATAACTAGAGATAGGATAATCGGATGCATATTTACCTAAAGTTTAGGTTTTTGCTATTATGGAATGCACTTTTGTAACGAAATAATCCCGCGATTTCGGGATCAACAAATTCATGACCTACGATCAAGTGTTCGCATCGTAAAAATCCCGCGATTCCGGAATCGACAAATTTTGTGTTTTTTTTTTACTATTGAATCTTGAATCGGATGCATATTTACCTACCTAATGTTGTAAAGTAGGTAGTCACCAAATTGGCGTAGAAAACAGTCATTTTTCAATAAAAATATTTTTCGAAGCCGCTTCCACGATTTTTAGCCAAAAATTAACTTTAGGTAAATATGCATCCGAATATCCTATCTTTAGTCATAACTCACTATCGGAAGTCCCTTAAAAAATAAAGATGGTAGACCAAGAAGATAGGTACACATCGTATTCAGATACACAAGTATTTAATTCAGCAAATAAAATTATACTTACTTATTATTTCACATGAATTTTGTACGTACGCACGGCTACAGATCAAGGTACACATTTCCAGTATAAGCTGATCTCGCATTTTATCGGATTTCCTTACAGTGAGAGGTCAGTGTAAACTGGAAATGTATGGCTTGATGTGTAGCCGTGTGCACTCGACGATATTAAAAACGATCGCTGTGCTTAAATACTTAAAAGACCAGTAAGTACGAGTGAGCGCCTAATATACTCTGCTCAACAGCCTTGAATGGACCCGCCTGCAGCTACATTTTGCAATTACTATAATGCGCACAGACAAGATGAGGGCCAACTGCATAGAGGACTGTCCCCTCCCCCCATCACTGTAGGAATTTTGTCGCGTTTTAATGCCTATAATATTCGCAGTTTCATATTAAAAACAATAAACCGCTAGTCGCTCTACGAGCCGGGACCCAGCTCAGGCATGTGTACAATATTGATCAAAAATACTGCACATGCGCTTTGAAGTGCGCCGGTCAAAACGTGTCTGCAACGGTGGTCATTTTACCGTGTTGAGCACGGCTATGACAATAATTGAATGGTGTGATGATTCAAACTACATAGGGACCTACATTGTTTGGGCGGCTAAGCCGACTAACGCGATACAAACTACGTTTTAAGTAGTCGAAATCTTAAAACATTTTTTCCGGCTGTTAAAATTTTGAATAAAAGATAAACAAATCTTAGGGCCGTATCTCACTAGGACACCATGGTGGCGGGCACCGGTCGCGCCACCAACAAAATGTTTTAATGGTTGCGCCACCAGCGGGTGATTCAGTTGCCGGCAACATTGCGCAACCAAGCTGATACCAGAAGACCAACTCTCGTGGTCGCGGTGCATGCAGCTGCGAATCCCGCGTCCCCAGCCAAGGGTCAGGAGAAGGAACACCGTGGGTTTTTAGCCGGTAAGAGTCCGGCATAACCCTTCGCCATTCCCGGGCGAAGGGTATCCATGAGGATATTCCCACAATAAAAATAAAAAAAACAAAATATATAGTTTCGATCTAGTCTCAGTCTAGTCTCAATCTGAAATGAGATTGAAAGTTGACTGAAGCCAAAAGGGTATTCTGGTTACATTATGTACTGAGCCTTTTGACAAGTTAGAATACCTACTCATTTACTTCTAGAATTTTAGTCTATGATTGTTGATATCGGTATGCTATCGGTAATAGATTTTAATGACATTATATCGAGATAGATTGAGATGATACTGAAACCGGACCGAACTTTAAGTGTACCAGAATACCATTTTTTATTCAATTCATAATTTAATCTCAGTTTGGTCAACCTTCGGTCTTACTTCAAATTAATTACGAGAATTGAGCTTCTGGTGAGGTACCCGTTATACAACTGCATATTATACCTACATTTTGATGGTGGCGCAACCGGTGGCCGTCACCATGGTGTCCTAGTGAGATAGGGCCCTTAATCGTGAAAGATTCAATTTGTTTTAAAAATCGATTAATAACACACATTTTTTGAAATAAGAACGATTGATTTTCTTAAAAATGTCCATGTTTGATTGATTCTTGATTACTACTAAGTACTACTAATGATTTACGGTCAAAGGTTTGTTTACCTTTTATAAATGGTCGGACATACTTGAACTGTAGGAATACATCACGGAAACCGCTCTATTCCGCCTGCCACCGTTCATAATTGAAAAAAAAAACCTTTGTCAAAAGATTAACCCTTTTTAGTCTGGGGAAAGATTAAAAGAACGTGGAGAACCTGCCCGAACTGAGCTGAGAAGTCTGAGGATCATCCCGAGACCTGAATGGCGTCGTCACTCACAACTACAATGCTTTTAAATCTAAACCTACACTGAAATCCAGATTGAGAAGGAACACATATACACTTACACCGAAATAATGTTTTCCAAATTATTGGAGAATAACAACAGAATCCACCGGTACTGCCGGACAGACTGGGGTAGACTACCGTGTAAGACGCCTTTGAACTGAATCTATTTATTGACGCATGCGCGTTGCGTTGACTAGTTGTTAAGGTTCGAGTCGACTAACGAGCAAACGCGGTCCATCGGTGGCCGCGTTGCTTTATCTAAACGCCCTACTATTGTAGAACAGGGTACAAAATTCCACTTCTCTGACAACCCACAGCACATCACTTATTGCACATAATTGCAGCTTTTCAAAGTATATTACAGTAAGAATATTTAGAGGATACGCTAAATACGTAAATAAATAAATTTTATTGATATTTTGATAATGTTAGTTTGACATATCAGTATTATCAGTCCATAGACTTCATAGAATAGAGATAAAAGTGACGTCATAGCATCAAGATGGCGTCAGAGGGCGTCAAAGGGGCGAAGTATGAGTCAGAGGGGATGAGGTAGTTGTCAGAGTGAAAATGTGAGCCATAGAGACGAAGGTCGAAAAATTTTCTTCGCAGTGAACCCCCCGTGGCCCCCACTTACGCAGGAGTGGCACTGTCCTCTCCGCTCCAGCTCCAGTGAATAGACAGCCTAAGAATCGGCAGCTACTGCTGCTCCGTGTATCATAATGAAAATCATTCATCATTAATCAAATCATTGTTAAAATATATGTAATGAATATCTAACGCACACGACCGCCTTGGCTCAGCTGTGTAGCCGCTACACGACACAGTGGGTTACGTACCGTGAAACCGGGCATCATTGCCCGCAATTTTAATTATTTTTGAGATTTTGCAAAAAATATTCACCAAAACGCGTAATAAAGTTAACCACGGTAGCAATTACTATTTAAGGCTTTAAATTACAAAATGTGGTGCTTCTAGCTTTAACAGAATCTTAGAAAAAGGCGCTTAAATAGCCGGGCAAAATTATACGCACAACCGTCCAACATTGCTCAACCTTAATTTCTCTGAAACTATCAGTTCCATGGCTTTAGCAATAAAGTATGTTATAATGAATTATGCAAAGTTGCCATCTTTCGTGATCAATGTGTCAAAAACATTGCTTTTATTTATTTTACTGCTGTGGGCAATGTTACACTACACACCAGCTACTTTTTCATACAAACTGAAACGGTGGGTTAGGGTTGATGCCACATAATGTGATAAATAATAATCTTTTGAAATATTAGAACTTTCCTCGTAACATGTTTCTCATTCCTCTGCATTACATGCCCAATACATGACAACCGCTTTCCAATAAATAAATTTAAATATTTAAAAAAATATTATTTTAATTATGGTTCAAGGAAGTTCGGGAATCATTGCCCACTCCATTATCTCGAAGTTTTTATGTTATAAAGGTCTCAAACTAGCATAGATATGAAGCGTGATACTTATCATAACTCTAGTTTTGAAATAACTTGCCTGAGACTCAGATTATAAAACAGAAGGCAGATAGACTGACAGGAACAACGTGAGTGCGGCCAAAAAAGCAAATACAAATTCAAAAGCGAATACAATCTCGAGTCAGTATGACACGAAGCGCCGCATTGTTAGGACGTCATCGATCATTTTAATATTTATGATAATAATGCCATCTTGCGTTTATAAACATTGCAAAAACTGTTCCTAAAAACAAAATAAAGAAGATGGAGTATCTTTTCATAGGTTTTATTGATTATTTATCTATTTGGATATTATTTTACGTGATTATTATTAGTGACATCTTGGAACACAAAACCTTAACAAAAATCATTCGGTGTTGCTTGTTTATATTGAAACCATTTACCCCCTAAGTTAGGAAATAAGTAAAGAATACAGGAATAACGATTTACAAAAATATTTATTTCGATTATAGTGTTTTATTTATCGCGTTTTTTGGTTGGTATGTTTGTAGGTATGTGTGTCCGTTTGTATGTGTCTTCGTAACTAAAACTACTTAATGTATTGTCTGTCTCTAATAATAATCATGTACGTCAGTCGATTTGCCAACATAAAGTAAATATAGCTATCAAAAACATAATTACAACCATTCACGACTATACTAAATGACTGCCATAAATCCACAAAATATTTCTATTTATCATCTTCTATTCTGTAATCTGAGATTAGTAAATTTCTAAAGTAGGTACTTGCATTAAAATACAATCTGACTCAACGGCAGTGATTCACTTTATATACATATGTATAACTCTGTATGTATCTGCATTTTTCGGAGACAGTAAATTGTTTATTTAATATAATGAAATATAATGGGAATTTTGTCATTATCATGGCAACCGTACACGCACAAAGAGGCAACGTGTTCTTATAGTGCTGTCACGCACACATGTCTACAGACGTGCCCCACATTATGGTTCAGTACAGTCTATCTGCCTTTTGTTTTATAATCTGAGGCCTGAGAGATGTCGTACGCTGACCGTGTGTAAAAACGTAAAACAAGATTTTGGCACCACCTCACACTTGTTCTACTTTCAACATGTCGGGCGGGCAACTGGGTGAACTTAGCAACGTAACGAACATTTCATTTTGTCAGAAAAACATTCAAGTTTACCCCAAAGGTTAAAAAATGTTGTCAGCTATATAAGTTTATTTGCAATTCAAGATTTTAGTTATTTTTCGTGTTAGGGCAAAGATATCCGCTAAGGGCAATGATGGCCGGTTTTACCGGTACATTACATTGCGCGCTACATAAAACAACGTTTTTTTTATGCCTAAAAATAAAAGTCGTTTCCCAGCAATTATTTTTGGTCAATGTAATTTAGAGCCAATTTTTCAATCCTCAGATAAAATGCCTGATAACTACCTGACGAACAAAGTTATTTGGCTGTTTATCTGCCTGATAATTGTTTGTCAATTTTTCAATTGCCATTTATCTCACGAACTACTATCTGACCGATTTTATTGACTTTAGCAACGCTAACTTCAGGGAGGTGAAATAAATATATGGCATAAACGAACGTTACAGCAGGACAGACTATTTCAATTACATGCACAGAGTCTAGAGTACATTAATTACCTGTATGGCAAAAATGACACTGTCAGACTATCTTCCTGTCATGTCGTGTTATTTGTCTTGATTGTAAATCAATATTTATGTGTTTATTACAATGGAATCAAAAAAAGAGAGCGTTCGGCGAATTTTAATAGTGCTGTAATTCAATTCCTCGTAAGTTTAATCGATAAATACAAACACGTTATAAGAAAACCGAAGAAATAAGAAGACTGACCGATGCGGTGATGAATAAAGACAAAGAATCTGCATGGAGGAAAACTGAGAGCTCATTTAATTCAGGTGGAATCGCAACCAGTGTCCTTTCATGGAATACATTAAAAATTAAGTAGATACGAGGGAATTGAAAAAAAGACCAAAAAAGTCCTCCATGCAGACAAGAAATGTACAGAACTGAAACCCGAAAATCTGACTACCAGTTCTACCAAGAGCTATCGTGTTATCTACTAACTGGGTGATGGAGGTCAGATAGGCAGTCGCTTCATGTAAAATACTGGTATTCGACTGCATCCGGTCACACTGGCAGACGATCCCAACATAGTTCGCTAGGAAGATTTACACTAACAATTACTACAGCTCTGTTATGTACCTATGAACCTATATCGCAGTTATTTTTTGTATAATAAACGATTGAAAACTTACCTTTGTGTTTGAGCTTGATTTTATCCTCTACCATTATCTATAAGTAAATATTGCACGGTCTCTAAAAGTCTGAATCTACGATGGAATTCTCTTGAATCCCACACTGTAAAATGACTGGGCATGTTTTTCTTTTTATCATGCCTTTATCCTCATTGATTCCCTCCGCCCGGGGAAGGCGAAGGGTTACGGATGCCTGACTGTTACCAGCTAAAAACCCACGGTATGCCTTCTCCTGACCTATGGCCGGGGTCGTGGGATTCGCAGTTGCATGCACCGCAACCCCGGCAGGCCTCGGTCCGCCAGCCCCTGGCGGACCTCTCCTTCTGTGGAGCTTCGTCCCACGTCCTCCTGAGAGGGGCGTTCGGAACACTGCGCGCCGCCTTCTCGGGCCTGTTACTGGTCGGGCGTTAGGTCCAATAACCCGCCACCCGCAGGCCACACACTAGGGTGGCCGGAGAAATTCATTCAATTTATGAATTCATTTATTACAGCTTCTTCCTCAATTATTGCCAGATCATCAGTGCTATCAAATATTATACATCCATTTTACTTTGATGAAAACGCAAACCCAAGAATCGTCTAGTTAAATTATATTTTTTGTTTACATCATCCATCAGTCATCGAATAAAACTATCTAATGAATAAGCGGTTATCTGGCCGTCAAAGGGAAAGATAAAGTTATTCCTCAGGTAGTCAAATAATTCGTCAAATAAAGCCTATCTGACGATTGAAAAAATCATTTTTTTTTGAATAAATGCTATTTGTCTGTTTATCTGAGGATTGAAAAATCGGCCCTTAGTTTGAAGAACAGAGTGCATAGATTTCGGCTATGTGATGGATCTTTTTACACCCTGTATACTGAGTATAATATACTCTTTGTAATGTACTCTATGACAGCCGTGACTGACTGCATTGCGAAGCTCACTTGGAGGTCTTGTTGCAGTGCATGTCTGTGTGAGTGTGTCAATTCAGGCGATTATATGTAGTTGAGGTAGGTACTGATTTAGCTTATACATATCTACCGTGACCACGGTTACAAAAAACAAAGTGTTAACATACAATATTTTACATAATTTTGTACTGGCATTGTTTCGAACAGGTTCATTACGCTATTTCGAAATATTAGGGATGGTACGTATATACTGGTACAGGTATAAAAACCCAGTATGAGCTTACCAGTACGCAGACCGGGTATGTACTATGTACACACGGCTACACATCAAGCTATACAAAACCAGTTTATCTTGGCGTCGCTTTGTATAATCTTTTCGCACAAGTAACGGTCAGCTTATACTGGTTTTGCATAGCTTGAAGTGTAGCCGTGTGTACAGCAGAGACCCAGTCCGTACCCGATAGGTATAATTATCCTACTTATTACTTTTCTCTATGGGTATAATGCCGAGCTACGCGCCGAACTAAACGGTAAGGCCCTACGAGCATATCTACAGTCTACACCAATTACCAGTCATCGGGTTTGACGTCATACCCAGTGCGGCGGGTGCGGCGCGGCGCCGTCGTTCATAGAGTCCGTCGAACGAAAGAAGTCCGCTAAGGCCAGGTATAAACATACCTATAGGTATTTTGATACTGGGTTTTAGTACTGGGTATACGGCCATACCCATACCTTTGAGGCCGGGTATAGAATGTTGCAGGTATATCTCATGCCTACGAAATATGTTTCGTCTAATACCGCGTTTACATTCAGCCCTTTCCGTTGCCGCTTGCTATGCCGTGCATATTTCCTCAAATATTGCTGTGGCAACGTCAACGGAAATGAGTGTTTACACTGCCGCTTCATATGTATTTTCAATTCGACTCTGGGCAATGGATAACGTGGAAATTGTCGCAGCGTCGGCGCTCTGCCTTATAAGTTTAATTAATTACATAAATGTTTAAAAAATTAAATTCAAAAGAGACGTCGTCGTCAGAGATGGTGGATGATAGCAATTCATCGTAACAGAACAATGTAGCATTTTTTTTAAAGATCATAAAATAGGTTTTTTTTTCAGAAATAGTTTGTATCGTGGGTGCGTTTACAGACACAAATCTCACATACACAAACGCCCAGACCCGAAACAACCATCTGTAGGCCTTATAAATTTTTGTTCCGTGTGGGAATCGAACCCACGACCCGTAGCGCAAAAGCCAATCACTTAGCCACTGCACCAAACGTGTCATTGCCGCTCTTTGATGTCCGCAAGAAAAACCGCCAAATGGGGGATAGCTGGGCAATGCGAACGGCAACGTCAAAGGCAATGGAAATGACCTGTTTACATTCTCGCGTTTCCCAGTTTATTCCTCATGTCCTGCTCGTTGCCGCGGCAATGGGCTGAATGTAAACGCGGTATAATACTTCACCTATGTCGACTCATCGAATATTTATTTAATCGATATTTTAATTTTGTACAATGTTTGAAACCTTAGGGCGCGTTCAGACGACACGCGCCCGCTAAGCGCACGCCACGCGCGTCAGCACCCGCGTCTGACTTGCTTTGAAATTTGTTGTATATAATTTGAGTCTTATGACACATCAATAGATCTCAAATTGCATTTGCCATCCTAGCCGGGAGAGTGGAGGCGGCGCGGGTGCTGCGCGATTGCGACGCGTGTACTACGCAATAGCTTTGCGGGCGCTGAGTGTGCGCGTGTACTTTACATCGATAAAAAATGTACGTTATGACAAGGGACTAACTATTAAATTTGGGATTTAATAGTTAGTTTCTGAGGAGGGAGCGACTCGTACGGGAGGCGCGCACGCTTTCGCGCCGAAAAAAATCGCGCAAATGTGAACGCAGCCTTAAAGTACGTTCGGTTAAATGTTGCGTTCATCTGAAAGTCCAGCTACACTCTCAATCTTAATTGCATTAAATCATATTTGCATGATTAAGTATGTACAGACGTCAGCACATCAAGCTACTACAATCTGTCAAATTTCTTTAATAGATTTTCAACTTTATCACGAAAGCATTAAGTTCAAGGTTGATTGGGAAAATTTGACAGTTTCGGGTAGCTTGACCTGCTGGCGTCTGTAAACACGGCTACATATCACGCTACACATTTCCAGTATAAGCTGACCTCTCATTGTACGGATAGCCTATACAATGCAAGATCATCTCGTACTGCAAATGTGTAACTTGATATGTAGCCATGTGTACTTTAATGACCGATTTTATCAATGTCTGATGTGATAACTTTCATCTGAGGAATAAATGAGAAGTTTTGACAGCTTTTGTTTAGAAATTCTGTCAAAATGTCTAACTAATTCCTCAGATAAACGCTACCCGACGTTGGTAAAAAAAGAGCGTAAGACGCTACTTAAGTGCATACCTACCGCTCAGTACCACCTGTTGCGTACCGCCCGTCGTCCCAGGACGACACTCAATTGTCTTATCTATTGTGTCTATAATTACCGTGCTAGAGGTTCTAATACTGACAGTATCGTTTGCGCAAACTTCTGCACAAGCTATTTGCGCATGAAAGTCGCTGCATGTAGCCATAACTTAAACTCGGTCGTACTGCAAAAGTTTACGCAGTTATTAAAACCGTGTCAAACTCATAAAAGGTGTAAAAAGCTCTGTTTATAGTTGTGACAATCTAATAGGATTTGACATCTGTCGAAATACTAGGAGTAATGTCAACACTAGTAATAATTACTCCAATCGTGGCGTTTAGTTTCATTTTATCAATGGTGTGCTATGTTCAGTCAGATAAATAAAAATCCGGCCGTTGGACCGTTCCGTACCATTATCTATAAAAACGGCAAAAAATCATGTCTGTTGTATGGGAGTCCCCCTTAAATATTTGTTTTATTTAATTTAATTATTTATTTTTAAAGTAAATATACAACTAAATTTTCTGTGAATATTTCAAGCGTCTATCTGTTGCCGTTATCAATATCGAGCAAAAACGAGCAAAAAAATCACGTTCGTTGTATGGGAGCCCCTTAAATATTTATTTTATTCTGTTTTTTAGTATTAAGTAGTTGTTATAACGGCAACAGAAATACATCATCTGTGAAAATTTCAACTGTCTAACTATCACGGTTCATGAGATACAGCCTGGTGACAGACGGACAGACGGACAGCGGAACCTTAGTAATAGGGTCCCGTTTTACCCTTTGGGTACGGAACCCTAAAAAGCGACTTTCTATAAAGGCTCATTTACACGGAGATAGTTTCTCGAAGCGAGTCTCATGCTATCTTTGTTTTCATCGTAGAGGAAGACGAAGACAGAATGAGTCTCGCTTCGAGAAACTATCTCCTTGTAAAATGAGCCTTAAGATCGAAGGCATGCAACTCCTGTACACATTATTTTGTCCTTTTATGTAAACGTCAAATCGGCCCTATTACGTTGTTCTGCTGTAGTCTAAACAACTGGTAAACACGATTTTGTAAGCTTCAAAGACTTTACACCTAAAAATAACTTACATAAGCACCATAATATAACGAAGTTAATTTTCGTCAAACACAAGTTATACTACTTTGAACTGTGAACTATGTTTCATCTTATCAAAATAATATTTAGTCAATAGTGTAAGTAATTTATTGCACGCCATTTTAATTTATGTTTTTTTTTATTTTAAATGATAATTAATTTACATAATAATATTGTTTTCAAAATACCTTTGCTGTCTGCTTTTTATTTTTTCACAAATCCAAATTTATTATATATATATAGTTTCGGAATTTTGTAGTGAACCGATTCAAACATTTCTTGTTGACTCATCTGCAGCAGCTAATGAAATTGTTGTTTATTTCGGGGCTTTCATTTTATCAACAATCTCTTCATTTTTCAGTTCATCTTCCTTTTTAGGCGATGAATTTTCTTCTAGTTTCTCTATCTTTTCAATGTACGACGCCATGATATATTCGTTAATAACAAACTTTTCTATGACTTCGGACAATTGTTCTTCCTCCTCTTGTGCATTCCGGGAGGACTTTGCCATCTTTTGGCCTGCAAACGGAAAGTAGTTTTTTGTTTTTGATTTCTTTCTATTCCCCAGTTTCTAACGCGTCATCCTACGTGAGCGATCTACAAGCGACGCGAAGAGGCGCGGCGCGACGCGAAAACAACAAACAGTCGATACCTATTGAAGTGGCCTACGTGACCAAACGCACGTGGAGTGCGGTGCGGCGCGGCGCGGCGCGAAGCAAACGCTGTCACTTGGCTTGATATTTTCACGCGAACTGGATGCGGTGCCGTACAGAGCTACTGAATGACGGCGGCGCGCGGTGAGCGGTCCGCGAGCTCGTAGGACAAAGCCGCCGCTTCGCATCGCAACGCGTGTCACCGCACCGCATCGCTTCGCAATTCGCGTCGCTTTAAACCGCCTACGTAAGACGTCGCGTAAAAGGCTCTGATGTCAAATCTCATGTCATTGTCAACCAAAATACTATCAAGCAATCACAGCGCTTCACATGAGATTTTACAGCTGATTACATCAAGGTGTTCCCATAGCCACAATAAGTACTCAATAGTTTGAAAGACACTATCTTCTACAAAAACAGGAATTAGGCGTTGTGTTTACTACATCACGTAATTGTCTCATCACGCCCAATTTCCCGGAGGGTAGGCAGAACACAAAAACAAACTTCGGACATCTACTGAGAATTTCTTAACGTGAAAAGGTACGTTACGATTCTGTTTAGGAACAGTAACTCTAGTACTCACCCAATGCTTTAAAGTCGCAGCTTATCATACGAGTTATTTCTTTTTTCAATTTCTGTAAATGAATAAATACACAATAGTTCAATAATAGCACCTAAAGAATGAAAAATTATTAGGTAATTACATGCATTACATTAGTAATTGCGAGATTGTTTTCTTAGCTAAAGAAGGTATATTAATATTCATTATACAGGTTGTAAATGAATTCGCGTAAATCCTTCAAACCGCGTGATTTACTAGTGAGACAGAATAACACTAAAGGGTTTATATAGAAAATCAAATAAAGTTTTTTTTAAAACTTGGTTTCTATTTCTGTGGTCATTATAGAGCCCCGAGTTAAATGACTGCAAAGAGCGATATCGCGCTAGTCGTGCTCGCCAGCTATGTCGCCGTGCTTTCATTCATTTATGCATTGTTTTGAATCTGTATTAGGTGGTTTATATACGATCACTTAACACAACTGCAAGAAAAAAAAAGTTTTATTTTTAACCCGTCTAAATCTCGTGCTTGGTCAATCTACACCAATAGTAGATCATTTGTGGTTTTAGGAATTACACGAATTCGTTTACACCCTTTATAATAGATAATAGGTATATCAATTCGCATTACAATGCCAATGTCGCTCAGCTCGCTTTAATCTTCATACTTTAGCCACAATATGTTGTAATTATATCGTTTAGGTATTTAATTCATACACTATAATTTGCATGCCACTGTGCTGGCGAAACGAGATGATCTAATTTTTTTATGCTAAGAACCTATACTAACCTTCTTTCTTGCAAATAAATCTTTCTTTCTATAGATCGCAAGCAAGTAATTAATGAACGCTAGCTCACGGGGCCAATTTTCCTAAAATAAATCTTGATAAATCGCAACTGAACCAAGGCCGAACTGTTCATTCAGACAGTTTTCAATTTCAAAAGCTGTCAAATTGTTTGACTCAAAAAACAAATCCAACTATACATTTTGACAGTTTTCGTAAACAAAAACTGACTGACGGTTGTGGTTCCATGTTGAGGGGGCGAGGGGTGCCGTAATCGCCACGCTTGGCATGGCATGCCCATCCTCTAGTGAATCCCTTAGTCGCCTTTTACAACATCCATCGGAAGAGATGGGGTAGTGCTATTCTTTACGTCCGGCATCACACGGCTCATCTTTATAATCTAATGTTATTTACACTCAGTTGCAAGAAAGGTCCATTCTATTTTAATGCTCTCATTAGAATGTTAATGCTCCATTAACCTCTTCTGTCCATTGCAAGAAGCTAGATTTAATGGAATGATTGACTATCCATTAAAATTAATTTTTGATGTGTCCAACTCCCCATGATTTCTATATATTATGATAATTAGTAAATGAAGAACGAACTACGACCTAATTAGTGTTCATGCAATAGCCATTAATTTAATGGAAACATTATTTTTAATGAGGGATTAGTTAATGATCACCTTATGGTATCTTTCTTGCAACTCAGTGTTAGTGTTATTGGTCGTACCGTCAATGAATGGGGAAAACCTGTCAGTAGGTACAAAAATGCATTAATTAAAATTATTACGCTCTTACTGCAGACCCTTTGAAGATGAAGATGCATTTATATGTTCAAAACAGTCTGTTTGCAGTCGAGGACACTCGCTTTAATAACAAAGAGTAAAAAGGAGATATAAATTAAAGTACTCACAGTAGCATCAGCAGTCTCCAGATCAAAGTCCTCCATTTTCAGTAACAGATCTTGAAAACACGTGTAGGTCTCTGTCTGAAAATGTTATTCAATAAGTTTGTAATTTTTACTTGAATGCTTTAATTACGTGGGCGTTACTTTTGTGAAAGTAGTTTGCAACGTATGATATTTACGTTTAAGAATAGTTCCATTATTCGCCTACCCACTGTGAGTAATTTGTTAACCATGTACGGCCATACTGATTTTTTGTATTTTTTAGTCCGTGCTGTGCGTTCTTTACAACTGTATTGTAGAGTACCTACCAGCCAATTTGGTCAAGGAAGAGGTTTATATCAAGTTTAGGAATCGACGGAATTAAGTGCACGAGTCGATCACTCAAATTGATAGATGGAAAGGTTGCTGGGTACGTTACAAATACCAGTAGTGCAAATTTTCGTTTCTGTGTGGAGAAACCGTCTCAAATGAAGAATCTTTCGTCAAGACCCAATGTTTATTATCTGTGGTATAGGCGGAAACCGCGGTAGCGAAAGTATTTAATGGATCGTCAAATAATCTCGCGGCACAGGCACACACATTTTTACTATTATACCACATTTATGTACAAAATAATAATTTATTCCTGACTGCCTCGTGGGTCTAGTGGTCACAAGCGTTACTAGTGAGTGTGAGGTCCTGGGTTCGACCCCCAGGTCGGGTAAAGTGTTATTGGATTTTTCCGTGTGGAATTTCTCAGTAGCAGCTCGGAGTCTGGATTTGTGCCCGGTTGTTTGTACATTTTGCAATTACTATAATGCGCACAGACAAGATGAGGGCCAACTGCATAGAGGGCTGTCCCCTCCCCATCACTGTAGGAATCTTGTCGCGTTTTGATGCCTATAATATTCGCAGTTTTATGAAACTAAAAAATAAAAATATGAAATTAAAAACAATAAACCGCTTGTCGCTCTATGAGCCGGGACCCAGCTCAGGCATGTGTACAATATTGATCAAAAATACTGCACATGCGCTTTGAAGTGCGCCGGTCAAAACGTGTCTGCAACGGTGGTCATTTTAGCGTGTTGAGCACGGCTATGACAATAATTAAATGGTGTGATGATCAGTGATCGGAAAAAGGTGAGCTAATTTACCTGAACTTCAAAGAACAGAGACAAAAACTGGAGACTTCCCTACGACAAAATTTTTTTTCGTGAAAATTATTCCGCGTTTCGGGACATGACTAAAGTATATTTAATATTAATGTTAATATAGTATGTGGGTGAATCAACTTTTTTTGTTAAAACGTGTCCCCGACCTTATACATTTTTTAAAATAATTTCTTTGTGGATTTAGGGTATTTTTTTGATATGGTGATAAAATCAGATCTCTAATAGTTATTCTTCAATTAATATCTAGTTTAAATTAAACTTTAAAGAACGAAAAAAACATCGTGACCCAACAGACAAAATAGCGTTCCCATACAAATTCTTGCTGTCCCCGTAGCTTGTCGGCCTAATATTCAGCGATGCTGTCACAAATTTTTCCTAAAGATGTAATGAACTTTTGGTCCGAAAATTAACTACAACACACCTACTTTCTTCATCTTCTATGAATCCGCAAACTTAGATTTCGGTATAAAAATCAAAATTATAGTTTATGTCCCCACTATAGCCAGTCAATCACGCGTCCCCTAGGTCATACACATTAAGCACTCCTAAATGCGAGGGAAATCGCACGTTAATAGCTTAACTAATAGGAAATAGTTCTGCACATCGTATGATCGTGTCTACGTTTATTATAACCTGAATTTGGCTCGGCCATTTCATCCGTGGTTCCAAGAGAGGCAGCGTGTCTTTATTGTGCTTCCGCTGGAAGACGTCAAAATTTCACTAAGCTAATATTTTATTATGTTAATTTAATGTAGTTTCATTGAGTTTTAGGTCTGAAATTCCTTTTAAATATGTTATCATCTAGTTTTTGAATATGTTTTGAAGAAAAACGTTAAAAACCATAAAATTTCTCTTAGGTCAATGTATACGAGCCATAACTAATATAAAGCGAACGGACAGCTGTAGACCATTCTTTTTAAAATTGAATATTCTTACATTACCATGTATATACATATTAGAGGTTATATTATTTGTTAGAAAAAATGCAAACTACTTCAAAAAGTTAAATAGCAAAAGACATAAGTTCAATATATGTTTACCAGAAAATAAGACAGCATTACTAAATAAAAGTATATTATGTATGGCTCCACGCATTTATAATCATTTACCAAACTCAGTCCTCTCCATTATTGATATAAACATATTTAAAAAAAAATATTAAAACATTGTTATTAAAAAAAGCATATTATTCTGTCAATGAATATTTACAGGATAAACTCGTGTAATTTCACTTTTCCTGTCTTTTCTTTTATTATTGTTACTTATGTTCATAGTTTCATAGGTACCTATCTTGTAATTTTGCATGCCTCATGGTAGGATATGGCTAATGGTCACTATTGTATATTTATAAGAGCTTTTGTACCCATATTCGCAAATGAATAAATGATTTGATTTGATTCTTATTCAATATTTGCCGTTTGTTCTAATGTTTAATGTACCTAATCTACTTGTTCTATAAAGAAATTGATTGAAATTGTAAATTTTTATTTTTGCCATGTTATCTAAACAAAAGCTGTCAAAAAGTCAAACTTATTCCCCAGATGAAAGTTATCTGACGATTGAAAAATCAGCCCTTAGACTACAAAAGAGAATTATTGACTGAATATTAAAATTTATATATTTTTTGTGTTTTATTATTGATACTTTAGTGAAGCTCCTAAAAAATATGGTATCTTTATGTCTTCTAAGTCACCGAATTTGTCTCCTGGCTGACACATTGTCCCCATATTTTCCGCAGGATTTTTCGTTATTTAAATAGAAATAAATATATAAGGCCCATTTTATTTTTAGATTATGAAAAATGAATAAAAGGTGGTAGGTACAGTATAAGTTTGATTTTCTCACTACCCATATCTAGAAAAAAATTTATTACAAAAGTTTGTTCTGTATCATTTCACGAGTGACCCAAGAGACACAATGGAGATTATTATTTTAAAAATAAGACTGATTTGTTAATTTTCCATGTCCTATAATGATTCCTTTGGACTTGTATTAATATTTTAATATACTAATTAACCATTCTGTTTTGTTTCAATTACAAGATATCGTAATTTGCAACCGTTACCCAAGAGAAGTCGGGTCTGACACTCTGGCTTAAAAACAATAGAAACATTTTAAAAAGTCCGCTGCTCTACATAGAATCATGAAATTCAATGATTAGGCTATCTATATTCAGCGGTAAATTAATAAAACACCATGTTTATTTTTTTACACAAAAAGTTGATTCGTTACAGAAAATAGTTGATTCACCCATGTACAGAAAACAATTAAATTCGTTTCCTATTTTTGTTTCCCAAAATTGTCACAAAACCAGATGACACGTTAATCATTGTTTTTAAAAAAGACATTGTTTATTGTTTTCAAAAAAGGAGATTGTCTTTTATTTTTTGAAAACAAATGAAAGACAATACTTATCCGAGAAAATTCTCCCGAAAAAAAAATGTTGTCGTAAGGAAGTCTCCAGTTTTTGTCTCTGTTCTTTGAAGTTTAGGTAAATTAGTTCACCCTTTTCCGATCACTGGTGATGATTCAAACTACATAGGGACCTACATTGTTTGGGCGGCTAAGCCGACTAACGCGATACAAACAACGTTTTAAGTAGTCGAAAACTTAAAACATTTTTTTTCGGCTGTTAAAATTTTGAATAAAAGATAAACAAACCTTAGGGCCGTATCTCACTAGGACACCATGGTGGCGGGCACCGGTCGCGCCACCAACAAAATGTATTAATGGTTGCGCCACCAGCGGGTGATTCAGTTGCCGGCAACATTGCGCAACCAAGCTGATACCAGACGGCCAACTCTCGTAATTAAAAATAATCAAAATATAGTTTCGATCTAGTCTCAGTCTAGTCTCAATCTCAAAAATATGACAAATGGTATTCTTGTTCGTTAACAAACAACGTCAAACGTCATATTATATTGAAATGACATTGAAAGTTGACTGAAGCCAAAAGGGTATTCTGGTTACATTATGTACTGAGCCATTTTGACAAGTTAGAATTCTCATTTACTTCTAGAATTTTAGTCTATGATTGTTGATATCGGTCTGCTATCGGTAATAGATTTTAAGTTGGCTGAATTGACATTATATCGAGATAGACTGAGATGATACTGACACCGGACCGAACTTTAAGTGTACCAGAATACCATTTTTTATTCAATTCATAATTTAATCTCAGTTCGGTCAACCTTCAGTCTTACTTCAAATTAATTATGAGAATTAGGCTTCCGGTGAGGTACCCGTTATACAACTGCATATACCTACATTTTGATGATTGCGCGACCGGTGGCCGCCACCATGGTGTCCTAGTGAGATAGGGCCCTTAATCGTGAAAGATTCAATTTGTTTTAAAAATCGATTAATAACACACATTTTTTGAAATAAGAACGATTGATTTTCTTAAAAATGTCTATGTTTGATTGATTCTTGATTACTACTAAGTACTACTAATGATTTACGGTCAAAGGTTTGTTTACCTTTTATAAATGGTCGGACATACTTGAACTGTAGGAATGCATCACGGAAACCGCTCTATTCCGCCTGCCACCGTCCATAATTGAAAAAAAACCTTTGTCAAAAGATTAACCCTTTTTAGTCTGGAGAAAGATTAAAAGAACGTGGAGAACCTGCCCGAACTGATCTGAGAAGTCTGAGGATCATCCCGAGACCTGAATGGCGTCGGCACTCACAACTACAATGCTTTTAAATCTAAACCTACACTGAATCCAGATTGAGAAGGAACAGATATACACTTACACGGAAACAATGTTTTCCAAATTATTGGGGAATAACAACAGAATCCACCGGTACTGCCGGACAGACTGGGGTAGACTACCGTGTAAGACGCCTTTGAACTGAATCTATTTATTGACGCATGCGCGTTGACTAGTTGTTAAGGTTCGAGTCGACTAACGAGCAAACGCGGTCCATCGGTGGCCGCGTTGCTTTATCTAAACGCCCTACTATTGTAGAATTCTTTGTTGGTGTAGTGTTTTGGTATTAAAACCTATTATTTCATATAACCTTTGTGTACCTACGTTGTCTACTGTCAATGAGAATTAAAAAGTATTCTGCGATCACGGTTGTTTCCTTAAATATATTTCATTGGCGCAGTCGGTAAAAAAAATATTTTTAACATGGTCTTAGGTAAAATTGAGAGTTTTGATATTCACAACCAAGACTGGGAGGCCTACTGCAGGCGGGTCAAACAATATGTAGCGCTGAACAACATCTCTAAAGAGATGCATGTTGCGGCATTAGTCACGCACGTTGGCACTGCGTGCTACGAGATGATGTGTGATTTTTGTGCACCTGAGTTACCAGAAAATAAAACATTTGAAGAATTGGAACTCATAGTTAAGGAACACCTGGAGCCAAAGAGATCAGAGATCGCAGAGAGGCATGTCTTTCGGCAGAGAGTGCAAAAGCAAGGCGAAACTGTAAGTGAGTATCTGCACTGTCTAAAACATCTTGCTAAAACTTGTAATTTCGCCACGGTGTCATGCAATCCTCTAGAGGTCAATCTGCGAGACCAATTTGTCTCGGGCCTTCGAGTGGAGTTGGCGCTTGCGTTGGAAGCGGCGGACAGGCACGCAATGGTGGCGGCGTCCGGCAGCAGCGCGAGCGAGCCCGCGCCCGAAGTCGTGCACCGCATGGGGTCGGTGCCGTCAGTTAGGCGCTCACAGCCTGTGATAACACAGCGTGATGTTGATGCCGCGCCACGGCAGCGCTGTCCACACTGTGGAAAGATAGGCCACGCCGCGGTCAAGTGCCGTTTCAAGAATTATACGTGCGACCGGTGCGGTGCGAGAGGTCATCTCAAGAAGGTTTGCAGAGAGAGTGCGATTACTGGTAGAGCCAGTGACATCGAGGCTAAGAAAGGACAGTTCTTTCTGGACGAGTCGAGTGAGAGTGATTTGAATTTTTATCATATTGCATGTGGTAAGGATGACGCCCCATATTATATAAAAATTGAAGTTGAGAAACAGCATATTACGTTTGAAATAGATACCGATAGTAGAATATCTGTCATTTCAAAAAGTTTGTATGATAAATTGCTGTCTCATATACCTATGGTACATAAACATTTACGTGTGAAATCTTATACGGGTACTATAATATAATAGAATCTTTGGGCTATATTGTAGTTAAAGTCATGTATAAATCACTGACCAGTTGTCTTGAATTGTTCATTATTGATAAAGGAGGCCCCCCATTAATGGGTCGCACGTGGATACGTCGGTTACAGTTAGATGTCACTCGATGTCATAATATATCTGAAGGGAGCTTTGATGAAGTAGCAAGTTAAAGGAATGAGTTCCCAGAGGTATTTGCTGATGGACTTGGGACTTTTAAAACTCCAATTCGTTTACATCTCGCGGACACTACGCCGGTATACGTTAAAGCACGACCTTTACCAATAGCATTGCGTGGGCCAGTCGAGCGTGAGCTTGAAAGATTGCAAAGAGATGGCGTTGTGTATAAGGTGGAACAGTCTGATTACGGAACTCCAATTGTACCCGTTATTAAGAAAAATGGTATAAAGAGGATTTTGGTTTCTCCATATCATCCATCTAGTAATGGAGCGGCGGAAAATGCGGTTCGCACTATTAAACAGGTACTCAGAAAAGCGACTACGCGATACGGCGCTAAATAGGTTTTTGATTAGTTATCGTAACACAGAACATAGCACAACTAACAAAGAACCGTCGGTGGCTTTGATGGGACACAGGTTACGCGGGCGTTTAGATTTAGTACGGCAAGACACTGGCGCTATAGTGCGAGAGGCACAAAGCGCGCAGGATTCTCGCCGCAGCAGCACGCTACGAGAAGCGAGCGTAGGAGAGTCAGTACTGATGCGTGATTATAGTGCAGGCAATAAGGCTAAATGGAAGGAGGGTACGGTCGAAAAGAAGACTGGTCCGGTGTCCTATGTTGTTAGGCCAAACAATGACGCTAATTCACATAGGCGGCATATTGACCAAATTATTAAAAGGACTCCTACGAGGAAGTCACGGCACTCTTTGACTTGTGTCGAACAACCTGTTAGTGAGGAAGGGGAAGGCTGGTCAACCCCACTCTGTATGTCTCCACGGGTGGAGATGGTTATGTCACCGGGAACTTCAGTTGGAGAAAAAGTGGTTTCAACTGAACCTGACGTAACACGTCTAAAAGTCAAAAAGGTCAGTCATGCTCCTCATTCTATGACTTTACGTTCTTATGTAAAACGAGATAGGTAGTCCGAATGCGGGAAATTAATAATATGTAAGTTAAGTTTATTCTGTATTTTATATCTCTATATTAAGAGCGGAAAAATGTAGTGTTTTGGTATTAAAACCTATTATTTCATATAACCTTTGTGTACCTACGTTGTCTACTGTCAATGAGAATTAAAAAGTATTCTGCGATCACGGTTGTTTCCTTAAATATATTTCAGTTGGTTCTCATTTATTTAAAAAGTCATTTTTTGTACCTAGCAATAGAACAAAAAGGGTAAAAGTAGTATGAAGGTATTTAATAAGGGAGACATTTTACTACAGTTTATTTATTTTATAAAAATCTGTAAAATTCAATATATTCTTAGATAATAAGGTTGTAAGACTAAATCTTATTTTAATTATATATCTTCCGTAGAAGTATTTAAAGATATAATAATGAGTATTCGGCCTACACAGAGGACTTCAATCGACCCTGATAACCCCTTTAAGGGATAGACGCTGCTAAACCTAACATATAATTATATAAATGATGATTATTAATAAAACTATGATAGAATTTATAATCTAAAAGTCTTTTAGATGAGCTGCGTATTGCGGTGTACTGACAGCTTATGACAATCTACGAGAATATCATCCAAAAAGTAAGAGAGAGAGAGAATAAAGTTTGACAAAGAAGTACTCGAAATGTCTACGTGTAAACAAGTGGCCCCACTTACGCAGGAGTGGCACTGTCCTCTCCGCTCCAGTGAATAGACAGCCTAAGAATCGGCAGCTACTGCTGCTCCGTGTATCATAATGAAAATCATTCATCATTAATCAAATCATTGTTAAAATAAGAAAAACGATCAACAAATATTTAGATTAAAATAAATAGAACTTAAATAAAACAATAATTTTAATTGAAAAATTACTAAGCCTAATCTGGGTGTTACCCTTCCTCGCTAGAATTGTTTCTATCTTCTTTATTAGATCCATGGACGTACAAAAAAGATCGGACAGATTTTCGCTAACAAAAAACTGTGTCACTCAGAGTCAGTCAGTTTGCTGTACGTACAGGCTGGCACGCACACATTCACAAAATGTCAGTCATTACACGCGTAAACGTCAACAGAGTCGGGACAAAAAGCAGCAAAAAAAATTAAAATATAGCATGTCTTGTGTGGTGAAATGGTGTAAAAACCGTAGTGATCAGAAGAAAAAAAATCCAGGAATCACGTTTCATAGGTCAATGAATAATTCAATCACTTAATTCCCAATTGTATACAATAAAATCAATGTATTCACCAGAAGAAAAGAATCCGTCACAAGGCCAGTGTTGTCAATATTCACGTGTGCAAATTACCCTAAATATGGGTTTATAGTTTTTTGTTCAATTCAATTTATTTATTACTAGGTATTTTATTTATATATTTTTTTACTAGATTTCCTAAAGAAAATGAAGTATGGAGAAATGATTGGATTAAAAAAATGAGAAATTGTAACGGTGAAAACGATTGAATTCCAAACAAATACAGTGTCATTTGCAGTCTACATTTTGAAGCTAACGAGCTATATAATGCAACTAAAGGAGGACTCCGGTGTGTTGTTACACATGCAGTACCTCAAAACGTTAATTAACAATCTAAGCTAACATGGCATTTATTTTGCAGATATTTTCATAGGGAGATTTGGTTCTTACCATTAACCTTTTCAAATGGCACGGTATAATTCTGCCGACATTTCCAAGAAATTTGTCTGCCAACCTGTATTTGTCTTAAAATAAAATGATATAAAATGGGTAAATTTGGCTAACATGACAACCCTAAATTCATTCACACTTAGATAGTCGCCGCCATTACTGGACACAGTTTTGTCTTAGCGGGAGTTCCGTCCGATCTTTTTTGTACGTCCATGATTAGATCAAAGTCTTCATTTATTTTGTTTACCAAGTAGACAAATAGTCAATGGAATAAGAAATTTCAGATTTCTCTGATGTTCGGACCTACGTAACGTGCACCTGTCTTGGCACGATTAAAGGTTGACTGACGTCCACTAGGCTCACCGAGTCGAGTCAAATCGAATCGAAGAAATTCGCCCTTACATTTAGTATGAAACTGCGTCCATTAGCGACGAGCCGCAGCGCGCCGAATCGCATCACTCGCGCGCATTGGTTGTCACGCGAATTTCTGTTTTAACGACTTGCGATTACTGACCGTTTCGCCTCACACGGAACAAATGCGACTCGACTCGATTCGCCGCGTTTCGGCTGTAATCGACGCCAGGCTTAATAATACGCTTAGCCGATTATTTGTAACACCACGGCACTGTAGATAGATAAGCATAAGCAGTACCTCAACTAGCGAATTGACACACTCACACATACATGCACTATATCGGGTGTAAAAAGACCCTTAACGATAACGAAAACCACTTATTCTACCCATCATTGGGATCATTTTTTTCTTCTAGACCATACCTGGGAAACATTGGTTCTGGAGATATTGAAGGTCAAAGTATACATTTTTTTTTAGTTTTTTCCGAAACCAAATTCTAAGTGATAATACTAAACTTTCTTCCAAACAAACATTATCAAAATTTTCAATTTTTCCTCACAAATTACGTATTTGAAGTTACAAAAACGTAATGAATATCCAACGCACACGACCGCCTTGGCTAAGCTGTGTAGCCGCTACACGACACACAAAGACATAGTTGAGTGGGTTACGTACATTACATTGCGCGCTACATAAAACAACGTTTTTTTTATGCCTAAAAATAAAAGTCGTTTTCCAGCAATTATTTTTGGTCAATGTAATTTAGAGCCAATTTTTCAATCCTCAGATAAAATGCCTGATAACTACCTGACGAACAAAGTTATTTGGCTGTTTATCTGCCTGATAATTGTTTGTCAATTTTTCAATTGCCATTTATCTCACGAATTACTATCTGACCGATTTTATTGACTTTAGCAACGCTAACTTCAGGGAGGTGAAATAAATATATGGCATAAACGAACGTTAGAGCAGGACAAACTATTTCAATTACATGCACAGAGTCTAGAGTACATTAATTACCTGTATGGCAAAAATGACACTGTCAGACTATCTTCCTGTCATGTCGTGTTATTATCTTGATTGTAAATCAATATTAATATTTATGTGTTTATTACAATGGAATCAAAAAAAGAGAGCGTATGGCGAATTTTAATAGTGCTGTAATTCAATTCCTCGTAAGTTTAATCGATAAATGCAAACACGTTATAAGAAAACCGAAGAAATAAGAAGACCGACCGATGCGGTGATGAATAAAGACAAAGAATCTGTATGGAGGAAAACTGAGAGCTCATTTAATTCAGGTGGAATCGCAACCAGTGTCCTTTCATGGAATACATTAAAAATTAAGTACGAGGGAATTGAAAAAAGACCAAAAAAGTCCTCCATGCAGACAAGAAATTTACAGAACCGAAACCCGAAAATCTGACTACCAGTTCTACCAAGAGCTATCGTGTTATCTACTAACTGGGTGATGGAGGTCAGATAGGCAGTCGCTTCATGTAAAATACTGGTATTCGACTGCATCCGGTCACACTGGCAGACGATGCCAACATAGTTCGCTAGGAAGATTTACACTATCAATTACTACAGCTCTGTTATGTACCCATGAACCTATATCGCAGTTATTTTTTGTATAATAAACGATTGAAAACTTACCTTTGTGTTTGAGCTTGATTTTATCCTCTACCATTATCTATAAGTAAATATTGCACGGTCTCTAAAAGTCTGAATCGACGATGGAATTCTCTTGAATACCACACTGTAAAATGACTGGGCATGTTTTTCTTTTTATCATGCCTTTATCCTCATTGATTCCCTCCGTCCGGGGAAGGCGAAGGGTTACGGATGCCTGACTGTTACCAGCTAAAAACCTACGGTATGCCTTCTCCTGACCTATGGCCGGGGTCGTGGGATTCGCAGTTGCATGCACCGCAACCCCGGCAGGCCTCGGTCCGCCAACCCCTGGCGGACCTCTCCTTCTGTGGAGCTTCGTCCCACGTCCTCCTGAGAGGCGCGTACGGAACACTGCGCGCCGCCTTCTCGGGCCTGTTACTGGTCGGGCGTTAGGTCCAATAACCCGCCACCCGCAGGCCACACACTAGGGTGGCCGGAGAAATTCATTCAATTTATGAATTCATTTATTACAGCTTCTTCCTCAATTATTGCCACATCATCAGTGCTATCAAATATTATACATCCATTTTACTTTGATGAAAACGCAAACCCAAGAATCGTCTAGTTAAATTATATTTTTTGTTTACATCATCCATCAGTCATCAAATAAAACTATCTAATGAATAAGCGGTTATCTGGCCATCAAAGGGAAAGATTAAGTTATTCCTCAGGTAGTCAAATTATTCGTCAAATAAAGCCTATCTGACAATTGAAAAAATCATTTTTTTGCTATCGGTTGAATAAATGCTATTTGTCTGTTTATCTGAGGATTGAAAAATCGGCCCTTAGTTTGAAGAACAGAGTGCATAGATTTCGGTTATGTGATGGGTCTTTTACACCCTGTATACTGAGTATAATATACTCTTTGTAATGTACTCTATGACAGCCGTGACTGACTGCATTGCGAAGCTCACTTAGAGGTCTTGTTGCAGTGCGTGTCTATGTGAGTGTGTCAATTCAGGCGATTATATGTAGTTGAGGTACTGATTTAGCTTATACATATCTACCGTGACCACGGTTACAAAAAACAAAGTGTTAACATACAATATTTTACATAATTTTGTACTGGCATTGTTTCGAACAGGTTCATTATGCTATTTCGAAATATTAGGGATGGTACGTATATACTGGTACAGGTATAAAAACCCAGTATGAGCTTACCAGTACGCAGACCGGGTATGTACTATGTACACACGGCTACACATCAAGCTATACAAAACCAGTTTATCTTGGCGTCGGCGTCGCTTTGTATAATCTTTTCGCACAAGTAACGGTCAGCTTATACTGGTTTTGCATAGCTTGAAGTGCAGCCGTGTGTACAGCAGAGACCCAGTCCGTACCCGATAGGTATAATTATCCTACTTATTACTTTTCTCTATGGGTATAATGCCGAGCTACGCGCCGAACTAAACGGTAAGGCCCTACGAGCATATCTACAGTCTACACCAATTACCAGTCATCGGGTTTGACGTCATACCCAGTGCGGCGGGTGCGGCGCGGCGCCGTCGTTCATAGAGTCCGTCCAACGAAAGAAGTCCGCTAAGGCCAGGTATAAACATACCTATAGGTATTTTGATACTGGGTTTTAGTACTGGGTATACAGCCATACCCATACCTTTGAGGCCGGGTATAGAATGTTGCAGGTATATCTCATGCCTACGAAATATGTTTCGTCTAATACCGCGTTTACATTCAGCCCTTTCCGTTGCCGCTTGCCATGCCGTACATATTTCCTCAAATATTGCTGTGGCAACGTCAACGGAAATGAGTGTTTACACTGCCGCTTCATATGTATTTTCAATTCGACTCTGGGCAATGGATAACGTGGAAATTGTCGCAGCGTCGGCGCTCTGCCTTATAAGTTTAATTAATTACATAAATGTTTAAAAATTAAATTCACAAGAGACGTCGTCGTCAGAGATGGTGGATGATAGCAATTCATCGTAACAGAACAATGTAGCATTTTTTTTAAAGATCATAAAATAGGTTTTTTTTTCAGAAATAGTTTGGAGAAATTCTTCAAATATGTGACTTGCGAGGAAACCGGAGAGTTTTCAAACTTCTGTAGGATGTCATAAACACATTTCGAATTTGCAGACGCTGGGTTTTTTTTGAGATTACCAATACTTTGCCCCACACTAAGATTTCACTTGTATCGTGGGTGCGTTTACAGACACAAATCTCACATACACAAACGCCCAGACCCGAAACAACCATCTGTAGGCCTTATAAATTTTTGTTCCGTGTGGGAATCGAACCCACGACCCGTAGCGCAAAAGCCAATCGCTTAGCCACTGCACCAAACGTGTCATTGCCGCTCTTTGATGTCCGCAAGAAAAACCGCCAAATGGGGGATAGCTGGGCAATGCGAACGGCAACGTCAAAGGCAATGGAAATGACCTGTTTACATTCTCGCGTTTCCCAGTTTATTCCTCATGTCCTGCTCGTTGCCGCGGCAATGGGCTGAATGTAAACGCGGTATAATACTTCACCTATGACGACTCATCGAATATTTATTTAATCGATATTTTAATTTTGTACAATGTTTGAAACCTTAGGGCGCGTTCAGACGACACGCGCCCGCTAAGCGCACGCCACGCGCGTCAGCACCCGCGTCTGACTTGCTTTGAAATTTGTTGTATATAATTTGAGTCTTATGACACATCAATAGATCTCAAATTGCATTTGCCATCCTAGCCGGGAGAGCGGAGGCGGCGCGGGTGCTGCGCGATTGCGACGCGTGTACTACGCGATAGCTTTTCGGGCGCTGAGCGTGCGCGTGTACTTTACATCGATAAAAAATGTACATCATGACAAGGGACTAACTATTAAATTTGGAATTTAATAGTTAGTTTCTGAGGAGGGAGCGACTCGTACGGGAGGCGGGCACGCTTTCGCGCCGAAAAAAATCGCGCAAATGTGAACGCAGCCTTAAAGTACGTTCGGTTAAATGTTGCGTTCATCTGAAAGTCCAGCTACACTCTCAATCTTAATTGCATTAAATCATATTTGCATGAGTAAGTATGTACAGACGCCAGCACATCAAGCTAGTACAATCTGTCAAATTTCTTTAATAGATTTTCAACTTTATCACGAAAGCATTAAGTTCAAGGTTGATTGGGAAAATTTGACAGTTTCGGGTAGCTTGACCTGCTGGCGTCTGTAAACACGGCTACATATCACGCTACACATTTCCAGTATAAGCTGACCTCTCATTGTACGGATAGCCTATACAATGCAAGATCATCTCGTACTGCAAATGTATAATTTGATATATAGCCATGTGTACTTTAATGGCCGATTTTATCAATGTCTGATGTGATAACTTTCATCTGAGGAATAAATGAGATGTTTTGACAGCTTTTGTTTAGAAATTCCGTCAAAATGTCTAATTAATTCCTCAGATAAACGCTACCCGACGTTAGTAAAAAAAGAGCGTAAGACGCTACTTAAGTGCATACCTACCGCTCAGTACCACCTGTTGCGTACCGCCCGTCGTCCCAGGACGACACTCAATTGTCTTATCTATTGTGTCTATAATTACCGTGCTCGAGGTTCTAATACTGACAGTATCGTTTGCGCAAACTTCTGCACAAGCTATTTGCGCATGAAAGTCGCTGCATGTAGCCATAACTTAAACTCTATTAGGGGCTGATATTTCAATCGTCAGATATCTTTTATCTGGGGAATAATTTAGACGTTTTGACAGCTTCTGTAAAGAAAATATGTCAAACCGTCATATTTATTCCTCAGATAAAATTTATCTGACGATTGAAAAATCGGCCCTAGGTCGTACTACAAAAGTTTACGCAGTTATTAAAACCCTGTCAAACTCATAAAAGGTGTAAAAAGCTCTGTTTATAGTTGTGACAATCTAATAGGATTTGACATCTGTCGAAATACTAGGAGTAATGTCAACACTAGTAATAATTACTCCAATCGTGGCGTTTAGTTTCATTTTATCAATGGTGTGCTATGTTCAGTCAGATAAATAAAAATCCGGCCGTTGGACCGTTCCGTACCATTATCTATAAAAACGGCAAAAAAATCATGTCTGTTGTATGGGAGCCCCCTGAAATATTTATTTTATTCTGTTTTTTAGTATTTGTTGTTATAAGGGCAACAGAAATACATCATCTGTGAAAATTTCAACTATCTAACTATCACGGTTCATGAGATACAGCCTGGTGACAGACGGACAGACGGACAGCGGAACCTTAGTAATAGGGTCCCGTTTTACCCTTTGGGTACGGAACCCTAAAAAGCGACTTTCTATAAAGGCTCATTTACACGGAGATAGTTTCTCGAAGCGAGTCTCATGCTATCTTTGTTTTCATCGTAGAGGAAGACGAAGACAGAATGAGTCTCGCTTCGAGAAACTATCTCCTTGTAAAATGAGCCTTAAGATCGAAGGCGTGCAACTCCTGTACACATTATTTTGTCCTTTTATGTAAACGTCAAATCGGCCCTATTACGTTGTTCTGCTGTAGTCTAAACAACTGGTAAACACGATTTTGTAAGCTTCAAAGACTTTACACCTAAAAATAACTTACATAAGCACCATAATATAACGAAGTTAATTTTCGTCAAACACAAGTTATACTACTTTGAACTGTGAACTATGTTTCATCTTATCAAAATAATATTTAGTCAATAGTGTAAGTAATTTATTGCACGCCATTTTGATTTATGTTTTTTTTTTATTTGAAATGATAATTAATTTACATAATAATATTGTTTTCAAAATACCTTTGCTGTCTGCTTTTTATTTTTTCACAAATCCAAACTTATTATATATATATAGTTTCGGAATTTTGTAGTGAACCGATTCAAACATTTCTTGTTGACTCATCTGCAGCAGCTAATGAAATTGTTGTTTATTTCGGGGCTTTCATTTTATCAACAATCTCTTCATTTTTCAGTTCATCTTCCTTTTTAGGCGATGAATTTTCTTCTAGTTTCTCTATCTTTTCAATGTACGACGCCATGATATATTCGTTAATAACAAACTTTTCTATGACTTCGGACAATTGTTCTTCCTCCTCTTGTGCATTCCGGGAGGACTTTGCCATCTTTTGGCCTGCAAACGGAAAGTAGTTTTTTGTTTTTGATTTCTTTCTATTCCCCAGTTTCTAACGCGTCATCCTACGTGAGCGATCTACAAGCGACGCGAAGAGGCGCGGCGCGACGCGAAAACAACAAACAGTCGATACCTATTGAAGTGGCCTACGTGACCAAACGCACGTGGAGTGCGGTGCGGCGCGGCGCGGCGCGAAGCAAACGCTGTCACTTGGCTTGATATTTTCACGCGAACTGGATGCGGTGCCGTACAGAGCTACTGAATGACGGCGGCGCGCGGTGAGCGGTCCGCGAGCTCGTAGGACAAAGCCGCCGCTTCGCATCGCAACGCGTGTCACCGCACCGCATCGCTTCGCAATTCGCGTCGCTTTAAACCGCCTACGTAAGACGTCGCGTAAAAGGCTCTGATGTCAAATCTCATGTCATTGTCAACCAAAATACTATCAAGCAATCACAGCGCTTCACATGAGATTTTACAGCTGATTACATCAAGGTGTTCCCATAGCCACAATAAGTACTCAATAGTTTGAAAGACACTATCTTCTACAAAAACAGGAATTAGGCGTTGTGTTTACTACATCACGTAATTGTCTCATCACGCCCAATTTCCCGGAGGGTAGGCAGAACACAAAAACAAACTTCGGACATCTACTGAGAATTTCTTAACGTGAAAAGGTACGTTACGATTCTGTTTAGGAACAGTAACTCTAGTACTCACCCAATGCTTTAAAGTCGCAGCTTATCATACGAGTTATTTCTTTTTTCAATTTCTGTAAATGAATAAATACACAATAGTTCAATAATAGCACCTAAAGAATGAAAAATTATTAGGTAATTACATGCATTACATTAGTAATTGCGAGATTGTTTTCTTAGCTAAAGAAGGTATATTAATATTCATTATACAGGTTGTAAATGAATTCGCGTAAATCCTTCAAACCGCGTGATTTACTAGTGAGACAGAATAACACTAAAGGGTTTATATAGAAAATCAAATAAAGTTTTTTTTAAAACTTGGTTTCTATTTCTGTGGTCATTATAGAGCCCCGAGTTAAATGACTGCAAAGAGCGATATCGCGCTAGTCGTGCTCGCCAGCTATGTCGCCGTGCTTTCATTCATTTATGCATTGTTTTGAATCTGTATTAGGTGGTTTATATACGATCACTTAACACAACTGCAAGAAAAAAAAAGTTTTATTTTTAACCCGTCTAAATCTCGTGCTTGGTCAATCTACACCAATAGTAGATCATTTGTGGTTTTAGGAATTACACGAATTCGTTTACACCCTTTATAATAGATAATAGGTATATCAATTCGCATTACAATGCCAATGTCGCTCAGCTCGCTTTAATCTTCATACTTTAGCCACAATATGTTGTAATTATATCGTTTAGGTATTTAATTCATACACTATAATTTGCATGCCACTGTGCTGGCGAAACGTGATGATCTCATTTTTTTATGCTAAGATCCTACACTAACCTTCTTTCTTGCAAATAAATCTTTCTTTCTATAGATCGCAAGCAAGTAATTAATGAACGCTAGCTCACGGGGCCAATTTTCCTAAAATAAATCTTGATAAATCGCAACCGAACCAAGGCCGAACAGTTCATTCAGACAGTTTTCAATTTCAAAAGCTGTCAAATTGTTTGACTCAAAAAACAAATCCAACTATTTTGACAGTTTTCGTAAACAAAAACTGACTTACGGTTGTGGTTCCATGTTGAGGGAGCGAGGGGGGGGGGTTTGCCGTAATTGCCACGCTTGGCATGGCAGGCCCATTCTCTAGTGAATCCCTTAGTCGCCTTTTACAACATCCATCGGAAGAGATGGGGTAGTGCTATTCTTTACGTCCGGCATCACACGGCTCATCTTTATAATCTAATGTTATTTAGTGTTAAGGCCTATCCGCACACAACAGTGCCGGCACAGTGCCGACACGTGCCGATCAGTGTCAGTGAAATATGATATTGTACCATACATTTTGTATGACGCTATCCGTACTCGTCAGTGACAGTGACGTTCAGTGATGTCAGTGCTGCGCCGACATTCTTTGCAGTCGAGGACACTCGCCTTAATAAGAAAATTACAAAGAGTAAAAAAGGAGATATAAATTAAAGTACTCACAGTAGCGTCAGCAGTCTCCAGATCGAAGTCCTCCATTTTCAGTAACAGATCTTGAAAACACGTGTAGGTCTCTGTCTGAAAATGTTATTCAATAATTGTGTAATTTTTACTTGAAAGCGTTAATTACGTGGGCGTATTTTTGTGAAAGTAGTTTGCAACGTACGATATTTACGTTTAAGAATAGTTCCATTACTCGCCTACCCACTGTGAGTAATTTGTTAATCATGTATGGCCATACTGATTTTTTGTTTTTTTAGTCCGTGCGGTGCGTTCTTTACATCTGTATTGTAGAAGTACCAACCAGCCAATTTGGTCAAGGAAGAGGTTTATATCAAATCTCATGCCCACAAGTTTAGGAATCGACGGAATTAAGTGCACGAGTCGATCACTCAAATTGATTGATGGGAAGGTTGCTGGGTAGGTACGTTACAAATACCAGTAGTGCAAATTTTCGTTTCTGTGGGGAGAAACCGTCTCAAATGAAGAATCTTTCGTCAAGACCCATTGTTTATTATCTGTGGTATAGGCGGAAACCGCGGTAGCGGAAGTATTTAAGGCATCGTTCACACCAAACGTATTGTCCGCCGCCGATTGTGAGTATGCTCACTGTCACAACGTACTACGTAATAGCGTATAGTCGGTTCGGTGTGAACAAGAAGTTAAACATATATTGAAAAGCGATAAACTGCGTAACGCGTGCTCACAGTCAGCGGCGGACAATACGTTTGGTGTGAACGATGCCTAATGGATCGTCAAATAATCTCGCCGCACATTCACACACTTTTTTACTATTACGAGTATACCACATTTAATTTGATATCTACAAAATAATAATTTATTATTTATCCCTGACTGCCTCGTTGGTCTAATGGTCACAAGCGTTACTAGTGAGTGTGAGGTCCTGGGTTCGACCCCCAGGGGCCCAATTCTCCTAAAATAAATTGTTGCCAAACGCAATCGAACCACAACCGTCAGACATTTTTTTTTGTTGTCAAAAACATTCAAAATGATTGATTGTGTTTTTTGTGTCAAACAATTTGATAGCTTTTGAAATTGAGAACTGTCTGAATGAACGGTTCGGCCTTGGTTCGGTTGTGATTTATCAAGATTTATTTTAGGAGAATTAGGCCCCAGGTCGGGTAGTGTTATTGGATTTTTCCGTGTGGTATTCCTCAGTAGCAGCTCGGAGTCTGGATTTGTGCCCGGTTGATGGCAATAGGTTCGCCCCCTTTTACATGGCACTTATACGTAACGGCAAAATGAGGGTGTAGTGTGTGTAATAACACCTCATACTCGTACTCAATACTTTATTGCATTCCATAATGTGTAATGTGTACACACGGCTACAGATCAAGCTACAAATTTCCAGTATAAGCTGATCTCGCATTGTATAGGATTTCCTTACAGTGAGAGGTCAGTGTAAACTGGAATTGTATATCTTGATGTGTAGCCGTGTGTACATAATACTTAACAGTTGGTATGTTAAACACGAATCAATTATGGACCCTGTCGGGCACAGCAAAGTTAATTTTTTAATAGGAGAGAGGATGAAGGCACTTTTTGTTAAGAAAAAGTTAAATATTAAATTAAAATAGTATCATTTGCTTTTACGGTATTTGTATTTTGTATAACTATTAATATTTTATACAAGTTTTTTTTTTTTTGTTTTAAACGTTGTCCCACACTAAGATTTCTCTTGTATCGTGGGTGCGTTTACAGACACAAATCTCACAAACAAACGCCCAGACCCGAAACAACCATCTGTAGGCCATACAAATGATTGTTCCGTGTGGGAATCGAACCCACGACCCGTAGCGCAGAAGCCAATCGCTTAGCCACTGCACCAAACGTGTCGTCGTTATAAGTATTTCGTTTCAAGTTATTGCACGATTTACATTATTAACACTATAAATTATAATAAACTAAATACATATTTACAATTTTATTGAGTCTTGTAGAATGATAATAGATTTAATTGTGTATTGATTAGTAAGTAAATTTAAAATAAATTAATAAATATTATTATTTAATTTAATACATTTTATTTGTCATTAAATTAACAGTATTTTTTTTATTTAAAAATAATTTTTATTCAAAGTGAAATTTAAAATGAAAATATGTAATTAGGTATTACGTCAAAATGGTTTTTATTGTTGTTGAAATTTATCGCTAAAGTATTCGTTAATAGTGTAGTAGCTTTTGATTATTAGAAATTGTTTTAATTTATTGATGAAGATATTATTGTTAATGTATTCCGGTAACTTATTGTATATTTTACAACAAATGTACTAGAGGAGTGCATTTTTAACCGTGAAGTGGGTAGGTTTAATCTGCTTTCATGTCTCAGAGCAATTTTTGTTTGGATATCTCCCCTTTTGGTGTTAAATTGCGGACAAATTTAGAGTATGTAGAGGCAGGGAAAGGTTAATATTTTTAGGTCTTTAAAGTGGGGTTTACAGGAGTAAATCTTCGATATTTATTAAGATTCTAATCATTTTTTTGTAGAGTGAATAATGTAGGCTCGTCCGGACTATTTCCCCATAAGACAACTCCATACTTGAGCTCCTCTGCCGAACCATTCGGGGAATACAGGCGTGATGTTATGTTATTCATTCCTCTTTTATTCTTCGGGATTTGGGATTTCTGCGGCACAAGGACTATTATTATTATAAATATAATCGGCGGAAAATACATAAGAAGAAAAAGTATGGCCGCGGATCATTGACTGAAAAAATAAACTTTAAAAAAGTAAAAACCGACTTCAAAGAAAAACTAAAAGGAGTAAAATAATTACCATAATATAAATTTAACAGGTTCAGAAGTCGGTGGCTTTTATTTGTTTCAGTGTAGAGTTGCACCGACCTCTGAAACGGTTAATTTTATATTATTAAGGTAATTATTTTACTCCTTTTAGTTTTTCTTTGAAGTCGGTTTTTACTTTTTTTAAAGTTTATTTTTTATTAAATACGTTTTAGTGCCATAAATTTAACCCCCTCCTCTTCATAACCCTTCTTTTTGATATAAACAAAGCAATATTAGTAATTTGAGAATTTTGCTTTGATCCGATGAGGAGTTCCGTTCATATCTCTGAAGTTCATAGTATAACAATATTTAAATGGGACCAATCGGGAAGTATACCCTTTCGAACAAAAAAATAATTTTTCAAATCGGTTAATAAATGACGGAGATATGAGGTAACAAACATAAAAAAAAACAACCGAATTGAAAACCTCCTTTTTGAAGTCGGTTAAAAACTATGTTTTGTGGTTTCTCTCAACAAAAATGTATCATTTGCGGTATTGCGCTATTGTGATGTGCCTAAACTTAATATGTGGAGTGTGCAGAATTGGGGTAAGCTTGGAAATAACATAAATCTGTGTTATATCTGTTTTATTTCTCGTTTTTACACATAGCGCGTGAGGCCGGTACAATGACGGAAGAAATATAAATTTTAGAACCCATCGGTGATAATATGATCTGGTCAACAGATCAAACATCCATGAATACAGAAATATGAGTTCATTATGAGTTCCTTCCAACGGACATGACAGTCAACAAGGAGTATTACCTCCAAGTCATGAGGCGTTCGATGCTATCCGTCGCAATCGGCCAGATTTGTGGGTGGAAACTCATGGATTTTACACCTCCATAACACCGGCTCACATAACCATGTTTATTCGTAGCATTTTGCCCAATCATTCAACGAACATCGCTCCGCAGGCACCTTACTCACCCATATGGTACCATTGTGACTTTTTTGTTTCCTAAACTTTTATTGCCGCTTCGCGGAAAGCGTTTCGAGACTATAGAGGCGGTGAAAGAAAATACGACGAAGGCGCTGAAGGCCATCCCGATTTCGACTTATAAAAAGTGTTTCGAGGACTGGTCGAAGCGCTGGCGTAAGTTTATTGTCTTTAATGGGAATTACTATGAAGGGGAAAAATAAATTTGGATTATTAAAATAACCCTTTGTGTTTTATTTACAATTTCCGGGTACTTGATTTGATTTCCGGGTAACTGACGACACGTTTGGTGCAGTGGCTAAGCGATTGGCTTCTGCGCTACGAGTCGTGGGTTCGATTCCCACACGGAACAAAAATTTGTATGGCCTACAGATGGTTGTTTCGGGTCTGGGCGTTTGTTTGTCAGATTTGTGTCTGTAAACGCACCCACGATCCAAGAGAAATCTTAGTGTGGGGCAACGTTTTTTTTAAACAAAAATAAACAAACAAACAAACTTTTGGGACACAGTAGTATATTACATACTACCAAGATCTGACAGACGCGATAGCCGCGATGGTTGGTCAGTGGCATTACTGCTTGCAGCGGAGGTTCAATTTTGTAGGCGCGGGTCTTTCAGTTGTTTCCTAACACCTGTAGTCACAACTACCAACACTCATATGTAATGTTGGGCGTTATAACATACAACAGCTAATATAATTCATTATACATTTCTAATATTCTAACCATTATTTATTTGCAACAAAGACTGTTATAATATATATTATTGTCTATAGGTAGTAGTCGCCCACCACTCGCGTCGAGTCGTTAAGTCGGCCGAAAGCGTCACACAATTCGCTGCTTAAATTCAAAGGGGCCACAAATCAAAATAACTAAAAACCCTTTTTATTGCAAAAATTGTATCAATTCTGTTTTTATTTTTAAATGCGAAAAAGACACCCAGTATTTTTTGGACTATTATTAATGCGAACATTGCATGATTTGTGGCCCCTTTGAATTTAAGCAGCGAATTATGAACTTTAACCCACAAATAACAAGAGCTTTTTACCACCGTTAAAATAACATGAATATTTATTTAATGTTAGTGTGGTCTTGTTTCATATTACTGGCAAAATAATATTGTCGTACTTTGCATCGTATTAAAGCGTCACACAATTATGAACTTTAACTCACAAATAACAAGAGCAAATTTTTACTACCGTTAAAATAATTTTATATTACATTAGTGTAAACTTAGTTTCATATTACTGCAAGTCTTCTGCTCTATTGATAATTAGTGTTCCTTCAATACAATACAATATAATATAATATATATTACAACAGTTAAAAACAACAGTTTGAAAATTATAATATAATGTATAATGCATTAGGAAAATATATCAGTTACGCCCAACATTACTCATATGCACTCAACGATCCTAAATGTAAGCCAACACTCAAAAGAAGAAATTCGATCACTTACTTGTAAACAGAAGTTTTAGGATAAATAATTTCCCACTTGTTTGGGTGTCAAACAGACAACCGATCGCTTTTATAACTCTAGAGAACTGCCGCGCCCGGTTGGCTGCTGGCTGGGCGGGACCCTTTCTCATAAGGGGTCGATACAAAGACGCAGGCGCGGTAGCTAGTCAAGCAATCCTATACAGGGTGAACTCGAATTCGACAAGTAAGGAACACGTGAAGGCGTGATTGAGTTAGAACGCCTTTGATCCCGTATCGAGGCCTCATGACAGCAGACATGTACAGAGCAGTTATTGCTATTGATGGAATTGTCAGACCATTCCGAGTAAACCATGGGCACCAATTTGTACTGGTCGATGATAATGCGCCCGCCCATCGAGCTCAACGAGGCAATGCTGCTCTCCGAGAATACGACATCACAAGGTTAGACTGGCCTGCTGGCTCGCCTGACTTAAACCCAATAGAGCACGCGTGGGATGCTCTTAAGCGAGCCGTTTGGAACCGTCAGCCACGTCCCCAGACAGTGCCAGAGCTCAGGGAAGCCGCTATTCAAGAATGGGACAGGGTACCCCAAGAAATGCTGGATAACTTGATTCTCAGCATGCCCAGAAGGATATTCGCATGTGTTCGAGCCAGGGGAGGAGTTATTTATATTGAATATAAAGCTTTTATTAATAAATTGTTGTTTAAGTTTGGTTAAACAGTCTTTTTCTTTCTATCAAAGAACAAAGCCCACTTCCCATACATTTAGAAACCTGATAATGATAATTTATGTATAGTTATTAGGTATAATAGAAAGACTACCTGTGAGTTTAGAAAATAATGTCATAGTCATTTTTACGATTTAACCTGTGTAGTACTGTAATTATAGACACAATAGATAAACAATGGCGGCCGTACCGTTTTCGGTACTCTTGGGCGCACCTTATTAAACGCTACGAAGTCCAAAAAATATTAATGCTACTTTTTAGGTTAGGATTTTCCTTTACCAAATAGGTAATAAAGAAATAAATGTGTCAGAACTAATTATTAACGCTCGAAGTTTAGTCTAAAATAGGAATACCTATTTACCTAGCTACAGTCAAAAACGTCTATTTTACTTTGTGAATTCCTTGAAACCAACTGACCTTACATCACTGCTTAGACTCTCCATGATTGTCACTATAAATAGAGCGTCGAGCATTAACTGCTGTTGTTCCAGCAGACATAAGTACTTATTAACTACATTTTTAGTAAAAAAACGAGTCAGATAGTTTCTATACCTCTAAAAAGTCTAACTTAGTTCTTGTATCGTCAAAAGTGATCACTTATCTACCCAACACATTTCATTGGCCTACGTTACATACACACATATCTGATGAAAAAAACGGGAAAAACAAATAAAACACTATGTTACAGTAGTTCATTAATTATCACCATTTTCCTCTAAATCTCTTATAACTACGTCATCCGAAATTCTGCTGGAACAGAGATATTTTCTTGATACCTAGCTCATCCAAGGTACCACACTAATGTCATAACGTGAGCACAACATCCAGTGGTTCGTCGACTGACCATACCAGTACCAATATTCGACGCTCTTTGCAGCTATTTGCAGCTCTGCCAGACGCATTATTTTCTATTAAAATGTAGGTGTCGGCGTCGCATTGTAAACAGCACGTGCATCGGGCTACGCGGTAGCGCGCTACGTCATTCTCCCACCTCCTCGCTGCGGGGCGGACTTAGTCCGCGCTACGTCGTAGCGCGCTACGTCTTTACCCCACCTCCAATGCTAGCTTATAAAAGGGTCCGCGCGGCGGCAAGTGGGGAATGTGGGGATTCTGACTTCGGAGTTCGGACGTTGCCCGGTGCTCAGGTTGTATTGCTTTTAATTATTGTTACTCTGCCTCTCTGTACATTGTTGCTCTTTTGTCTGAACTAAGGTGTTACTGTATTACTGGGTCTTGGCTATTGTTGTAAGGTGTTGAGTTAATTATCTCTTAAGACACTTTTCATATAAAGAAACTGATTAAGTGTAGTTTCCTGTAAGAATAATTAGTTAGACAAATCATAAAAGGAGAAGAGGAGATTAAAAGATTGATGCAGAAACTAATTTGCAGTTTTGCATCTTACATTAAACACAAAGAGAGAGACAAAAAAGATAGAAGAGCTATAGCGTCAGCCACTATGCTACTCAGGCCATTCTTGCATATTGTAGAGACTTTCCATTTAGAACTTTCAAAAGATTTACCTGGTTCTACGATTTCTATTGGCGGAGAGGAGAAGAAAGCCAAAATCACCTCCAATATAGAAATAACTACTCTCGACACAGATCTCGCAACTCATGTTTCACAGGGAACCGAGGACGCCACTAAATGGAACCAGTGTTTATCACCTTCAATATTTTATTCGTTACATTACTACCTTTTTGACCCGTCTCTCCGAATGATCTCTGCAATCCCTCCTCCAATTAGAAATGGGAGGTTGTTTTCAATGGTTTGTAAATATGGCCATTTATTTCAAGCGTGGAAAATAATTCAAATTGGAACCGGTCCTATAATTAAAAATGACACTCATTATTCAAGATTAGAATGGATCGATGAACATATCCCAAACATGAATATCAGAACAAAAGAATGGTATCTTAAACTGAAAGACAAAATTACTGATGATAGAAAGTACTTTCAATCTAGTCCTGGCATGTTGAACGCAGCCAGTACAACTGTTGGTCTCTTACCTGTAAATTCAACATGAGCAGGAATCAAATGAAGGTTGTATGCATGAGGTCGAGTGACGACTCGACAACAAAGTATTTGTCAAACAGTGCAGAAAACAATATATTGTGTGTCATGAAAAATAAACAAAACCTATCACTCATAGGAATAAATCTTAGTCCAGACAAGACATTTTTCCTCCCTGAGGGGATAGCAGAAGAACACATCCTGGTACATTGATGGAAAGTTTGTATCACAATATGGGACCGAAGTCCCTAGTAGTGTTTCTTTTAACATTCTGACAAGCGTAATTAATATAAAATTCAATTAACTGAATTTTAAGATTTATTTCATTTCTATACATAGACAGGTGAAAAATGGGCATTCTTCTTTCTGTTACAATTACATTATGATTAATTACTCTTTTTTTTTTTTGAATAATATATAATTTTATTTTTTAATTTCAAACTGGGTATTTCTATTTAAAGAAAACACACAACAAAGAATTTTTCTTGATAAAGTTCAATTTAAAAAAATTATATCAGCTTATGCTAGTGATCGCAAACTTTTTTTGATGTGTGTATGTTCAAACTTTGAATCAGTTAGAAAAATATTTGAAAATCACTTTTTATCCGACACATCAAAATTGAAAGAAATTAAAGCGGAACATGATATACCGACACTAGATTCCAAAAAGGATACTCTTTAAAGGGCACGAAAGAAGTTTTTGATAACGGGCAGTTGTTCGTTCAAAACACCAGCAGAAGTGAAGTTAGCTGAACACGTTGTAGAAGACTCTCTTATACGATGACGAATCCGAAGAAAAAATTCTGATTTTTGGGACTTCAAGGGCCAAAGAGTTAAGATAAGATAAAGAATCATTTATTTGGACACAGCACAAAGAGACAAAACATGTGAAAAATGTGATATAAATAAAATAAAAAAAGTCTTGGGTATGTGTCTCACGGCTGAACCAAAAAGGTGTCCAGATCAGCTTAATGTCAAGCACTTTATGTACTTGACGCTGGTTTTCGTCTGGAACCTTTGTGCTCCACGGATGTCAGTCAGCGGTCATGCCCGTTCACTCAAACCAACATGTGTGTGTAAAGAAAGAAAATAAATAAACACGTAATAAATAAGGAACAATCTAAAAGTGTATGCAATATAATATCTAATATTTAATATAGCAACATTTTGTTGCGTCGATATCGTCGCTCACGCAGGCTTATGTTATCTGTGCGCGGAACTGTCAAATATTAGACTGCAATAATTAATCAGTAGTTAGAGTTAATCAGTGAGGGCACGTTTAAAGTCAACCCCAAGCCTTTTTACCAACTTTATTCTTTTCACGTACACCATACATATCACGGTATTACCTACATAATACCTTCTACTACCGTCTATTAATAAAAACTTATATTATGTATAATATACAGGATATGATGTATTGCTCGGACAGCCAATAATGGCGTTATCACCATTAAGTCTGTCGCTGCAAGAGACCGTATATTAAGAAACTTCTTACATTTATTACAAGATGCTGGTCGTGAGCTCATTCTACCTATCTGTCGGTTGTCACTGTAAAGTAATGTAATTTTTGAATACAGAAGTGTCATTGCTTGGCAAGTGTGAGTGGAGTGGGCAAGGTGTCATGAATTCTGCCAGAGAAAGTCAGCGTGAGCGGATAACCTCGCGACCTCCATCTATTTCCATCGCTGATATTCGTGATTACATAATTTGTGAAATTAATTAAAGAAGATCAACGCTATCTGTTTGTGGTATTATTTCCTGTTTTGTGAAGAGATCCGAGGTAAAAGGCGTACCTGAATACGACACTCCTGTTCCCTCTCCATCCAGTTTTGTCTAAATAAAAGAATAAGATTTTAGTTTTAAATGGTATGTACCAATTTTATTTATGTTGCATAAGTATTGATTAAAATATTGTCCACACAGTAAAAAATATTTTATTGTGAACCGGGTTATTTAAGAATCTCATACGAGGTCGTTATGAGTCCGGTAATTTGAGATCGTAGTATTTTGCGAAGCTGGTATTCTGCGTAACTAGGATTTTGCGATTCTGCTATTTTGATAATGTAGTATTTTGAGATTCTGATATCTAACGAGTCTGGTATTTTGCGACTCTGGTGTTCTGCTCTGGAGTGCAAACTATAATAGATTAAGCAATTCAATGACAGATATTCGTTGCAAAGATGGTACAAACTACAATAGATTAAGCAATTCAATGACTTCAGATGCTATTTTCTTTGTTAGTCACGGTACTGTAAAGCCATCTAAGCATATTACACTCACTATGACTGTGAAAAGTTTAACAAGCAGTAGAAAATAAATTAACATTTTAAATCGGTTTGGGCATAGCTGCAATTACAATGCACTCGAAGAATTAGAAACTGAAGCAATAATTTCATCTTTCCAACGTTTTTGTCCTGCTGACATTAAGCTTACTCCAACATTATCAATAGGTGTGGCATTCGATAACTTTGATCGTTATGTTGAAATGTTAAGTGGGAAAAGACACACGATACTGTTGGAATAATATACCAAACCATTGATAATGACTGTAATATTGATAAAAGTAGTTTTGATTTAGATGATACGTTACCGACACCAAAAAAGAGGAGAAGAACTTTTAAAATTGTTATTCTTGATATCATTCCATATGCTAAACGATTGAAGATGTTGGGATATTTAAAACCTGTTGATCACGAACAATCTCCTTCTCCAGAAAACCATACATTGTTACGAGTAATAGATTTATTATGGTTACTTTCACATGTATTTCATGTACCAAATACTCCAATGTGGACTGGCTTTAATTGTAAATTAATAGAGGACAAAAGCTTATAACAAAATGTATCATATCTTACAACTTTAATTTGTCACCGACGAATACATCTGTGGTGGTGAATACGATGGAACAGAGCCAAACTATTGACAAGGAGTGTAATCAAACGTACGTGCAAGACTTATGGCTTTGCGAAATCGCTAAGATTGCCTTTAATACAATTTTAAGATTCAAGCAACGGAGAAGCCGCAATTTAATATAATAAACTTGTTATACATCTGGGTTCATTTCACTTAATGATAGTTTTCTTTAAAGCAATTGGGACTTGTATCAATGATTGTGGATAATCTCATATGATGATTTTATTATTGCCAGTGGATCCGTAAATGGAATAATTGAAGGCAAACATTTTAATCGTTTTGGACTGTATTTGTTAATGGCACTGGGGTTGCAAATGTTGAATTTTGAGAAATTTTTAAAACCAAAAATGTCGATTATGTCTGTCTCAAGGAGTTAATTTATGACGATTTTCTGAAATCTCAAGAAAAGAAGGTTTCTGATTCATCCACTATAACAGACAATTGTATGTAGCTGAGAACTGTACCTTTAAAAAACAATACACTATGTAGGCCTCCCGCTATCTAGTCATATTGCGATGGGTTAGGGGGCAATTCGTCTACTTCGAAACCACATTTTCTAATTTGACAATAGGCAACTGAGCCCACGTTAGTTTAGGTATTGGGACGATTGCACATATTCTCTAGGGGTTTATTGGTACCAATAAAGTGATGTTGGCTGTAGCAAAGGGAAATAAAACATAACTGAAGGTTAGTTGATCTCATTCGTTTTATGTAATCATACTAATCATGACCAATTTTTTATTCCATAATTAAAAATATCGTTCAGGACAAAACAAATAAAAAGTATACATTATTTTACTCAAAACCAAAATAAAAAATCTTTAAACAAAAGGCGTGATAAATCATTCAAGTAGAAATCTGAGTTAATTAATTTCTCAATATTATGTCCTAGACTAATTTCATTGTCAATACACATATTATGTCGGTAAACAATATAATTTTGCAAAACTGTTACGGGAATAATTGACGGAAAACAGTTTAATAACATTATTTGGGTAAATGTTCAAAATAAAAAAAAACAGTGTCTTTGTGGAGAAGTCCCCCTTATACTATTAATTTTTCATCCCATCTATCCGAAAAGGACGACTTGGTTCGCCTTTAAGTGCACCCAAAGGTGGTGTTTTCTTTAAGAAACTTTTAGCGGGCAGTAATGAGTTTTTAATCCTCTTTCTAAGTGCGCCGCAATTACCTTTGCCGCGCACTTTTTGAATTTGGTACATCTTAGTGTTCAGCGCCAAAGAAATCGAACGCAAATATTGTTTGAATAAAGACTGGCTGGTACGACGGCCCAAAGTCGCGCTGACCGGCTGAATAAAAAAAAAAAAGAAATCAAATTAAAAACGCGCGAACTACAGCCCGCGTTTTCGTCAATTTTCATGAATTGTTAAGGCCTCTCTACATTCGCGCGCGAATCACGGCGTGAAATCGCGGCGCGAACCACTGTAAAATTACCAAGTTCCACATTTGCAGAGGTTCGCGCCAGGTTCACAGTATAGTTCGCGCACTCAACGAACATGGACGCCGATATTGCTGCTGCGGGAGCGGGGCTACTTTGCGCAATAGCGATTTATAATTACGCTTATATCAAACATACGAAAGTCACTAAAAAGAAGTGGAGAAAAAGAAGATGGTGGATGGTAGCCATCCACCGAAATAGAACAAGGTTTGTAAATGTTTTTTTAAAAAGAATGGGCATGCTCTTGACCTCATTAGATTGAGATTATATTGAAATCTACCTACCTACTGTTGCATGTCTGTCTGTCTGTCCGAATAAGTCATAGGTCTAGCTCCTAAACGGAATGAGTAACAGACCTGAAACACATATTTTAGCTAAAGTTTTAACTTATATCTTTTGTTACAGTGTAACTATGGAGAAGCAGTTAAATGAATTAGTCGCTGAACCTTCCGGTCAATTCAAAAAGTTTACCCGGATGTCATTACAGGATTTTGAATATTTGCTAAACAAGATTTCATCACAAATTTCAAAACAAGATACTCAACTACGAAAAGCCATTCCAGCCCGAATACGTCTTGCTATAACACTGCGATACTTAGCAACAGGAGACGATTTCGAAAGCCTTCATTTTTTGTTTAAAGTTTCACCACAACTGATTTCAGGAGTTATTCCAGAAGTTTGTCATGCCCTAAATCAAGCATTGAAGGATGAAATTTATTTCATCATCATCATATTTCATGGTAAATAACATAAAGTTTTATATTTTTAATAATTTGTATTTAGTAGTAAAGTAAAGGCAAATCGTTTTCATTTTTATATGTATTTATTAAAATAGGTAGGTAATCATTTAATAACAATTAGTTAGTTTCATTTATCAATTTTGCTCATTTCTTGTTCCTCTTAATTATATAGGTAGGTGGTATTCAACATAAGTTGTAAGCTCTTCGAATCATTATTATTTTCTTCATTGACTGAGTTGGGCGAATTTCATTCAGTGTTGGATGTAATAACAACATCCGTACTTGCTGCGTCGGTGTTTTGGTCCGGAATGTGAAGAACAGGATAATTAGTTGCAGAAATTAATTCATTTGAATGGATTATAATGTTAGAAGGTGAAGTCTGAGGTATGATCATCGGCGCATAATGCATGGGAGGCTCAGAATAAGATGATGACGCTGTACCAGGTCTTGGCTCCATATGTTTAGACAAAGGTTGTGATCGAATGTATGGATTGAAATTATACGAAGAGTTTGATTGTACTAATGGAGTTATTGGCGATTGAGATGGCACTGGTGAGGGTGACTGTTCATATAGATAATTAATATACATGCCATCGATATCATGCATTAGCTTTAATCTTTTATGGTCGGACAATTGTCTTAATTTCGTTGCCAACAGTTTGCCATATAAATCGCAATCATCGTCTTGGGAGGGAGGTCGAACTACGGATTCATTTGTTTTCATAGTATTTTTAAAGGTGGCAAGAGCCTCTTTGACAACATTTCCTGCATCAATAAGCTCTGAAAGCTTTTGGCGTCGGCGTATTGTCTTGTTGTGGTCGTTTGGGTTGTTTGCAGCCTGACTTTGATTTTCCTGCCCTCCTTCCATGTTTTCTTCACTTGCTTCGTGCTCTTGTTGCTCATCATTATTCACCAATTCCTAAAACATATAATTTTTTTATTACAGTTACCATCATGCGGAGAAGAATGGCTACGAATTGAAAATGGATTTGCAAGAAAATTTCCTCGAGCAATTGGATCCATAGATGGAAAACATATTGTACTGGAATGTCCGTTCAACTCTGGATCAGAATACTACAATTATAAATAAAAGAACTTTCAGTATAGTATTACTAGCATTAGTTGATAGTCAATATAATTTTATATTTGCTGACATTGGTTCTCAAGGCAGATTAAGTGATGGTGGAGTTTTTACTAACTGTCTTTTGTGGAAAAATATTTGCAGTAAACGTCTAAATTTACCACCACCACATCCTCTACCAGGATCAAATATTGACGTTCCCTATGTTTTTTTGGGAGACGGAGCCTTTGCTCTTTCCGAACATGTGATGAAGCCATATCCTGGAATGATCTTGAGATGCTGATATCGTAATAATGGCGTATCAAATGATAACGCACTTGAGTATGTCGTTGATGAATGTTTATTAATACGGGACCTAGTTACTATCACTTACCCAGGAAGTTACTCCACCATCAGTAATGCTTGTTCGTATTAATTTTAAAGGACATTTTCTTCAATAATGTCCTTGGTGGGTGGTATGTTCACGCCGTCAAGGTAAGATTTAGTTCCTTTTGTTGTCAACAGAGGTCTTTGTTCATTTTTTTGTAATTTGTGAATAACGGTTTCAAGTGTAGTGTCAAGATTCTCCGAAAAATAACGACATAGCGTAGTACATTTATAGAAATTAAGCAAAATCAAGTGTAAAGGTTTATACAAGTTCATTATAGTTCTACAAGTGTTAACAAGTGTTTCATTTAGTTCAGTCAGTGCAGTTCAGTTCAATTCTAGGCCTTAAACATGGTCATGTTATTAGTTATTCTTCTTCGATCAATAATAATAAGTATCGAATCGAAGAAGATTAACTAATAATAAAAAAAAGTATATTGTTTTCTTTTTATAATAGGTATGTATTTAAAGGCATTTGGTTATCCTTATCAGAAGCAGCCACCGTACTATGCGTGGGTTTGCGGGCGAGGAGAAGCAGATTAAAGTCTTTGATATCAATTACAAGTCATACTTTGACAAACACAAATAAAATGATGCACAAAGATAGACGACGTTCCACCGAGTACGTGGGGCGCGAGCGCACATGCATCCAATCCCAATCACTTTAGTTATCTTAATAATGTAATGATCACCATTAATAATCAACACCGGGGTTTTGCTCGATAGCTCTGACGTTGTCTGTCTAGCTTTTTGCGGGCCGCCTCCCCAGTCCTCGGTGTTACGTCAAGTCGACATTGACCGCTGTCATCTGGTAGATGTCATTCGTCCAGGAATCAATTAAGTTTGGCGTCGTCAAGCCAATTCTCTCGACGCGCCGTCATATTTAAAAATAGTATGTGTATCTACATAAATGGTTAAATAAATAATACATTGTATTTCGACAGCGCTATAAAGAAGAAACAATCATAATAAAATAAAGTCGTTAACAGCCAGAAAAATGAAGTTTGATAGCTAACCGTGTTTTGGGTTTATTATTTTTTTGTAAAGAGTTATTAAGCCATAAAACGTAACAGCTACCGTTTACATTATACAATGAAAATCATTTTAAATGTAAGTTTTCAAATAAAATCAATGAAAGTATCGTAGATAGTAAGTAGTAGCAGTAGAAACTCCTTATGAAACTGTTCTTCATGGATGTACTATGTCATATCGAATACCAAATCATCAATATCAATTGGGGTGCATGAAAAGAGCCTCCACGAGTGACGATACTTAAGTACGTCCGGCGCACCCTGGGCAGTCAGCCCCGCTACCAACATTCAGTAGGTTAATGACTGGCTAATCTTTTCACCATAGCATGAGCTATTTTCGTATAGCTCGTGCTGACACGAGAGAAGAATATCAATTGATCGACCGCTATATATATTATGCATTGCTTCGTTCCGGTTTGAAGGGTGCCGGTGAAGTATCAAGCACATAATGAGACTTTTAAATTTTGTCTCTATGGTTGGAAATGAATTAGCAATCCTATTGGTAGGTTACACATAAAGGGTTACTCGTAATTCGACGTATTCCTTGCACCACGGAGGGCTGCATTTTAGCCCCACATAGGTATGTTCTACGAAAGTCAATGGATTTCGAGATATTGCATTTTTTATATTATTTTGAATAATACCCAGAATACCTCCTTAAACATTATCTATAAAATATCACAAATGGCTCTGATTATTGATATTAGCTTGTAGCTCATACTTTTACAAAGCTTTCTGCATATTATATATATATATATAGGTCTCCCCCAAGCATCGCCACATCGACCGGTTCTATGCTTCTCGCATTCAGCGGTCCCGCGACCTTCACCAGATCATCGGTCCACCTAGTGGGAGGCCTACCTACCTGAAGTAATCATTAAAAGTTAATTAAGTGAATTAGAAAATCATCGAGGTACACGTTAAACAAGTGTACAAAATGCAAGAAAAACATCCATCCATAATCAGCTATCCTACGAAGTATTGACGTACAAAAAATATTTAGAAATTATCGTAACAAGTCTTATACTGACAAAGGCGATTTCTGAAAAATCTCTACAAGCACGCAGGTGGCCCGTAAAGTGCAATTGATTGCAAAATCCTCGTGTGGTGATTAAACAGCAGTTTATTGCAGAGTCCCCCACGTAAGTCTCTTTGGATATACCTATCGACGGATATCTGAAACCGGTAATGTGCAAAGACGGCAACTTGATGCTGGTAGACCGCGGAGGTATACGGTTCAGGAGGAGGAAGAGATTGTTACGATCCCAACACGTCGACTAACACTGTAGCGCGGTAGCTTGGTGTATCCCGGTGGTAGGTGTCGTCAGTGGTCCAGCTCTCAGGCCGACACCCGTATCAACCTGTGCACACACTGGACGAGGAAAATTTATTAAAAAATACATTTTACACTAATGGGCACCAAAAGTAAATAGAAATCCAAAAAAAAAATAGAAAAACCGCATCCCACCGCAGTGGGTGTAATTGAAAACAAACTAATTGGCCCACATTTCTTGCCTAATCCCTTTAATGGGAAAAACTAGAAAATAAAAAAACCATGAATAATATTGGCGTTGGAGGAATTTTTTGGCAGATTGTTTAATATTATAATTGTTGAAATGTATCAAACCTTTATGACAGCCTTTATTTAAAAAGAAAAACAATAAACAAAATAATATGCAACGTAAAAGGAATAGGTATTAAGATATTTAAAGAAAATTAAACATTATGGACTGAAATACACTGCTGATGGAAGTTCAATGTTGGATTGGCTTATTGGTGCTGATTGGGCCGGTAACATTACAGATAGGAGGTCGTACACTGGTCTCTGTTTTACTTTATCTGGGTGTTTAGTCTTTTGGGAAACTAAGAAACAGAAAACTGTGTCGTCTGTGGACCACCTCTCAGGCCGACACCCGTATCAACCTGTGCATTCAATGGACGAGGAAGATCCATCAAAGCGGCTGGAATTGAGCAGATTTATGCTAAATGCCGATGCCGACCAAAAGTTTCTCAAAAAATATTTTATGGACTGACGAGTCGAAATTTTATAAAGAGTGCATCACAAATTATTATAATTTGCTCTACTGGGCACCAAAAGAAAAAATCAAAAAAATAATTAAAGAAACCGCATCGCAACGCAGATTTTCAGTGAATATATTTCAGTGAGTGGGTGTAATTGAAAACAAATTAATTGACCCACATTTCTTGACTCATCCCTTAAATGGGGAAAAGTACGAAGAATTTGTGAGAAATAATTTACCAGAATTACTAGCTGATTTGCCTGAAATATCATGTTCCAGCAAGATGGATGCCCTGAGCACTATCACACTTCTGTACGACAATGGTTGTATGACAATTATCCGAGACGATGGATAGGGAGAGGTGGACCAATTCCGTGGCCAGCCCTGATTTAACACCTTTGGTTTTTTACGTCTGGGGCCACATGAAAGACAGTGTATTATACCCCAGTAAATTCGGCCCAAGAATTGAATGAAAAAAATTATAAATGCGGTGGAAACTATGAGGGCAAGGATCACTTCAAGGGTCACCAAAACCGAAATCCGGAAGTGGATTGGGACCTGCATGCTTATTCTCAACCATCGGATGAGTTTCCGTATCCGAACGGAAAGTATCCGACGGATTGATTCCCGATCCGATGGATTACAAAACTTTATTCACAGTTCCTATCGGAAGGGAGTTTCCGAATCCGTGAATGGTTTTTGGAAGGTGTGTTTACGGTGTATGCTACGCAATGGTAGAAAATAGATTACTGTGGTAGAAAATGTTAACGTAGTAAATATAATACTATTATTATGTATTTCGCAAATAATCTTATGTGCAACTATACAATATACATTAATACATAAATTTCATCATTTTTTTTAATAAAATAATGTCTAATTTATGCGATCGTTTCCTTATTTCAAAACATGCTTTGTAAAAAAACAACTTTTATAATCTGTCAAACCAAACGGGGAAATAGACAATGTAAATAAACAAAAATGCCTTAATCATTTAATTATTGATAAATTTTCAATCAAATTATCAACCGAAAACGTGTGTAGTTCAGTGTGATCACCGAACAAAACTCTAGCGTGTGATGGTCCAGAAAAATGAATGTAAAAATGTTATCAGTGTCGTATAATTTCTTGTTATTAAATTTTTTGATATGTAAAACGTAGTTGAGTATAATTCGATTTTGTAGAAATGGGTTAACACAAACTCATTATTACTTACGTGTGTCTAAGTAACCACCTAAAATTAAGTATACTTTGATACATCGAGCATTTAAAAGCGGTGGCCAAAACATTCTTAAAACTTGTTATGAAATAGGTAAACTTAGCTCAAATATAGCTTAAAATGATTAACATTCCTTATAATATAGTTATTAAACAGTTTTTAATTCATCCCAGCAGAAATTGTATTGTTTTATTTAAAATCGAGTGCTTTCCGACAACAAATAGCTCTCGGATTAGTTTCCGTGAATTGGCGTCTTCATTCCGAATAGAACTGTCAAAAGTTTTCGATTTCGGATTTGTGAATAGAGTTTAGAGGGCACTGTCGGATACTTTCCGATCGGATTCGGAAAGGGCAGTTTCCGATGGTTGAGAATAAGCATGCTGTATTCATAATCGAGGCGGCCATATCGAGCCATTATTATATTAGACATATCAAAATATTCATAACACGGAACGTAATGAAAATTTCTAACAAGAAAAATGAAGGATGCACGTTAGAAATAATAAAAACATATTGAATATAATTTTATGAATATTTTGACGGCGCTAGTCGATCATTATTACAATTGATAATAACATCTTCCTAAATTAAAGATATTATTTTAAGCTAGTTTCACAATCTTGTAAATGCTGCGTCACAATCTGGTATTTTCATTTAAGTGGCCAGTAAAAGACGACATCTCTGAAGTTGCTAAATATCAGGTGGCAAAGAAAATTAATCCACCAATTATTAAATGTACCAAACGGGTAATTGTTTTTGAGTTTCAAAAGTCTTTAAAAAAAATTAAAATAGAATAATACGAGTAAGTAGATTTTTATTATGTGGGTACCAATAACTATTTTATGTTACCTACAGTTGTATTTTTATTACCTAGTAGTAACCTACTAGTGTATATTTGGATACTTATAAAGGCTACCAAATGTTTAGTTATAGGATAAATTGGCTTGATTAGATCTCTGAAAACGGTGAGGCTGATTATGTTAGAAAGCTAAAGTAAGAAAGGGTGTGCAGCGGTAAATTTTCAACTTTAAATTGTACTTAATTGTTAAAAAACTAGCGGGGTTGCGGGGTTAGGTCAGCGGGGGGGGGGGGGGACATCATTCGAAGTGCTTGATTTGCGGATTCGACAGTCCCCATGTGTCACTGGTCGGGAGCACACTGCGCGTTCGCGATCGAGCAATATTTGAAGTGCGGCGAATCACTGATTTGTGCGCGACGCGCTTTTTGTACTCATTTCAATATTCGACGATTAAATGATGGGCCGAGCACGCCACTTATCTGGTCGTGGGTACAAAGGTTCAGGCAAGAAGGAACAATGGTAAACAGAACTCCTCCGGGACCATCAACGTCAGCAGCGACGCCAGAACTCGTGGATCAAGTTCGTGATGAAATTATGCGGAATCCGCGTAAATCAATAAGAAAGATTGCGGCCTCAACTGGAATTAAAAAAATCAACAATGCAAGTTATTCTGAAAAAGAAATTAAAATGCAAATTGTGCAGGGTCTCAATGAAATTGACTATCCTCTGCGAGAAACCTACGCAAGAACAATGCTGGAACGTTTTCGGACAGCACGTACGCTTGGAAACATTTTGTTTAGTGATGAAGCACATTTTCATATCGATGGCTATGAAATGAAATGAAATTTGAATGCAGCAACATAATCTCCAGCACTTTAACTCTACCGTTTGTATTTCCTATCTGTCGTTTGTATTTCTTTATTAATTAGTTATGTTTTTAAATTGTATATTCTGTTTTTCTATATTCTGTTTTTTTTTTTATAATACTGTACCTGTCTGATCTCATCCCATCTCATTTCATTATTGGGAATTATTTGGCTTTTTTTTTACATCACGTGACTATCATTTCCATTTTTTTTTCTCTTTACTATCTTTCCCTCCTTATCTACCTTTCTTTTTAATTTAATCTTAAGGGTGCTACACACCCTTGGGATCTTCTTTTTTACCTTAATCTTAAGGGTGCTACACACCCTTGGGACCTTCTTTTTCTACCTTGATTATTTCTTTAATCTTAAGGGTGCTACACACCCTTGGGATCTTAAGGGTGCTACACACCCTTGGGATATTAGGATCTACCCAGGATAGGAGACCTACCTAACTCCCCTGAGGTGTCCTATATTGTCTTCCAAGCGGTGCGGGTAATGACACCCTAAAAATAAGCCTTCATTATCTACAATCTATTCTTTTCTATGCGGTGCGGGTTATGACACCCTAAAAATAAGCCTTCATTATCTTAAATATATCCTTGTGGAGTATGTGCCATTGATCTCAAAGTAGTCGTGAGCCATATCCCCTCCCTCTGTTAGTGTGAGTGCTTGATTGTTTTGATAGAATGATGAATGTATGTGTCAAGGTAATATATTCTTAAAATCAAAATTCATAGGTTGAAAAAAAAAATGTATCTTAAGTAAACATTTTTTTTTCCCGGTTTTTGGGGTAATGTAGTATCACCTTCATCGTCATTTGCACCTACTGGCCATTTTTTGATATGTGATGTTTTTTATATGACGATGACAGATGATTCGCTTTTGAACTTAGACTTGGCTTTTGGAGATTGTTTTGACACCATGGTGATTTTTTGATACAATTATAAGGGGTGGAATGAACTACGGATTCAGTAGTTCAGTATACAGGGTTACTGGTAATTCGACGTATTCCTTGCACCACGTTATAGGGGGGCTAATATGCAATAAATTTAACCCCACATATGTTCTACGAAAGTCAATGGATTTCGAGATATTGCAATTTTTATATTATTTTGAATAGTACCCAGAATTCCTTCTTAAACACTATTTATCTCTAAAATATCAAATTGATCGGCTCTGATTATGATATTAGCTTGTAGTTGATACTTTTACAAAGCTTTCTGCGTATTTAACTGTTCTTAATGACCATCCAATTGAAAGTAATCATTAAAAGTTAAATAAGTGTATTAGAAAATCATCGAGGTACACGACAAAGAATGATGTTTATCTCAAAAATTTACTATGGTACTAAGTGTACAAAATGCAAGACAACACTTATTTAATCAGCTATCCAACGAGGTATAGACATTCAAAAAATATTTAGAGACTAATGTAAAAATGTCATATAATACTGACAAAGGCGATTTCTGAAAAATCTCTACAAGCACGCAGGTGGCCCGTTAAGTGCAATTGATTGCATAATCCTCGCGTAGAGATTAAACAGCAGTCTGCCGGGCACCAACTGTCCTCTAAATGTAAGGATTAGATTAGGTCAGGTCGTTAGGTTATGTTTGGTCAGGGTTAGGTAGGTTGCCTGCGGGCGACGGGTTAGGGGACCCGTCGCCCGACCAGTAACAGGCCCGAGAAGGCGGCGCGCATGTGTTCCGTGCGCGCCTGTCAGGAGGACGTGGGGCAAGACCCCACAGAAGGAGAGGTCTGCCAGGGGCTGGCGGACCGAGGCCTGCCGGGGTTGCGGTGCATGCAGCTGCGAATCCCGTGACCTCGGCCAAGGGCCAGGAGAAGGAACACCGTGGGTTTTTAGCCGGTAAGAGTCCGGCATAACCCTTCGCCTTCCCCAGACGAAGGGTATCCATGAAGATTTTGCCACGAAAAAAAAAAAGGGTTAGGTAGGTTAGGTTAGGACCTAAGTGTGCGAGGGAACACCGGGGTGGTTTTAGTCAGTAAGAGTCTGACAGACCCCTCTGCCCGCCTCCAGGACGGAGGACATCCATGAGGATTTCCAGTAGGCAAAAAAAAAATGGTCAGGTTAGGTCACGCTTAGGTTTAGGTTAGGTCACAACTTCGATGCCCTGGGATCTGGAGGCGAATGCTCTCGCGCTGAGATATCGCCAGAGCAAAGAGGCGCTTGAGTGGTGTGATCTCCGCTAGATCCTAGTGGCTGTGGAGGGAACGACTTGCGCAACCCATCGCACCAGGCACGCCGCAATAGCGGCGGTAAGACCTGTAATGGAGAAGTGGCTGGAGAGGCGACATGGTGCCCTCAGCTTCCGGATGACGCAGGTGCAGATATCTCAGTGCGTGCAGATATCGCATCCAGATCCCAGGGCATCGAAGTTGTGACCTAACCTAAACCTAAGCGTGACCTAACCTGACCATATTTTTTTTGCCTACTGGAAATCCTCATGGATGTCCTACGTCCTGGAGGCGGGCAGAGGGGTCTGTCAGACTCTTACTGACTAAAACCACCCCGGTGTTCCCTCGCACACTTAGGTCCTAACCTAACCTACCTAACCCTGACCAAACATAACCTAACGACCTGACCTAATCTAATCCTGACATTTAGAGGACAGTTGGTGCCCGGCAGACTGCTGTTTAATCTCTACGCGAGGATTATGCAATCAATTGCACTTAACGGGCCACCTGCGTGCTTGTACAGATTTTTCAGAAATCGCCTTTGTCAGTATTATAAGACATTTTTACATTATTTTCTAAATATTTTTTGAACGTCTATACCTCGTTGGATAGCTGATTAAATAAGGATGTTTGCCTTGCATTTTGTACACTTAGTGCCATAGTAAATTTTTGAGATAAACATCATTCTTTATCGTGTACCTCGATGATTTTCTAATACACTTATTTAACTTTTAATGATTACTTTCAATTGGATGGTCATTAAGAACAGTTAAATACGCAGAAAGCTTTGTAAAAGTATCAGCTACAAGCTAATATCATAATCAGAGCCGATCAATTTGATATTTTAGAGATAAATAGTGTTTAAGAAGGAATTCTGGGTATTATTCAAAATAATATAAAAAATTGCAATATCTCGAAATCCATTGACTTTCGTAGAACATATGTGGGTTTAAATTTATTGCATATTAGCCCCCGTATAACGTGGTGCAAGGAATACGTCGAATTACCAGTAACCCTGTATAATATCGATAACACAATACAATTAGTCCTTAGGGATAATTAGCACTGAGGTAGGTATAGCGTCCGTCGCACGATCGCAGCGTGCGGGATGTTGCTAGGTGCGTAGCGGGGGGCCGACTGGCCACGCGAGCGAGCGTTTTCGGCGGAAAGCGAGCAACGTAACCTTTGCGCGGCGGGTACGGCGCGAATTAACTTTGACGCGGCGACGCGGACGCAACACAATGCTACACAATTGTTTTGTTTATTTTATATCGATAAATATTATAAATTGAAATCTACTAGTAACTGTTTAATTTTGTGGAGTGCCACATATGCGACACCCGTTATTTGCGTGAGGCTCCGAGGGTTTATCTTACGTGAGCTGGACACCCTGAGCCTCCACATTCTATTAAAGAAGCTGCGCCCCGATGGTAACCCCTTCTCCCTTCTTTTCACTTCGTCTCCTGCCCTAACCACACTTACGAGATCGGCGATCGGACTGGCTGTCATCTACCGGCATGACTAAATGCTACAGCCGGTCTGTTTGCTGCCGCCGGTTTCTATCAAATGGCTGTGTGGGCCATCGACGAACGCCGTGACTACAAGAAGGAATTCGCTGACTACCCAAGGGACGTAAAGCTGACCTGCCTCTTATTCTATAAGCATTTTAACATTGTTATGTTTTATGTATTAGATATTGAATGTTCTACACCATTCTTTACAACTGGAGTAGCAGACGCGCTCAGGAGATCCTGGGGCCGTCTGTTACATTACAAGCTACACTTATGACATCGGCGATCGGACTGGCTAATCTTTACCGGCATGACTAAATGTGCTACAGCCGGTCTGTTTGCTGCCGCCAGTTTCTATCAAATGGCTGTGTGGGCCATCGACGAACGCCGTAACTACAAGAAGGAATTCGCTGACTACCTCTTATACTATAAGCATTTTATTATTGTTATGTGTATATGTACCTAGGTATTGAATGCTCTACACCATTCTTTACAACTGGTGTAGCAGACGTGTTAGGCCTCTGCCTCGAATTTAGCGGGCAGCGGGGCGGCGGCGGCGGCGGCGCGGCAGCGGGGCGGGCAACGCATACCTGTTCTCCAAACCAGCGGGCAGATCGCGCGGCACTATAGCGGTGTGTAGTGTTGTGTTCGTGGTTGTGTTGTCGAGATATTTGTTTTTATTCGCGAACGAGATGTCTGAAAAACGGCGACAACATCTTTTTCATTCAATTTTTTTCCTAACGCTCGATTACTGTGGGCAAAAGAAAAAGTGGATTCCTACTATAGGGCAAGGAAAATAAATGGCGAGTTTTATCGAAATTATGAAGAAGAGACAGAATCCCGACAAATTCTACGACTACACCAGAATGAGTGTAGAAACTTTTGACTATATTCTTGAAACGTTTTTTATTTCTTCCCATAATTGGTTAATTTATTCTTCTATTTTTATGGTTCGCATCTTTGCTGTTCCATATGGGTGTCCTCTCAAAGATTGCCGAAATAATTTGCTCTTGCACGTCCGAGGACATTTTGATACGTCACAAAAAAAATGTACAACACTATACTACAATGCAGACGCGCAACGCGGGCGGTCACCGCTTGATTGGAGTGCACCGCTCGTTGCCCGCCCCCGCGCCGCTAATAGTAATAGTAGTAATTATTCACATTCAATTTGTAGTAATTAATCACACGGCCCTTGCCCGGAATTCAGAGGAGCTCGCGAAGACCTCCGTGCTCGTAATCCAGCCTGGTGCAAGCAATTCTGGATGGTCTGAGTGCTAACTTCAAGCCCAGAGGTGGCCCGAACTTCTGCTTTTATTTTAGTGGCATTGATTGTTGAGTCACGGGCTGCCAGCAATCTAATATAGCGCTTTTGGGCAGCAGTCAAAACAGTTGGGCGACCACTGCGGGGTCGGTCCGCTAAATTACCCATCCCGTGGTACCTCTGCAACGTGGTCACGACACCGGATTGGGATATAGCAACTCTGCGTGCTATTTCTCTCGTGGTGTATCCTTCTTCCCTCAAAGTTACTATTCTTGCTCGTAAAACTTCTGATAATCCTCTTGGCATTTTTCAGTCACAAATTTCCGCGAAATCTATTTTAAATCCGTTAAAATTGAATAAATCAGATTTCTGAATGAGCGTAAGCTAGGACTGAAAGCCATTAGCCATTAGGAAAAACAATTGAACTGTTGTTTTATATTCTAAATCTATATTTTTAAATAAAGAATCTAAAAAGAAGAAGAAATCATAATATAATCTACCGTAACAAAAAAGATTTCGATTTGTCAAAGTGATCGCAAACTTTTTTCGATGTGTGTACGGCTGGTGTCTCGATGGAGAAACTGAGGGCAATTTTTCCGAGTAAATTGATCAGCAAGTACGGAGACATACCCTGGCCACCTCGGTCGCCGGACCCCACACCATGCGACTTTTTCTCATGGGCATACCTCAAGTCAAAGGTTTACAACAACAATCCTCAAACGATTCAGGCCCTGCAAGAAAATATCCGCCGCGAAGTTGCAGGAATTGAACCAACGCTTTGCTCCCGCGTAATTGCGAATGTCCGGTCCGGCTGCAAGGGTGCCTTGAGAGAAACGGGCGCCATTTAGACATTATTGTCTTTAAGAAATAAAATGCGCATTATTAAACAACATTAAAAAAAAATAGTAGTATAGTTTTTTTTAATTTAATTTTTAACTTGAACATTTTCTGCTGGACACCCTTTATGACTCTATTGAAACCCGACTATTTTCAGGAGTCTGCTGATTAAAAATATTTCTTTAAAAAAATCCTAAATTTAATAAATTGTAATTCAGTATTTTTTTTCTAATGGTTTTAAACCACGAAAATTGATTTGATTGTTGTAGTTAGGGTGTTACCACCAATCTGTTGCTTCTCCAAAGGACCTACTACTTGGAAGCGAGCACCTAGGGTTGACCTTTTGAAAGCACCAGGTGATCTGGTCTAATTGAAATAAAAATATTTGACTTTGACTTTAATCGATCGATCGTCGATCGATGGTAGAATGGATTAGTCGACGTCGATAGTTTCTACTACACCAATGAATCGACTAAACGTCGACCGATGTCGTTCGATGGCATCGATCGACGATCGTTCCATTGGTGTCGTAACACCCTTATAAGTTACAGTGAGACTGATTAAGTTACCAGTAGTTAGAATGATGGTCTTAAAAAAGAGGACCTGGAACTGGGAATTTAAAGAAATAGTTTTTTTTCCTAATTAAAAAATTGATTTTATTGTTCTAGTTTTCAGTAACAAAGAGATTTATTATGTTGTTAAGATTGAAAGTCTAACAAAAAGGAAAATGAGGATTCTGTTGATTGAAAGAAATCGTTTTTTATCAAGGGTTTTAAATACAAAACATCGTTTTGATTATTCTATTTTTAAGTCAAAGTTCGACTGATTATGATTATAATTAAGTAGATTGAAGGTCTAATAAATAATTAAAATATATAATAAAACCTTTGAAATCGCACCCACACGTATAATTTATGTAATAGTTATATTATGATTGAAACAAGCCGCTTTGTATGACACTTATTACCTCTTTTTACTACGATTATATGGCGTTCTAGCTTTATATCACATTAAAACTGCATTGATTATGATAACTACTAATAATTAGTATAAGAAAAAGCAAGTATTGAAAAAACAATACTTAAATGTCAAAGATATTTTTTTTGTTTATAATTTTTGAAATGTTTATGTTATTTCGAAGAACTTTTCCCTCGCGTACTGTTTCAATCGACACTCTTCCTTTTCCAATGGGTTTCATCCTACTATAATTTTATTTCACTTTTTACCATTTTCAAAGGCTTCTTCAGCACTGGTCTAAAATGGCAAGTATACTGCATCGAACAAAAAAAGAATCACACTAATCGAACTAGAAACCTCGGAGTAATCGGTGTACATACATAAACAAAAAAAAAATACCGACCGAATTGAGAACCTCCTCCTTTTTTTTGAAGTCGGTTAAAATAAAACAATTGTCTCCACTCTACCCTAGTTAACATTTGTATTTGCTGATAGCTGATGTGCCTGCTGATCTTTTTATGAAGAACTAAGTGTTCAGCAGATTCGATTTCTTTAGAATTGTATTACAAAGTTTGATTTATCAAACCTTTATGACAGCCTCCATACTGGTTAAAAGAAAAAATAAGAAATAAGTTCTGTTCTATTCTTCTCACTGCAAAAACACGACACGATTTTTTATTTCAGTAATTTTATGCAGTAAGCAATATAATTTCGATACATTTTTTTATATCTTGTTAATAGATGGAATAATCACACGAAAATACTCTCTTATGAAATGCAGGGAAGAAGTAAAAACATTTTTTTGATACACCTTCCGTTCACGCCTTCTTTGAGATTTATTCGTGGTCAACAGAGGTTTTAGTGTTCTATTCTTGTAATTTTGAATGGCGAGTCATGCGTGTCAAAATAAGAAAAAACAATAACGTATGAGACATGGCGTAGTACATTTTTATAGAAATTTTTATAAGCAAATTCAATGTGTAAATGGTTTAGTTCGTTAATATAGCTCTACAAAGTTATTCAGTGTTTCATTCAGCAGTTCAAACCAACCTTAGGCCTCAAACAGCGGCCATCGATCACGTGTGACAGCCTCATGCGCAAGGGCTAAAATCATACATCTGTAGGTAATGAGTATCATGTTCCAGATTTTCAAACTGATCTTCATCATTCTAAAATTAACGAGATCTCAAGAACTTCGACGAACTCGATAAGACAAACTACTGCCCAAACAAGAATACTGCTCACAAATGCTCCTGCCATCTCGTTAATTTTAGATTAATGAAGTTCAGTTTGATAATCTGGAACATGATACTCATTACCTACAGATATTTTATCTTAGCCATTGCGCATGAGGCTGTCACGCGTGGCCGCTGGCCGCTATCGTTAAATGCAGGTGTTTTCAAAAACTTTTTTTAACTACGCTCTTATATTTTCGTGTAAAACGATTTTTATGCAATTGATTCATCAATAACAAAAATATAAAAATGGTATCGAAACTTTGTTGGTTACTGCATAAAATTACTATAATATTTATTGTTTCAAAATAAAACAATATGCCTTTAAATACGAACATGTTTTTTCCTACGCATATATTTTAATGTTTTTGAAATTTTTGGTGATACGTTGTTTTAAACATGTTGCCTTGTTTCTGTATCTGTTCATAGTTTTCTAATATTTCGTATAATACTGGAATAATCTTCTTAACATGGTGCCTTTCATTCATAATTTATGGAGACGCAGTGTAACTCAATGTACATGATGACGACTTAATCCTTAGGCAACTTCATTTTGATATCAGAAAATAATTTTCTTTTTTTTATTAGGTAACAATTTTATTTGGCGAATAGGCTGTCGGCCCACCTGATGGAAAGTGACACACAACACCAAGAGCATTACTGATTATTACAACCTTAAAAATAAATTAGAAAACTCTCTTTATGTGCTTGATCATGTTTTAGATGATTAAATTGATCTTCATCATTCTAAAAGTAACGAGATGTCAGGAGCTTTTTGACGAACTCGACAAGAGAAACTACTGTCCGAACAAGAATACATGCAGTCCACCAGAATCACATTTAGTGTGCAAGTATTTTGACCCTGTAAGTCATTACTTTATTTGCGTTTCTTGACAGCTGTAACAAGCCCATCGCAATCTTTGCGTGAATCCAGGCACTCAGATAATTTTCAGTTCATGTAATTTCCAGTCTTCTTGTTAGATGATTGATGGAAATGTGGCCCTGGCAAAGAATAGACCACACCTCCACCTGTGGAAATCGTAAACGATGAATCGTGATTGGAAAAAAAACCGCTTGTATTTATAATATTCTAATCTTGACGGACTGTATTTTTTTTTCTCATATATGGCTCTGTGTTTTTGAGGCTAGCATAGTAATCAACTGTGAGCTGAAGCCTATAGTATAACATTAAAAATAAAAATACTTTGGTGCTTTAGTCTATGATATCGGGTTTAGGGTCTCGCAAACTCCGTGGGACGTGCGTCGCGACACACGTTTTGAAAAACACTGCTCTACAACACATTTGACTTGCAAAATACATTAATTCTGCCGTATACCCACGCAGGTTCCAGAACCACCAATGAAGTATTTTATAAAAGGCAGCTATGGTTATACAAATTGGGCATCCACTCAGGAAGCAATGACGTAGCACATTGTAGCGAGAGGCTGGATAGTTTAAAAACAGATTCAAGTTATTCAGGCTACTATTCTACTTCAACCGAGCACTTAGGCCGGTTTTAGTGCTTGACCGACCGTCGGTGCGTACGTCGGTCGCGCTTGTCATTTGTATGAAAATTCACTAGTCGTGCGTGACAGTGCTCGACCGACAGTACGCATATTGCTACGCACTGCGTACGAGGACCGTCGGTCAAGCGCGTCCGCATGCGTGCCGTCGGTCGACCGACACGCTATGGATACATATTAACGCGTTCAGTGCTACACCGATCGGTGGACCGACCGTACGGATGCGCGTATCATCGTAAAAAGAATGAAACCTACTAGTTCAAAACTTCAATAATATTGTTTGATTTTATTGGTATCATTACCTTTTAATGATTTAAGTACCTAATTTTGATCAAACATGGCATATATTGACACCGAACGCCTAATTACCGAAGTTCGACTTCGTGAACTTCTGTGGGACAAAGGCCACGTGTTATACAAAGACCGTGATGCCAAGTTAAAGGCATGGGAAGAAGTTTGTACAGCTTTGTGTTCAATTTGTGGTATCTACGTCTTCTGTTCCTTATACGTTTACGAAGATAGTAAGCAGCAATTAAACAATTTGTAAACGCGTTCATTTCGTGTACGTGTTTGTGACTGTACCAGTCCGGCCAGTTTGGTTGGTCAGGAGAGCACTGAACGTTAAAAACTGACGATCGGTTATGCGTATCGTCAGGAAGGATGGTACGCACCGACGGTCGGTCGAGCACTAAAACCGGCCTTAGACACACGATGACAGATTTCAAAATTGTGACATGGAACGGGAATACTCTTTGGAGTCGCCTCCTTCAACCTGCCAGCAATCGGAAGCGCGCGCAGATAAATCTCGCTAGGCGATTGACAGAGTGACAGTTTTGAGCATCCCCTTTTTAATCCTCTGGTTTAATTACCTATATATTGGATTTTTCTTTTTAGTAACAGGTATGGTATCATAATATGCGATAATTAATATATTCAATAATAGGATTACTTAAAAATTACCCTAATATAACGAATTATTCCTCTTTGCCCCACCAGCCGCCCCACTGGTAGGGCAAAGTGGAAAAAATCTAATTTTGGAGTGGAATTTGCCCCACCAAATTTAATTTTAGTGAGGCAGGGTTGGCACTGGAATTTGTGTAAGTAAGTATGCTAGTATTTTATATTTTTTTGGTAAGAAATGTATATCTAAGTGAAATATAAACTTGTGACTTAGTACATAGGTAGTTAGTGTTTTTAAATAAAATTAGAAAATTAATTGTTTCAATTTTTTTGCTAAGTAGTATCACATAAGCAGCTACTTCCAGTTCATTTCTGTTTTCCTGGTAGTTATAGGTATAGGACATGAAAGTTATAATAGGACAGTTTTAATTTAGACTTCTATCGATGTAGTGAAAATAACGAATACTTTATATTCATCTTTGTGTTTAATCGTTGGAGCACAACTTAGTGAGATCGTTTAGGTGCATGTTTTTTTGTATACCTATTTCTGTCATCCTGGTACTTTTCAAAACATCAAATGATTCAATTTCAAAGCCTGTATGTATTTTTACCATTATTGAGCTAAGTAGTAAGTTGCTTTTAAGCACCTAGCTCCAGTTCATTTCTGCTTTCCTGGTAGTTTTAATAAATAAATAGTTTGAAACGTCTATCGATATAATTTTTATTATGTAGGTATATCCTTTCATGCTCTTCTCTGTTTCATCGTTGGTGCGTTTCGAGGAATAATACCTCATATTTTGATACTTACGTTTTATTTCGCACCTTTTTTTCATTTTAATGAAATTAAATCCAATGGGTCGATTTAACTACGATACTTTTTTCCCATTGTATTCTGGCCCACGCATTCGGCCAACTTTTCCACTACTGTTCCTATTCCGTGTAATTTGGGCCGCGGACTCTGCAGAGCTCAATTTCCCCTTAATCCATTCTCATTCATGCTTTTCATAATAACTGTTACAGACCTAGAAGTTTTAGGGCGGTTACAGACCTTGGCATTTTAGGCTTGTTGTTACATACGCGCGATCAAGCGCGCTACATTTCGCGCTTTAAAAACATGCTACTGTTCGTTTAACCCGGTAATTTTGCAGCCATCTAAGTCGTATTAATGAATCTATCTTCTTGGGGCCTCTGCACTATAATACTTGTGTCTTGATTTGCACTGGTGTCATAGGGTCATCCACACGTGACTATTTAAATTTCTCTCGTGCTGTCACCTATATTCATCCATAAATATACGGTATTCTTCTGTTTTTTTTTAACAATTAAGTTTCAAGCAAAGTTATACAATCATGAAACTTAAATATTGATACTTGCGGTTATTCCTAGTTCATATGCAGTCACGGAGAGGCCAGCATCCTTAAACTCACTTACTTTTTCTTTAGTAGGTACGGTTATTACTGTTTGTCTGTATGTCTGTTTCTGGCATCGTAACTCCGAAACGGATGACTCCATTTCGTTATGATTGTCTTTGCTCGAAAACTGGTTTAATCAGGATCCTTATAAGCTGTTTGATGGAAATCGGTTCAGCCGTTACAAAATATCAGCTCTTTTCACACTTAGGTTAGGTAGGTGTGCATTGCACGGCATTGCAGCCGTTGCAAGATCATGGAAATGAATTTGCTACCTGGCGACTGGGCTATTTCATTCAAACTGTTTGTTTGAATTTAATGGCTTCTGCGTGGAATAAATACTCGTTTCGGTTTCCTTACGATTGATTTTCCTATAACTTGACTATCAGATTATTTATAAAGAAAAGATACGTCAATGACGTCACTCACGAAAAGAAATGAATATAGCTTTATGAAGAAGAAGAAAAAATTCTGTAGTATATGCGGAATACTTTGATTAAATAATTAAAGGCGGAATAGCCCCTAATAACCCCAACTATCGCCTTGTTTCGTTTGATCCACGACTTTTGAACCATCCTGTATATTAATGAAAATGAGATTTGACTGCCTCGATGGTCTAGCGGTCGTAAGCACGACTGCTGAGCGTAAGGTCCTGGGTTCGATCCCTAGGTCGGGCATTGTTATTGGGTATTTCCGTGTGGAATTTCTCAGTAGTAGCCCGGAGTCTGGATTTGTGCCCGGCCGATGGCAATAGGCTCGCCCCCTATTACATGGGACGAAAAACATAACGGCGAAATGTGGGTGTTATTTAGGGTTTCTGTTTTCTCGACATATATTTTTTCTCGGGTTTCGAGAATTCTCGAGCCCGATTTCTCGGGTTTCTCGGGTCTTTCGAGAAATTTTTAAAAACCTTATAAAATCAGCTTACGCCCGTTTTCTGGGGTACTTTTGAACGTAATTTATCTGTTCAATAGCGCTATTATTTCAAATAAATTGACTCATTGCGTTTCTGGACACCCCACTCAGAAGATAATCCTAGTTCAAACTTCAGATAACTTATTTTTCCGGTTTCTGAGGTACTCCTAACCGTAGTTTATCTATTCTACCGCTATCGGTTCGATAAACTGACACATTGCGTTTCTGGACATCCCAGTCAGAAGATGATCTTACTTCAGTTAACTTGACTGACCAATTTGGGGTGTTAATCGGTTCCAGAACTTTATTTGTCGTTTTATATCATAATACAACAAGAGTATTTGTAGTTTTATTATAAGTATTTTATTTTGAATAATGAGTTTTGGACTCCCAGCGAAATGGACTTGAGTAGTTCATCGGAGTCTAATTTGGAAGTGCTGGAGGCTATTTCAAATATATCAGTACCAAAAAAAGGCATCGAAAAATCCATCCGAAATGTTCACGTATGAAGAGTTTAACAAGAGATATCATTTTAACAAGGGCACTATGAATACATAATTATACCTTTGTGAAATAACCAATCCTGCCCTAGAACCTATTAATTTTTTATACTACAAATAGTCTTTTCTTTTTCTTTAATTTTTTCTTCAGATTATTAAACTTTACTGCCCAATATTATAAATTACAATAAAAAGTTAAAAACCTACTTATTTTGTTTTAATAGTTTTATTGTGTTGTTGCCATGATGAAAAATAACAACGAGAAAATATTGTGATTTAAATTTTACATTTTATGTATGTAATGGTTCGTTTAAAAATCATTGCATATGATTTTTAAACGAACGTTTTTAAAACCAGAGGAGATTTTCATTTAAACTTGGGGCTTAACTGCAAAAAGATGTAAAGTTTAAGGCGAGAAAAGTATATTTAGCTGGGCTTTAAAAAGAGACCCCATCTAGTGGTCAATTTACAAACTTACTTATTGTCTGGATAGTTATCTAGTCGTCGATTATGTATTCAGAAACCCAACAATAGATGAACGGAGTTTCTCTTACAGTTAATTTTTATCTGACGTTTTTTTGTCACATTATAATAAGAGTGAGTACTTGGAGTTGTAGCTATATTGTCTGTTTGCTTGCCTCGCTTACTCGTGTCTCGTAAGGAGAACGATCAGAAGCCAGAATGCAAAGATTACGTAACTTTTAAGCCAATTTTACAGTAATAAAAGAATTAATCTTTGATTTCTCGAGTTCTCGAATTCTCGAGGTATTTTTTCTCGTTTCGAAGTTTGCATGATTTCTCGACATTTCTCGACTCGAGAATTCTCGACTCGAGAATTCTCGAGCAGAAACCCTAGTGTTATTATACACCTCTGCCAACCCTTCGGGGAATATAGGCGTGAGTTTATGTTTATTAATGAGATTATCCAAAGTACTGCCAAAAACGCGATTTTAAACGTTTAAATTTTCAGTGTATGAATAGTGCCACCCTCATTTTGTGTACTCTTTTATGCCAGACTTCATAGGTATCTAAAGTAGTTTCATGATTTAAATTTTGTTTTAATTGTTAGCATAAGCAAAATCTACTAAATAACTTAAGGATACTCTAATAATACAAATAAAAAAAAATACAAATAAAACTGAAACTAAAAACAAAAATTACAAATAAAATTAAAAACTAAAATTACAAATAAAAGTACGAATAAAAGTGAAAACTAAAATTACAAATGAAAGTACAAATAAAGAAAAATATATTATTTAAATTGTTTTTTTTTTGTTGTTTTCAGGGAAATGAACTCATAAAAGAAAAAGCTCATCTGTGTGAGCCTGACTTTGGTCGAAACAAACTAGCTAAATTAATGCAGAGTGTAAGGACAGAAATCACATCTACATGCGTACCAAGCATTCCAGCAACGTACGACAGACATGTAGCTTCCTTCCACTTAGACAACAGCAATGTCGTAAGAAAGATTCCATCGTTTTGCAGCGTAAAGTCTGCAATGTACAAATATAGGAATAAAAGCGCTAATGTAAAAAAATATATTACAAATCATTATCGGAAGTAGAAATTCCCGAAAAATTCCATTCTTTTTTACTCGGTGCCTTTATTGACGACGAAATTGTTATTTTAATATTTTGTTCTGAGGAAAGTAGAAATATGATAAAAACCTGCAAATATTTTTTTGGCGATGGCACCTTTAAAAGTTGCCCACATCCATTCCTACAATTGTATACCTTGCACGGTGATTTGGGTAGCTCCCAACTTACAACGAATATTGTGCCATTAGTGTATGCTGTTATGAGTTCAAAATCAACTGAAGCTTACACTGCTCTCTTTTCTGTCATTAAATCCCAGATTCCGGAATGGGAGCCACATATTTTTCAGTCGGATTTTGAGGCAGCGGCTATGACTGCATTTAAAAATGTTTTTGATTATGCATCAATCAAAGGGTGTTTTTTTCACTTTAGTAAAGCGATTTGGAAAAGGGGTGGTGAGTTAGGGTTGACAAAATCAAAATTTTTACGAAAACAAGTGGCTCTTAGTGCAGTTTTACCGTTACTACCAGAAAATAAAATAATTGAAGGCTGGTTTTACATAGCCGCACAAAGTCCAGATGATGAACAAAGTAGAAAATTTAGAAAATATATGCTGCAAAATTGGTTGAAAGACGGTTTTCAAAAAGTGTGGTGTGTATTTGGAGCAAAACATCGAACAACCAATGCTCTTGAAGGTTGGCATAATAAACTAAATAAAAAGATTAATAAAAACAGCCCAGTTTATTAAGACTCCTAAACGTGTTACATGAAGGCAATACACTTTCCGTAGTTAAATCTAATCTAAACCAATCTTCCAAGCTACGCCTTAATAAGTACGTACGAAGCGATCAAAATATACAAGATGCCCAAATGGAGCTCATAAACGGCGACATTTCAGTTGGACATTTCTTGGAAAAAATGCGATAGATTTATTAAGCGGCCATTTACAAAATTTTGCCGATTTATCTGATTTACGTGATTTAAAATAATATATTTCTATAAGTTTTAATGCACAACATGAAAGATCATTTCAATTATGATCTAATGAATAACGCTACTTATTTATGGCTTGCGTCGAGTATTAGAATTCGAGATTTAGATTGTTAACATTAACATACCAACACAAACCATCGCGGGTTTAACGGCGGTACGTAAATTTTATTCATATCATTGTTTTAAGGAAACTGATCGTGATATTAATTTTATTCATCATTGTCAGACATTTTCCCCGTTGAAAACATCGTGCCAGAAGAATGATAAAAAAAAAAATTACATGATAAAATGTCAGCTTTGCCGAAATCAAGTCATACTTTTTTTGCCTTCGTCTAACGCGGAAAGTGTCTGGCAATGATGAATTTATATTACGAACGGTTTCCTTAAAACAATGATATCAATAAAATGTATGCTCAAATCGTGTCATGCTCTCCAGCAGGACCACTCCAAATTTAGGAAATGTAACGAGCAGGAAAAAATGTACAGAAAATGTACTATTTTGTACCCTAATATTAAAAATTGTACTTCTATAGTTTCGTGGTTTTCATCGATTCATAGTGGTCCTGCCAGGGGAGCATACTCTCCAGCAGGACCACACAGTTTTCTGAAGAATCCGATGTGACTTACAAGCAATGTTAATCTGTAAAAATTGAACGGAAATTGTACGTCCTAGAGACATAAGAAATTCCCTGTAAAAGCTATAAATAAAATTTGTACGGACAATTCAATTATTCTCGTAACAATAATGAAATCATCTAAGTACGCAAATTACTATGACTACTACGTTTCATTTTCATACCTGAAGCAATGTTCAATGCAATTCCCTATGACGAATTAACTCTCCAAAGGTAGCAAATATTTCACTAAAGGTAGTAAATAGTAGCAAATAGATATTAAACACCCGCGGCGGTGGGACGTGACGGGCCTCGCCGGCGAGGTCGGTAAGCCTGATAGAGGCAGACGCTATCTAGTGTGCTAGTCGATTTACTCGTATCCTGGAGGAGGGTTAATTCGTCATAGGGAATTGCATTGAACATTGCTTCAGGTATAAAAAGGAAACGTAGTAGTCATAGTAATTTGCGTACTTAGATGATTTCATTATTGTTACGAGAATAATTGAATTTTCCGTACAACTTTTATTTATAGCTTTTACAGGGAATTTCTTATGTCTCTAGGACGTACAATTTCCGTTCAATTTTTACAGATTAACATTGCTTGTAAGTCACATCGGATTCTTCAGAAAACTGTGTGGTCCTGCTGGAGAGTATGCTCCCTGGCAGGACCACTATGAATCGATGAAAACCACGAAACTATAGAAGTACAATTTTTAATATTAGGGTAATAAATAGTACATTTTCTGTACATTTTTTCCTGCTCGTTACATTTCCTAAATTCGGAGTGGTCCTGCTGGAGAGCAGGACACCTCAAATCAAGTAATTTAAAAAAAAAACTTGGTTTAATAGGCTGTTCCCACAGGCAAATGCAACGGTTTCCAGCAGCCAGACTACGCGTATGACTACCACGGCATAACGAGGAATAAGATATAAAAGAATGAGCCTTGCTGAAATCACGTATTTGCCGACGTCGGTAGCTCTCGTGCTAATTGGTTGTACGATGTTTTACAGTCAGTAAAGTACACACATCAAAAGTATCTACGGATAAATCACGTTTTAGCGAATTACTGCAAGTGAGGTTCTTCAATTGAGTTTTTTGGACTCATAATAGTTTCCTAGCTTATCTCGACATAATTTAAAAAAGGAACAGTATTTGAATTTCGATTAAAAGTTGTAAATTGGAGAAAATCTGGAAGCCAAAAACGTTTAAAATCATACCTACCATACATGCATTTAGTGGTGGAACAATAATAATATGGGTGATTATTTGGATCGGTGGAAGAATCGAACTGATTCGGATCAAAGGCAATCTCAATGCACAGATTTACGCTGAAATGATTATTTTGGATGTTGTCATTATTTTGCGGACCCAATTGGGTGTTTCATTTCAGCTTATGCATGACAATGCACGTCTAAACACCGCCAGAGTCGTTAAAACACATTTGCCGATGCTAACATCAACGTCCTACCATGGCCTGCTCAATCGCCAGACTTAAATCCCGTTGAGCTTGCATGGGATATGCTTCAAAGAAGAGCTTTGCCAAGACAGTATGGGTACCATACATAGTTACATACACTAGAAAATCTTTTTCACCTGCTAAATGGATGTGGGCGGCCATTCCGCAAAGTGATTTGGATGAGGTCATATTGAGCATGTCAAATCGGTCAATTATGTGATACGAATTAACGGTAGGAAATCATCAAAAGACTCGCGTCTTCCGCTCTGAGCAGAGCGGAAGGGATTGTCAGACTCTTACTGACTAAAACCTATCCGTGTTCCTCCTAATACCCTTTGCGTTCCAGGGCTGCGGTAACACTTTCGAACAAAGTCCGCAACCCTGGCAAATGATAATCATTGCTCAATGTCAACATTAACTACGGTCAAAGGGGAATGCCAAGATTTCCTTTACGACTCGGCCAGAACCGACATAGATGAAACATATCTTATTAAAAGGGCAAATATTGTAGAATGTATTACAATAACAACATTTCTACTGGAAGTGCACAAAGAAAAGTTATAGGTCGATAAAGTTGACCTTAATAGTAGATTTTTAATCTAGGGAAGAAAAGTAATTCGAAAATTGAACTAAAAGTTTCTTTATACTCCGTCTACATTTTCATAAATATTTTTTTTCGTATCGTAAGAAACAAGTGGAAGTCATTTTAATTGTTTCAAAGGTGCTGCCGCCAATTAAATAAAATCATAACAATATTCGATTTTAAACGTAATCGATTAACAATAATGTTGTAAAATCGAATGGAATCTATACTATTAATAAAACTCAAAGTGAACTTTGTCTGTACATTAAATAATTTTCCAAAATTTCAATACTATCGACACAGAAAAGATTTTTTTTTTAATTATTATTTGTCTGTCTGTCTGTCTGTCCGGGCATCACTTAAAATTCCGTGGATGGATTTTGATGGAACTTTCGCTGATATGTTGCGTAAAGAGCGACAATTATGCTGGTCCATATACCATCACGCTATTGTTCATAGGAGCCGAGCAGTGGAACATTATTTCCACATACTGCGATGTATAATCACGTAAAATTGCGTTGATGGATTTTGACGCGACTTTGACGCGATTTTGACGTGACTTGGGTACTTTAATGTTAAGGTTAATGTTTGAACACGTTTGAGCAACATGAGATTTTTTAAGAAAGCCTAGTAATTTTTTTAATGTTATTTTTATTGTTTCTATAGATATAGTTGTTTCTTATTTATACAGGGTGTAAACGAATTCGTGTAATTCCTTCAAACCACGTGATCTACTGGTGACACAGATTAACCCTAAAAGGGAATGTTTGAAAATCACTAAAAAAAAATCAAAGAAAAACTTGGTTTTCTGTTTCTGAATCATTTTAGAGCCTTGAGTTATCTGACTGCAAAGAGCGATATCGCGTTAGTCGTGCCCGCCAGCCGTGTCGCTGTGCTTTCATTAATTTATGCGTGGCATCGAAATGTTCAACAAATAAAACTTTTTTTTTTGACAAAAAAATAAATAAATACCATCACCTTATTAGGTGGTTTAGACACGATCGATAACAAAGCCGCATGAAAAAAAAAAAGATTTTAATTTTTAGATTTTTAATCAAGCGAAATCCCGTGCGGGGCCTGTCTACACCAGTAGTAGATCATGTGGTTTTAAGGAATTACACGAATTGGTTAACACCCTGTATGTATAGTGATAAGGTTATCAGTAAGACTGTATTTTGCCGTGCCAAATGATGATTATTGTATGCTTTAGAATAGTTCATTAATCACAAATTAATAATTAGTAATTACAAATCATACCTACTCAATTTGTGATTTTGAAGTTAGTATGAAAAGCATTCAAATTAATAAGAACAAATCATTACTGTGATTTTAAAGAAGAATTACTTTAGTTTACTAAGATGTTATTTTATTTTTAACAAATCTGGGATTTACTTCCTACTTTCCTTACAGAAACAGTAGTTAAAAAAATTCAAGCAATATTATTGTACTTTTATTTAAAAACACCATCTATGTACTCACTATTAAGATTTTAGTAATGAGTTGTAATCAAACCCCTAAATAAAATCTAGAACGATACGTTTTTTAAATCATCACTGAAAAAAGAACCGCTCGTTTCATTGGTTTACCGCCTGCCTTTAATTGCAGTGCCTGCATTTTAATCTTAATAATGGGTCAGGACACTGTACACCTTGCAGCGGTAACACATTGGCGCGACGGTCGAATCCGTATTGCTATTGAGAGAGCCACCGGGTTAAACGAACAGTAGCATGTTTTTAAAGCGCGAAATGTAGCGCGCTTGATCGCGCGTATGTAACAACAAGCCTAAAATGCCAAGGTCTGTAACCGCCCTAAAACTTCTAGGTCTGTAACAGTTATTATAAAAAGCATGAATGAGAATGGATTAAGGGGAAATTGACCTCTGCAGAGTCCGCGGCCCAAATTACACGGAGTAGGAACAGTAGTGGAAAAGTTGGCCGAATGCGTGGGCCAGAATACAATGGGAAAAAATTATCGTAGTTAAATCGACCCATTGGATTTAATTTCATTAAAATGAAAAAAAGGTAGAAATAAAACGTAAGTATCAAAATATGAGGTATTATTCCTCGAAACGCACCAACGATGAAACAGAGAAGAGCATGAAAGGATACCTACATAATAAAAATTATATCGATAGACGTTTCAAACTATTTATTTATTAAAACTACCAGGAAAGCAGAAATGAACTGGAGCTAGGTGCTTAAAAGCAACTTACTACTTAGCTCAATAATGGTAAAAATACATACAGGCTTTGAAATTGAATCATTTGATGTTTTGAAAAGTACCAGGGTGACAGAAATAGGTATACAAAAAAACATGCACCTAAACGATCTCACTAAGTTGTGCTCCAACGATTAAACACAAAGATGAATATAAATAAAGTATTCGTTATTTTCACTACATCGATAGAAGTCTAAATTAAAACTGTCCTATTATAACTTTCATGTCCTATACTTATAACTACCAGGAAAACAGAAATGAACTGGAAGTAGCTGCTTATGCGATACAACTTAGCAAAAAAATTGAAACAATTATTTTTGTAATTTTATTTAAAAACACTACCTATGTACTAAGTCACAAGTTTATATTTCACTTAGATATACATTTCTTACCAAAAAAATATAAAATACTAGCATACTTACTTCCACAAATTCCAGTGCCAACCCTGCCCCACTAATTAAATTTGGTGGGGCAAATTCCACTCCAAAATTAGATTTTTTCCACTTTGCCCCACCAGTGGGGCGGCTGGTGGGGCAAAGAGGAATAATTCAATATAACATCTCTATGAAGCTCGTGTGGACGAATTTGACACAGTATGCATAAAATAAGAAAATCAGTTTGAACTTAAAAATATTTTAAGATAATATAGTATGGTTCATATACAAACCACGATGCGGAAAAGGGACATGCTTAGCGGGTGCACGGACTATAGGTACATATTGTGCACACTAGAGATGGACGATATACATCGATTTATTTAAAACACTCGATGTATAGTAACGATGCATCGTATAAACCGATGTATTGTTAATACTTCAACATCGAATATATATCGATGTTTTTCATTCGATACATCGACCAAGCAAATTAGGAATGAGTATACTATGAGTGAAACGAAACGTTATAATCAGTGCTGCCAATATAACAAACGCGCCTATCAGTTATTATAGGCTGAATTGGCTATGTTTCCATTGCCGCGGAGCCGGTATAGCAAAATTAAAAGTATTTAAATTAAACCAACAAAACAAAACAACAATATGGCCGACCGAGTCTCTGCTGTGGAAACGTGTGTTGTGTTTTAATACGATACAAGTGTTTGCTTTGTTTGAAACTAAAAAGAAACTTTGATTTATCAACAGGTATGTGTATTAATAAACAGAATAATGTATTTAGTGATAATGGGTTCGAAATTTTACTGGTAATATCACATTGTTTTGTTGTCAAAAAGTAGAAAGTAATTACTTATGTTGAAAATATTTTACGTTTTACTGCGCGTGCATATAACTAATTAACATATAAAAGAGAAGATTACGTTACGAAGTTTGCATTAATTTCGCAATGTAATACGATTTGATTGGAAGGTTATATTTTTACCCTGAAATACTACCTACCGTAGTGATTCCAAGTTATCGATACTATATTATCGATTATGATGCGGCATAAACATATTTGTATTTTACTAGGCAGTTAATAGGTATTATTATAAATACCCCGTAAACCGTGCTATAAAGTATTATTTTTTTAACTTTCAGTTATAATGGGACCTAAGAAAAAAAGTTCAGTTTGGCAGTTCTTTAACAAAATTGATGATAAGAAAACGAAATGCAAACTATGTCAAAAGGAAATTAAGTCTGCTGGAAATACTACGAACTTAATTGGGCACGTTCGTAATGTTCATAAGGCTGCTTATCTTGAAATTCAGCCAAAACAAAATACATTAAATGCAGAAGAAATATCGAATCCTCTAAATACCAAGGTAACGCCTAACGATAACATTGATGATGGTTTACTTCAATCTGAACCGATTCCTAGTACAAGTGGCAGTGGCAATAAAAGATCCTGTGAGCCGTTACCGAAAACCGTAAATGAAACTATTGATTTAGACTTAGAAGAAAACGTTACCCCTTTAAAACGCCAAAAAACAATACAGGCCGCCTTTAAAGATATTTCTTCTTACTCAGAATCTGGACAGAAGACAAGGAAACTGAACAACTGTTTATTATTCATGATTTGCAAAGACCATCAGCCTTTCTCAATTGTTGAAAACGAAGGCTTCAGAACTCTAATGAAAACAGTTGCTCCTCAATATAAACTCCCGAGTAGAACAACTCTAAGACGCTGGCTGGACGATAAATATGAAGTAATTTCAGAGACAATTAAAAAAATGCTATCCTCTATAGAAGATATAACCCTAACAACGGATATTTGGTCGGATACCTTAAATATGAAAAGTTTTTTGGGCATCACAGCGCATTTCGGAATAGACATTGAACTATACTCAATCACTTTAGGCGTGTACGAATTGGATGAAAGACATACATCAGATTATCTTTCTGAAATTCTCTTAAAGGTATGCCAAGACTGGAAAATAGACCAAGAGAATGTAACGGCTGTTGTTACTGACAACGCAGCCAATATAGTAAAGGCGATCGAATTAGCGTTCGGTAGAAGGAAACATATCCCATGTTTTGCCCATACTTTGAATTTGGTAGCTGAAGGCACAATGATGTGTACTGAGTGGAGAAACATTGTTTCTAAAGTAAAAACAATAGTGACTTGGTTTAAACAGAGTTGCGTAGCTAGTGACGAGTTACGTAAAGCCACTGCTGCGGCTATGGAGTCTCCTGCTGGGGTAAAATTAATACAAAGCGTGGATACTCGTTGGAACAGTACATACTATATGTTACAAAGATTTCTAGAACTCCGCAGTGTCATAAATGATATTCTCTTCCGCCACCCCAGAGCACCTGCAATGCTCAGTGCATCGGATATATCTACTGTATCGTCTGTCATCGTGGTGTTGCGACCCTTGGAAGCGGCTACAAAAGAAATTTCGGGTGATAAATACTGCACAAGTAGTAAAATTATTCCCTTAGTTCGTTGCATGCTCTCTAAAATAACTTCAGCTGTTATAGAAGATCCCGTAGCGAAGGAGGTGCAAAAACTTGCTATTAATGAAATAAATAAAAGAATGGGTTCTATAGAACATGTGAGTGCTCTTGCTATCGCAAGTATTCTAGATCCACGGTTCAAAAGAATACATTTCAATGATGCAATAGCTTGTTCGAATGCTGTTTCGAAAATCTATATATATAAAAGAAAGTCGTGTTAGTTACTTCACTTATAACTCAAGAACGGCTGAACCGATTTAGCTGAAAATTGGCAGGGAGGTAGTTTAGAGCCAGGAGAAGGACATAGGATACTTTTTATCCCGTTCGACATCATGTAGGTAGGTAGTAGGTAGGTAGTAGGTAGGTAGTAGGTAGGTAGTAGGTAGGTAGTAGGTAGGTAGTAGGTAGTTAGTAGGTAGGTAGTAGGTAGGTAGTAGGTAGGTAGTAGGTAGGTAGTAGGTAGGTAGTAGGTAGGTAGTAGGTAGGTAGTAGGTAGGTAGTAGGTAGGTAGTAGGTAGGTAGTAGGTAGGTAGTAGGTAGGTAGTAGGTAGGTAGTAGGTAGGTAGTAGGTAGGTAGTAGGTAGGTAGTAGGTAGGTAGTAGGTAGGTAGTAGGTAGGTAGTAGGTAGGTAGTAGGTAGGTAGTAGGTAGGTAGTAGGTAGGTAGTAGGTAGGTAGTAGGTAGGTAGTAGGTAGGTAGTAGGTAGGTAGTAGGTAGGTAGTAGGTAGGTAGTAGGTAGGTAGTAGGTAGGTAGTAGGTAGGTAGTAGGTAGGTAGTAGGTAGGTAGTAGGTAGGTAGTAGGTAGGTAGTAGGTAGGTAGTAGGTAGGTAGTAGGTAGGTAGTAGGTAGGTAGTAGGTAGGTAGTAGGTAGGTAGTAGGTAGGTAGTAGGTAGGTAGTAGGTAGGTAGTAGGTAGGTAGTAGGTAGGTAGTAGGTAGGTAGTAGGTAGGTAGTAGGTAGGTAGTAGGTAGGTAGTAGGTAGGTAGTAGGTAGGTAGTAGGTAGGTAGTAGGTAGGTAGTAGGTAGGTAGTAGGTAGGTAGTAGGTAGGTAGTAGGTAGGTAGTAGGTAGGTAGTAGGTAGGTAGTAGGTAGGTAGTAGGTAGGTAGTAGGTAGGTAGTAGGTAGGTAGTAGGTAGGTAGTAGGTAGGTAGTAGGTAGGTAGTAGGTAGGTAGTAGGTAGGTAGTAAGTAGGAAAAAGTGCATTGCAACGCATGCGGGTACAGCTAGTTAAGGATATAATGAAGAAGAATTTGCAAAGCAATGAAGAACCTGAGTCAGATTCTGATAAATCTGATAAAAATGAAGAGGTCTTTTCATTATGGACTGATCACCATAAGTTAGTGCATCGTAACTGGAAAATTAACAAATCTGAAGATGTTTTGTCTGACGAACTTTCAGTTTATCTCAGAAGTCCTGTTGGAAGACTGAACGAAAATCCGTTAGAAATCTGGAGGGATTATAAAATACAATTCCCGAAGCTGTACAAAATAGCTTTCAAGTATTTGACAATAGTTGGCACGTCAGTACCTTCAGAAAGACTTTTTTCACAGGCAGGGCTAGTTTTGACTGAACGAAGGAACCGATTGAAGGGGAAAAGATTAAGTAAACTTTTATTTTTACATAGCATTGACAAAAAATATTGGAATATGTAAAAAAAAATGTGTTGGCTGTGTGATTTTGAATTTGAATAAATATATTTCCTGCTTTTATTAATACATATTTTTGTTTTAATTAAGGCCTAACCTAACCTAAAATACGTCATGGCGAAAACAATCGATGTTTAAGAAACATCGATGTATTTCTCAATACATCGTATTACCATCGATGTGACCGGTCGATGCATTACATCGAAAAAAACATCGATGTATATTTTAAATGTCCATCCCTAGTGCACACATTACTTCAGTGGTCTGGTATTTAAGGTTAGGACGATACAGACTATTTAATCCTACAGCGGAAATTTTGTGCCATGTAAAAGTAGACGATTTCTAAATAATATTAGTAGTATAATAACTTGTTTTATTTTGTGTAATATCAAATTGCATTTAACAGATATGGATGACAGAAACAAAAATATACATGAAAAATGTAAAAATATTACATAAATTATAATAAATAACCCTGCACCACAAACATATAACACCCAGATTTTAAAAAAACTGACAAATTCAAGAGCCAAATAACACAACAAGCACAGCCATCATCTCCAGACTCGTCGCTGAGCTCCGCCTCGCAGCAGCGGGAATCTGATGCAGCTTCACCCGCTGCTGCAGTAGCGTCGAGCTCCAATGACGAGTATTACTCCCCGCCGTCGTCGTCACCGCCGGCTCTATTTGTGTTACCATTTATATACACACTTCGGTTTTTATTTTATGTACGATAAAAAACACCGTTTTCAATTGCAGTGATTCGTAGCTTAAGTACAACAAGGAACCCTTATTATTTCGTCCTGATTGTCCATCAGTCCAACTGTCTATCAGCCATCTGTCACAGATATATCGTGGGGTGACAAAAAAAACTCACTAAGTACGTTTTTGAGAAAAATAATATTAGTTTTGTAACCGTTTGCAAGAAAAAGTCACAAAGAACATACTTTCCTATCAAATTTCCTATGGAATAGGAAAGTATGTTCTTAGTGACTTTTTCTTGCAAACGGTGTAAAACTAATGAACTTCGTGAATAAAAGTCATTTTTCTCAAAAACTGTAGTTAGTGAGTTTTTCTTGCCATCCCACGATATTTGAATCTCTTTTGTAACACCTATCGACCATAATTTAAAGTTACCATTTTGGATGTGTTTCATTTCGCAGATTGTGTACCTAAATATTATTTTTGCTAAGTATTGAGGTTTATTTAGGCGTAGTACCTACTTAATTAATAACCATGATGCAAAGTTTTGACAAGGTTTCTTTTGAGCAATGATTTATCGATAACTTTAGTTTGACAGTTTGGTCATAAGTGAGTTGACAGCAGGGTATTGCTACTCCCCTCCGAGTCCTCGTCGGCCACGTTACTATGATTAGTTACACATGTTATTTGATATTTTTTTGGAACTATACTTACACAGACTTCTTAATTTAAGACTGAGATATATTCGTTACTTACGTTATATTGATTGTACGTAGGCTTCTAGACTTTTCTAAGAAAGGAGAACCTTAACCTGCTTTGACACGGATTATTTTACTTTATAGATATCAAAACTTGGACCTAACTGCGAAAACTATACGGCCCATAAGGTGACACCCCCGATTGTGAAATTAATACTTAAAAAAATTAACGAGTAAGTATTTTTGTGATCAAGATAGTCATTAATTTATCACCGCCTAGATTCGACTCTTCATTGCACGTTGCGAAACCTTGCATTTGAACTTGATTAATACAAGTATTTCACTGACATTGCAGTATAAGAAGTAGAATAGCCATGGGCAAGGAGACAGGAAAATATGGAAAACTCTTACCAAGAGGATATGGAATGATACGAATGGTTTGTATTATACTTATCATCATTACAGTATAAGAAGTAGAAGAATTATGAGAAAAGAGTACTAAAAAAAAAAAATACAGTACCTATATTTTTTAGTCATTACTCATTATTATCTGTACGAGTAGCTAAACCTTGACTTAGTTTTATGGACTCATGCTAAAATGTTCGAAAAAGGCAAAAGGTTATTTAAATCCTTATCAACGGTTTTTCGATTATCTACATCATTGCAGAGGTGGGACAGTGAACTGGCGGCTTTGGCACAACTTATGGTGAATCAATGTATTTCTGACTCCGACTACAGCTGTGCAGCAACTAGTGAGTCATCAACAATTTTCATATTAAAATATAGACTGCGAAATTTCATATTCACCATTAGCATAGCAAAAAATCTTAGTATGCTAAGGAATGCACGTACTAACAAAACTTAAGAAAAATTGCAATAATTCCCATTAGTAGTATAGGGTACTCAACCCGGTTAGTTCAGTAGGGTCAATCAGGGTACTCGTAATTGTGAACAGGGGTGATTGAAAACGACTCCCAGTAAACTTTTAATAATGTATTTAGGTTGACGGACATGAGAGGAGCTCGTGGCTAAATAATTACAGCCGCATAGACCGATCTTCCGGGTTAAGCCACGCTTGCCGAGGTTGGTCTGTGGATGGGTGACCATTTACCATAGCGAGTTTCCTCCGTGCCTCGGAAAGCACGTAAAGCCGTTGGTCCCGGCTGTCATTTGTAGATCTTTGACAGTCGTTACTGTTGGACAGAAGCCAGAAAGTCTGACAACCAGTCTTACCAAGAGTATCGTATTACCCAGTTACTGGGTTGTGGAGGTCTGATAGGCAGTCGCTCCATGTAAAATACTGATATTCAGCTGCATCCGGTTCGACTGGAAGCCGACCCCAACATAGTTGGGAAAAGGCTAGGCAGATGATGATGAGGTTGACGGACATGAAACGGAACGTTATTTTAATGTGTTGTCCATGACTACAAAAGTCAATATTTTCATCTGTCAGAAAAATAAGCTCACTTTCAGTGTGACGAAAAGTTGTCTGCAGAAACTTTGTTTTCAAGTTTTTGGAAGAAGTTGTTAGTAAAAGAAAATTATAAAGAAAAGTTGATTGGTAAGTTGTTGGTTGTTTTTTTTTTTGCTGTGGTTTAATGGCTTTGCATTCTTCTAACTTTCCGTCAGTAAAATCAAGAGAACAAGCAGCTAAGTGGTGTTTACATTTTCCTATACGGTATACTGGGTGGAGGTAATTGTTAACGGGTTTAGGGGTGATTGTAAACTGTGGGGTAATTGTAAAATCTTATCAATTCTGCTACTAACATGGTGATGGGTAAAAGTAAACATTTTATTCCAGGTACATTTTCAAAATGCCGCGTGTTTAAATCCAGAAAAGAGAGGCAATATATACCTTAACGGACTTACAAAAGGCTGTTAACTGTTAAGGATGTAGAATAAAACAAGAAGACTTATAGACAAGCTCAAGAAACATATAACGTCCCTATCTCAGTCATTTATCATCGAATAAAGGGCAGAAAAAAAGATATCAACAGAATGGACGCTGGTGTATCAAGAGTATTGCCAGCTGGCGTGGAAGGACACAGCTACTTGCCTTAAAATTCGAGCACAAATAGGCCTTCCAGTAATAAAAGAACAACTAAAAAACCTTGTGAAGGAGTACGTTGATAGTAATAACATTGTGAATAATTTCAAAGACAATAAACCTGTTAATGATTGGTACATAAGTTTCATAAAACGCCACCCAGAACTGACACTAAAAAAGTCTGAATATCTACAAAAAGTGCAGATGGATGCCAGGAAACCGTTTAAATTTGGAGCAGTAATAGGATATACTTCGAACGAAAATGGAGGATTGGGTCATTATAAAACATATTGTTACCGTCGTAATTCGGAATGGGAGTGTTATGACGACATGATTACTAAAGTGATTCGCGTTAAAAGAAATACAAACATTAATTCCCATTTACATACTTGTATAATATATTCAGGAGCTATTTAACTCGGACTTTTTTAAAATTTACAATAATATAATAACACGTAGATACATAAATACACTGTAAATCTGGTGTATTTTTTACAGATTTTTCTTTGTTTGAGAGAGATTTTCTGTTTAAATTTTTTAATTATTATAAAGGTATAACACGGATTTATAATAAATAACTTCTATTTATGAAATCTGTTTAGTTTTATTTTAATTTTCCTTTCAATCTGAAGTAATAGCTAAAATACATTAGTTTAATAAGGGACAACTTGTGAGTTTAGAATTAAACTTTAGAATTAACATATTTTTTCATACATATCACATGTACATAATACACAGCGTTCGTACATTATATAACTTCAGAGAAATAGCTGAAATTGTATCTACAAATGTTGATTTCAGGTGGCGTGGCTACAGAGAATTTTCCGCAGCAACGCCACATTAATTTACTTTTTTCTTTTAAATTAAAAGTCGTACATTCACAAACAATGCATATACGTCATGACCGTCAGCCGTACATTAAAATGGGTTATATCATAATAAAAAAATATACGGTGACGTGGCCACAGAGCACAACATGAAAAAAAAATACGCAATAAATAAGGAACAATCTAAAAAATATAATACTTAAATATCGCAACGTTTTGTTGCATCTAGAGATGGATAACCACCCGGGTAAAAACCCACGCATCGGTTAAAACCCAGTTACCACCCATTTCGACCCGGGTTATGACCCATTTCTGTGGGTGAAAACTTATTCCATTAGTTTAATACATGCAGGACACAACGGGGTGGAGCTCGGGGGGTGCTGGTGAGCGTGACGTATGCGCCGATCATACAGAGATTGCCGTGCGTCCCTCTCCCTCCACGAATTACCCCGTATATTACGCGACGTTTATTGTACACTCGCTTTGTCTATCTTTGCATTGAGTGCATGTGTACTATTTGGTTTACCGAATTACACAATCGTAGACAATGACATAAAGATTGAAATCCTATTCAATGTTGATGCGAGAATGAATATGTGCTTGACACCCATACATTTTGCACAGCATACTTATTAGACCCTACAGTCCAAAGAGCATAACTTGACAAACAGCAAGAATTAGATGCCATGCAATTTATAAACGACGTTGGACAAAATAGTGGAGTAGGTAAATGTCATGACAAACGTAGCAGCTTACAAAGCGAGAGATGGGTTTTGGAGTAAAAGATTTCTGTGGGAAAACATAAGCGACGTTAGGCCAACAACATGGAGGAATGGTATTTGTGGGTCTACTGCATTGAGCAAACTCGCTGACCGAATTCTCACAGCACCATCAACTTCTGCTACAGTGGAGCGTTCTTTTAGTGCTCATAGCAATATTCACAGTAAATAAATTAAAAATTAAAAAAAACCCCAACGCAAATAACAAAACAGCTGATGACCCTGAAACGGCTGAACCGATTTTGATAAAACATGTCTAAGAACCACCGCTAGAAAACCAGCTTTTAAATAAAAAAAAAAACCGCACCTAAATCAGTTCACCCGTTTAAGAGCCATGGTACCAGACAGACAAACAGACACAAAGACACACATAGCGGTCAAACTTATATCACCCCTCTTTTTGCGTCGGGGGTTAAAAACGGAATAGACTCACTAAGGAACAAGCAGCAAAACTAAGTTATACACCGTGTCCCAGAAAGTAGTGTCAAGCGGAAGTCCAGATGTAGAGCACCTTTAGAGGTACCCGAATCACCCCCATGTATGTTCCGCGTTTTTTTAGTTTTTGGGATACGATTTCTTTTCATGTTTAAACCAAACTCTGACTTAATGACAGTTTTGATCATAGAAAGAAGAAAGAAAGATTTTTTTTTCTAAATTAGATGAATAGATCACGCACTTGTCTCAACTATTCATGACACTTTGATCAAAAATGTCATTAAATTCAGAGTTAGGTTAAAACATGAAAATAAATAATAACTAAATAAATGAAAATAAATAGCGTTACCCCATCTCTTTCCATGGGTGTCTATAACAAGCAACCCCAAATATATGGATGTGGCGATGCTTGGGGGGGGGGGGGGGGCTATGTCCAGCAGTGGACGTGTTTCGGCTGAATGATGATGAATAATAACTCGAAAACTACAAAAACTCGCGGAACATGCATGGGGGAGATTCGCGTAGGTACTTTTAAAGGTGCTCTAACTCTGGACTTCCGCTTGACACTACTTTCTGGGACACGGTGTATATCCTATAACTGGAATTTGTTGCACAAGCGCATGAAGAATTTGACTGAAGACACTGAAGTATGTATGTCTGATTCACCCCCACCATCTCGAAGGCAAAATTCCTCATTACTCTCACCAACACATACCATTAGCCCAGAATCTACATCAAGTTCAGGGATTAACAGATTCGATTTTTTCGATTGCGATCGTATAATAGAATCAAGTTCAAGTGACGATGACGAAACACAGTAATAAAATTATTACACGAACTTTGTAACAAATGTGATTTTTTATCAGAGAACTACTTTGTGATTTTGCAAATAAATGTTTGATTTTAATCTTTTTTGATATGTAAAATTATTAAGAGCACAAAACCATTTGATGCGTATGCGTCCAAGTTTGTGAATCAGGATTGCAAACCGCTGATCATACCTTTTAAATTATATTTTACGGAATTCATTACGCAAACCGTTTTCACCCATAAAATCGGGTGTAAATGGGTTAAAACCCGGTTAAAACCCAAATCACCCGATTACAACCCAAATGGGAAGAATGGGTATTTACCCACAACCCATCTCTAGTTGCATCGACATCACCCCTTACGCAGGCATACGTTATCTGTGCGCGCAGCTGTCAAATAAACACCGCTTATTTTAGATACTAATTACGCAATACCTATGTAATTCGGAATTTCAAAATGGTGTCACTGACTAAAATTTGTTAGTAGTAGGCGTACACTAGTACTGACTTTTTCCAAAACTTGTGACTAGGAGGCTTGCACTTGTTTAATATTTTATTTCCAGTTTTTCTAACTTTAATAAAAACATATCCAGCAAATTATTAATGATCATAAAATATTTTAGAAAAATTCCCTAAACCTATTGAGGCTTTTTATCGCATTGCATCAAAAGAAGAGACGGCGAAATTGTGCAATGATGGCATTGATTTATTTGAAGAATGGAAGGGAGCTGTGACACCCGAACATATTCTGGAGTGCCCATCACTGGAAACGTAAGTATGAGCGTTTATGACGTTTGTACGCTCATGAATTCCGTAAATATTGACAACTAAGATCAAATACCATACTTCATTGTTGTAGGCGCCGCAATCAGGGACTAAAAACGGTTGTTAACGGTATTTAACTAACTCAAAATGACGTTACTATTTTCTCAACCCTTTTCGTGTATACCGTTATTTAACACGTACTACATTTCGGTACCAATATACATTGGGTACGCAGCGCGGGGTGCGCAGATGCACGGGACGCAGCAGAGTCAACTGTCGACATGTCTGGTCTGACCATCAATAAAATTAATATAGTACTTTCCGCCCTCGAAAAATTTACTGTATCTGCTGTTACCGGTTTTTTTTTCGGTTAAATATCAATATCGTTATTATAAATGTATTTCTGTTATAGAATAGAAAAGAATAAACTTTGTTGTACACCAAAATTGTAACACAGCTCTTACACAATATCATATTATTATATTGTTATCGATATTTAAAAACTATTTTTGGTATTACCGTAAATTCTACTAACAAAATTGTTGCCAAACAAACCGCAAACGAATCGCAACAGTCAGTCAGTTTTCGTTTATGAAACCTGTCAAAAATTTTGGGTTTGTTTTTGTTGTCAAATATAATTTGACAGTATTTGTAAACAAAAATTGTCTCAATGGTTCGACTTCGGTTCGTTCGCATTTGATCAACATTTCTTTTAGTAGGATTAGATTAGTGTGGCAGTTGGCGTTTTAAAGCGATAACGTTCATGTCTACTATCTTCGCAAGGAGGCTGGCAGCAGCTGGAAGGTAGACCGAGGATAGAACTCACTGGCGTATATTGGAAGGCCTATGTCCAGCAGTGGCCTGATGATGATTGCAGACCTCTTTTGAACGAGGGTAACGCACATAGCTTATAATTGTTACTTTTAAATACCTACTGTTTGCAACCCAACAAAACTTTATAGTATTAAGAAAAACAATGTTTTCGTTTCCCTTCTGTGTCTCGATGGTGGACTGTCGACACGGCACATTAGTTGTTATGGTGTTTACTTTATTGCAATAAATAGTGTAATCCAGTCAACCGGTTTATTCTTGCACTCCAACAACTACATAAGACGTGCACACTCGAAGTACAATTGTACACCTACTATTTCCTTTTTTGGGTCACCGATATGAACTTCAATTAGAAGATACTCGTAGTAGCCTCTGAGCGACGGACGGACAGCGTTGCCACAACAGTGCGGTTTGAACCCTTCGGGTGTGGAATCTTAAAGAAGATTTTGTTAAAAGTCCGTTATTAAACTTATTACATTTCTTTCAAGGCATGACACTAGATATTACCTGAAGATTATACAGGGTGGAGCAACACACATTGGATGCGCCGTAGCAGGATTCAGTAGTGACGAGGATTACGTAAGTGCTTTTACACCTAAATATTGAGAGTATTATTGCAATTGACCCATACAAGTTTAGTCAGAAAGGGGGTACTAATCCGAAAGGGTGTTAAAGTACCCATAATAATGAGTAACTTTTGTTCTACCACTTTCCCCAAAAGTCAATAGTTTAAGAGAAATAGGTGTTCAAAAATTACATAAAAAATACGCTAAAATCTATCTATCCTCAGTTATGATCAGCTGGGTTTACATTTTAGGTCATATTTGGGGTCACGAATTAGAAGCTCCATTTTCTGAATTCGTAACTAAAGCAGGAATGGAGAATTTTTGAAAAAACTAAAATGAAAATAATTTCAAATAGAAATAAAAAAAATCGAAATTTTAACACTTGCTGTAAAACCGTCATCAATGATACTTTAAGTGGTTCGCGGATTAGTACCCCCTTTCCGACTAACCTTGTATATTAAAATTTGAAAAGTTCTGTTTTAATTAGACTTGGTCATGCATATAAGAAAGGTGAAGCATTTATGTTTTAAAGACGTCGCTCCTTCCTTATTTGAAAACCTAAAAACCCGATCTTGATTTACTCGTAACTTTGAAACATAAAATTCTACATTTGTAGAAGTCGTGCCCCTGAACTGCCCGTGAAGGACCTGCAATAGTGCTCCCATACAAACGGGCCCTCCGTTTGTATGGGAGCACTATTGCAGGTCCTGACACGTACAAAACCTTTTCGAGTCTTATTTACAGGGTACGAAAATGATGTGCTACTTCTCATATTGGACTGAACCATTAGAACACGTGTACATGACATTTCCTCCGATTCCTGGAACCGGTTTCAGTGACCAGTGTGGCTGTCCAACAGGCTACAGGGAATCCGACGGTTGCCTCTGCCAAGAAGATCGACCATCTAGTAAGTGCGATGGGAATGAGAAAATCGCATTTCTGGGTAGTAAGTCAAGCATCAACCTTCGGAGCAAGCAGGCTTCCGTCCCAGCCTCACTGCGACAGATTGTCTTCGTCATAATTTCAATTTGATTTTCATAATGTTTTGTAATCTTTATATATTTTGATATCTATATATTTTATTATTAAGTATGTATAAGTATTTTATTATAATTTTTAACTATGTTACGATTTTATAGTCTTGTTAGAAATTCTTGTTTTTTTTTTAATTGAATTTAGATGCTTTCCTTTTTAACTCAAAAGTTGGCTGGTAGAGAATGCCTTACGGCATTAAGTCCGCCTTATGTACCTCCACAGTGCTTAGAAGTATAAATAAATATACTTGGGAGCAAAGAAATCGAACTACTCCTTTTTTCACGTGTGCTGGTTATTAGTTTTGGTTTCATGAATTATTTAATTCAAAATACAAAAAACTACCCTCATTTTAAAGGTCATCAAATAACCTTTTAGGCGATAGTATGTTTAGAATTGATCTGTTCCATGGTCACAAAAAGAATAACAATTATACTTATACGTGAAAAATAGAAGTGGCTCGATTTATTTGCTCCCAAGAATAGTACAAACATTTTATAATAAACAATTAAGGCGCGGTGAGAAGCAAATTTTTAGGTAATTGAGGGGGTGAAGCAGGGGCACATAGCTCCGCCCACTGCGGGGCGCCCGCCGCCCGCGTTTATGATAGCACGCACGGCCCTATTCTAGCGCCATCCATATTCTGACGGTGAGTGCTAAGATGCCGCAGCAGCCTCTCGAGAGCCGATGAGCGCTAATATGTACATATTAAAGTTCAAAATAAAAAGATAATGTCGTAAATATCTGTTCCGATAAAAATGCTGTTTTCCATTCAAGTACAGATAAGCTGAGGGTTATCAGTGTAGTAACCCTAAGACCTTAGACTTCGGTTTTCCTGTAATATAAGTAAAAAAGTCGCTGAAAATACTCCTTTATTTTTATCAAAATTTTGCCTCAGTAGGGGGGATGGGAATGGTCATTTTTTATGTATTTAATCTATAAGTAAAGTAGAAATTTTCTGTATTTTTTAAAACTATTTATTTCAAAATTATAAACGAATATTTATGGATATTTAAGATCTCAATCAATCAATCTAATGTATCGGCTATTCGCAGTTTCAAGAAATTACAGCATGCATGGATATACCATTTTTTTCAGACATAACTTATTGTAAAATTCAAGACATCGTTAACGAAAAACGGGAAGAAACAGCTCTAGAATCAATGGGAAAAGCTGCTATGCGTGAGCGTGATGCCGCTATAAGTGAAGAGAAATTTAGTAACGACGATATACCTGTAGTAGCCGGTAATAATAACTATAAGGCATTGTCAGGTGCCGCAGCGATTGTAGGCCGCAAATTTGGTGAAGTCCTATATACAAGGTTAGTCGGAAAGGGGTTACTAGTCCGCAGGCCACGTAAAGTATCACTGATGGCCGTTTTAAAGCAAGTGTTAAAATTTTAAAATTCGATAGTTTTTGTTTCCGTAAAAGATGATTCTTATTTTAGTTTTTTCAAAAATACTTCGTTCCTACTTTAGTTACGAATTCAGAAAATAGTGCTTCCCATTAATGACCCCAAATATAACCTAAAATGTAATCACAGCTGATCATAGCTGAGTCTAGATAGATTTTAGCATATTTTTCATGTATTTTTTGAACAGCTATTTCTCTTGAAATATTGACTTTTGGGGAAAGTGGTAAAACAAAAGTTACTCATTATTATGGGTACTTTAATACCCTTTCAGATTAGTACCCCCTTTCTGACTAACCTTGTATAGGACTTCACCAAATTTGCGGCCAACAATCGCTGCGGCACCAGACAATGCCTTATAGTTATTACCGTACGAACGTGATGACCAAACGCCATCTGCATACACATCTAATATAGGTATATTATCTTTACTAAATTTCCCTTCACTTATAGCGGCATCACGCTCACGCATAGCAGCTTTTTCCATTGATTCTAGGGCTGTTTCTTCCCATTTTTCATAAACGATGTCTTGAATTTTAGAATAAGTTATTTCTGAAAAAAATGGTATATCCATGCATGCTGTAATTTCTTGAAACTGCGAATAGCCGATACCAGCAGAAGTGATTCCGGTTACCGCAGCCAAATTTGCGTTAACATTAGATATGTTTGCTGGATCCTCACTTGTAATTACAAAATTTTCTTTACACATATTACATTTAAATTTATATTTAGAGATCAAACCATTTCTTCTTTCTCCTATCAATGACATGTCTTTTAAATTGCAATTGAACAAAGAACTATGGCTTGATATTTTTTGAAGCTGCTGGATAAAATACATCATAATTATGTATAATCCTTTGACCATGTATTGGTAGGTTCGCATCTTCTTGAGAAACGGTTTCAACAAAGAGCGAATCGTTTATGGTGGATTCTCTGAAAAAAAAAATGTGTTAGTGTTTTTAAGAAAAAAATCAATGTGATAGTATGTTGTTTGTCAATCATGCTGAAACGACTGAGCTGATTCGGATAAAAATAGACACGTTTTTCCATGTGAAATTTTCACTTAAAATGAGATTATTTATTGACCTCTCAAGTCGCGAATCAGATGATTAATTGTTTTATACCAATAAGGTTGCAATCAAGCATACGTCAGCCTGATTGTAAGCAGTTACGTGTGTGTGGGTGTTTAGGTCACAAAAATGTGTAGGTGTGATACCCAACTTAATCGGTCCAGAACATTCGAAGCAAATTGGCTGTGACAGACGTACAGATAGACAAACAGACACATGAGTGGTCCTATAAGGGTATAGTTTTTACTAAAGGAACCCTAGCAAACAACTTTCATTTTTAAATTACATTTTTAGTGTTATTAACATTAGTATACATAGGAAATTACCCATAATCTGCTCCTTGAACAGTACCTATATCTGTTGAGGTTGGAGTAACTGCAGTCAGACGTGTGAGTGATGTTGGAGGATTATTACACTGATAACCCTTAGCTTCTCTGTAATTGAATAGAAAACAATCTTTTCATCGGAACAGATATTCATAACACTCTTTTTATTTTGAACATTTTATTATATGTATGTGCATATTAGCGCTCATCGGCTTTCGAGAGGTGGCTACGGCATCTTAGCGCTCACCGGCTACCGACGCGACGGTCGAGGCGGCAGAGCGAAAGTTGTGATTATTATAAATTATTTTGCGATCTATGCAAATATTGTGAACCTATTTCAGATATTGAAAAAAATTAAGAAACTTTGTGGGTGTAATACAACAATAAAGTGTGACACCTACAAAAGTAACAATAAGTCCTTACTGAGATACTAGAGGATTTTTATTTTTATTACGTCGCTTTCTTGTACAAATCCGTCGTAGTACTTTGTTTCTTTTATTGCCCATTGTTGTTTTTCTAATCTTAAAAATGATTTTTTGTAATCAACACAGAGCAACACGAATAATGAAAAAATACCTACGGACGTATACAAATGCGTCAATAATCACAAAAAAAATAGTATCTATTTGAAAACTGAAGCTAATATAAGTCAATATTTATAAAATAACTTATTATCTATACCTAATAATAAACTAGTGTACGTAAAAGGTTAGAGCGAATTCGAAACGTGACCTATCTCCACAACAGCTCGCAGCCGACTGACATGTCACAGACGAACGAACGACATTAGCACATCGCGGCAACAAATAAGGTCCAAATCAGCGATGCATTTGATGTTAGTTGAATCGAACGACCGCCAATATAAAAGTAATTTTGCAGTTTTAATTAAATTAAAAAATAAATACACGGCTCAGTGAAATAATTTTTAGGTAATTCTTTAGTTGATTATATTCCCTATATTATCATTACATAAAATATGCCAGTTTACGCTCAAAGTTTTGAGAACTATGCGACGAAAATTATTTTTTGAGCTCTGTTTCATGATTTTTTTATCATGATCCTATTTTATTTTTATGAAATATTTTCAAATAAGTCTTTTCTTTGAACATTTGACAATACACTCAATTTTTTTCTGGCTTGTAATAAGTACCAATACGCCTAACTGTGCGACAAAAAACTGAGCGTTTTACGGCGTCCTACGTTTGGGCAGCGCCTTAATATTAGGTTGGGGAAAAAGTCTTTTCGCATTATAGTATGTATGAACTTGTAATAAAATCTCTTTGGCTATACTCTTTGGCTATACTATTTGTATCTGGCTGATTTTGGTATCATTGAAAGTTTAAATTTTAAAGAACATAATTCCAAATTCAAATTAGGAAAATGTGTGATTTTCATTTGTTTTTCGTACCGTCAAGATGAGTGAATCTAATGAAGAAATTCGATACATTTTAAAATTTTACTACAAAAAAGGTAAAAATGCAAAGCAAGCCGCGAAAAAAATTTGCGATGTTTATGGACCTAGTACAGTGTCTGTGAGAGTAGCACAAATTTGGTTTAAGCGTTTTCAATCCGGAAATTTTGATGTCAAAGATGCACGTCGCTCTGGTCGCCCTATTACGGATAAAATGGATGCTATTTTTGAAAAAGTGGAGCAAGATCGGCATATCAGTAGTTACGACGTAGCTGAAGAACTGGGAATTGACCACAAAACAGTTTTGGCGCATTTGAAAAAAACTGGGTACACAAAAAAGCTCGATATTTGGGTACCTCACGAGCTCACTGAAAGAAACCTAATGAACCGTGTACTCATTTGTGATTCTTTATTACGACGTATTGAAACCGAACCATTTTTGAAGAAGCTGATAACTGGTGATGAAAAGTGGATCACGTACGACAAGAACGTGCGAAAAAGGTCGTGGTCAAAAGCTGGTCAGTCTTCACAGACTGTGGCAAAACCCGGGTTAACTCGCAACAAGGTGATGCTGTGTGTGTGGTGGGATTGGAAGGGCATTATTCATTATGAGCTGTTACCACCAGGCAGGACCATCGATTCTGGACTCTACTGCGAACAACTGATGAGATTAAAGCAAGAAGTTGAGAGAAAGCGGCCGGAATTAATCAACAGAAGGGGTGTGGTTTTTCATCATGATAACGCTAGACCTCACACATCTTTAGCCACTCAGCAAAAATTAAGAGAGTTTGGCTGGGAGGTGTTAATGCATCCGCCGTATAGTCCTGACCTTGCACCTTCAGATTTCCACCTGTTTCGGTCTCTTCAGAATTCTTTAGGCAGTGTCAGGTTAACATCACGAGAGGACTGCCAAAACCACTTGTCGCGGTATTTTGATCAGAAGTCCCAAAATTTCTATAGCAATGTGATCATGTCCCTACCTACAAGATGGCAAAAAGTTATCGAACAAAATGGTACCTACATACTTTAGTTAAATGTAAATAAAGTATATTAAAAAATGTTTTGAATTTTCTTAAAAAATGCGAAGAAACTTTTTCCCCAACCTATTATGTTTGGGAAGCCTCGGCTGTCGATTACAGCTCTACAACGACGTGGCATTGATTCTATCAATGTTTCAAACATTTCCAGAGGAATACTTCTCCAAGCTTCTACAAGTGCGTCAACCCTTAATTCGATAACGGGCAATATACTGGACATCGACTTTGACAAAATGTGGAGCAAACATTTTTAACTATATTTTATTTATTTTATGTCAAATAGTTTGCTTATATTCTACACCATTATATAAAAAAATATTCGTATTGTGCGCGTGCGCTCAGCTGGTCAGTCGTAACCGCGATGTCAGGGAGGATGAAACTGCCGCGACCGCTCTCGGTAAGTCTTGATTTATTCGTTTTTTTGTTCAATTATAACTACTAATTTCTTCATAATATATACCACAAAACATACAAATATAATACATAAACTACAATTTGTAATATCATTTATAGATTTTGCGTTATACTTTATAAAACTTGCGTGTCCAGTATATTTCCCATTGCCGAGTTCGTACTAATGTAGTAATTTAATAATGTGGAGTATACTGGACTTTGCCAAAGAGATAGACACGAACTTTTGATATGGAATTATGAACTAATATCCATATTATGTATGTTACATTTTATTTTTTGTTACCTAATAATAATAATATTTACAGGTCTTCAAAGAAACATCACGGGCCTCAAAATTATTAGCAATTGTGCCACCTGTTAATTTATTTCTGACACGCCTACTGAGGATGCACCCATAGATTATTTTTATAATTACTTTTCTACTGATGTATTTCAAGATATATTTCATAATACAAATCTATATTCAGTGTAAACTACTGAACAGTCTATATATGTTACAGGAGATAAGGTTTAATTTCTATATTCCTTCCTACTCATGGGCGTTGTGAGTCTGCTATCTAACGCAATATCCACCAATTTCTGAGCTGATCTCTCTGAAAAGGTTTGAAGCCATACTCAGTTATATCTATTTTGTATTACAACTCCTGTCCTAATTCAGATCGATAATACAAAGTGAGGCCTTTTGTAGAGAAGGTGAGGATGACCTGCTTAGCTACTGCAGAGGAGATGAGATACAGCATTGATGAAAAGACAATACCATAAAAAGGCAAAAAGGCGGGTGACGGGTAATAGGAGGCAATATAACCCTATGAAATATAAGTAGGGTTTCAAAATTTTGTCCGAGCAGGCATGTCGGGCATTGAATACGACTTCATACTCTATGCTGATGCTCTTATAGACAACTGCGGTATTTTCAGTATTGGTACCATACGCCGAAACAGGCTAAAGGGTTGTGAAAAATTGCTAGTGAGTGACAAATCCTTGAAGAAAATAGGTAGAGGATCTTATTGTCAGCTAGTGGATTATATAACAACAAGTTGGCAGTGGTCAAATGGTACAACAATAAGGTCTTTACTCAGTACCTATGCCGATGCTTACCATGTGGGAAAGATAGAGCGATATGGTAAGGAAGTGAAGGCCCGGGTTCAAACTCAAACTCAACAGTTTAGAATTGTATTTTGATACAATATTTTATTATTAAAAAAAAGTTTATTATTATTTTTGACTGATTTATTGATCATTGAAATGTTACGATATAATTATAATGATACGCTTGCAAGCCAGGATATTAAAAATAAATATTTTTATATTGAAAAAATTGTACAACAATAAATATTTTTAATTTACACATGCTTTTTTTTTAACTTTACACTCAATATTTTGATATAATTATTTTTTCTTATAAATAATCACACGAGACCTGAATTCGGCAATGTCCATTATACTGTACATCAATATTTTCAGTTACTTTATAGCAAACCTGGCAAAGTCCAGTATATTGAACATGCCTTTTATCAAAATCTATAATATACGAGATTTTTTCATTATTTTTCCTGGGTCTAGTGACATCTAACAAAAACAAAAATATTAAAAAATAATCTTTTTTTTATAATTTTTTGGCTTGCCAAATTAAGGGTTAAAGTTCATTGATGTTAGTGATATGTTTATTGGACAATGTTTTCTCTACAATACGAGTACAAAGGATGATGGGCACAAATGTATGGAGTCTGGTACTGGCTCCAATCGGAATGAATGATATACCGTTGGAAAGGTATTTTTGTGTAGATTAAGAATAATTATGGCGCTAGTCCTTATTCGTTGTCCGATCGAAGTAATCCTGCTTGAAAGTTATTTATTTTTGTTACATCCTATTATGTACACATACTTTTATTGTCATTTTTCTCCATTTTGGCATGTTGCTACAATAATTATTATTAATATTTTTTATTATCTAGGTAAATAAAACAAGTTCGAAGTAAGTTTCATCGTTTATTGTATGTAAGTATACAGTGTGTATAGACGAGTGTGTAAAAGACCCGCATAGCCGAAATCTACGCACTCTGTACATCAAACTAAATTACATTGACCAAAAGTAATTGCTGGGAAACGACTTTTATTTTTAGGCATAAAAAAACGCGTCCGATTTATTTAATAGATAGATCTCCCTTAACTGAAAAAATACTAAACCGATTTTGTTGTGATTTTCATCCGTTAACTGAATTTTATTTAGCTCAAAATCTGTGCAAATATCATCAAAATCGGTCAAGCGAGACCGGCGATATGATTTTTTTAAATTCTATTTCGAACTGAATATCCAGTATCTTCTGAAGACTATATTTCAAAACGGACAATTGAAACGGTTTTGTTGCCATAGTACTTTTTTGTACTCTTGAAAAGAGCTATCCAACGATGGTAAATTCATTTTGATTGGACATGAGTACCAAACGCCCATCCTCCTTTAGATTGGAGCTATTGGACCATTGGAGTGCGTCCTTGAATTTGTTGTTTTTTTTTTTTTTTTTTTGTTTTGTCACGGGTGGGAAATCCTCATGGACACCCAAGCCACCTCACTAGTGAGATGGCTTGGGTAGTGTCGGACTCTTACCGACTAAAACCACACTCCTGTCCCGGCGTCAGCCCCTGCCGTACTGGTTACGCAGGGATTTTGCAATGGGCTGTTTGTATTGTATTGCGCCTTACATGTCTTACTATATTCGGTATTTCTGTATAATATAAAATCCAAATTTTTAATTTTCGCTACTCTATTTAAAAGTCTATTTTATGCATCTATTTATTTAAATTAATTATTTATCCTATTACTTGACACCTCTATTTATTTCTAATATTTACTTGTTTCACTATTTTTATTATATATTCTATAAATTTTGATCTAGTTTTCTTATTCACAATGTGCACGCTTAGTTTATCTTTCGTGATTTGGTCTCCGATTACCATTTCTAGGTTGTGTCTGTGGGAGCCATATACAGGGCACTCCGTCAGGAGGTGGAGAACAGTCTCTTGTGTGTCGGGGTCGCAGGCGCACGCTGGGTTCTCCTTGCACTTGAAGCGAGTCAAGTATTCGGAGAACCCACCGTGCCCTGTTAGGGCTTGGGTCAGGTCTTTCGTCATCTCCTTGAATTTGTTGAGTTACTGCAAGGGGAGTCATGTATATGGAACCCAAAAAACCGAGATCACAAAAATAGAAATTTGGTTAATGACGCGTGGGTCAGAGTAAAAAATATTTTTTCGTGCCTTTTTCTATTGACGAGTTAAAGAAGAAAAGTAATATGACAGGCGATACGGGTAATCGAAAGTCCGAAAGTCTGACAACCGTATAACCTTAGGAAATCAGGATTGCCCAGTACTTGGGTTACGGAGGTTTAATAGCAGTCGCTCCGTGTAAAATCTGGTCGGACTGGAAGCTGGCCCAAACATAGCTGGGAAGCAAGACAGAAGATAATAAGTCAAAGAAGCAATGGGCGTGAATGAAATTTGAAACTTATTCTTTTTATTACAGGTTCCAGAATAGAAAATAAGCAGCGGCAGCCTGAGCCAAGCCCAGTGTCATTTGGAAGCACAGCCCGTATACCAACACCAAAATACAACAATACGAAGGGTAACTTCAAACCAAAGGTACCGCTGCCAGTATTTGTTGCCCCAAAGGTCAATCACAATGACATTCCATATCACGGTAGGTGAGTCTAGAGGAGGCATAACTTTTGTTACTCAGTAATTTTCAGTTCAGAAGAGCAAGTCAGCTAATTTCCGTTAAGTTCTTTAATGATATTATGGTAGTCTGTCAAAAAAATCCTCTAATTAATGTATATTGTAAAGATATTCAAGAAAAAAATGGTGCATCTACTCATTATGTAAATATTCAAAGTTTGCAAAGAAAACTTAGGTTGCATTCAGTTTTTCATTGTGTTTTATTGTTATATGTAGGTAGGTAGATTGATTACAATCATGACAAACAAGATCTTTCTTGAACCGGTACAATCAATATAATTTTAAATTGTAAATCGTCCTTCACTTTAGTCAGTTGGTGTCACGACTAACTTGTTACGAGTCACTTCGCAGCGTTTTGACAGGCCGATGGGCACGTCACGTCACGCGCTGGGCGCGGTGCCTTATGTCAATATATTAAAAGTTGAAATAAGTGACAAGATAATATGTCACGTCACGTAGATGCGCATCGCGCTTTATGACAGGGCCTTTTCTGTTGGCTTTCTGAATCAATTGCTTCGTTAAATTTTGTGTTACCATGTTAACTATTTTACAGATTCGACAATAGGAGTTCCGTACCAAGACCAAAACCAAAAGTAAAAAAAAATAACTTTTCCAAGGAAATGTATGGAGAGGTAATTTGTACTTTAGTAGTAGTTTACTAAGATAGCTAAGTGTAACCTGCGCTTAACGCTTTCGTAGGTAACCGCCTGTATTAAATATTGCCTGCGTTAAAATATTTCACCAAATACTATGTTTACTTGTTTCAGATATTAAATGAAATTAAACAATTACCTGAGCAAAAAAGATTAAATGTGGAAAATAATAACATATCAGCACCACGTCAAACACATTCAAATGAATTCACTTATGAAGATATATTAAGAATCGTCCTTGAAAAAAAACAAGTAACGAGGGATCAAGCAGAACACAAGAAGAAGAGTCAGCAACAACTAGGAACACAGTTTCGAAACGAATCTATTGTCACACAGCCGGTTGATATTAAAACTGACGTAAGAAACTTGAAAAAAAATATGATGGTTAAAACTAATCATGTTTATCATGATGACAAATCTCATGGTGAACGTGATGAGACATATGCCTCATGGCAAAGATCTAATCGGACACCACCACCTTCTACAATGAAGGTAGAAGGCATCGTGTACGCCATCTGCTTCTTATACCTAATATTATTAACATATTACCTTTTTTATGATTAGCGGGTCTACTCTCGTATTTTAATATGTCAATAAAATTTTCTCGTAAGCCTTATTTTCACACACCTCAAATAGTTTACATTACTTATTAATTTTCCCACAATAATATTTTTATCAGTTTCAGATGTTAAATGAATATAAAAAACTATCGAGGCAGAAAATAATTAATGTCTCAAATAATAACATTTCATTAGCACGTCAAAAAAACTCAAATGAATTCCCTTATGAAGATATAATAAGAATAGTTTTTGGAATAAAACAAGAAAAGAGGGATAAAGCAGAATACATGAGTCAACAAACGCAGTTTCGAAACCATTCTATTGTTGCAAAGCCGGTCGATATAAGAACCGAGGCAAGAGACTTTGAAAAAAAGATGAAGGTAGAAACTAATCATGTTTATCATGATGACAAATATAATTTTAAACGTGATGAGACATATGCCTCACGGCAGGGAACTAATCGGACACCACCGCCAAAATCGAAGGTAGAAGGCGTCGTGTACGCCATTTGCTTCTTACAGATTGCTATTTTCACATTTTTTTCTTGTTCTTGTTATATGTTCCACTCTCGAAACTCGCATAGGTATGTGTCAATTAAAATTTCTCCTAATTACTTCTTGACACCCAAATTCAAATGTTCCAAATAATTCACTTAAAGTGTTTGATCACAGTATGTTACCTTGTTACAGATCTCACATGAATTTCAAAAACAATCCAAGCAGAAAATAATAAAAGTGGAAAATAGTAACATACAAAACCCACGTCAAACGCAATTAATTAAAATCCCAAGTAAACATATATTAAACAATACTTTAGAAATAAAACAAAAGAGGGGCCAAGCCGACTACAAGAGTCAACAACAAGAAACGACGTTTCGAAAACAACCAATAGCTGCACATCTGATTGATATTGAAACTGACTTTAGAGACTTAAAAAATTATATGAAGGACAAAACTAATCATCTTTATTATATTGATCAATCTCATGTTAAACGTGATGAGACATATATCCCACGGCAAGGATCTGATCAGACACCACCTCCAACGTCAAAGGTAGAATGCGTTATTTACGCCATCTGCTTCTTAAACCTTTCTAATGCTTAGCGGGTCTACTCTCGTATTTAATGTGTGTCAATCGAATTTTCTCGTGACTCTTATTTTTAAAAATCTCAAATGGTCTACTTAATTTTTTATTTGCCCTCAATAATTAAGCTTAATCATTTCAGATATTAAATGAATTTAAAAAACTATCGGAGGAGAAAATAATAAATGTGGAAAATAATTACACGTCATCACCACGTCAAACACAGTCAAATGAATTTCCTTATGAAGATATATTACAAAACCTTTTTGGAATAAAACGTGAAGAGATCCCTCGAGCGGAATACAAGACTCAAAAACAACTAGAGACACAGTTTCGAAACCAAATTATTGTGACCCAACCGATTGATATTAAAACAGACGTCAGAGACTTGAAAAATGTTGTGAAGGATAAAACTAATAATGTTAATCATGACAAATCTCATTTTAAACTTGATGAAACATATACTCCACGTCAAGGAACTAATGGGACACCACCTACAAAATCTAAGGTAGAATGCGTCATGTACGCCATCTGCTTCTTACAGATTGCGATAAACATTTTTTTTCTTGTTCTTAGCTGTTCTTCACGAATGCCGTATGTGTGTCAATTCAAATCTTACCTAATTACTGCGTGACACCTAATTTCAAATGTCTCAAACAATACACTTAAATTGTTTGACCACACAGTATGTTATCCTGTTTCAGATCCCACACGAATTTAAAAAACTATCCAAACAGAAAATTATAAAAGTGGTAAATCATAAAAAACAAGTACCACGTCAAATACAATTAATTGAAAACCCAAATAAACATTTTCTAAACAATACTTTAGAAATTAAACAAGAGAGGGACCAAGTAGACTACAATGGTCAACAACAGCAAGAAACATCGCATCGAAACCAACCTATAGCTGCACAGCCAGTTGATATTGAAACTGACTTTGAAAACTTTAATCATGTTTATTATGTTGATCAATCTAATGTTAAACGTGATGAGACATATATCCCACGGCAAGGACCTGATCAGACACCACCTCCAACGTCAAAGGTAGAAGGCGTTGATTTTTTCTTGTAGCTTATTAATATATTACTTTTCTTATGCTTAGCAGGCTTGGGCCTATTGTCGTATTTAATGTGTTTCAATAAAAATTCTCGTGACCCTTATTTTCAAACATCTCAAACAGTCCACTTCAATTATTTATTTGCCCACAGCAATATAATCACTTGTTTCAAATATTAAATGAATTTAAAAAACGTTCGGTGCAGATGTAGTATCTCACCTTCATCGTCATTTTCACCTACTGGCCATTTTTTATACCTATATTATATTTTTTTATATGACAGATATGGATTGGAATTTGGACTTTGTTTTTTACAATGACGATAGAGTGATTTTTTTGATACAATTATTTTCCACACACATACACACACACACGCACACACACCATACACTACACAATCACAGACACATCCATCCACACGCTGCACTACTTCACTCATAAAACATCTCGTTTTGTTTATTTTTTTTTCTAAATAGTTTATTTGTCCGTTTACATATTCCATATTAAGAACCAGTTGTAAAATTAGAAAATGGCAGGTATGTACCTATATGCATTTAAGATGCATCCAATAAGGGTCGGGCCCAGCATCCTTAACACAAGTTGTCTTGGCAACTTAGCAAGGGTGCTGGTGTCGTCAAGCTATTGTATATTTACCTTAAACTGTATGTATCACCATGTATTTAATGTTTCTGTTTATTTTATATTGATAAATATTATAAATTGAAATCTACTAGTAACTGTTTAATTTTGTGGAGTGCCACATATGCAACACCCGTTATTTGCGTGAGGCTCCGAGGGTTTATCTTATGTGAGCTGGACAACCTGAGCCTCCACATACTATTAAAGAAGCTGCGCCCCGATGGTAACCCCTTCTCCCTTCTTTTCACTTCGTCTCCTGCCCAAACTACACTTACGAGATCGGCGATCGGACTGGCTGTCATCTACCAGCATGACTAAATGCTACAGCCGGTCTGTTTACTGCCGCCGGTTTCTATCAAATGGCTGTGTGGGCCATCGAAGAACGCCGTGACTACAAGAAGGAATTCGCGGACCACCCAAGGGACGTAAAGCTGACCTGCCTCTTATTCTATAAGCATCTTAATATTGTTAGGATATGTACTAGGTATTGAATGCTCTACACCATTATTTACAACTGGTGTAGCAGACGTGCTCTCAGAAGATTCTAGGGTCGTCTGTTACATTACACAGAAAACAATAAATGTGGAAAATAATAACATATCATTACCACGTCAAACAAATTCAAATGGATTTCCTTATTTAGATGTATTAAAAACACTTTTTGGAATGAAACAAGAAAAGAGGAATCAAGCAGAATACACGAGTCAACAACAACTAGAAACACAGTTTCGAAACCAATCTGTTGTTGCACAGCCGGTTGATATTTTTTGTCTTGTTCTTAGCTGGTTTACTCTCAAATATCGTGTGTGTCAATGAAATTTTCTGCTAAATACTTCATGACACCTAATTTAAAGTGTCTCAAACAACACACATAACATGTTTTATCATACAGTGCATGAAAAGAGCCTCCACGAGTGACGATACTTAAGTACGTCCGGCGTACCCTGGGCAGTCAGCCCCGCTACCAGCCTTGCTAACTGACTAATCTTTTCACCATGGCATGACCTATTCTCGTATTTTCTATCGTGCCGACACGATAGAAGAAGATCATACAGTATGATATCTTGTTTCTGATATCAACTGAATTAAAATAAAAACCGGCCAATTGCGAGTCGGACTCGCGCACGAAGGGTTCCGTACCATTATCTATAAATACGGCAAAAAAATCACGTTTATTGTTATTTTATTATGTTTTTTAGTATTTGTTGTTATAGCGGCAACAGAAATACATCATCTGTGAAAATTTCAACTGTCTAACTATTCATGAGAAACAGCCTGGTGACAGACGGACAGACGGACGGACAGCGAAGTCTTAGTAATAGGGTCCCGTTTTCATGATGTCAATTCTCACGTTACACCTGATGAGATATATACCACACGGCAAGAATCCTATCGGACACCACCTCCAACATCAAAGGTAATCATGTTTATCATATGTCAATTCTCACGTTGCACGTGATGAGATATATACCACACGGCAAGAATCCTATCGGACACCACCTCCAACATCAAAGGTAATCATGTTTATCATATGTCAATTCTCACGTTGCACGTGATGAGATATATACCACACGGCAAGAATCCGATCGGACACCACCTCCAACATCAAAGGTAGAAGGCGTTGTGTACGCCCTCTGCTTCTTATAACTTTATTTACATATTATCTTTTTTTGGCTTAGCGGGGTCGTCCGCTCTCGTATTGAATGTGTGTCGAATCAAATTTTCTCGTGATCCTTACTTTCAGACATCTCAAACAGTCCACTCAACGAATTTATTTGTCCACACGAATACTTTTTCTTGTTTCAGATATTAGATGAATTTAATAAACGATCAGAGCAGAAAAGAATAAATATGGAAAATACTAACATATCATCACGACGTCAAATGCACTCACCTGAATTTCCTTATAAAGATATATTAAGAAACCTTATTGAAATAAAACAAGAAGAGAGTGATCAAGCAGAATACAAGAGTCAACAACAGCAAAGTGCACAGTCAGTTGATAGAGAAACTGACTTTAGAGACTTGGAAAATTATATGAAAGATAAAACTAATCACGTTTATCATGGTGACAAAACGCATGCTAATCGTGATGATACATATGTCCCCGGGCAAGGATCTGATTGGACACCACCTCCAACATCGAAGGTACGAGACGTTATGCATCCCATCTGCTTCTCATAACTGTATTTACATATTTTCTTTCTTATTATACTTAGTGTGTACCCTCGTATCCGTTATGTGTGTCGGTTAATTTTCTCGTGACACTTATTTTCAAACAGCTGTTAGGCCCGGACTCCACCAAAGCGGAGACGAGACGAGCGGAGCCGAGATGTGTTTTAAAAAACCAATAGAATTTCGTTATTCACACATCTCCTCTTGTAGTATCACCTTCATGGTCATTCACCTACCTACTTGCTATTTATATTTTATACTTTTTTATTGATGACAGATGGGATTCTAATTTAGAGTTGGCTTTTGGAAATTGTTTTTTTTACACCATGGTGATGTTTTTTTGATACAAAGATTTTCTGTATAATTTATATTGATATATGTTATAAACTGAAAGGAGAATGGGCAAATTTCATATATCGGAAACCCAGATCCAACAGAAACGGCTTGTATTGGTATTTGTCACACTTAATGTCCTAAACAATCCTCCATAATTTTTTTTTTCCTCGGCTCCCTCTGGACCCTTGAAAACGAGGTCAAAGATTGAAAAAGTGTCTGTTCGTGTATTATTGAAATCATTAAATATTTATTCTAATCATTATATCGCAGTGCACTGCTGGGTATAGGCAGCTCCTATTAATCGTTACCACACCAGGTGCTTGCTCAGATAATGGATTAAAACATTATCAAACTTGTAAAAGTGGTTAGTACAATGAAAAATGAAAATAACCATTGAACTAGTCAACCGAAGCCCCCAAGGCTGTTAATAGGTCCATCGGCCTATTAATATCATCAAGGTAGAGGATTGACTATGCAGTCACTAGAAGTCCTCTGGACAACCATCCGGTGTTCTCTGACCATGTAAATATCTCACATTATTGAGATGGAATAATTAGGTAGTTACTTAAACTCACGCCAGTATTGCCCGAAGGGTTGGCAGAGGTGTATAGTACACCCACATTTCGCCGTTTATGTTTACGTCCCATGTATTAGGAGGCGAGCCTATTGCCGGGCACAAATACAAATTCCGGGCTGCTACTGAGAAATTCCACATGGAAAAACCCAGTGACACTTTGCCCGACCTGGGGATCGAACCCAGGACTTCACGCCCAGCAGTCGCGCTTGCGACCGCTAGACCGACGAGGCAGTCCAATTAGGTAGTTATGTCGAATAAATAGATGTGTACATAATATCATTTTTCATTGTACCACTTTTACAAGTTTGATAATGTTTTAATCCATTATCTGAGCAAGCACCTGGTGTGGTGACGATTAATAGGAGCTGCCTATACCCAGCAGTGCACTGCAATATAATGATTAGAATAAATATTTAATGATTTAAATAATACACGAACAAACACTTTTTCAATCTTTGACCTCGTTTTCAAGGGTCCAGACGGATAACAGGAAAAAAAAAATTATGCAGGATTGTTTAGGACATTAAGTGTGACAAATACCAATATAAGCCGTTTCTGTTGGATCTGGGTTTTTTTTGCCCATTCTCCTTTGGAATATTTCTATGGCTGTGTGGGCCATCGACGAACGCTGTGAATACAAGAAGGAACTCGCTGACTACTGCAAGGGACGTAAAGCTATGCTGACTCTTACTCGTATAAGCACTTTATTATTGTTGTTATGTATTAGGTATTGAATGCTCTACACATTCTTTACAACTGGTGTAGCAGACGTGCTCTCAGGAGATCCTAGGGCCGTCTGTTACATTACAGTCTCCACTCAGCTTAATTGGATACCACTGAGCGGAGAAGTATCATATTTGTATGGTGCGATGGAAGCGGAGATGTGAGTTGTTCCTCGCTGAGATTGAGCTGGGCCGCGGCCGCGGTACAAGGTGGAGATGTGAGCTTTGCCTCGCAAGCTGACCACAGCGCGCAGCGGAGACGAGATGTGAGCTTTGCCTCGCAAGCTGACGACGGCGCGCAGCGGAGACGAGATGTGTGCGGCGTGCAGTGAGCGGTGTGTTCCTTTGTTTAGGTAGTATAAAGACTCTAGTTTGTCTTCTTCAAGTAAAAGAAGATACTGTTTTAGTAATAACGACATGACTGAGACGTCTACCTTTCGTGTCAGATCTCACTAAACTGTGAGCTCACATCCAACGCTCGCCGCACGCAGCTTAGTTCCGCTCTAGTCAGCGCACATCTCTACCCTAGCCAACACACATCTCCGCTACAGTCTAGCCAGTATCTCCTCTCCACTTTGGTGGAGTCCGGGCCTAACAGTCCACTTATTATTTACTTATTTGCCCACAACTATATGTTTATTTGTTACAGATAACAGATGAATTTAAAAAAAATACTGAACAGAGAAGAAAAAATATGGATAATAATAACGTACTAACACCACGTCAAACACACTCAATTGATATCCCTTTTAAAGATATAAACAACCCTATTGAACTAACACAAGAAGAGAGCGATCAAGCAGAACACCCGAGTCAACAACAACAAGAAACGCAGTTAAACCACCCTATTGCTGCACAGTCTGTTGATATTGAAACTAACTTTAGAGACTTGAAAAATTATATGAAACATAAAACTAATCTTTATCATGATGAAAAAACTCATGTTAAACGAGATGATACATGCGAGGAATGTTTTTAGAACTGACCACTTGTAAACGATATAATAAAAAAATAAGTACAAATTTTGAAAATGGAACTCTTTGCCAACATGATTGTGTATGTATTTTATTCATTTGTCATTTGTTTACGATTTGGCGGCAAATTGAAAATTGTCTTCGTCACGTCAGCATGAATATAACGCGAGAAAATTTTCGTACAATGATTTTTTATGACTTTCGATGTCATTTAAGTCAACAAGAAAGTTATGATAGACTTCGATTGGCCTTTCGCGATAAAACCCCATCTCGTGCCACTGTTTACAACTGGTTTAATGAGTTTAAACGTGATCGCACTAATCTCACCGATGATCTACGTGAGGGACGGCCACGACTGAACATAACATCAGTGTTGTGCGACGTATGATAGAGACTGACAAAAGAGTGACTTATCAGCAGATTCGGACAAGCTTAGGCATCGGTATGAGTTCAAATAAATAATTTGATATTTTGCTCCTTAACAAGATCGTTAATGCCTTAAAACAATGATTCTTGAAGTCAAATGGCGGAGCAGAAGACCTGAGCTGCGACAGCCCTACCTCTTCATTAGATAAAGATGCCTGCCTAACATCTTTTTTAATGGTGTCAATTCGGGTGTAATTTACACGGCAGCTGGTGTGAATAAAAAGGGATGTCAAGTCAAGGAAACTTCGATACTTGTCGTCTTTCCTTTCCTTACTAGCTATAACTTATTATGGGTCTTAACCCAGTATTACCTTTTCTTTCACCTCAGAGACATCCTTACTTACTTCCTTTAACGGCATCCTCGTCACATACAGGACACTTATTAGTACTCATATTGGATAACCCAATTGTGTTACTACTAATAACAGTGTATATCTGAAAAGATTATTTTGTGGCTGCGCCCCTGCGTTACCGGGTAGGCTACCGTGCCAAACAAATTACGAAAACCTATAAAGTATAAGTAAATTAATATTATTTAAATGTTAATTAAAAAAATAATATGCTGTTTTAAGCCTGTTAAATAATAATATTATTAAGGAGGAAAAATGTCATAGTTGAAATTATTTTTAAAACTCAGCGTCTGTCCATAGACCATACGATCATGGAGAAGTTTTTAAAATTGGCAACACTGCTTTCACTAATATACGCTATTTAAAAGTATGCAATAAAATCCAATAAATAACTAATTAAATACAAAATATTAAACCCCACATACGATTTCGACCGAGTGAACTAAGAGAAGTTAAAAAAATATTTTATAATTTATGAGTATATTTTTATAGCTATACTCTTTTACTTTAAAGCGATACTGTGTTTGGTCAATCTCCTTTGTCATATTATATGTCAGTCAGGACTTTGAATTTTATATACACACATCAAAAGTGTCTAGGGATCAAGCATTTTTATGCGGATTTCTTGAGATTGAGATGTGGCTTTGTAATAAATTTATGATTTTATAAATTTATATGGATCCTTTTTGGTGCATTTCATAATTTGAATCAGGAACTGTGAATCAAATTCGAGTAAAAGATGAAAATCAGCTGTCAATATTTTCCCTATAAAAACATACAACGCATTGAAGACATTATTATATTAGTGCTACTGTTTCCCTACTACTGATTAAAACCAACGTTATTATGGAGCGGCGACGTCATTTAAGCAGGGAAGAAATGCTCAGAGCCGTGGGAATGATAGAAGCTGGTTCCCGGCAACGTACTGTGGCTTTAGCTCTGAATACAAGTCAGAGTGTTATCAGTCGACTTTGGACACGTTACCGAAGCACTGGTACCGTGGCTGAGCGCCATGGAGGACGGTATCGCTGCACCACACGGAGACAAGACCGATACATTCAAATCTTAACTCGAAGAGCTCCAACAATAACCGCCATGATGTTAGCCGTGAGGCTTCATCACTCTTCAGGGAACTTAATTAGCGACCAAACAGTCAGAAACCGCTTGCATGAAGTGAACCTTCATTCCCGAAGACCGCTACGGGTACCACCTATAGCAATGCACAATCGTAGGATTCGATATCAATGGGCTCTTGGACACAGAAATTGGGCAGAAGAACAATGGCGTTTCGTGTGCTTTTCTGATGAGTCTCGTTTTGGTATGAGACCGGATACAAGACGTATACGACACTGGAGAACCCCTGGACGCCAACAGCGATTAAAATCCTGCCAGGAAGTCCATCCTTATAGTGGTGGAACCATCATGGTATGGGCGGGTATTTGGATCGGCGGAAGAACTGAGTTGATTTGGATCAGAGGCAACCTCAACGCTCAAATTTATGCTGAGACGATTGTATCAGACGTCATCGTTCCTCTACAAGCGCAAATCGGTCCCTTATTTCAGTTAATGCATGATAATGCACGACCGCACACCGCAAGAGTTGTAAGACAGACTCTCGCCGCAGCTAACATCAATGTCCTGCCCTGGCCTGCTCAGTCGCCAGACTTGAACCCGATTGAGCATGCATGGGATATGCTACAGAGAAGAGCTCTGCCGAATATGGAGGGTATCCAGTCGCAAGAAGACCTTTTTTTGTTGTTGCAACGAACATGGGCGGCCATTCCACAGCGTGATTTGGATGAACTCATTTTGAGTATGCCAAACCGATGTTCTTGTGTTGTTAGTGTTCGTGGTAGAAACACGGATTATTAATTGTTTAAGTTACCCAATAAAATTTTAAAGAAAACCGTTATTTCAGTCTTTTTTTCGAACTTTTGTGTTAGTGGTTCAAATGTCAAAAATCCCTTTATTAGGAAAATGGCAAATTTCTTTATTAATGCAAAGGTGACTTGGTTTATCGTTACTGTGACAAACGAAAACACTTTATTTGATGAATCCTTAAAGAAAATTTTAATTAATATCAATCAGGAGAAAAGTTATTGCAAAAATATATGTTGATCCCTAGACACTTTTGATGTGTGTATTTAGATTTATTATTCTTTCGAGTTTGACAACTTTATGGTTAATTGCGAACTCTTTAGATCTTTTAAGTTGGAATTAAATCAAGTTTTCCTAAAGATTTCTTCTAAATCCTAAATTCTTACTTGCGTAAGTACGAATATTTTTCGAATTCTTTTTCGACTCTCCGTGAACTTACAATATACTTCAAACATTACTCCGTACGTAGTACACTTTACAGTACCCTTACGACATTAAACTACACCCACACAAACATCACTTACAGATTACCCATGTGTAATCTACAACCGTTCTTCTCTTTGAAGTGTTTTTAAAACCATTCGTGGTCACTGATAAGACGGGGTTTGGTAGACTTTACGACGTGCTGCAGGAGAGTATCCTCGTAGTATACGTTCATGCAAGCTTTCAGATCTTGAAAGCTGAAGCCTATAACATACATACCACTATTACTACTACTACTAACTTTGAATTGTACTCCATTCATCACTCTGAACGTAGTACACTTTCAACATAAAATACTACACCTCTACATACATTTACAACTTACCTGATTGTGATTCACATATCAAAATGACGAAACAAATTAACTACGCTTATATAAATAAATCTGAACTCGAATACGAAATTTCGATTCGACACGAAACTCCTTCAGGGAAGATTACTTAAGGAAAAGATCGACAGACTTTCTTCATTAAAACCAGCCGAAGTGATTTCTATCTCAACTTTTCCGCATTCGGTTGATTTAGATCAAACGTCTAAAACCTTGAACTATATTCAAGAAAAGATTTCGTCACTAGAACCGTCCGTCGATAGGTTGGTCATTAAAAGGATTGAATCTTTTTTAAACCATGTACATTTTAGACTTGACCGTGTCAATGTTAATACAATTACTGACGAAACGTTAATAGATACTTACAAGACGGTAAGATCTGACTTCTTTTTACTGAAGAAAAGATTCGATATCTTTCGCAATACTTCTGAACATCCTAATATTGAAATTTACCAGGGTCAAGATGTTTCACCCACACCTTCAGTGCCGAATTCACCTCGATCCGAACCTTTAAATGTTACTTCCAACAAACCTTTGGGTCCTTCTCATCCTCAAACTTCGGAATCCAGAGTCGACCCTTGCTACTCTGCCATTCAGGAAAACTCTGAACAGTTTGTTCCAATTTCCCAGCGTTTACTATCCTCACTTATGGATTTTCTAACCAAGAATTTAGAGCCTTCTTCACCTGACATTATTAAGGTTATTAAGGATCTCAAACACTTCACCTTCCAGGGTAAATCATGTCCTCGGTCATTTTTGCAGAAACTTGAGGAGTTCTGTCTGTGTTGTAGTATCACCTTCATGGTCATCCACCTACCTACTTGCTATTTATATTTTATACTTTTTTATTGATGACAGATGGGATTCTAATTTAGACTTGGACTTTGAGTTTTTTTTTTTTTACGCCATGGTGTAATTTTGATAAGAGTGTTATATTTTGATTTTCTTTATGTACTATAAAAATATATAGGTAATATTCTATCTACTGGCTGTTTATATTTTGTGTTAAATGCCATATCAAGCATCCCCGGTATACACTGCTCTAAGCAACACCTGCCTTTACATGGGACTCGGAGGATGTCTTATGTGAGCTGGAGCTGGACAACCTGAGCCTCCAATTGTGTTGGAGAGGCTGCGCCCCGATGGTAGCCCTTTCTCCCTTCTTTTCACTTCGTCTCCTGCCCTACCTACACTTACGAGATCGGCGATCGGACTGGCTGACATCTACCGGCATGACTAAATGCTACAGCCGGTCTGTTTGCTGCCGCCGGTTTCTATCAGATGGCTGTGTGGGCCATTGACGAACGCCGTGAATACAAGAAGGAACTCGCTGACTACTCCAAGGGACGTAAAGCTACGCTGACTCTTATTCTCTAACCATTTCTATTATTGTTATTTATGTACTAGTCGCGCGCAGAAGGTTTGCCGATGACTGCCCCTCCCACTTTACCGACCGCGTCCCGCGCTCGTCTGGCCTACCTATTAATCGTACCGACCATCGACGCGTGACGTCATGAGGCTATCGGAAAACCTTCTCCGCGCGACTTATACTAGGTATAGAATGCCCTACACATTCTTTACAACTGGTGTAGCAGACGTGCTCTTAGGAGATCCTAGGGCCGTCTGTTACATTACAGTGTCTCTAGAAATATTTCGGAAGATAATTTAACTAAACACGCCTACGAAATATTTAAAGGAGATGCGCTACATTGGTACAGGTTTCAGTCTTCCCTAAACCCTTCCTTAACTTGGAAAGAAATTAAATCTTTACTTATCAGGGATTTCGGTATACATGACTATGATTATAAGCTTTTAGAAGCTATTCGTAATCGAACTCAGGGTCAGTCGGGAATGTTTTCACGGATATCAAAACATCTTTAGGAGCCCGAACGACTCGAGATATTACTACATACGAGGGCGGTTCAAAAAGTACTTGTGTTAGGAATGAAGATCAAATTTTTTTCAAAATCTTTTTTTTTATTTCTCTTCGTAGTCTCCTTTTAGAGATATAAACTTCTCCCAGTGGCCCTGTTATATTTTTAACCCATCGAAAAAATAAGATTTGTTAAACGCTCAAAAATATACCTGTCTCGACGATGACCTCCTCATTTCAGCTATTTCTTTTCCCCGTGAGCTATTTCTTTAGGTTTGTGAACAAGTATAAATAGCAGGAAGCCAGGTCGGGCGAATACGGGGGATGCGGTAGCAATTCATAACACAATTTATTCAGTTTGGCGGCGACAACTTCGGATGAATGTGCTTGTTGCGTTGTCGTGGTGAAACAACTCTTTCTTCTTCGCCAAAGCGTTGTGTCTCCTTAAATTTCATGTCAAAACGGTCTAATGACATACTGAAGTATTGTCCAGTGATCGTTTTTCCTGTATCTTCGAAGGCCATGGAATATGACGCCATTCGCATCCCAAAGAATCGTCGCCATAACTTTTTCGACCGATGGAATCGTCTTCGCTTTCTTTGGAGCAAATTCTCGGAGAGTAATCCATTGTTTTGATTGTTGCTTGATGTCCGGCATATAATAGTGGATCCAGGTCTCATCAGGTGACAACACTTCGCAAAAAAGTACTTCGGATCTCGCTTAAATTGGTCCATACACAGTTTCGAAGTTGAGGGCCGCGCCCGCTTGTTGTCCGCCGTGAGCAATCGCGGCACGCATCGGGGTGATAACTTTTTCATCGCCAACTTATCAGGTAAAATATTAATTAATGTTCCCGTCGAAACACCTACAATCTTCGCTACTACGCACCCTTTCGTTCGTCTATCAGTGAGAATCATGTCGTGGATTTTTTCAATGATTTCCTCAGTAACCACATCTGTCGGGCATCCTAGGCGCTCCTCATCAAAAACGAATGTTAGACCACGTTTAAATTCATAAAACCAATATTTGGCTGTAGTCATAGATGGCGAAGGGTCCCCATAAGCAGCATCCAACTTCGGTTTTATCTCTTCACATGTTTTTCTATCCAAAACTAGAAAGCGAATCACTAAATGATACAGCACTTTTTCTATCTTGCCGAAAACTACGTTACACGACTTACTGAAATTGCTGTAAAATCAAAACTTTTCTATGAATCAGCATCAAAATTATTTTGGCGGCTTTTTATAAATGACTGCACACGATGGTAACACCAACTTGCGTTAGCAACGTAAACTGTCTTCAAACACGGGTACTTATTGAACCGCCCAAGTAATATTCATCCTTGCTACTTCATGTTTGTTGCACTCAAAGACGTAAAAACTATTGATTCTCTTATTTCCGCTTGCCAAACTTATGAGACTTGCGTAAGTCGAAATGTTAATTTTCATGAACCTACTGGTATCGTTCACCCCTGCGCTCAGGAATTCTCTTATAGGCCCTCCACCTCTAAACATAATAATTTTCAAAACAGCAAGGATAAACGTTTCACGAATGCTGTTTCGACATCAAATTCTAATAACTTCTTCAATTCTCTTCAATTGAAATATTCAAATTCCATCAAACTTTATTGTCCTCGCTGTCGTATTGAAGACCATAGACTTAACTCTTGCACGAAACCCAAATTTTTTTTTTGCTCTAAGTGTGGTTTAGAGGGTTTTAAGTTAAATAATTTACCTAAATGCAACCCTTCAACCTCGAATCAAAAATACTAGAAGATGACTTGAATGGCTTACAGTCAATTAACTTTGACCCAAAAGATTGGAATAATTGGTTGTTATTTATTAGAAAATGTATGCAGTGTCATAAACTTTCCTCTGTTTGCTATAATGAGGAAAACGATAAGGAACTTCCTTTTGTTAATGTGAACATTAATAAAGTAACGTTTTCCGGAGTATTAGACAGTGGTAGTTGCATAACAGTCCTTGGAGATAATGCACATTTAGACATTATCAAATTGGTGTTTCAGTTATTCAAGTCACCTACTCAAATCTTCGTAGCGAATAAACAAAGATCTGTATCTTCGGGTTACATGGAATTACCCATTGAATTCAATAACCAAACTCATGTTATTAAGGCTTATATTTACCAGATCTTTACCCTTCTTTTATCTTAGGGTGAGATTTTTGGAAACAATTTGATTTGTCTAGTAAGATATTTTCCCTAAACCAGAGCTCTACTTCTAAACGTTGTGAAATATCCAGTATTGGAGGAAAGGTATTTTCTTATGATCACCTTTCTCAAGATCAGAAGGCGATTGCTTTTGATATTATCGAGCGTTTTGAGAATATTTCTATTGAGAAGAAAGGCGTGTTAGGTCGTACTAATCTTGTTTGTCACAGAATTGATACTGGTGATGCGCTTCCTATTAAACAACGTTGCTATAGACTATCCCCTCAAAAACAAGCAGCTTTGATCAACGAAGTCGATAAAATGCATGAGCTTAAGGTTATCGAAGGATGTTATAGTCCTTGGTCGTCACCAGTCATTATAACTCCTAAAAAGAATGGCGAATGGCGATTCTGCGTTGATGGTAGGAAACTGAACTCTCTTACTCGCCGTGATGCTTACAGTCTCCCTTTTGTGACTGAAATATTAGATAATCTCAAAGATGCTAAATATTTATCTAGTATCGATATTGCTAAGGCTTTTTAGGAAATTCCTCTTCATTCTGACGATCGTGACAAAACGGCTTTTTATGTTCCGGGTAGAGGTATGTTTCGTTTTGTTGTTATGCCTTTTGGTCTCACTAACGCTCCTGCAACTCAACAAAGACTAATTAATGGATGCTCTTTTTACTCCTGAATTTGATAATAAAGTGTTTTGTTATCTTGATGACATTGTTATAATAGGAAACTCATTTGAAGAGCATATCTCGCTCCTGCTAAAAGTTTTTCAGAAGCTCTCGTATGCTGGTTTAACTATCAACTTTGAAAAAAGTCAGTTCTTTAGAAAGGAACTGAAATATCTTGGCTATATTGTAGACGAACAAGGCCTGCGCGCTGATCCTAATAACATTAGCGCTATTTTAGAATATCCTATTCCTGAGGCAAAGAAAGAAGTTATGAGATTTTTAGGAACTTGTAGTTGGTTTCGTAGTTTTATTCCGAACTTTAGTTCTATTGCCTCTCCTCGTAATAGATTGACTGCTATGGGTAAAAAGCCTCCTAAATTCGTTTGGAACGAAGATGCTGATATGGCTTTTACAAAGTTGAAAGCATGTTTAGTATCTACTCCGATTCTTCCGATTCTAGCATGTCCTAACTTCGATCTCCCATTTGCTGTTCATTGTGATGCTTCAAATTTCGCCATTGGCGCCATGCTCACTCAAGAGCATGCTGATAAGGAAACTGTTATAGCTTATATGAGCAAATCCCTTAATTAGCATAAACAAAACTACTCTACTACTGAACGTGAAACTAGCGGTTATTTCCGCATTGGTACATTGGCGCTGTTATTTGGACAACGGGAAACAATTCACTGTCTATACTGATCACTCAGCCTTAAAGTGGTTTTTAAATCTTTCTAATCCCTCAGGGAGATTAGCTCGTTGGACAATTCGTCTTTCTTGCTTTAATTTTGTGTTGAAACACAAGAAAGGCAAAGATAATCTTGTTCTCGATTTCTTATCACGCCGTAAGAATCCTGACACAGCTAATTTGGGTTCTGTCGAACCTATCGCTAGCGATACTTCCCCACAAGAGCCTATCGCTGTCGAAATTTCCCCTCAATTGGAGAAATTTAACAGACTTTTCTCAGGTTGCCGCGATGACCCTGATGCTTACCCCAATTATAAGTTGGTGGAAGGCAAAATGTATCGCTATCCTAACTCTTCTAATTCACTTAGTGAAGACTTCGCTTGGAAGGAAGTTCCTCCTCCTAACGAGAGACTAGATCTTATTCATTCTCATCATGGTAACGGTGATTAGCCTCATTTAGGCATTTTTAAGACCTACAAAAAGCTCTCTCTTCGCTTTTTCTGGTCTGGTATTTTTTGAGATGTAGCTAAATTTATTTCTACTTGTGAAAATTGTCTTTCGTATAAACATTCTAACCATTCCCCCTATGGTCTTATGGATAAACCAAAAATTTGCTCAAGACCTAACCAAACAATTTCACTTGATTTAATGGGTCCCTTACCCATGTCTCTACGGCGTAATATTTTCATATTTTTCCTCTTAAACGTGCAACAGCTCCTAACATTATTCAACTTCTTGAGAACCATGTTTTTCTTGTCCATGGGGCTCCACAGACTATCATAATGGACAATGGTTCGCAGTTCCAGTCACATGAGTTTCATCGTTTTCTTAGTAAATATGAGGTACCCCATGTTTTCTTTTTCCCTCGATACTGCCCTCAGGTTAATCCAACTGAACGATATAACAAAACTATTATTGTTGCCTTAGCTTCATTGGTAGGTGAAGATCACCGTTCCTGGGATATTCATCTCCCAAAGATTCAGTTCGCCCTTAATAGTGCAGTAAATATAACCACCGGTTTTTTTCCTGCCTTCTTAACCTTTGGTCGTGAATTAGTTCCTTGTGGCACACTTTACTCACGATGTAACGAGTTAGATGAAATTATTTTTATGCCACGTGATCACTACGCTACAAATTAGGGTTTGCTTGCAACTTTTTTTGATAAAGTCCAAGTCGCCTTACAACATGCTCACACCAAAAATGCAGCACATTATAATCACAGGCGAGAATTTGAGGAATTTAGTGTGGGCGACACAGTATGGCATAAGAATTATACACTAAATAATGCCGGTAACTATTATAGCTCTTCGCATCTAAATTCATTAAAGCCTGTCGTAGAAAAATTGTCACCACTCGTCTACATCCTCCAAGACCAGAACGGCGCCAGAGGAAAGTGGCACGTTAAGGATTTCAAAATTTAATAATTTTTTTCTCTAAATTTCTACATTTGTTAATATTTCGTTTCTTTTTCTTTTGGCTTAAAATATACCTACCTATCCCTTCTAAATTATTTGTGATGTTATATTTTTTTAACTTAATGTACATATATTATTGTATACCTAGTATCTAGTATCTCTAGTATCCTATCTTAGCCATGTATTTTTTTTACTAGTTTAATTTGTTTTTCTATATTCTGTATTTTTAATTACATCATCTCATCTCATTTCATTATTGGGAAAAAATTTTAGGACAATTTTTATAATCGTTAAACGATCTTTTTTTTCCTTGTTTTTTTTTCTAAATATAATTTCACCTCTAAGCGGTGCGGGTAATGACACCCTAAAAATAAGCCTTCATTATCCCTAATATATCCTTGTGGAGTATGTGCCATGGATCTCAAGTAATCGTGAGCTATATCTTCTCCCTTGGTTAGTGTGAGTGCTTGATAGTTTTGATAGAATGATGAATGTATGTGTCAAGGAATATATTGTTAACCGCAAAATTTATCGGCAAAAAAAAAATGTTTTGATAGTAATTTTTTTTTCCTGATTTTTGGGGTAATGTAGGATCACACCTTTTTCATCATTCACTTCACACATTTCACCTCCTTTTTACTTATTATAATTTACTATAAACCTCTTTTTCTATCACAGGCCACATAGTTTTGGAACACACTCCTTAATCAAAAATTCAAAGAGACTCGAAAAAGAAAATGCAAAGTGTTTTTGCGAGGTCATTCTAAAGGCAACCACGAAAGGGTGCGGACTGCTGCACTGCTGAATTACCAGCACTCCGCCTAGTTAACTACTACTGAGACTCCGGCACTGCTGCACTGCTGAACTACCAGCACTCCGTCTGGTTGACGAATTACTGAGCCTGCGGCACTGCTGACCTACCAGCACACCGCCCAGACGCTGTACTGCTGAGTCTCCGGCGCTCCGACCTACTGGAGGGAGTCGCCGCACTGCTAATCTTCCAGCACTTCGCCTCACTTCGTGCTCACATTACAGAGCTTCCGGGAGTTGTGTTCCATCAGTTACCAGTTTACTTACGTGTGCCATTCATCCTGTCTAATGGGATACTGTGATGCTAACTGGGGAGGAGATTTGAAAGATAGAAAATCAACAACTGGCTATTGTTTTATGTTTGCTAATTGCCTAATTTCATGGTGCTCAGTTACCAGTTTACTTACGTGTGCCATTCATCCTGTCTAATGGGATACTGTGATGCTAACTGGGGAGGAGATTTGAAAGATAGAAAATCAACAACTGGTTATTGTTTTATGTTTGCTAATTGCCTAATTTCATGGTGCTCAAAAAAACTAGCTAGTGTAAGTCTGTCTTCTACAGAGTCTGAGTATGTGGCAATCAGTATGGCCGCGGCTGATGCTTGCTGGTTTATAAATCTGTTAAATGATTTTAATATTAAGAATGCTTGTCCTGTAGTAATGTTCAGTGACAATCAGAGTGCTATAATGGTTGCTAATACTGATAGTGTTAAACGATTGAAACATATAGATATAAACTAGTTTTGAAATATATAAAAACAGAAGATCAGATTGCAGACATGTTTACGAAAGCATTAAACAAAAATTTGTTATCTAAGTTTATAAATTATAAGTGTGGTGTGTATGAAGACTGAGTTTGCTTCTGTTATAATTATGTATAGGTATTACTTTGAAGGGGGGTGTTGATACAATGTAATACCTAATGATAGTTTGGCTATCCGAGTGTTTATGAATGTATGGTTAAACTCTTTAGGTCTTCATAGGTTAAAGCATAGTCTATGTGTTATTACTCTCTGGTTATATTTAAATAAAATAGAACTGTACTCGTTTTGTTTTACACTACACTGCAATAAATGACTCTGTTGGTTTTATCAAAAAACCTTTTGTTTTACTTCATTTTCCTTGTTTGTCCGACTAGGGATAGGTAGGAATCACTAATAACATCTCATATCCCTACAACTGGTGTAGCAGACGTGCTCAGGAGATCCTAGGACCGTCTGCTACATTACAATGTGATCAGCATAACACTTTATTATTATCAGAAAAGAAAAAGAAACGTTACTATAGCTTGAGCGACTACTTAAACGATAATTTTGCCAAAGGGGTTTGGGTAAAATTGGCGTCGTTTTGAAGTTGAGCGGCCAGTAATGAAACTTGGATATTATGAAAGAACAGAATAAAGCGATCAAAAGTTATTATGGATACATTTCTCTAAACCATATCGGAACGGAGATATTTGCTTTTGTAATGCTCATTAAAATCGAAGAAGTTATTTATATTCTACTGCACTCTTTTATTTTTCTGCCGTATTTTTTAAGAATTCCAAATAAAATAAATCAAATACAATGACGTAGATGAATGGACCGCTGAATGCTGAAGTTCATGGGCTGGATGACTTTCCTATTTTAAGTGCCGATGATTTAATTATCTATGCACTTGGAACGTATCAAGTACAACAAGCTCGTAACTACTACGGAGAACATGTACAATGTGACGGCTCATATTATGTGATTGAAGTATGCAGAGAACCCAATATTAATCATTTTTCGGCGGAAACCTTAAACTGGATTGATTCGTGGCTTCTTAGAAGCAGGATCTAATCCAGACATTCATCTAGACTGATATATTACGTGTATATTCTCGTAGAAAGAGCTACACAAGGGCTGGATGCAATATTGGGCCACTATTGCTCATGTATTATTGGGAAACGGACCTTAGGCTGCTGTTCGCATGTAATGTCCATTATATGGTACATGGGATGGGGTAGATATCAAAATAATCTGAATGCGCCGGCACAATTTTTAGATACGATTATTCGAGACACTGAGAACGAAATTCACGAAGAGAGTTAAAAATTGTGTTTTTATGTATCATGTATTAAAATGCAATAAAGTATAATAATGTTCCATTTTCCAAGACCCAATACTAACGTCACATTGATAGATGGTCGTAAAACCAAACTTCTAAAAACATAAATAAGATTTCTTTAGGCAGGACAGTAATTGGAGTAAGTATTTATATAGACGACATTTTTAAAATCTTCAAATGTAAATATCTCATCTTCGATATTACTTAGGACAAAAATAATTGAACATATATGTGTACTTAACACAGCACAACAAAGTAACATAAAAATGATAGGTGGTCGCTGAAAAAAAAAATGACGCCACTAGTCCATACAAAGTTACACAAACCCCTTTAAGACCGCACAGAGACATCAAGTAATACCATAATTATGCATGTATTTGTAAATAATTAATCTGTTAAAGTATAGTAATAATTATAGGAATGACATTGAAATAATTTAATTGTTTTTAATAAATAAATAATTAATTTTTATTATTATAAAATAAATAAAATAAAAACAAAATTCGTTTATTTCAGGTCTTTAACCCATATAAAATTAAAAAGAAATTTTAAAATTGCCATGCTTGCACTATACATGTTACATGCTATTATAGATTACTAAAACATACAAAATAATTACAGAAATTGAAATTGAATTTATAAGTCAAATACAAAATATTCAAAAATGTCAAAAAATAAATAAAAATGACACAAAACGTCAAAAATAAAATTAAAAATAAAATGTCACAAATATGTCCAAAGAAAATTTACAAATTTAATGAAAGTCAAAGATATATCCAGTGGTGGACATATAATTAGAAACACCAAGTGTGACTTTTATTTTTAGTACAAATTACCTTGATAATAATTAATGTTTTACGTATCATAGAGGGCTTGCACCTATTTATCTATAATGTATCCACATCATGAAGTATTACTATGTCAGTTATGGAAATATCATACAGCCGTTTATGTCAAAACTGGTATAGTTTATAAAATAAAATGAAGCAGCATACCGTACTAAGGTGGACAACTAATTAGAAACAGAAAAAAAACATAAGCATAAATATGAACAAAGGTAACGAAAAAATGAATAATCAAGTTATATTGTAAAAACGTTTTATAATAAACAATTAATGTTTGGTTGCGTAGCTTCTGCTGTCGATTACAGCTCTACAACGACGTGGCATTGATTCTATCAATGTTTCATACATTTCTAGGGAATTTTTCCCCAACTTCTACAAATGCGTCTTAAACTTGTTGTAGTATGATGCTTGCAGACCACTCTAACACCGACACTAATTAGTCTCTTAGAAATGCTTTAACGTTGTTTGGATTATTGTAGTGTCGGTGTTAGAGTGGTCTGCAAATAGTCCAGATTTGAATCAAATCTAAGTTTGTGGTACATTGTAAAGAAAACATTGTCCAATAAACATATCACTATTATCGTACTACTACTAGTATCATACCACAACAAAGGACAATGGGACAAAACGTCCCCAGTACTGTAGCACTTTCTTACCTATTGCATATGAAAGACCTTATTAATCTCTTAATTTTATTGTATGACAGCGCATCTGTAAAATGTATAGTTTAAAAGTTATTTAATGTGAAAGTAACATAAAAACTACCTTAAAAATGCTTATATTGTTACTTCAATATGAATATAATTGTTTTAGTTAGTGATAAGGGGTTATTTGAAGAGCTCCAAAGCTAGTGTAACAATAGTTCAATGTGGAAAAGAGAGAACGAGAGGCGCACGCGTCCGGAGGCGAGACGCGGCGCGTCCCGAGGCAGAGCGGTTCGGTAGTTACCATTTTCAAACATAACATCACGCAAATAGGGTTGACATTACCTGCGTATTGTATCCACACAAACGAGCAGAGCCTAAACGCCATCCAAGCGTACAGCTAAGGAGTGGGATTCCCTGCCGGAGTCTTTGTTTCCTGATAGCCACAACTTTGGGGTCTTTAAGTCAAGAGTGAATAGGTTAATTCTAGGCAAGCGTGCTTCACCGTCGACCACATCATCGCTTACCATCAGGCGAGATAGAGGTCAAACGCGAGAAGACGGACAAAAAAAAAACCTACCTCGGTGTCGGGAGGCACTTAGCGAATATCGTTGGGCCAGCCAGGGATGAAGTAATAATTATCGAAAGTAAAAATGCAGGATGGAAAATAAACTGATTTTTATTTATAACCTTCTCCAGAAAAATAGAGAATCATAATTATAATACTCATTTCGGTATTATTTTTGATTCATTGACTTTATAAACAGTTCATTTTGAATATAATGATTCATTCTTTAAGTAAGTACAGCATTCACTTTTCAGCCAATAATTGATTTAAAATGAGGAAATAATAAAAATTTTAATATCTTTTTTTTTTTCAAACCGATTTCACTCATTCTCGACTATTCATTCTTCCGTTCATTCAATCAAACTCACTCTATAGCGCTACAAGGGTGGGGACGGAGTCCATACATTTTGTCCCATTGTCCTTTAAGACGCATTTGTAGATGCTTGGAGACAAATTCTCTGGAAATGTATGAAACATTGATAGAATCAATGCCACGTGGTTGTAGAGCTGTAATCGACAGCAGAGGCTTCCCAACCAAACATTAATTGTTTATTATAAAACGTTTTTACAATTTAACTTCATTATTTATTGTTTCGTTACCTTTGTTCATATTTATGCTAATGTATTTTTTCTGTTTCTAATTAGTTGTCCACCTTAGTACTACGTTGTGCTGCTTCATTTTATTTTATAAACTATACCAGTTTTTACATAAACGGCTGTATGATATTTCCAAAACTGACATAGTAATACTTCATGATGTGGATACATTATAGATAAATAGGTATAAGCCCTCTATGATACGTAAAACATTAATTATCAAGTTAATTTGTACTAAAAATAAAAGTCACACTTGGTGTTTCTAATTATATGTCCACCACTGTATATGTGCAGGCGCTGGCATGCAGCTGCAGCCATCTCCGCAAGAAAGGTGAATCCCACCGCTCGGACAACACGCTCAGGATCCCGTTCGAGCTGCCCCTACAGCGACGCATAAGCGATGCACTCCTTTTCCGGATTATTCCGTAGAAGTCATCGGTAGTAGCATCAGCGAACATCGCCGATGCGCTACAAAACCGGGGCCGCCCCAACAGAATTCTGAACGCGTTGTTGTACTGGACACGAAGCGCGTTGTACGCCCGCTGAGTGAAGTTGGTCCACAGGCTGCACGTGTAAAAAGTCTGGCAGTATGCCTTGAACAAGGTTATTTTTACCTGTGAAGAACAACGTGCAAACCTGCGAGCCAGCATGTTGCACCGGACAGACAACGCCCTTCGCTCCCTCTCGATGTCCGCATTGTCAGACAGATCATCAGAGACCCAGTGACCCAGATATTTGAATCGATCTACTCTATTCAAATGTGACTCGCAAAGAGTGACAGGTGGTCTAGTTAAGTAGCTTTTAGTACCAACTTTGAAGATCATGTATTCACTCTTCTTTGGGTTATATGTGAGCCCATGGGTCTCCTCCGCGTAGGTCTCACAAATATTCAAAAGCCTGCGCATCGCAGAAAGAGACGGGCTCAGCAACACCATGTCATCCGCGTAACTTATGTTGTTTATACACACCCCATCAACGGAACAACCGACCTTAGTGCTGCTGAGCCCCTCGATCAACTGGTTCATATACAGGTTGAAGAGACGCGGGGAGGTTATTCCCCCCTGCCTCACCCCACAATCCAACCCTTATATGTCCGAATGCGACCCTGCCCATCTGACACTATTTTGCTGGTGACTATACCAATATTCAAATAGTGCTATAATGTCATGTGACAACTTCGTCTCGCATCGCAACTTACGCCATAACTTGTCATAATTTACTGTATCGAATGCTTTTGACAGATCTAAGTAGCAAGCATATACAGGCGTATTCCTGTCTGTGTAGTACTGAACAGTCTGCTTGAGACAGAGGATAGCACTCTCAGTTGAAAGGCCAGGCCTAAAGCCAAATTGGGCGTTCGTTCAGAAGTAGGTGCTCTTCCAACTGTTGGTCAAGCAAACTATCCAGTACCTTACTTATGACTGTTGCTAGCGAGATGGGTCTATAATTTGAAATGTCAGAAGAATCACCAGTTTTATTTTTAACAATAGGAACTACTACGGAGTACATTAAGTCATCAGGCAAGTAACTGTGACCCACACATAAGCTGTAGAACATAGCGAGAACTCTCGGTAGATTAGATGTACACCCGCGTACTTCAGATGCTCGATGCTGAGCCCATTGTGACCCGGAGACTTACCTCTAACCATTCGCTTTATAACAGAGGCCACATCTTTAGCGGTGAATCTAACGGCAACGTCGCCGGGGCGATCCACAGCGGCGAGCACCTGCGACGCGGGCCCGAGCGGGGATTCGACCTTGAAGTGACGCTGAAAGGCACATGCTATGTCCCGGGGCTCATGCGCACCCCCGACACTCACAGGGCGGCTCGACACAGCATTCATGTTTCTTGTATTTTTCCAGAAATTGCTAAAGTCGTTATTAGCATGATGCTCAGCAATAATATTCATTTTAATTTGTAGTTCATTATTTTGGCAATATTTCAATTTAGATTTAAATATTTTCCTGGATTCACACATGTCTCTGTACACAGGTCCAAAACTAGGTTTACCATTGTTTATCCATGTCTGAAAACAAAGTCGCGCCCTCCTGTGAGCATCACTGACAAACTTATTCCAGCCCGGTACATGTCTATGCTTCTTACGTATAGGTATATGTTTCTTACAGCTACGCTTAGCGGCTACAGTCAAAACATTTACAATAGTCTTGTACATTTTATTTATTATTAATTTGTGGGACTCATTATCACACATTTGATCCGCACAATAAGTAAACTCTGATGGGAAATCTATCTGCTTTAGTTCTGAGTTACAATAATTTAAATACATTTCGATTTGTTCATTGTTTCTAATACCCCAATTTATTTGATTAAGTGTTGACGTAGTTATCTGACTTTTAGGTAAAATTACATTTAATTTTTTTTTTTTATTTATTTATTTATTTCACATGTTTCCCTTGCCATTACAGATAGTAAATCTAATGCGACAAGGTAACTTAAAAACTTAAAATATACTTAACTTATTACACTCCACCAGTAAAGGGAAATGATCAGACCAATAGGTATCGTGCAGAATAGACACGTCAACAACCGTACGTCTAGCTGAACCCGTTACCACGCAGTGGTCGAGCCAGCGGTGGCACCCGTGCGCCTCACTAATAAACGTTAACGCGTCGGGAGGTAATATTTCCATGTCCACACACGACCACATCTGTTCGGTACAAAACGTTAATAATTCACAAGAAAACAGCTCACCTGGGTGCGCGTTGAAGTCCCCCAGAATAAATACAGTTTCCACTTCTTTACTCTCGATTATGGCATGTAACTCACTCAAACACTCGGTGAACTCGGTCAAATTATCAATAGAATCAGTTGGCATGTACACTGTTATAACTAAAACCGACCTGTCGTTAAGCACTATCTTGATCGCGGCGAGTCGTACACTTCTACACACAATAACTGATACCGACGGAAAAGCAGACTTTCTCCACAGCAGGGCCACCCCGCCGTATGGTCTCCCTCTAACAATTCCAACAGACGTATCCACAGCTGAATTACCGGTGTATGAAAATGAGTCATCGATGGTTCCCAGGAACGGTATATCGTGCGGAAGCAGCCAGGTCTCTTGAAGCGCAACAATGTCAGCTGATCGACACAAGTTTCTCACACAATCAACAGAACGAGTGACGCTTTTACAATTGAAGCTTACAAACTTAGACGTGTTTTTATTAACATCCATTAGTGGTAGGTTTCTTAGTAGCCAACTCCCGATAGGTACGCTCCGCCGCGTTTCGACTAAAGTCCACATAACGGCGGTATAGTATCCCATTGGGCCAAAAATCATCATTTAAAAACATATTAATTTTATATTTTGGGACATAAACAATGTATGCATTGTAAACCTTCGCAGTCTTCATATTCATTTTTTCTAAATGGACATCTAAGTTAGTCTTGTTGTTTATACAGCGTGTCCCAGAAAGTAGTGTCAAGCGGAAGTCCAGAGGTAGAACATCCTTTTAGGTACCCAAATCACCCCCATGTATGTTCCGCGATTTTTTGTAGTTTTCGAGTTATCAATGTTTTTCATGTTTTTTAATCAAACTCTGACTATAACGACATTTTTGATCATTGTGACGTGAATAGTTGAGATACATGAGTGTTTTTTTTTTCTAAATAAGCTGATTAGTGACCTTTTCGAATGCATAAACATTTGTAACCATAAATGTAACAAACGCGTTACAAAAAAATATTGAATTCTCATAAAGTTAAAATCCTGCATGTTTCCTACATCTTTGTGGGTGATTTAAAAATAAATCTCCCTAAACTTTTTTCGTCAGATGTATTTTAAAAACTTATCCATTTTATCAGCTATTTACCCTGTAAGTTTCATCGAGCTATCTCTACGACATCACAATAAAAATTTCATTCAAAGCATACAATATCGAAAATTCCAGTTATAAAAGGGTGAATGAAAAATTGATTAAAACTAACTAATAACTTCTTTTTTAGTAACCCTCGACGTAAAAAGAGGGGTGTTATAAGTTTAACGTGTATGTCTGTGTGTCTGTCTGTGGCATCGTAGCTCCTAAACGGATTTTAATGTAGTTTTTTCTTTTGTTTGAAAGGTGACTTTATCGAGAGTGTTCTTAGCTATAATTCAAGAAAATCTGTTCAGCCGATTGAAGATCATCAGCTCTTTTCTGGTTGTCGAAGGGATATGAGCAACTTCGACTGGTCTGATCGTTACGAAATTTACTATCCTGTGACTTCAATGATATTGATGACATGTGACAAGAAGGAGGTCATTACAACTTTTCATAAACTTAAAGAATCAATATGCACACAATACCTCTGCTGTAAGTTGGGTATCATGCTGTTTCAGATGGTGCTTGAGTATCAGGTCAAGGTTATCATGTTATTGTAATACGAGTATCATTGAAGTCACAGGATTGTAAATTTCGAATCGATCAGACCAGTAGAAGTTGCTCATATCCCTTCAACAACCAGAAAAGAGCTGATGATCTTCAAACGGCTGAACAAATTTTCTTGAATCATAGCTAAGAACACTCTCAATAAAGTCACCTTTCAAACAAAAGAAAAAACTACATTAAAATCCGTTTAGGAGCTACGATGCCACAGACAGACACACAGTCACACACGTTAAACTTATAACACCCCTCTTTTTACGTCGAGGGTTACTAAAAAGAAGTTATTAGTTAGTTTTAATCAATTTTTCATTCACCCTTTTACAACTGGAATTTTCGATATTGTAAGCTTTGAATGAAATTTTTATTGTGATGTCGTAGAGATAGCTCGATGAAACTTACAGGGTAAATAGCTGATAAAATGGATAAGTTTTTAAAATACATCTGACGAAAAAAGTTTAGGGAGATTTATTTTTAAATCACCCACAAAGATGTAGGAAACATGCAGGATTTTAACTTTATGAGAATTCAATATTTTTTTGTAACGCGTTCGTTACATCTATGGTTACAAATGTTTATGCATTCGAAAGGGTCACTAATCAGCTTATTTAGAAAAAAAAAAAATACTCACGTATCTCAACTATTCACGTCACTATGATCAAAAATGTCGTTATAGTCAGAGTTTGATTAAAAAATATGAAAAACATTGATAACTCGAAAACTACAAAAAATCGCGGAACATACATGGGGGTGATTTGGGTACCTAAAAGGATGTTCTACCTCTGGACTTCCGCTTGACACTACTTTCTGGGACACGCTGTATATGCCTTGATGTCACATATAGACGTTTCGGTTGACACGTTGTAGATATAAATCGCAGTTTTAATATCCGCTGCCTTAAAGTTGGTATTTGCGTCCACAATAGCTTTGCCCGTTTTGCCCAAAAAACGATTTCTAAATCGCTTCTTTTGAACGAGCTTCCATTCTTCAGTCGGTTCTTGGATTTTTGTTTCTCCACTCTGCATAACATCCGCAAAAGTTTTACTTTGCCGCTCACCATCCGCCCGAGCGGTGTGTGGCGCATGGACGGCGGCAACCGGTTTAATAGCAAGCTCATGACTCACCACTGTTCGTGGTGTGCAAACGCTAACCTCCTCGCTTCTTTGCGGCGACGACGAAAATTCATCCGTTACATTACGCGTAATTTCTAATGGACTACCCTCGCTAGTAACAACCAATGGCTGCTTTTTTAGAGCTGTACCCCAAGTGTGAGTTCTGTAGTTTTCTACACGTTTTCGTAACTATTCCGTCAATCGAGGTTACTATAAACTATCCTTCGAATCGTAACGTGCGAGTCTCATTACTTTTACAGTTTACTGTGTAGTTTCCTCACTGCCTTTACTGTGCCTTTTCTACAGCCTCGATCGTTAAGGACATCACTAGGCCTGTTTTTGTAAGTTTATACTACGACCTATTTAAACAGACAACTTTGGTAAAGCATGTTAAACATAAAAGAATGCTACTTAATTTAGCCACACTATAAGTTCATCATTCAAATTGTCTCTTCCCACAAAAGACCATAGAGGTTATAGTTTATCGACCATGCATAAAGTGAAATTCCGTATAGCAATTCCAAGAATTATGTAACTTATTAATTCGCAACCTAGATACCCAAATACACGTTATTAATAATAATTGTGCAGTGTACAGTTTTCGTTACAAATGAGAAGTACCGACTATCAATACATAATAGAATAATAATTGTGAACGGGGTGGAAACGTTAAGGGACACTAGGCGATTATTTAAGTATTGAAAAATGTAAGGCTAATATCAAATCTAAGTTGTCAAAGGAACAAAATGACACTACAATCTTTTTTTTAATTTAATCGCTTTATGACCAAAATTTTATTTTTACTTCGCCCATACATTATGCGCAAAATACGGTTTTTATGGGATTATTCGGCCAAAACAAAGTTATTTAAAACAAAACTCGTATCGAAACTTAGTTGCTTACTGCATAAAGCGACATTAATATTTTTTCAAAATAAAACCTTACACCAAATAAATGTAATTTTTTCGCCCTCCCACATTTTTTAGCATTTTATTTTCTTTTGTTTTAAAAAGGCATTGGTGAAGTTTTATTAATTTAGTTACCAAGTTCCAATATCAGTTCAAAGTTTAACGATGTTACATTTTTAATTATGGAATAATCGTTCAAACAGATCGCTTTTCGTACTTAAGGCATGGGCGCAGTGTAAATAAAATTTTGAACCTAATAGCGATTTAATTTCGTTAAGATATTTATGTCATTTTATTTCGTAGGCAAGCTAGTTTTAATATTAGCTGACAGTATGGCAATATCTGTAAAAATAACAAATTAATTTGCCTGTTGACACTTAACGTTTCCAGCCTGTATACATGTTTCTATGCTAAATTAAAGATGTTAAAAACATTATTGGCTTCATTATAATAGCTTGAAGTATGGCGTCTTCCTTTAGGCCCGGCGCAGACGACGGACTTTTTGTCCGGCGGATTACCACGGACAAGAATGAAAGTAGTTGGTAGTTGTTGCCATCGCAGACACAAGAGTTCTAACGACAACTACAGACAAAATTACCGTCGTGTGCGTTGAGTCCGTGTTAAATTTCGCAACCGGCAAAGACTACCAACCACGTCAATTACTGTCCGTCGGACAAAGAGTCCGTCGTCTGCGCCGGGCCTTATCATCATTTATAATTTTCTAACTTATAAATATAGAAGTCAAGAGTCAAACTAATCTGCCTGTGACAAACGACGAAATCTGACGTTTTTCTATATTTAACTACTGAACCCTAAAAATCTCAACCAAAAATATTCTAGATGACTGTCAAACAAATACGTCATTCGCTGTCACAGAATGCTAATTATTATGAAATCTTAGTAATTACTAAGAAATTATCTTTTGGAGCTTATCATTAATACTTGAGGTATATTTTAACGGTGAATGTTAAGAAGAAGGCTGATTTGCAATTTTGGTGTTCTTCCGCAAAAGAGCGTAAAATCAAACTGATATGATATCCCTATCAGGATCATGGACGTACAAATCAGGATGAATGGAAGATGGATCCATATGCATTTAAATGTGGGCGAGGAGGACTGGAAACATGCAATCTCCTTGTCCCTAGTAAAGATGTAACAAAGACGAGCGCAGTGATGTTGAGTGCAGAATTAGGTGTAGTGGTGTAACTTAAGAAACCTGTTAGATCCAGCATGCAGTGGACTTCAATAGTCTATAAGTTACATTTGAAGCCTGCCTAGAAATGCTTTTATTTTATATTGTTGTTTGTACCTATCTTTTGCATTTCGATGTAACTATAGGAATGAAACTAGAATAATATGGGATTAAGAATTTACTTGATTGTATCATAAAGACATGTGTAAGCTATTGTTAAATAATGAAGGAATTGTTTACATGATTATGTATTATTTCACAGTGTAGCCATGTTCCCAAAAGTACTCATAATTTAACTCTTTATATTTTATTTGATTATTACTTTTCATAAGTTGCTCAATTGACTCGCGCCGTCCGACAACGCTCACTTGTCGAACGGTGAGTCACAGGTCTTCATGCATTGGGAACATGGCAGTCTAGTGCATTCGCTCGTCGAGTAAAGACGCGGTACTAAGTTTATTTAGTTTAAATACTTTCTGTATTCTGAGGTTTAAATGTAAAATTGTGATTTGATATAAATAAAGAGATAATTGTGATTCGTAAAATATTAAGCGGCAGTTTTAATTCTAACCTCAACGGTCGTTTATAGTTCAGAATTGGGATAACTACGCCTAACAGAAAGTTACAGTTTAAAGTTAACCATGGAACAAGAAAAAAGGAAAAGAAGCAGGCAATTGATTACTCCGGAGTTCTCTGCTGGTGCGAGATGTGCCTTGCGCAGTCGTAGCGGTACAAGATGCGGCCGCCGCGATACGAGAAGAAGTCGTAGTGGCGCGAGAAGCACTCGCAGCGGTACGAGACGCAACCGGGCTGGCACGTCACGGTCTCGGAGTGGCGCGAGACGTAGCCGCAATGGCACACGAGCCAGTGCAAGGGAATCTCGCGGCGGAGCGAGACGATCCCGCAGTGGCACGAGGCGGTCCCGTGGCGGTGCGAGGCGGTCCCGTAGCGGTGCGGGGCGATCCCGCAGTGGTGCGAGGCGGTCCCGCAGCAGTGCGGTGCGGTCACGCGGCCGTGCGGGGCGGTCCCGAGTTGGTGCGAGGCGGTCCCGCAGCGGTGCGAGGCGGTCCCGCAGCGGTGCGAGGCGGTCCTGTGGCGATGCGAGGCAGTCCCGCGGCGATGCAAGATGCAGTCGCAGTGGTGCGAGGCGGTCCCGCGGTGGTGCGAGGCGGTCCCGCAGCGGTGCGAGGCGGTCCTGTGGCGGTGCGAGGCAGTCCCGCGGCGATGCAAGATGCAGTCGCAGTGGTGCGAGGCGCAACCGCAGCGGTACGAGCCGTAGCTGTCGCGGCGCGAGTGGCATCAAAGCAAAGGATAGCGATGCACCGCTTCTCCAAGGTAACGATGTTACCAAGCAGGTGAGTGGAATAGATGTTAAGAATGACACACCTGTGACAAATCCCGCAGACACTAATATTTTGTTCACTCAAATGTTCAAAGACTTTCTACAGACCATGAAAACGGATAGAATCAACGAACGATTTCCTGTTTTAAATGTAATCCCCGAATTTGACCCATCTAAACGCAACCAAACCATAGAAATTTGGTTGTCGAAAGTAATGAATGTGCACAGATCTATAATTGGTCACAAAGGCAAACAATACATTATGCCTTACTAAAACTTGGAGGTTTTGCTCAAAAATGGAATCAAGGTCTTCCAAGCGTTATGTTTTCCTGGTCTGAGTGGCAAAATAAATTACGTTCAGCTTTTCCAAGTGATGAAAATTACGCCCAATTGTTGTCAGATATGCTTGCTTGCAAAGCTCGTTTTGGTGATCCATTAGAAGAATATTTTTATGATAAATTAGTGTTATTGAACCGCTGTAATATAACCGGCAAGAATGCTATAGATTGCATATTATTTGGTATTGAAGATCGGTCTATAAGGACAAGTGCGGAAGCAGCACAGTATTCTGATCTTCATAAATTGCTTGTTTATTTGAAAGGGGTTAAAATTAACAAAAGAACTGAAAAACCCGTTGACAAGACGACGCGGCCAGCAAGCGTGTCTGACAACAGATATAATAAAAGTAACAGAATTAGAAGTAACAACACTGATTTTACTGCTAAATGTTACAATTGTGGTGAAGAAGGTCATCCGTATTATAAATGTAAACAAACAATCAAACGGTGTACCGCGTGCAATAAAGCAGGGCACCTGGATAGTACTTGTCCTGCTAAAAAGGAATCCACCCCTAAAACCGTTTTACAAATTTCCAGAGACCAAGATAATGATATAAAATATTTCAAGTCCGCTATTGTTAATGGTGTAACTCTTGACTGTTTCATAGACTTTGGAAGGGGTCTACCTTTTATAGCAGAACTTTTTACGTCATAATATTGTTTTGCATAACAACGGATAGCATAAACTTCATTTCGCAGAAAATCATTTCGCATACACTCAGTTGTCATACATTCAAAACTCATAATTTTGTTAGTCAGAATCATCTTTAGGCATAATGTTTATATCCATAATAATTAAAAAGCAGAAACATCATATCGCAGAAAATTCACAGTCAGAATCGTCTTTTGGCATACATTTTATATCGATAGTCATTAAAAGGCAGAACTGATTTTTTTCGCCACACACATGCGACGATAACGTTAATTGCTACCTCTTTCTGATCAGGCGTTAATGAAATCATTTATTTTTAGTTTTACAGTGGGAGGTAGTTTTTATTAGTTCCTTGTCAAATCGTTTTATTGTGTTGATCAAAACCAAGTTAAAGTATATTAATATTAAAGCAGGCATGCAAAATGCAGCATGCATGCAGCATGCAAGCAGGCATGCAACATGCAGCAGGCATGCAGCATGCAAGCAGGCATGCAACATGCAGCAAGCATTGTTTCTGTCACGGCTCCGGCGCTGCGGGGTTTGGGCGGCGCCACGCGAGTTTATCGTCACAGATGGTTTTAACGCTCACCACCTGCTCCTCAGCTCGCGGGCCGCCCTACCCCTCCGCGCCTACGCGGGTTTAAATTACACTCTAGGGGTAGGGCAGACAAGACTGCGTAAAGTCGGTTTCGCAGCGATTCGTTTCTGTCACAAAATTTTGCAGCACAACGTATTGACTTTTTATGACACAAAGGAGGTGGCCAACATCTGCCCCAGATAGTCGATAACACACTTTTATTTGAAACTGAACTTGTACAAAGTAAAGTAATCAATGATAAAACGTTCTTTACATATTATTGTAAGACCTATTTTTCATTTTTTCTGTACAGGTCCTGGAAATTATGATGAAGATAATAAGATAGTATATTGATATTTTCCGCCCGTCGGCCATTATGCATTATTGATGGATGACATTTGAATTTCTTTTAAACTCTAAGGGCTGTTCATTTTGTGATAATCGATTTCAGTAAAAAAATCGTTATGCCTATAGTACAATTCACATGGATCGATAACATTCAAATAAACGTAAATAAGCCATTTAATATACCTATTATTATTAATATTTTTCGTATTTTGTTATTAATTAAATTGACAAATAATAATTTAAGTACCTACCTAATAACTCAGGATTATTAAGTACATTTAATGTCGTTTAATTTTTCACAGTTTAAGATGTTTATTTTTTTCTTTCAAAAATTACTTAGGATGACAAGCTTTTTAAAAATACGTTTCCCCTTTTCATTTAAATACGTTATTTATCGTGAGCGCGTTTACAAACACAAATAGTCATTTGCAAAAACACCAAACTCGGAAACCATTATGTGTCTGTAGACCATACAGATATTTGATCAGTCCGGGAATCAAATAATCAAACCCGCGACACGTAACTCCCCAAAAGACCGCTCAACCGCTGCGCCAACCACAATATTATTTTTTCTCTCATAAATAGACTTTATCGAAAGGAACACAAACAACTATTCAAGATGCCACTACTTACCCAGGTTCTCAAGCTACAGTTTTGCTTAGTTTGGGAACTACTGACAAAACCTTTAAGGATAAAATAACTAGTGACTTGTATTAGAATATTAAAATAAGTTTATGAAAACTGCAACGGTACCTACTTTGTAACTTGTAATAGAAAAATTAAACAATTATCGTTGTTATTAATTAATCAATTAACTACATAGAACAATCGATTTACACGTTTGCGACCGGGCGAGCCCAGCACTAATAATTACCTTCTGACAGTGAAAATGTCATAAGAATAAAAAAGGTTTAAAAAAAGAAAAAAAATGTAAATGGCCAGCATGATTTCGGCGGGCTGACTTAAAGGTTGGTTGTAATACAGTTCAATAATACTTGTTATCTCTGTTATATAAAAAAACAGTACTAAATATCTGTGTAGCCTAGTATTTTTGTACTAGCTACCGATTAGTACCACTGACGAGGTGACAAGTTATCTGATCATTTTATATGGATGAATATTTTAAAACTTTTAATCATACAATATTCGTATTTCATTACAATTACGATATTCTATTAATTTGTGAACTACTGTGATGTATATTTTCTTATTTATTGAATCTTTAAACGTTTATTTCGAAAAATGATATCAATGTACTTATCCGAAAAAATAACCGTGACACAGATTACGTGACCAAATAAGGAGACATACATTTTTATACATATTGCTTCTTATGAACCTTGGTAGGTTATACAGGGTGATAATTTGAGATGGGGCATGAAGGGCAGCTACCTTAACCATTGTAGCTATAGGAAAACGTTCTTAGGAGACCACCCTTAACTTTTAGAATAATTATTATCAGCATTCACAGATTTTGAAAAATATGTACAGTCAGCGAGAAAAGGGGCAGTTTTCAGAAAACATTTTTATGATGCCAATCGATCCTATCTCTCGTAAGGATCAAAAGTCTCTTCCGGAGCAATTGAGGTTGGAGTACAAGAAATCGCAAAAAAAAAAACTATTTGAGATAGGGTAGTTATAAGGGCAGCTACCTTATTCGTTGTGGCTACAGGAAAATGTTGATAGGAGACTGTCCATAATTTTTGACATTATTTCGAACTGCATTCAAAGTTATTGAAAAAAAAAATATTGGTACAGTCAGCAAATAAATTGTCAGTTCTCACAAAATATTTTTATGGTGCCAATCGATCAATTTTCTTAGAAAGATCAAAATACTCTTCCGGACTCACTGATATTAGAGTACTAGAACGTCAGAAATCATCATTAGAGATGGAACAAATCATTGGTAGCAGTGAAAAATCATATGATTTAGTTTTCATATGTCATCACTGCTATTGTCATTTGAAATCACAGCGATAATGATTTGTCACCAATATGCGAATGAAATCGCGCAGAGCGATCGCGGCGCACCGATGATGCACGACAATCTACGAGCGCGAGCAACGAGGAGTGAGCGGGACGCCCGACGCATTATCCCTGCGTGCGAGTAGTGCGTCCGATTGACCTGCGACCCGCGTCGCAATCAATGTTTACATTCTAAATTATACATTAAGTCGATTATTATAAGGTCGTGATTGAATTTCAATTTTATTTGACCTTTCATATGATTTTTAGCGGAAGGAACAAACGAAATAAAATGACATTTCACCTGTGCGGGCGGACATCCTCAGTCTTAATATAGCAGAAGCGCGTGCCTGTTGTCGTATGACATATATTGCGACTCGCGGCGTATTTTGCGATATTTTTGAAAGTTTTTATTTGTACTTATTACTATTTTGTAGGCATTAATTAAGTTTCTTAAGGATTTTTTGTTTAGGATTAACGTGGTGGTGGGCAAACGTGTCCTGTTACATCATATTCATTATTCAATTACTATGTCATTTCATTTCGTTATTTTCAATGATAAATAGCAGAAAATCATTCATAGGGAAAAATAGCAGGTGTGAAAAATAGCAGGTGATTTCACTGTGATTAAAAAAATCATATGATCATATGATCATGATTTCTAAATACCAATCATTTCCATCTCTAATCATCATCATCAAAGTTACATTCATACCGAAATAAAACCCATATCTATGAATGCACTTCCAAATATTTCTGACGTTTCTAGTACTCCAACCTCAAATGGTCCGGAAGAGTGTTTTGATCCATAAGGGAAATAGGATCGATTGGCATCATAAAAATGTTTTCTGAAAACTGCCCCTTTTCTCGCTGACTGTACATTTTTTTCAAAATCTGTGATTGCAAATAGAAATTATTCCAAAAGTTAGGGTTGGTCTCATAAGAACGTTTTCTTGTAGCTACAATGGTTAAGGTAGCTGCGCTTCATGCCCCATCTCAAATTACCACCCTGTATATATTTTTAGACTATTTAGGTACATCTTTTTAGCAAGGTTATATGTCGTCAGTAAGAATGAGACAAAAACATCGTTATTTAACAGGGCGTTGTGTCAACCGCGTCGTGAATGTTATTTATACTAACAGATAACAGTTACTGTAAGGAACAAATGTTATCTGGTATTTTAAATACCTGTTATTTTTATATTTTTTATCTATGTCATCTGTGTGTATCTATTCCTCATTTTCTATAACGTTAGATATAATTTGAATTGAAAACTGATTTTCACAGCTTTCATTATGGACTAAATCATTTTGAATTGTGTCAATTGTGCTTTAGCTAGGTTCGATGAGAAACATGATTTTTCATTTTATTTATTTGGCTCACCAACAATTGAATATGTACAAAGATATGAGATACATTCAATGGACTTACAGACTAGTGTACCAATTTCTTACAGGTAAGCACAACATGCATTATACAGGGTGGTAATTTGAGATGGGGCATGAAGGGCAACTACCTTAAACATTGTAGTTACAGGAAAACGTCCTTAGAAGACCACCCTTAACTTTTGGGATAATTTAAATCGGCATTCACAGATTTTGAAAAAAAAGTACAGTCAGCGAGAAAAAGGGCTGTTTTCACAAAACTTTTTTATGATGCCAATCGATTCCATTTCCCATCAGGATCAAAAGACTCTTTCGGACTAACTGAGGTTGGAGTACTAGAAAAGTCAGAAATCGCAAAAAACTTATTTGAGATGGGGTAGTAATAGGGGCAGCTACCTTAATCGTTGTGGCTAGAGGAAAATGTTCTTAAGAGACTATCCATGTTTTTTGAAAATATTTCGAACTGCATTCACAGATTTTGAAAATAAAATAATTTATTTTTTGAGCCTTAACGTCACTTTTAACAAAATGTTGTTTTTCGTGATTTTTGACGTTTCTAGTACTTTTACCTCAGTAGGTCCGGAAGAGTATTTTGTTCCTTATGGGAAATAGGATCAATTGGCATCATAAAAGAGTTTTGTAAGAACTGACCATTTTTTTTCTGACTGTACCAATTTTTTTTTTTCAATATCTTTTTATGCAGTTCGAAATAATGTCAAAAACTATGGCCAGTCTCCTATCAAAATTTTCCTGTAGCGACAACGATTAAGGTAGCTGCCCTTATAACTAACCCATCTCAAATAGTTTCTTGTTATTTCTGACGTTTGTAGTACTCAAACCTCAGTTGGTCCGGAAGAGTTTTTTGATCCTTATGGGAAATGGGATCGATTGGCATCATAAAAAAGTTTTGTGAAAACAGCCATTTTTCTCGCTGACTGTACTTTTTTTTCAAAATCTGTGAATGCCGATTGAAATTATCCCAAAAGTTAGGGGTGGTCTTCTAAGAACGTTTTCCTGTAGCTACAATGGTTGAGGTAGTTGTCCTTCATGCCCCATTTCAAATTACCACCCTGTATATTTATCAAACGTGTTGAGTGCCTACTTAAAATTAAATTAATAATAATTTAGCCGATTATTGCAAATTGTAATACCATGGAATTCTGAGCGTCGGGATAACATATTGTGAAATACAGGTGATATAAAAATCTTTCAGCAGATATATGGTAGTAGTTGGTATTAAGTAGCAGTTTAGTATCAAAACGACTAAAAACTAATCGGGATAACTTGGAACATAGGTATAATACGTTTTCTGAAGGGTTTTAAACAATATTTATTTCAATGTTAACAATAAATAACACCTGACATTTAAGTTATAGTAGAGTAAGAAAAACTGCCCTTAAAAAAATACAGGACCTCTAGGCGCTTTTTGTTTCCATATTGTAAGTCTTGAGGTCAAAAGCTTTGAAATGAAGTAATTATTTTTTGTGTACATGTATTTCGATGGTGGGGTAACGGTCCCTTAAAAAGTTGGCCACCTCCTTTAATTTAATATTGAAAATGCTACCAATACATGCTATATTTAGAACATTCTATGTCACTTTTGCAGACCATTCGATTTTAAATACATTGCACGTAGGTTATCTAACCATTCGACAGCATATATTTACTTTATTTAAATTATCAGTTTTATTCCATATATTATAAGTTTTTGATGTTTTGAACACTAATTTTTACAAGAAGATACATCTATTTTAATTTTTGATGTTCAAATATGCACCCATACCAAATAATCGTATCTCTAAATAAATGTTATGCTAAACAAAATTATGCATAATATTAATTATGGCAAAGGTAATTATGCGAAACAAAATTCTGCCAAGATAAAAGTATGCCATTGTAAATTCGGACACGTAAATATTCTGCCAAACAAAAGTTATGCTAAATAATTTTTATGCCTTAAAAATATTCGATTAAATAAGATTATGCCATGTGAGTTATGCCAAATAAAAATCGGAGGATCAAGATTCTGCCAAATAGAAGGAACCCCTTTGGAAGTCAATGTTCTATGACAACAGAATCCACCGCTCGAAATTTAACTTCCTCTTGGTCAATGAAGGACTTACCTGTATTGAGAGGATTTGGCAATTCTGTAGTTCATTGTCTAGGAAAATCTGATCTAGAGGTTGAGCTTGATTCCGTAAAAGCGATAGTCCCCACGCTTGTCGTGGACGATCAATTACAAAGGTCACTAGGTAAGTTTTGCAAAACAGCTTTTATTTTTACAATCTTTCAAAATAATTTCCATGGCAGTATATGCACTTAGTCATGCGTAAAAACCAATCATCAAAAATGTCCTTCCACTTTGCATCTGGGAGTTCTGAGTAGGTCTGATCCCAAGCAGCCAAAAGCTCAGTATCTGTTTGAAATTTCCTTCCTTTCAACTGATCCTTAATGATTAGAAAAAGAAAAAAGTCACATGGAGTTAGGTATGAGCTGTACGCAGGATGTTCAAGAACTTTAACACCACTAGTATTCATAAATTCGACCGTATCACATGCTCGATGCGCGGGAGCGTTATCGTGATGAAAATGCCAAACGTCCATTCTCGAATTTATTCAAATTTCCTGAAGCTTTTGAAAAACTTTGGGCAAACATTCATTTATGTACCAGGAGGCGGTTACAGTACGCTGACTTTCCAATACAACTCGTTCCAAAATACCCCGCCGTGTAAAAAATACAGCGATCATCTTTTTCTTAACTGAACGTGATTTCCGCACCTGAACTGGAGTTTGCTCATTTTCAAAGAGCCAAACTTTATTCTTGGTTTTTGAAGGTACACCAAAATAATATAGCCAGGTTTCGTCACCAGTAACAATATTATTGATGATATTTGAAGTACCGTTTGCATACATTTTTAACATATTTTTACACCAGTTCACTCTAGCCTCCCTTTTTTCAATTTTGAGGTCGTGCGGCACCCTTAGCGCACAAACTTTTTTAACGCCAAGGTTATCGTGAAGAATTTTGTGTAAGCTTGGTGCACTTATCTGCAGAATCTCCTCTATCTGTTGATATGTTATACGTCGATCTTCCTTTAATAATTTTGACAGTTTCGCCACGTTTTCTAAGCCGGTAGCCTCAACGGAACGCCCTGATGTTTGAGCGTCATTAACATTAAAGTTACTACGTTCAAACTCACGATACCATCGGTAAACTGTTGTGTGATGTGGACACTTTTCCCCCAAAACAGTTTTCATTTCATCCACACACTCATCTACAGACAGCTTACGCAAAAAGTTGTAGCGCATAACAACGCGCAGCTCGTCACTAGACCACTCGCACATTTTATTTATTTAGAAAAATAATACTCAGCTAACTAAACAAATAATGTCGACTTATTGTATATGAACTGTCAAGATATTAACTGTAGTTTAAGAAAAAATATATTTAAAACTACCCTCCATTAGAAGAGCTCGTGTATTGCAAGACTTATCTAGTGACCTAGTATTGCAGGTCCCCTTACTTTTAGGCCAAACTTTTACCGAACAAGACCACGTTCTCGTTATCAAAACTAATGACATGCTTAGAATTACGGATAGAACTAAGACTAAGGCTAAAGGCTTTGTGTTACGTCTCTTATCCGATACTACAGTTCGGGAATATACAGGAGTTGAAGTTTTCTCTGAAAGGAAATATTCTGGCGACTTGCTTGTAGAACCCAGTTTATGTCATAAACCGAACGCAGAATATGAGGTTGTTCAGAGCCTAATTAAACTAACAAATGGACAAGGTCAGTTAGTACTTAAAGGCTTGAGTTCGTTAGCGTTTACGCTAAACCAAGGCGTGGCTATAGCACGCGCATTTCCATTTAATGAAATAACATCATATCACATTAATAGAATTATTGAGAACAATGACATGTTTCCTGATCCATCCATTGATAGTTCATTAGTAAAAGTAGAAGATTCACTAGTAGATGAAGATAAAAAGCTGTTACTTAGCCTATTGAATGAATACAGAGATTGCTTCGCATTTTCAATAAAAGAATTAGGCTGTGCTAAAGGGGTTCAAACTCAAACTCAAAACTCGTTTATTCAAAGTAGACTAGTATTACTTAGTTCTTTTTGAACGTCATATATACATAAGACTGCCCTCAAAGCGCCCACCCTTCATCGCTTCCTAGTGTTTATGCTGTGAAGAAACGGCGCAACAAACTCCCCAGCAACACAGTTCAGTCTGTCAAGTGAATAATTAAATGAGTCTATACACAAAAAAGTAAAATATTAATTACATTGATTAATATTAATTATGCAAGTTGATGATGGTAAACAAAATATTTACCTAGAACAATTCTGGATGAATTGAAAACAAAAGTAAAAGCATCTAAATATAGATAATTCAACATAATATAAACATACAATTATATACCTACACTCAATATATATAGACTCTATATATTCCAATACATCTCTGTCACTGTCCATGACTGTACTCCAATAGTGCAGCCGTGGATAGTTCCCGGTTGGTGCCCCATCCCATTTTAGATTAAAGTTCTCAAAAGGGCCTCTGCGCGTTGGACCTGTGTCCCCGTGTATGCCTTCCAAAGGACCGGACATCTTCCGCACGGCTCATCTTCCGTGCGGAAGATGTCAAAATATTTACCTAGAACAATTCTGGATGAATTGAAAACAAAAGTAAAAGTATCTAAATATAGATAATTCAACATAATATAAACATACAATTATATACCTACACTCAATATATATAGACTCTATATATTCCAATACATTATTATTACTACAGTTAATGTGAGAATAATGTAGGTCAATGTCAGTAGTACAAGAATAACAATGAGAAATTGCCTTAATGTTGTCATAGCATGTAAGAGCTGACCAGTCCCGACAGACAGCACCCGTTCACGAGCATGACGAGCGCATCAGCATCGCTTAACTCAACCATATTGCAGGGAACTTAACAACCCAATACACAACGCCACCGTCAGCAGGACATTTTAGTGAGCATGACAGCCTCAACTGCCAGACAATAGTCAGGTTTATGTAGGAATACACAAAAAAAAACATACTAAGCATGACAATAATGGCTACATGATACTCACATTTTACATTTTGTGATTATTAGAATTGTAAATAGCTTGATGCCATGGGCATTACTAAAAAGAAAACTGATACTACCTATAACAGAATCAAAGAATAAAAGATATATAAAATTATAATACAATATATAATGAGTAGGTAAAAAAAAAAGATACCTACAGTTAAATGTTAAAAATTTCACGAGTGCCAGTGGGTCGCAGTGTGCAGTTGGGAATCGTATTCCAGACATTTTTATCTTCAATGTACTGGTTTATATTGTAATATGCTCTTGACATTAAGACACGCTTTACCAAAGACTTGAATTTCATGTAAGGCAATTCAGTAATACAAGATGGAATTTTATTATAGAACCTAATACTATTCCCCAAAAAAGACTTACTACTTACTAGTCTTGCAAAGTCTAAAACCAGGAACCACAAGTTTATGCTTATTTCGAGTATTCAAGCTGTGTGTATCACTTTTCTTAAGGCCCATTTAGATGGAGAGAGTTTCTCGACTCGAAGATACGATTATCGAAGGAACATTTAAAAAGTTTCTTCGTGTAAACATTCACGATTATCGCCCTTCCCCTTTGGCGACAATTGCCTCGCAATAGAATATATCTGTCTCCGTGTAAACAGAACTTAATCACTGAAGTCTGAACTCGAATGGCAAAACTCGCACTCAAAAACGGTTCAAATCGATTTGTACGATACTCGTATGAACTTGAAAAAATGTCATACGAGATCGTGTTTATACAAGTCGAGAACTCGTAAGCAAGAATCTTCTTACTATAATTTTCGCTGTGTAAACAGTCACAGTAATTTATCGCCTAGCGAAAAATTACTTGCGAATCTCGTATGACATAATCATAGGCGAGAATTTAGTTCTTGCCTGTATGTAAACATTATGATACAATAATCTTATGGCGATTATTGCTTGCGATAGTAGCATACGATTTCTCGCCAAGAAACGTTCGAGAAACTCTCTCCATCTAAATGGGCCTTTACTGTAACTCGCTATGTTTTTACGGACGTACAAGATATTTTGGTAAATGTACAAAGATGGTAAAGTAAGTATATTGATCTCCTTAAATCGTTCACGAAGAGACTCTCGAGAGCTTAAGTTATAAATAGCTCGGACTGCTCTTTTTTGCAATATGAAAAGTGTCTCGACATCAGCAGCTGACCCCCACAGTAAAATGCCGTAAGACATAATACTGTGAAAGTACGCAAAATACAACGAATGCGTCGGAGTGAGGCGTGCCTGTCGAAAAAATATACCAACGTATGCTCGGGTCGAGTCGAGCCATCGCGTACTAAGCAAATGCTTCGTTTGTCTGTCTTCATGTTTGTGGCGAGGCATGTGCTGCGCACAATTTTCGATTCAGTCGATTGTTTTTTTTTTGCAACAATCGCCCATCGCTATCATATAGTAGACGGTAGGACCCTTGCTACTTACCAATAAAAAACAACATGAAAAATACCTATCAATAAAAATAAACATAATTGAGTTACCTGCGGCTTCCGTGCGTACGACTTTTTTTATAAGTTTCAATTTGTTTCTAAAATCATGGATGACGTTGATGGAGCTGTCGATCATTCACTGGTTTATTACTAAATCTGTTTATATGCCTGTAATTCTTGTGAAGCGATTCATTTATCTCATATATGTTTTTATGGTCAGTTTCGTTATGGGTATTTTGTGCGACATAGATTGCAACCCTCGTCGTAAGTTCAACACTCAAAGCTACTATTGTGTACAATGTCATTGCTTACTATTGGTACTTTGCTCTCTGGCCGCAGAAAGAATTTATTCGCTTACAAATATCCTCGTCTTCATTGATTATTTCTTTAAGTTTGTGTAAAGTTTTTGTACTACTTTTGTTTTTAATGTTCGTCGATCATCGTAATTTGAGGACTTTCAATAATTTCTTTAAGCTTTTTCACAACATCTTCGTCACATACGTAATGTAAGTCTGGGACCCGCAGCTAATATTAGACATGTTTAAACTGTTCGGTTATCTATACTATGAGTGCCGTATTTGCCAAATTATTATTGGTCTGAAACAATTGCGTAAAATCATTTATTACTTTATTGAATGGGTCGCTGCGGTATAACTGAGGCTGTGGTCTTTTCATTTCGATGATCCTTTTTACTTTTGTACTCTTTGGGGCAAAAACGGCGGGCGCGCCGGTATTCAGCTCCTGCTTACTTTACTTTCCAGCACCTAGGACAACTTAGAGGCTAGTTTCTTCTTTGAAATGGTGGCGCGTATCCTGTATGATCTGGTGGTTACTGGTGGTTAGTATGTTTTACGACATGGTTGCCGGTATCTCCTGCGACAAGAATTTGTGATCAGTATTTTCTGCAAAATATTCATGGTGGCCAACGTCTTGTGTCAATGTTTCCAATTGGTTGAGTAACCGAGTTAAGAGGGGCCGGAGGCTGTTGATCTTGGTTCCTGCCAGGCTGACCGGTTGAATAACTCATCAATGTTGTTGGCCACTGTTGTTGTTGGCTAATTAAAAAATATAATAAATAGCGGAACCAGAATGCCACAGACCACTGCGGTCACTAGAACCGCGTGTAACATGTTGGCCAATCGGAATATTGAATCCAACTGCACCTTGTTGGTCAATTTGGGTATTATTGCCAACTGTACCATGAAGGTCATTTTGGTAATTTTGACTATATGCGCCATTGTTGCCATATTGGCTGTTGTAACGCGCTACCCGATTATCTAGATTTGTGCCAACTTGACGCGGCGGCGGCGCGGGAGATCTACCTTGCCCCACTACCGCACCGCGCAGCCGCGCGCCGTGTCATTCGCGCGAGCGACAGTTCGCCCCCGCTAATCGTCGCGACGCGCACGAATATATCGCGTCCGCGACCATTTTCATAATAATTATGTGATTGTTTCTACATATAGTTCATAAGTTAAAAACATTGTGTGCCTGATTAGACATTATTTCATAATTATCTCAAACTTGGTTTTCTTCCATTCGTGACACCCCAAATACCCCAATAGAAACAAATGTTATAAGTGGCGCTCCAACTCGTGGCCGCGAACAAGTTTAAACCAGTTTGTGCTTGCCGGCCGTTAACGTTTTTCGGTGTTCCTGTGTTCCTGTTCTCTGGTACCTGCGTAAACAGCGAAGATGCCTCCACGTAAAGTACGAACGGACCCGAAATCAGGTGACGTTGACGCGCAGTCCAGTTCGGATGAAGAACCCAGATCTTCGCCAGTGCTCATGTCTGGGGACCAGCTGACTTCATTTCTTACCGCCTTCGCGAATACTCAGGCGGAAGCAAATCGGCAGCTCGTCGAATCCCTCATGGCATCGCACGCGGCAGGTGGTTTTACTGCGACGCCCTCACCGACACCGTCGTTGACTAGCAAATCAGGCAACATGTCCAAGTGCACGGCACGTTTTGATGGTCAAAACCGAGATCCTGAAATTGTGGAAGCCTTCATCGACTCCGTCGAGATGTACAAAGAGTGTGCATTAGTTAACGATGACCTTGCGCTTCGTGGTCTCCCGATGCTGCTCCACGGCGAGGCTGCAGTATGGTGGAGAGGGATCCGGACGGAGGTGTCCTCGTGGTCCGAAGCCGTCAAACGACTACGTAGTATGTATGGTACTCCGTGTCCTGCTTATAAGCTGTATCGAAAGATATTCGCTAACGAACAAAATGAAGAACTCGCGGACTCCTTCATTGTACGTATACGAGGTATGATTGCTAAGTTTCCTTACGTATTACCCGAAGAAGCTAAGTTGGACATGATATACGGATTATTAAATAAACGTATTCGAAAGCGATTACCCCGGGACACGGTTAGCAGTATTGAGTCGCTAATCGACAAAGCCCGAGATATAGAAGAATCCATCACGGAAAATTCCAATGCAAGTACTTCCTCGCAGTCAGCGCCAACGGAGACGACGACGCCACCCGAGCGGTACGCGCCGGCCGGCCCGCGGGCGCCGCGCGCCGCTGCCACGTGCACCAATTTGGCGGGAAACGGTGCGACGACCCCGTCGCGCAGTGGTGCGGGAGCACAGCAGTCGATCTCGCGTTCGCAGGTTCGATCCGTACGTAATACGTGTAACGAAGTGCTAAGTGCCGATAAAAATAATACCGCGAGTGAATCAAAGTTATTTTGTGTGTATTGTAAAAGTCGAGGTCATACGCGTGATTTGTGTCCAAAGAAAGACTCTAAAGTATCGTCTAGTAATACTAAGTCTAGCCTTATTTGTTATGGTTGTGGTGAAAAAGGGTTTGTACGAGCAAATTGTCCTACTTGTAAAAGTAATGTATCGAGTTTGAGTTGTAATAATAATATTATTAGTTCAAATGAACCACAACCTCAACATAATGTATTTTATTCACTTACCACGACACAAGACTGTTTTAATGTAAGTAGTACTTATACGAATCATATCATTACGCAAGACCGACCTAGATTGAACATTGAGATATTAGGTTATAGTGGTTCAGCGCTTATAGATACTGCCGCCCGGCGTAGTATCGCGGGTTCAACGCTGTATGGACTTCTTCTACGTTTAGGTGTTGAATTTAAATCGCAGACTATGTCGGTTAGACTTGCGGATGGTAGTATTCGTACGAATATTGTATTGTTAACATGTGTTAATGTGAGTTGTATGTCTTTGTGTGTTCCTATTGAGTTTGTTGTTTTTCCCGATGCCTCAAATAACGAAACGCTATTAGGGATAGATTTCATTACAAAGTCTAAGTTGGTGTTAAATTTTTCCTCTATGACATGGTATACAGCTGATCGGCCTCAGGTCATTCACCCCCTACTGACGGAGAGTTCTCGCGAGGTGATGGTGGAGTTTGCGTCTCTCAACCTACTGAGGGGAGATGAGGGCACTCTGTTGACTGAGGAGGAGCGTGGTGGTTTGGAGAATTTACTTGGTGAGTATTCCGATATTTTTGATAAAAACGGGGAACCGACGCCATTTGCTGAACATCATATAGATACGGGTGATCATCCTCCTATTGCCGTGCCGCCGTACCGTGTTACGCCAGCGAGGAAGGAGTTAATTCGCATCGAACTAGATAAGATGTTAGAAGATGGAATTATTGAAGAGTGCGACTCTGCATGGGCTGCACCGATTGTTTTGGTACCTAAGTCTAATGGTGGGTATAGGTTTTGTGTTGATTATAGACGGCTCAACGCCGTTACGAAAACAGATGCGTATCCTATGCCGCGTATTGACGAGTTGCTCCAGTCTACCAAGAAAGGTTGCGTGATGAGTTCCTGTGACCTTCGGAGTGGCTATTGGCAATGCAGAGTAAAGGATCAGGATAAAACCGCGTTTGTCACGCCGTTTGGTACGTATCGGTTCTTACGAATGCCTTTTGGACTGAAGAATGCGCCGGCTACGTTCCAGAGGCTCATTGATCGCTTCCGTTCAGGATCATCACTCAAGGATGTCATCGTACTGACGTACCTTGATGATATACTTGTGATATCTGAATCGTATGCTCGTCATTTGCTAGATCTTCGTGCGGTATTTGACCGTCTCCGCTTATTTAAGCTCCGTGCGAATCGGGACAAGTGTGTCTTCGCCAGAGAGAAGGTTAAGTACCTCGGTCACGTGATCTCACCTGAAGGTATATCCCCGGATGAGGAGAAGGTACTTGCTGTAGTAGGTATGAGAGAGCCTACTTGCCTTCAACAGCTGCGCACCTTCCTCCAGACGTGTTCATGGTTTCGCAAATTTATACCAGACTTTGCGAAAGTGGCCGAACCACTTACTCGCTTAACTAAGAAGTCTCAGGCGTGGGTATGGAGTTTGGAGCAAGGTAAATCTTTTGAAACTCTTAAGAAACTCCTGACCACGGCCCCCATTCTTGTACAAGCGGACTATACGAAACCATTCGTATTGCGGACTGACGCCAGTAATTACGCACTAGGCGCAGCCTTACTCCAGGGGGAGTCACCGAATCAAGAACATCCAATTGAATATGCCAGCCGTCTGCTCACTCCCGCTGAGCAGAATTATTCTACCACGGAGAGGGAGGCTCTCGCAGTGGTGTGGGCAGTGGAACGTTTCCGAGGTTACATCGATGGTCACCAGGTCAACGTGATGACAGATCATCAACCCTTAAAATGGCTTTTTACCCTCAAGTCTCCAAGTGGCAGGTTAGTACGTTGGGCCTTGAAGTTGCAATCTTTCGACCTGCGTATCGAGTATGCCCCGGGTAAGGTTAATGTACTCGCCGATACGCTCAGCCGTCCCGGGACAGCAGATGGTCCTGCATCTGAATCGGCTATCTGTCCTGTTGTTGTTGACGTACCGCGCTGGAATGCATCTTCCACCCGTGATGCGCAGTTAGCTGATCCGGAAGTTGCGAAGATCATCCATGACCTCGAAGGTAATGATGAACTTAATATAAATCGTTGGTCTGAGAGAAGCTATCTCCTGAATCAAGGTGTTCTGTATCGGTATGTCCCTGATACTGATTCCGAGGAGCCTCAACTCGTCGTACCGGAGAGCCTGCGGAAGGAAGTCATGTTCGAATGTCATGACTCGCCTACCGCCGCTCATGGTGGTATTGATAGAACAATACATCGTATCTCTCAACGATTCTATTTTCCTGGTATGAGACGTTTTGTCACCGAGTACCTGAAGACCTGCATCGAGTGTCAACGCTATAAGCCATCAACACTCAAACCAGCCGGTTTGCTTCAAACTCCTGTCCCGTCTCAAAGGTTTGAAACTATCGCAACTGATCTTTTTGGTCCGTTGCCTAAAGGACCCCAAGGTGAGAGATGGATCCTCATAGTGGAGGACACCACTAGTAAGTGGGTGGAGGTCTTCGCTCTCACCGAAGCTACAGCGGAGACGTGTGCAAAAACATTGGTCAATGAGGTATTTATGAGATTTGGTCTTCCTAGACGGATGATTTCTGATAACGGAGTGCAATTCGTTGCCGATGTTATGCAGAAGGCGATGTTTGTTCTAGGTGTGAAACAAAGTCTGGTGCCCTTATATCATCCAGAGGCGAATCCCGTTGAGCGGAAGAATAGAGATCTAAAGGCTCAGCTCGCCATCTTAGTGGAAGGTCGCCATCAAACTTGGCCAGAGGTATTACCGTTTGTACGGTTTGCTTTTAATAGCTCAGTAACTAAGTCTACGGATCATACCCCAGCTTACTTGACGTTCGGTCGTGAGCTACGGTCACCCTTAACTGCTCAGGCAGACCTAAGAGCAGTAGTAGAATCGGAGAATTTTGTTTCCCAAATTACGCCTTACCTGCTGAAACTCGCAGATACCGTCTCGACAGCCAAAGAGACTCTGGAACGGCAGCAAGATGTCCGTAAGTCATATGCCGATAAGAGTCGGTCGTCAACCCAGGAATACCTGGAAGGAGACTTAGTCCTAATGCGGACCCATACTCTCAGTAACGCAGCAAAAGGTGTTACCTCAAAATTTAATCCGAAACGGGATGGACCGTACGCCGTCTCTAAAAAGGTGAGTCCTACAACATACCTCCTAGCTCATGATAAGACAGGAGAAATCCTCGGTAAATACCACGTGTCAGATTTGCGTCCTTACCATGCTAGGGAGGGTGAGTGTCCTGAGCCGATTATAATAGGTGAAAAATCATACGAATCAGTGTAGTGACAGCGAAGATAGGCCAACATGTCTAGGAACGTTGAAGCAGCCACTGCCGCAAAGACCAGGAAAGAGCGCGTGTATACCACCAGGACCCTATATCTTGATCCCAAATCCAAAAAGAAGATGTTCATTACGACTACCTATAATTTCGAGGACTCTAGTGGAGAGGAGTTTCTGATAAGAGTTATCAAATGGAAAGATGCCGACGATGATAAAGGCATCAATCGACTGGCTTTCGTTTCAGGCGACGATCCCCATGTGCCAATTTACCGCACTCGGCTGCACACAGATGGTGAAGCGAGCAATGTCTTCCTTTCGCCCGCCGTTCACGGCGGCTCGCGTATACTATACACCTCCTATAACGGAAACGACAACGTCGCAGTGACCAGAGTGACCCGCAGTCATTTCCCGGACTGCGAACAGCGAAGTCAGAATCTCAAAACCGAGATCGTGCATGAACTCGAAGCGTTTGGATTGCATCTCGTTGACAAAGTGAGAAATAAGAGAAGCCCTGCCACATCCAGAAACCAGGAACCGCGAGACGGTCTCCCCTCCGTTAGGACCCTAGTGACGAGTACTCCGGAAAGGACGGAGGCTCCCGGACCCAGCCGATGCGCCGCGAATAGGCACGAGATCAGTACACCCTCCACTTCCAAAAGGGAGGAAAAGAATGCGATTAGTAACTTCGCCACTCCAAAAACCTTTTTCACAGATAAAGTTATGGCTGCCATTCAGAAGGTAATGAAGAAATCCCCAACTCAAGTCGACCCAGACGATCACGGGCTAACTCTAGTCTCTAGCGCGAAAAACGAAATAGATAAAATCATAGTCGGTCTATTGCAGGCACAAGATTTCGACGACATTGAAAATGAAAAATATGAATGCCATGTCTCTAGAAACAATCAAGCAGCGAAAATTCTCGTGTTCGACGATCAGACGCTAAGCACATATCAACTATATGAAGGCTCCATGGTTGGGCGTATAGCAACGTGTCCATACACTGGCGTGCGAATGGTGCTCCGCGCTACTTAGACTTTCACTGACCTATTGGCGCCGAAATGAAGTTGGGGCTCATAAGTCACAGCTTCTAGCGCCTGCAGCTGAGTATGATGAAGTACAGAAGAGAGGGCGCTGCAGTGCGCAAGTAAACATTAGCTCCGTGTATTTTTATCCTTAAAAATAGAAATAGTGCTTCTATCGTAATAAAAAGTATATAAAAGTGGAAAGATAAGAACTTAACAGTGACAGAAGTTATAGTTTACTGAAATCTAACAAGTGAAGTGAAGAAATACGCGAAATAAAAACTGTGACAACGATAACGACCGAAATTTAAATAGTTGCTCGAAAAAGTAGTTTAAGTGGAAATAATTGCCGTTACATTGAAAATTAAAAAGCAAACAAATTGTTTGTGCATCCCGAAAAGGTAGGAAATAGACATTAAATACCTAAGTGGATAAATATTGAAAAGCAATAGAAAGTGCAAATCATTCTGCATTCGCAACAGCTCCATCTAGCGACAACTAACGAAAACACTATCGCTTGAGCTATCAACACTCAACTACTTATCAAATTCAACGACATTACACACTAGAGGGCGCTATTATAAATATTTCAAGATGTCATCTATGATTGTGTGTGCAGGATGTAAACAAACCCCACCGGACATGGAAACGCTTGTCTGTTATTATTGTCAAGATAAATATGATCTACAATGTTCAAACTTAAGCATTGATCTCTTCAAGAGCATGACGCCAGAACATAAAAAAACATGGCAATGTCAGGCATGCCGCTGCAAGGCTCCAAAAACCGGCAATATAGACACACCTTTAAGACTTCAGGACTGCAAAAAAACAAATGCCCCTAATTCCCCCCTCGAAAATACTAGCAACAATAACGTCACCATTAGAAAGAAGACTACAATTTTCAACAATGATAGCTCAATATCAGATGACTCATGCCTACTTGGCGATACGATTCATCAAGAAGATTCAGATATTAACTTCAATATGAACGCGGGTATATCATCGTCCATCTCTGTTGAAAATTTGAGCGAAATTATAATACAGCGTCTAAAGGAAAACAATAAATTAATAATATTAGAACTGCAGAATACAATTGAAGTTGAAATAAATAAAGCAATCACAAAACTCAAACAGGATATTGAAGGGAAAACTGATTTCTTATATAAACAAAACGATAAAAAAACTCAGGAACTAGAAGAAATAAACATAAAAATTAAAAAGCTAAGTGATGAAAATGAAACCCTGAAAAATGAAATAAAAAGTATGAAATTTAGACCACCAACTACAGAAGTTAAGGAAACTGAAAACGACTACAAGAAAATAGTAATATATGGCTTCTCCGAATACTACAACGAGTCTGACAACGAACTACAAAACAGATTAATTGAAATGTTTTATGAAATACTGCATATAGACCTAAGCGGATACATAGAAGAAACAAAACGTATAGGAAGACTAACCACGAAAATCAGACCCCTAATTGTTGAGCTCCTAAGCAAAAATATGTCTAGATATATAATTGAAAACAGCCACTACTTCCAAGGAACTAACATACATGTCTCAGAATTTTTAAATGAAAATGCACGAAACGAAAGAAAGTTAATGCGTGAGGAAATGCTAAGAGCAAGGAGAAATGGATATTATGCAGTAATACGAAATAATAAATTATTTATAGATGGGAAACGATTTTTAACAAATGAGAAGACGACCAGAGAGACAGAGACGACATACCGTAAAAGCAACTCAAACGAACAATTGCAAAACGAAGAAACAACCCTCACTACACAATATAACAAACCAATTAACAACGAATTTAATAAAAATCATACCTTTCGAAACTACAGAACAACATTTTAAAATCCTCTACCAAAACATACAAAGCATCTATAATAAACAACATCTACTTGAAGCCTTCATCCATGAAAAAAACATCTATAACGCTATATGCCTAAGTGAGACTTGGCTATCACCGGAAAAACTGAGTCATCTTCAGTTCAGCGGCTACAAAATGGCAGCATCCTACTGTCGCCGTACTCGAGGAGGCGGCGGCGTCTGTATCCTGTTAAAAAATCATCTCGAATACAAAGAAAATTGTGATATTAGTAATATGTCTGTTGAGTATTGTATAGAATTGTGTGCAATAGAACTACCTAAGGAAAATCTACTTATAGTTACTATTTATTGGAATAGAAGAGAGGAGGAAGTCTTTACTCGCAAATTGAAAGAAATGTTATTTTATATTAATAATAAATACTTAAAATATAACGTGATACTAGGAGGAGATCTAAATATAAATATCCTAGACAGTTGCTTAAAAACTAATCTGTTCTTAGATCTAATGCTGGAACATAAATTCATTCAACACATCAAAGTCCCCACACGTATCTCACAAACTACCTCAACTTGTTTAGATTTAATTTTCACAAATTTTAATAATATAAACACTTATACCACTGTTGAAGAACTAGGGTTCTCTGACCACTGTGCGACCATCTTTCACATGAAACTGCTTAGCGACAGCAATAAAAAAACTAACTGGTTCACAAAAAAACGATTATATAGCTCCCAAAATGTAGAACACTTTAAATCTGAACTAAAGAATCAAAATTGGAATGAAATAATTCAATCAAATCAAAGCATAGATGAAAACTACTCTGCGTTTAATAATACATTAAATAAAATTCTAAACGAGTGCATTCCCCCGCAACAAATAAAAATAAAAACGACATATAAAAAATACTGGCTAACTAAAGGTATTAGATTATCCTGCAAAAATAAAAGACTACTCAAAATACTGACCATTAAAACAAACAATCCCATATTATCGAAATATTATAAAAAATACGAAAAAATTCTAAAGCAATCCATAAATACAGCAAAAAAACTACAATTTATTAACAAAGTAAAAAAGTCAAGTAATAAAGTCAAAACCATGTGGAGTATAATAAATGAAAGAACAAATAAATCAATAAAAAACGAAAAAGCTAACATAAAATTACTCCAAAATAATAAGGTAATAACTGAACCTAAGAAAATTGCTAATATTTTCAATGACTTCTTTGCTTCTATTGGGGAAAAAACCTCTCTAGCAAAAGGAGCCCCCGTGATGTGCCCAACAGAAAACACCATGTTTCTCACTCCTGTTGATCCCTACGAAATAAACAGAATAATCAAAGAACTGCGAAATAAAAAGAGCTATGGAGTAGACGAACTTCCCCCATTTCTACTTAAACAATGTGCAGATGAACTGACTCTACCATTTTATAAGTTAATTAACAAATCATTTGAAGAAGGAACCTTTCCCAATCAACTTAAACACGCTCTGGTAAAACCCATACACAAGAAAAACTCTAAAACCGACCCTAACAATTATCGCCCTATAGCACTGTTACCAACTGCGTCTAAAATCTTTGAGAAGGCTATGTGTGACCGCGTCTACTCATTTTGCGAAAAATATAACATACTTGACGACAGCCAAAACGGTTTCCGTAAAAACAGGTCCACAACGTTAGCAGTCTACAAATACGTACAAGAGGCTCTAACTATTATAAATAACAAAAACTACGCTGTAGGTATGCTGCTTGATATGACCAAAGCCTATGACAAGGTGAAATTTAAGATTTTATTAGACAAGCTACATGGGATAGGAATACGGGGAAAAGCTCATGAATGGTTTGCTTCATATCTGAAGGATAGGATACAACAGGTAGAAATTGAATTCTTCGATCATAACACAAACGAAATAACTAAAATAAGATCAGACAGTAAACCAGTAAATGCGTCAATTCCCCAAGGTAGTGTAGTAGGTTGCCTTTTGTTCCTAATATACATAAACGACCTTCCTAAAACTATAAACGGACCTTGTGTTCTCTTCGCAGACGATATCTCTTTGCTTACCACATGCCAACCAAATGACAATATAAACGCCAAATTAAACTCTCTTCTCTCTACAGCTGTAAACTGGATGGACAATCATAATCTTGAAATTAACTTTACAAAAACTAAATTAATAACATTTCATCCCCATCAAAAGTCCCCATTAAAACTAAATTTCATGTTTAATAACACAAAAATAGAACAAGTCAACGAATTTACTCTACTTGGTTTATCTATAGATACCCACATAAATTGGAAATCCCACATACAGAAAATAAGAGCCAAACTATCAAAATTCTCATACGCCTTACGCGAAATTAAAAAAACTACTAACCTCCAAACTGCACTTGTTACTTACTATGCATATGCACAAGCATGGCTCAGCTATGGGGTCATGCTGTGGGGTAACAGTACAGACTCACAAACCATATTTATCCTACAAAAAAAGTTAATCAGAATAATAACAAACATAGAACAAACAGACAGCTGTAAACCACACTTCCAAAAACATAAAATACTCACACTTCCTTGTTTATATATTTTAGAATTATGTAAATTTGTCAAAACACATCAAGATTACTACACCAGTTGCGAAGAGACACAAAAAAGATACACTTTTAGACATAACAAAAACAAAATAAACAAACCTCAATCCCGAATCAAAATGCACTCAACCAGCCCCTTAATTATGTCCATTACAATCTATAATAAACTGCCAAATGAAATTAGAGAAATAAGCAAAACACACATATTTATAAATAAATTGAAGCAATTTCTAGAATCCAAGACATATTACACAGTAAAGGAATTTCTAGATGATAAAACGATTGCAAAATGAAATTACTTTATCAAAAACAAATTATTATAAAAATAATATAATATGGAACACAGTAATTCTTGTATAAATATGAATAAATAAATAAATAATGTATCTACTTAAAATAAATAAAAAATATATAATTTAAATACACAATTAATCTAATATAATATACTTACAATTAATCTATTTAAATACATAATTTCATTAATACATACAATGACATACATATTATAACAAATACTTCTAAAAATACTTTTATTATGACATGTTAATGACCTATCGTTATGAAATGGCAACCTAAACAATAAAAATAAATATTAATTTACACATATAACATTATATACAGAATGTAACACACTAATAATTTACGATATTTATAATAATATTAATTTGATTAAATTGCTATGCAGCCCTCTTCCTCTCTCCTAAATTTTTGCGTGCCCGACAGGGTCCATATTGTATCTATATTTTATTACCATCTCTGTAACATATGGAATGCAATAAAAAATTGAGTATTGAGTATTGAGTATTATTCCTAAACGTAATAGAGGGCGCCCTCGGAAGGTGACCTAACCGCAGCGCTCTTGTTATTTTTGTTTGACCACTCGGGAGACCCTTCGCTGGTCAAAAGGGGGAGAGTGTAACGCGCTACCCGATTATCTAGATTTGTGCCAACTTGACGCGGCGGCGGCGCGGGAGATCTACCTTGCCCCACTACCGCACCGCGCAGCCGCGCGCCGTGTCATTCGCGCGAGCGACAGTTCGCCCCCGCTAATCGTCGCGACGCGCACGAATATATCGCGTCCGCGACCATTTTCATAATAATTATGTGATTGTTTCTACATATAGTTCATAAGTTAAAAACATTGTGTGCCTGATTAGACATTATTTCATAATTATCTCAAACTTGGTTTTCTTCCATTCGTGACACCCCAAATACCCCAATAGAAACAAATGTTATACTGTTTATATAATAGTTAATAGTATCAGTATTTTGGGCAACTTGGCGTACGGCGCCGCTGTGTTTTTTTTTTTTTTTTGTTTTGGCAGGAGTGGGAAATCCTCATGGACACCCAAGCCACCTCACGGATGAGATGGCTTGGGTAGTGTCGGACTCTTACCGACTAAAACCACACTCCTGCCCCGGCGTGAGCCCCTGCCGCACAAGTTACGCAGGGCTTTTACGATGGGCTGTATGTAATTCTTTTTCCTCCTTATTTTGTGCTGTTCATATATACTACTTTTATCTATATCCAAACTTTTAATTTCTAATACTATTTATAAAACTATATCAATATCTATTAAATCAAATTTATTATTTCTCGTGACTTGATGATTCTATTTATTTCTAATATTTACATTCTTAACAATTTTAACTATATAGTCTATAAATTTGTCTCTATTTTTTCTGTCTCTAATGTATGCGCTCAATTTTTCTTTAGAAATTTGGTCTCCAAACGCCATTTCAATTTCTGTGGGAGCCATACACAGGGCACTCCGTCAGCAGGTGGAGGACTGTCTCCTGCGTGTCGGGGTCGCAGGCGCACGCTGGATTCTCCTTGCACTTGAAACGGGTCAAGTACTCGGAGAACCCACCGTGCCCTGTTAGGGCTTGGGTCAGTTCTTTGGTCATCTCCATCTTCCTCACCGTCCTGTACGCCGCGATCGCACAAGGAAAGAACAGCTTAGTGGTGGCCGCCGTTTCTCCCGTACAGTATCTCCGGTTCCATTCGCTCAGCGTCTCCATTCGGATCATTCGCTTGGCGAATGAAACCGGGCATCTGTCGTAGTCGGGTGCACGCTTCGACTTCAAGGCAGCCTCCTTCGCGAGCGAGTCGGCTCTCTCGTTACCCTCCAGCCCCGCATGAGCTTTTATCCAGAACAAGGAGACGCTCTTGTTCTGGATGTTGCTGCGGCGGATGGCGTCCCTTGTTTCCACTGCGAGGGGGTGGAGGGCTTCGGGGTTCACGACTGTTTGGAGGGCTGCCATGGAGTCGCTATAGATAGCGAACGCCGTCTCTGACCTTCGGAGGACTTCTTTGGTGGCTTCACAGAGGGCAAGGAGCTCAGCCTGGTAGACGGTACTATAGGACGGCAGAACAAGCTTTCGGGTCTTCGTCTCGGCCGCGCCAGTCCACACTGATAGCGCGGCCCCGACTTTACCCTCGATCTTGCTGCCGTCCGTGAAGATTCGCACCGCGTAATCGTAGTGGTTATTAAGGCGCCGCTGTGTTAGCTATTGGCGTCGTACGCTGGTTGTGTCGCATATTGATTCCTTGACTCATTGAACATATTGTTGCCATTTTGTCTTTGTAGGCCATATCCATAATGTATATGCCCAGGATGATTATATGTTTCCAGATCGACGCTATTGCTGACGTATTGGTTGTTTAAGCCATAATTTTTGTAATCGACGTTTTGGCTAGCTGGGAGATGAGCAACGGTGTGTTTGCTGTTTGCACTGCACTCGAGTCGTATCGTATTCTGGTTAATTTGACTAAAAGTGCCAGTAGGATTTTCGTTCTGCTGGTTACGTCCGTATTCGCTGTTCTTTGGAAAGTAGGCCATTCGTGGTACATTTTTGCCAAGCTGGTTAAAACTTTGAGGGCGACTGCAACATAGGGTTTGCTCGACACGGCTTAGTAGCAAACGTCCTAAAGGTACGCTTGGACCGAAGATGAGAATGACGAGGTACGTCTATGTGGATATTGTTAAGGAGATCTGGAGTTGATGTTATCCCGTTTACAACTTTATAAAGTGTTGTCAAATCATTTAGAGTTCTGCGTTGTTTCAATGAGTCTAATTTAAAGTAGCGTAGCCGTTCTGGGTAATCGGCTCTGTATGGACATTTGTGGTGTTTAAACCGCAAGCACCTCGTAATTTTTCTTTGAACGCGCTCTATGCGTTCTATATGAGTATTATATGTCGGACTCCAGACAGGAGATGCATATTCTACGAGGCTGCGCACAAAAGTGTTGTAGAGCACTTTCAATGCCAAAGTTCCCTTAAACTCTTTGCCAATTCTGTTAATAAATCCAACCGTTTTCATTGCTTTTTTAATTATGTTGTTGATATGTGTGGTAAATGAAAGATCACCGCTAAGTACTACGCCTAGATCCCGTATGTCTATTACTTGTTGCAGTGACGTCTCATTGAGGGAGTAAGCTGATGGTATGGGACGCTTTTTCCGCGTAAATGTTATATGATAGCATTTACTGGCATTCAGAATCATTCCATTTACCACACACCAGCTCTGTATTGCGTCCAGATCAGTTTGGAGAAGAGCAATGTCCTCTTGAGTTTTTATTTGACGATAGATCTTAAGATCATCGGCAAACAAGGAACATTGGCTATATTTGATGCAATCTACTATGTCATTGATGAATACAACAAAGAGAATTGGACCGGTATGAGATCCTTGGGGAACACCGGAGGTTGCGATATACTCTGGAGACTGATAGCCGTTTACCACCACTCTTTGTGTTCGCCCGCATAGATACGATCTGAACCACTCCAGTAGGGGTCCGTATATGCCAAGACCATGCAATTTCAGCAGCAAGATTTCATGGTCGACCTTATCAAAAGCGCTGCTGAAGTCGGTATACAGAGCGTCGATCTGTTGGCCACAGTCAATGCTCATACAGACTTCGTCAACGTATGATACCAAATTGGTGACAGTGGATTTGTTACTACAAAATCCATGCTGTTGAGGGGAGAGTTGTGTTTTAACATGGGATGTTAATATAGGGCAAATCATTGACTCAAAAAGTTTTGAGAATATGGACAAGATTGATATTGGTCGGTAATTTTTAGCATCGGCGCAGTCACCTTTTTTAAATATCGGAACTACGTTAGCTTTTTTCCATTCTGTGGGAAATGTACATGATTCGAGTGATTTATTAAAAATGAAGGTAAGGGGATATGCCAAATTACGAGCACATTTTTTATGAAGAGCGGCGACAACCCGTCCGGGCCAGCACCTTTGGTAACATCAACTCGGTTTAGAGCTTGTTACAGTTTTTAGATTATGGATTGAGGCAAAGGCCCAAAGATTTTATGCCACTGATGACATGACGTCATCTCAGATCAGAAATGATATTGAATTTTAAATAATTAATAAAAAAATAATTACAATGAAAATAACAAAAATATTTAAAACGGTTTCTTAGATTACTCTATATTTTCAAAATCTAAAATAAAAAATTGTGGTCAAGAATTTTGCTTCATCCCCATTGACAACATTTCACATTTTTAACCTGCGTATATTATTACGTTACATAAAAGTAAATCCAAATCTAGAGCACCCGTATTTTTCCGTTTTTCGAAATTATGTACTTTTCATTCATAATTTCAATTTTGAAATTCGGCGTATTCTAAAAAGACGTATGCGCCAGATGACGTCATACATACGGTGGAATGGCGATCTAACCTTTGCTTCACTGTGAGCCGTCAAAAAACTGTTAGTTAGATGTCACTGTCATATAACACATACCTTCTATTCTATTTTTAACAAATTGCGAGCCAAGTCGATGTCGACTATTCTGCAACACTTGTCTTGTTAGACATTGACATGTCTTGTTTGACATTAAATGTTTTCATCTAAAACATTGGAATGCATAGGCAAAGGTAATTCCTCATTCCACCGTTTATGTGACGTCATCACACGTTTTTTTATTTTAATTTTTTTTCTCAGAAATGAGGAAATGAAAAAATATATATTTGAACTCAGGACACGAAAATAAAGAAACGGTATTTTTGTTTTAAGGTTGTGTCAGTTTTGAAATGTTGTCAATTAGCGTGGCCAGGATGTGCCACATGGACATAGCTTCTAAATTATCAGTTATATACTTACAATCTCCTAATACGATTAGTTCAGTCAATGAATGACTCAAAGGAGGGTATAGAGTGCGTGAGCGGGAACCTAAGCGATTTCTTCAGAAACTTATTCAGGGTGCTTAGAGACAAAACATACTAAAAGTCCTGACGTCTAGGAGGTGAGCCGGAGGGAGGGGGGGGGGCGTGACAAAGGTCTCAATTTTAGGTTTTTCGCCAATATCTCAAAAACGGTGCGTTGTAGCGAAAAATGTTGTAAGATGAAATGAAAGCTTATAAAATTTTCTATAACTTTAATTCTACACACTTTTCCATATTCTCAACCGTTTTTAACCGACTTCAAAAAGGAGGAGGTTCTCAATTCGTCTGAATGTTTTTTTTTTTGTTTGTTTGTTACGCGATATCTCCCCCAATTATGAAAGGATTTTGATGATTCTTTTTTTGTTTGGTAGCCCATACTTCAGAGGTGGTCCCATATAAATTTTATTGAAATTGGTTCAGCACTTTTTGGAAAAATCAACAAAAACAAAAAAAAACACAAATCGTATGTAGACGACGTTCTAGTTGTAGTGCTGGTCCGAGAATTTGTACACTATTTTAATTGTAATTTGTGGCACTAAAAAGTATAAAATAAAAAAAAACTTTAAAAAAGTAAAAACCGACTTCAAAAAAAACTAAACGGAGTAAAATAATTATCATTTAAAGAAACTACCAGTTTCAGAAGTCGGTGTTCTACGCTGAAACAAATTGAATACACCGACTTCTGAAACTGGTAGTTTTTTAAATGATAATTATTTTACTCCGTTTCGTTTTTTTTTGAAGTCGGTTTTTACTTTTTTAAAGTTTTTTTTTTGAACTACACGATTTCTTACTGTTACCACCTTCACCACGTGGAAGTACTCCCAGCTTATGTTATAATACATTTTAAGATAATTTTCGCATGAAGTAATGGTCATCACGCTGAATAACTTTAATTTCTACATTTCTGGAGCATGTAGTTCATTGAGACCTTTGTCACCCCCACCCCCTCCCTCCGGCTCGCCTCCTAGACGTCAGGACTTTTAGTATATTTTCTCCCTAAGCACCCTGAATAAGTTTCTGAAGAAATCGCTTAGGTTCCCGCTCACGCACTCTACAACTACTTTATTGACTGGACTAGACGGCTAAAGCAGAAAAATTGAGCATTACGTTAAATACAAAAAAGTATAAAACCGACTACAAAAAAAAACTAAAAGGAGTAAAATAATTGTCATAACATAAAATGAACAGTTTCATAAGTCGGTAGCTTCTATTTATTTCAGTGTAGAATTGCACCGACTCCTGAAACTGTTAATTTAATATTATGGTAATTATTTTACTCCTTTTAGTTTTTTTTTAAGTCGGTTTTTGCTTTTTTTAAGTTTTTTACTAATTACGTTTCAGTGCCACAAATTAAATCCCCTCCTCTGGTCTTAATAGAACACAAATATCTGATGAAACCGGACTGAATGTGAGTATTACATTTATACAATTCATAACTTAATCTTTTACTTCAAATTTATAATCACCTAAGATTATTTGGAGATATGGATTAATTCTTTTTTAAATCCGCCATCATGAGGCCTAAAAGATAAAATAATTTGTGTTTATTATTGGATTTAAAATGCAGAGTTATAATATTACATTGTTATATTAAATAAATATTATTATATTATATGAAAATGAAGTCACTTCAGTATTATGATATAGCCGCCTAATATTACTTTTTTTTTGTTTTAGAGGAATACTGTAAGTAAGTCTTTGGATCAAAAGATATGAGGAAGAGGGAAGCCTTGCTAGTCGATAGCGAAGTGGAAGGCCGTCGCTTATTGGCGAGGCGCAGCGACAACATAATATATGGTGGACGAGTATGAATGAAATGGTTTCACACCTACGAGACACTATGCGGAATTATTTGCGGAGTTCGCCGTGCCCTCCACGCTGCAGGATTGCATCACAGAAGACACGCTAAAAGCCCTTCTTGACAGAAAGACATAAACAAGAACAATTACGTTTCGCAAGGGATTACTTAGATTTTGACTGAAATACTACCGTAAAGACGTTTAAATCTAGTTAAAAGGGTAGGCTTCACTTGTGGCGCAGGAATAACACTCGCTTGTGTGATAAAAACGTAATCCCTAATACAGACAGGTGTGGGAAAATTTAAGAGGAACCGAAGTATGTGGTAGTATTGTAGGGTCCATGCGCAAACGTCTACTTGACTGCATTGAAATTGAAAATAATGGGGGATACACAAAATATTTAACACCCAGTAGATGTTTTGGTTTTAATAATTAGACGGTGTAACTAAATATTTAGTAATATTAACATATCCGTAATTATTTAATAATCTTAAATTGAGGTTTAGTTTCAATCTTCTTTTCGTCAAGTAAATGAATACTTAAGCTATAACCTCAATACATTCATTGTGACGTTACATAAAAAACATGTTTATAAAGTCTAAATCATATATTAGTTTTCAATAAAAAAAAAAAAGTAAAATTGTTATTATGTAAGTTTATTGAATAAAGAATTATTGAATATTGAATAAACTCTGCTGAATACCGATACGTATAATAAGTGGGTGTCAACAATTATATTTGTGTCATTAGAATATCCCTTCCTTGTTATGTTATTATGAATTGACTAAGTAGGTATACAACAAAAAATCTTATGAATGGTTACAAGAGAATTTCTTTTATCTAGGTAGGAATGTGACGCCACAATTCTCATAAAAGTTTGTTAGTAAGTATATAAGTAAATAAAACGAATAAACATTTTTGTTATCATTTAGCACGACTTTTTTATTTCCACCTTCCTACACCAAAAAAAATTGAATACATAATCACATAAATAATGAAATAATAATACAATAACTAACATTATAAATAAACATCAATAATATTTTTTTGCTTAAAATACAGATGTAAAATATAAGTTTCAAAGAAACAAAAATGAGTTACGCATTGTAAGATTCGAACTCAGACGTCATTGATCGTGGACCCATTAGCTTAGCCCAAGCAGCTATCAGAACATGATGATTTACAGCGAATTTTAGCAATGCAATGTTAAGAATGACGCATCACTATGACGCGTATTCTAAATGCAACAGAAATATAATGTTATTTCGCGTAGTGCGACGACAGTTCATTAGTGTGTGTTATCTGTGGAATGTTGAGACATCACTCGTACACGCACATGCATACGCATTGGCTGTATCGTGCGCGAGTTTATAGCAATGTAGTCCTTAGCGTGCCTATGGACTTTTAAGCGTTTACTGTACATACATCTTTAAAACAAACTAATAAATAAATATGTTATAAATAAAAATAAGAAGAGATATGAGCAATAATCAAGAAATAGCTAATTTAAGTGACAAGTAATGTTCCTTCACCAGCTTTTTAAAAACAATTCAACTTAATAGGTATACGGATTAGCAGGTTTAAAGTACCTACGTCCTTTCAAAAACGACCTTTGTTCTAAGAATATTCGAAATATGAAAAAAAACATCTTTGAATAATCTGCTAAAAACATTTTTTTTTAAATAAATCGTAGAATAAAAATACCCCTGAATATTTTCCTAGTCAATAAAAGGCATTTGAATCAATTCTGCTGAAGGAGTGAATCAGTTCAGCTGAAGCAGTGAAGCAGTGCAACTGAGAAATTCCACCCGGAAATAGTTATTTGTGATACAAGAGTGCAAAGTTGATTTTTAACCGCGTGCTCAATTTTGATGACCGAGCAAGCGTAGGATTCTAAAATTGAATCACGAGCGCAGCGAGTGATTCAAAAATTAGAATCCTGAGCGTTAGCGAGGGAATCAAAAGAGCACGAGGTGAAAAATCTTTGCACTCGAGTGCAACACGTAACTTTTCATCCCACCTCAGCAAGGAAATGATTTAATGTAAAAAAAAAACAAACTTCCTCGTCGCTAGAATCAGTCATTTTAGGTTTTTCACTTGTTTTCAAGTTTCTTGTTTTTAACCTAAGGTTTTAACAATATGACGTGAAAAGAAATAGGCGCGCGTAAAGCAAATAAAAAAAAAGTAATTCACCAAGAAGGTTCGTGTGAGAAAACTCATTTATGTTTTTAAAAAGCTCAGAGGCGCGGCCGATTTCAGCTGTTTAATAACCATTTACTTTGCGCTCGCTCAGTCAATTCTGGGGTATTGCCTGACGGTCTGGGGTGGTGCCGGTAAAACAGTGATGCTACGGGTCGAACGAGCGCAAAGAGCTGTCCTGAAGGTGCTGGCAAGGAAACCGATCCGATATTCGACATCCTCTCTATATACCCTCTGCCAGGTCCTCACCGTCAGACAGCTATTTATCCTCCAAACTATTCTTCGCAAACACAGCCAACTTACCTTTGATCCTAAATGCTGTTCTACACGTCGCTCGAATAGGGTTTGTAACACTGAGTCTCGTAGAACCGTAGCTGCAAGTCGTCACTATAAACATATGAGCTCAAAAATCTACAACAAATTAAACAAAAGCTTGCATATCTACCCATTAACCAAGAGCAAATGTAAAATGAAACTTAACTCCTGGTTAAAGTCACAAAATTATGATGAAACGGAGAAACTCGTGGAAGTGTAAAATACTCATCACTCCCTCATACACCCCAACAAAGCTACACAGAACACACATGCCACAAACACCCCTCGCACACCTCATTAACACTCACCCACACACCAATTCACCCTACACTCACCACATTAACTCAACACAACAATACATCCCAAATCATAGTATGTCCCAGTACTGTTTATTTTTTGTTTTATTAAGAATTAACTAAATCTAAATTAACTGTATTAACTTAATTACCTATTAGGCATTTTTTTTCTTATTTTTTATTTTTTCGCATGGAACGTCATTCCATTCTGTATCTGGAAAAGGGTGTTGATAGCTGCGCTACAGTTTATACTTTTGCAGCTATCATCGTTTTACTTGTTGTACTTAGTCTTGTGTTATTGTTCCGTAATAAACTTTTATTATTTATTATTTTATTATTATTTGAGTTTTAACAAATTAAAAAAGGTCGTATGATAAATTCGGCACCATGGAGGTAGAAGTAAATAGGTTTAATGAAGTTTTGAATTCACAAATTTGGTGCACTCGATGTTCTAAATTCAATTTACTTTATCCTCTAGTGGACAAAAACGGCTTTTGCACTCAGATATCGAAGAGCAAAAATACTCTTTCCGAAATGGGGGGATGAAAAACCCATTTAACACTTTGCCCGACCTGAGGATCGAACCCAGGACCTCATGCTCAACAGTCGCGCTTGTGACCACTAAACCAACGAGGCAGTCCTTGGGTTTAAAGTTTTTATTATTTTTAATATCCGTCTTGATAAAGGCCATAGTAGGTAGTAACATAACATATTCTGTGAAAATTTCAACTGGCTACATTTTACGATTACAAAGATATAGCTTTGTGACAGACAGACGGACGGATAGACGGTGTAGGTTTAGAAATAGGGTCCCGTAGGCACCGTTTGGGTACGGCACCCTATATATTATAATCTTTATTCAGCTGTGAATGAAGATACGGCAGACACATCATCATCTCGTTTATGTTCACTGATAAACGTATGGGCCTTCCTAGTTATGATTAGTTACGGTTTACTCACGTGCATTTTTCGTCGAACTCGACTCGCGAGTTTGCCGCGTGATCAGCTCATGATTGAGGACTCCGTTTGGGTCTGAAACTAGTCAGACAATCTCGAAAAATGCACGTGAATAAACCGTAACTTATCACCGATCGCTATCTCATGTCGAGACAGGTAGCGGAATCTTATGGTAAAACAATTGAAAGGTGATAGAGACTGGTCATTATTTTTTATCGAGTATTGAAGCTATCGATACTTTTTAACTTCACACCGATAATTCAGCCCTCATCAAGCTGTCTCCCCCCCCTATGTCCACGCCAGCAACGCCCTAAGCCGAGGTCCGAGTCCCACTAGGGGTCGCCCTTAGTGCTGTTGTTGCAGGTAGTCATGATGTTAGTGTAGTACAAGTAGTTAGCTTAGGTTAAGTATTTTACTTCCCCCCCATTGGCTGGAGACCCTTCAGGTCACGCCAATAACTGCCCGGTCACGTAGAAACCGTCCCCTAGGACGACCTACAGCAGTCCAATAGAAAAAAAAAAAAACTTTTTAACTGCTGAGAATACAGACGGGCGGACAGACATATTAGCCATTTTTTAGAAACACAAAGTAATAGATCAACATGAAATGTCAAATTAAAATAAATATGACGTAATTATTTTTTCATTTTGATTACCGTACTATAGTACCGTAATCAAAAGAGATCAAGTATCATAATAGTGTCTATAGGGTAACAACTTCCCGAGTTGCGATAGTTATCAGATTTTTTTGATAGATAAGACAATGTTTTATTTAGGTATGTGACATTAAATATTATTTATGTGTAATGTATTAAAATTAAAAGTATTTGTTAAGTTAATAAACAGTAAAGTTCATAACTAAAAAGTATCGATAGCTTGAATACTCGATAAAAAATAATGACCCGTCTCTATCACCTTTCAATTGTTTTGCCATAAGATTCCGCTCCCTGCTAATCACAAATGTGAATGTGTCTCACGATAGTTATACTATAAAAATATGGGCTTTCCAACGACGACTACAATGATAGACATACCTATACAAGGTGTAACATAAATAACGCAAAACCTCTTAAAGGGTCACTGTACTCATTATTATGAACAACTTTTACTATGGGACCAAACCTGAAATCGCGAAAAAAAAATCAGCTGTTCCCTACATTTTGACGAGTTATGCGAACATAAATGTAGGGAACAGCTGATTTTATTTTCACACACAGGCTTTCTATTACTATAATGAGAGGTCAGCTTATACTGGAAAATAATTTCTTGATATGTAGTCGTGTGTATACCCACCCCCAAATATGTTATTATTGAATAATAAACTGTCAGATACAAAATTATTTTCTGCACTTACAAAGTTACTCCTTTGTCTATGCGTAGTTAATCCTTTAAGTTAACTATAAATAACATCTGGCTAAGTTTCACGAATTGATCGGAAAATCTACCGAAAAACGATTATTATCAGATTTGTTGATATGTCCTTAAATCACCTACTAAATATTCATTTATAATCAGATAGATGGGCACAAATACTCTTGTATCAATGAAAGAAAGAAAGATCAGTTTATTTGTTAAAAAATAGTGCAGTAGGTGTTACAAACTATTGAAGTCTCTTATATTCTACCATTTCTGGTGTACAAAAATTTCCTTTTCTAATAATAATTTTATATTAAAGGTGCGACTGTCTAAAGATTCAAAGTAGATCGCGTAACACCCCTTTAAAATTAACAATAAGTACACTAAAATAATTGGTGCAGCCCTCAAAAGGTAGATAAACTGCACTGAATTGCAAACATGAAGCGATACACACATTTTCTCTGAAATTGATACGGGCCGTCGTCCGTCAGGTAAATTGAATTTCATTAAATAGGAGCGCATTCGAGGTCCCAGGGATCCGGGATGCGTCGAGCTCAGCTGTTGTCATGGATACCGCCGGGCGGCGATGGGTGCATTGCATGGCGCCCCCGGCCGTGATTGGAGCTACGTGTTTTCCTACTGATTGCACTGTGAACACTGTGCTTATCCAGCAATTTATAACGTTTTTAATCTTAGAATAATAACGCCTAGAAACCTAGTACGAGCACCAAAAGTGAAGCAACTCAAACTATGCCGGATACGGCAAAGTTAGCGAATCGAGCCGTCAGTGCTCAATGTCACGTACTGTTGAACACAGCTCCCAAGAAATAATTCAAAACGACAATTTGTTGAATATAAAGATGCTATAGCACATGCGGAAAACATAAAAAATTACATAAAATTGCATTTCACATATTGATACTAACATTAAATCCATTATTTTTACGTAAATCGATCTCCAAATGAAAATTTTCTTAACCTAATTTATTACAACGAAGTGTTGCCAGTTGTAAAGAAAAATTACCCATAATACAGTAGACACTAACACTTGGAGTCTACTGTATTTGATACCCATTTTACTGTAGAAAAACGTGATTATATGTTAAAAATAACAAACACATGGTCACAGCAGACCCGGCTTAAAATTATAGGGTGACGATTTTGATATATTTAAAAAGTTATCATAATTTGCGTAGGTTTGTCGCGTATACATTAAACTAGTTTAAATAGATACGCGACATAGAGTCGCAAATTAATAAATTATTCTAAGTATAATTACGAGTTTAGTTAAAAACAACAATAAAACTTTTATACAGTATTACGATAAGTATGTAAGTACTTCTGACAAAAATTTTTATTAGTTAAAAAATAGATTCATTGCTTAAGTTAATACGTAACATTTTTTATATGCAATCTATGCTATGGCCCAAATACATACAATTTTCCCCCAATTTAGGGGAAATTATATTTTCGAGCAACATTTTTTTTACGTCTGTGTGCGTGTCAGTCTCCGTAATTACATGCCGCTCACTCACACATAATTACGAATGTTGCTTCAGATTTTTGTAGGGAGCGTGTATGAGACTATCCTTCTAGGCGTTATTATTCTAAGGTTTTTAATATTTTTTTTGTGAGGCGTACTGTTAATACAGGGTGTTAACGAATTCGTGTGATTCCTTAAAACCACATGATCTACTGATCTACTGATGTAGACAGGCCCCGCACGGGATTTAGCTTGATTAAAAATAAAAAAATAAAATTATTATTTTTTCATGCGGCTTTGTTATCGATCGTATCTAAACCACCTAATAAGGATTCAGTAAAAAAATAAGAATTTATTTTTTTGCAAAAAAAATGTTTTTTTTGTGTGATCATTTCGATGCCACGCATAAATTAATGAAAGCATGGGGACACGGCTGGCAGGCACGACTAACACGATATCGCTCTTTGCAGTCAGACAACTCTCAAGGCTCTAAAATGACTCAGAAATAGAAAATCAAGATTTTTCTTGAAATTTTTTTTTAGTTGATTTTCAAAAATTCCCCTTTAGGGTTAATCTGTGTCACCAGTAGATCACGTGGTTTGTAGGAATTACACGAATTCATTAACACACTGTATATTCATTTTATTTTAAAATTCTAGTTAGAACTCACTCGTTCTCGCACTAAAGCAGCAAGCAGTATAAGCTTCTTACATAGTTAAGTCAGCGAAATTTACTGAGAACAACAGCATCGCGTCTCTCTGTTATGTGAGGTAGTTCGGAGAAAATATCTGAATATTAAATTATGTCTGAAGCTACAAGTTCTCAGAACGCGTTTATTTCAAAGAAAGCTACCTAAGTTCCTCAGACGCAAAGCTTTGATTCTGTGAACTGGAGATAGAAAATAGGATTGCAGAATGCAGATACTGTTATGATGTTTTTTTAACTATCTTAAAATCCTCATGGGTACCCTTCGCCCGGGGCAGGCGAAGGGTAAACCCACGGTGTTCCTTCTCCTGATCTTTGGCCGGGGTTGCGGGATTCGTAGCTGCATGCCTCGCAAATCCGGCAGGCCGCTAGGGGCTGGCGGACCTCTTCTTCTGTGGGGCCATGGCCCATGTCCTTCCTCTTTAGAGGCGCGCGCGGCACGCGGCGCGCCGCCTTCTCGGGCCTGTTACTGGTCGGGCGCCGCACAGTGGGCCCATACTGAAAATTAGTGGACATAGGCAACAAAGTTCCAATATCGATGCGATTTTTTTTTATATGACGTCTTATGATATTCCTGACAACTTTTGTTCTTGTAAATTTCTTCTAAAGTTGATAGTTTGTCTTGAAAAAAATTTATTAGATTTTTTTGTATGGAGTGAATCACGTTTAATTTTTTTTCTTCAATTGTACTAATATGTTGGGTGTGTGGCGTGAGTATATGATAGCTAGGGTCATTCTCTATCCACGAAAAAAAAAAACAGCGCCGGCCATCTGCGGCAGCGCGAGTAATCATTCGGTAAAAAAAATTTTTAATAAGATTTTTTTTGCCATTTCAAATAAATTCAAAGTATATTTTTTGTCTCATTTGGCTGTTTTGACCTTCTTTTTAGTTAAATATAATATAGTTTTAATAGTGCATAGGTACTTATAGTAGTACTAGTAATTCTGGTAAAGATTTAGTTATTATTGCATGTTATCGGTAGCACCTGCATTGTGATTTTGTGATTGATGACTCATTTGTTTGTGCGCTCGGCTAAGCACCTTACAAACGCATTCATATCTAGTAAAATCCTCTCCACAGTGTGGTCCAATAGCGCTTGCAATTTAATGTGAGCTCCTTTTTCGGTAATCTCCATACTCTCTTGTGGTAGGTAACATCTTTTATTGGTATTTACAAGCTTTGGATAAGATGGAAAGGCAGCACAGTTTTCTTCTTTCAGAAATTGTCGAACTACTTGTTCTACTTATAGACATTTAGTTAAAATTGTAAAGTGATCCCTGTTAGCTGTACTTACAAGCCGTATTGGATGATTTCAGTTGACCTGGTTGATTTGCGGCGGGCAGTGCTATTTCGGTCGCTATTTACGTGCTCGCTGCCTTTCCACTCAAACGGCTTCATTCGCTCGTCCGGGACCGTAAGCATAGTGTAACTGTCCCAGGTCTGGGTATTTGCGCACTTGCATATTTGTGTCTGTAAACGAATCCACGATACATGAAAAATTTGAAAGAGGGAAAAAGTTAAAAAAAAATACCAAAAATATTTCTCCAAGTGCAAACCATGAAGATGTAGTTTAAATTCCGTCTTTCGGTCCCACGAAATATTACAAACAAGTGGAAGTGCCGTTATACTTCCTTAGTTCGAGAACCAGTGTCGCCAAACTGTCCCACGAAATATTACAAACAAGTGGAAGTGCCGTTATACTTCCTTAGTTCGAGAACCAGTGTCGCCAAACTCACACAACCATAATATTGAATTATGATATCAAAGTTTTATACTATAAACACCTGTGTGAGATACATTTTTCGTCTATCATTTATGCACGTTACAAACAATAAGGCATGATTCTAATATTTTAAGTATGAGTTCGAGACGTTGTGTCACAGAAAGTAGCTAATCTTGTGAGCCAATGTAAAGCCGGGTCCGCAGCGCCAATTTTCTAACAAAACATGTTATCAAAGCAAGTTAGCAAAACATGTTAGCAAAACAGCTAGTGCGCTGCGCCTTTATCAAAACAAGTTAGCAAAACATGTTAGCAAAACAGCCAGTCCGCTGCGCAACACTGATGGGGTCTTCCTCTAGTGAGCGCGAACGCAAAATGCGTCACTTCCCCTCCCCGCAGGCGAACGCGGGGGATGTTATCCATTCGTCTCGGCAAACATGTTATTGTGTTTTTGCTAACAAAACTGTTAGGCCACGCCCCTATTCGGTTAGCAAACAATGTTATTCTGTTTGCAAACACGAAAACACAGCGCAGCGGGGTTGCTTAACGGATTTTGTGACACACGCGCGATAGCTGCGTGGCACCTCTACTTGTTTTTATTATTCCGTGGTCGGTAGTGTCGGTACACAGTTCACGGCAGCGCAACAGGCTTGGTCGCGCACACCGTGTCGCTGTCAACAACCTGATTGTTGTTAGCCAGAGGGTGTCTCCCCCCTCAGCAGCGCATCTATTGTACCTATAAATGTTTTGTACAAAGCTCTAATATTACGAATATTTCGTTTTGGAGGTACAACAAGATAGAAAATGGCTGATAAATTATTGTGACAAAAGGCTTATTTGAATTGGATCGAATCAAAGTTTAATTAATTGTATTAAGTTTGAAGATGTTACAGTAATAAAACAATTTAGAATGCATTTATTCCAAATCTTAATTATTACTTAAATACAAATTACTTTATTACTTACACAATTAATTGTATTAAATTAGACGATGTTACAGTAACGAAACAATACAGATTGCATTTATTCCAACTCTTAATTATTACTTAAATACAAATTACTTTATAACTTACACAATTAATTGTATTAAATTAGACGATGTTACAGTAACGAAACAATGCAGATTGCATTTATTACAACTCTTAATTATTACTTAAATACAAATTACTTAGATACACATTTCCTCTAACGAATGTGGATACCGTAGTGCGATCCGTTTGCGGGCTGTTGCTGCGCAGCACGCGCGCATGCTACGCGCCGCGCGTGAACTGCGCTAGCACAGCATTCAGCACGCATGGTTGCTTCCTTCCACCATTACCCGTACCTCAGCGCTCAGTCGCTCAGTTTTTTTATAACTACAACTGAGGGGTATTAAAGAAAGCAAACTGAACTGCAAGGACGCGATCTGCAAGCGCGCAGAATATGCGCAGCACGCATTGTGCGAGCCTTGCGTGAGTTGTATAAAAGAGGCGCACCAAACAGTAACAGTAATTATTTTACGTCCCCGTCATTGGCTGGAGACCCTCGCCAACAACTGCTCGGTCACGTAGAAACGGTACGACCACTAAAAGCAGAGAGAAAAAAGAAACTGTTTCTGCACGTGTGCCAAGTGCGTGCGGCGTATTTGTGCGTTCGCCAGATCTGTACATACTCTTACAGTTACAGAAAGTGAATCCTTACATGTTGTCAATTGGTTAAAAAAAATGGTTAAGTGTATCAACATTCGGTTTAAAGACATTTATTTCTCAAAGAACAAATTACAGTTCACTTAAAGAGAAACTTAACTAAATTAACAATAGTTTGTAGTTTACGTTGCGACGTTCAAGCCATCCAAGAAACTGAACACCATATATTTTATAAAATAGCACGTATGAATACAAAACAGTTCACGCTAAACTTATGTTTCTAATATTAAAAGCTAAACTTATGTGTCTAATAGATAATTCCTTAGGGCTTTTTTAAATGTTGGTATACTTGTACACTCTCTGACTTTTTTAGGTAATTTATTGTATAGCCGAACCCCCTCATACTGTATAGTCTTCTTACCGTACAGGGTTCTCACTCTTGGTATTTCTAAGTCGTCTTGATTACGGGTATTATATCTATGAGTCTTTTGTGTGAATGAAATATTTGTGTGTATTTTGGTCTTAAGTATCTTTCGGATAGTCATGCATGTATGGTATGTATACAATTGTTGTAAGTTAAATAATTTTGTTTTTTTGTAGAGTAATTCTGTAGGAGTATAGTAGTTATAATTGAAGAGGACTTTGATGATTTTGTTTTGTGTCCGTTGTAGGTGTTGTTGACATTGTCCTTTTAAAAGCAAAACACAGACTATATTATAGTCTTAAAATTCACCATTCTCAGATTTTTGTGAACGATTTTTCACTAACTACTTGCATTTCGTTTGAAAGGGAGTTAGTTAATGTAATATACATGCACTTTGTCCTATTAAAGTACAGAGAAAATATTTTTTATAGTGCTGCCCGCGGGAGCTGGTCTTTTTTGTTGTTTGTTCCCGGCACTAGTTTTTTCGCCCTACCCGATTTTTTGTTCCGTCTCTCTATAGTGAGCGATAATTAAAGTATCGTTTATGGGGTGACCGACGGTTCACCTGATATTGACAAGGGGATTGGCACAGCGTGGCGTACCGTGTATACGGTGTAATACGGCACAGGATTTAAAATTGCAGTAGTGTGAGTAGTGCATGAGTATAACAGGTATACAGGGTGGTAATTTGAGATGGGGCATGAAGGGCAGCTATCTTAAGCATTGTAGTAACAGGAAAACGTTTTTGGAAACTACCCTTAATTTTGGAATACCTAATTTCTATACACCGTGGGCTCGAGGTAGCCGAAAGATTTTAAACACGCCTTTTTGATGGTTTTAGGAGCCAAATGTTATATCAACGAAACTCCAATTCAGTCAGTTTTTTTTCTTTTCTTAATGAATCAAGTCACTTTAGTACTTCCTTGTAAACAATACCTACCTTAGGTTGAACTGGCAACATTTATAAATTATCGTGTGAGTGGATAAGAAACTTCTCACTTCAAAACCCTCCCTGACACATAAGACATACGGCGAGAGGGGTATGGTATGACAAAAGTCGCAACGCCGCGTTCATACTGACTTGTTATCATATATATTTTTCGATTTGTGAATTTCCGTAAATAAGGAATATTTCGAAAATTAAGCTTTATTCAACAAAGTATATCCTAGCTTTTCTTCTCCAATTTGGCATCGGAATCGATGGTTAAAATCCCACGGAGTATATATTCACAGATTAAAAAAAAAACCGTCATCGAGAAAAAGGGCAGTTTTTACAAACCATTTGTATGATGCCAATCAATCCTATTTCTCATAAGGATCAAAAGACTCTTCCGGATCAACTGAGGTTGAAGTAGTAGAATCGTCAGAAATGGCAAAAAAAAAAATTGTGTTAGGTTAGTTATAAGGGCAGCCACCTTAATCGTTTTGGCTACAGAAAAATGTTCACATGAAACTACCCATAATTTTTGAAAATATTTCGAATAGCATTGAAAGATTTAAAATAAAGTACAGTCAGCAAGAAAGTAGGCAGTTCTCACAAAATATTTTTATGATGCCTGTGGGTCAATTCCTTTAAGGATCACAATAATCTTTCGGAAGCCCTGAGGTTAGAGTACTGGAAAAGTCACAAATCACGAAAAAGGATTGAAGTGTAAAAAGGGAAAAAAAGAAAACTTTTCACTCTATGTATTTTATTTCCTTTTGAAATATTTTCAAATTGTATGTGACAGTCTCCTATTTTACTATCACTACAATAGTTAACGTAAGCTACCTTAACTATTCCTTCATGCCTCATCTCAAATTACTAACCAGCGGTGCGAGCACGGATCTTTTATCGAGTCGATTCGAGAAATTTATCTATTCTAAACGTCAAATTTGACATAAGATATAGATAAAATGACAGAAGTTGTCGCAGTCGAATCTTAGTATGGGTAAAAGCTAAATTAGGCATTGTGATGACGACATAGGACTGAAATTGGTTTGTTGGTATTTCTAAAATACGGCGGTGTGCCTTTGTGTCGCTCTGGTGATGTATGTAAACTCAGTACAATACGGCCGACGTGTCTTGGCGAGTCTGAAGTTAGCTTAGTTGCGCAGTAGACAATTTCGTTTCTAAAAGATTCATTGCGCAGCCAAACAACTAACTTCGGACTCGCTAAGATACTTCGGCCGTATTGTAATTACTTGCACGGATACAACCTTTTCAGTACGGAAGAAATATTTGTTGTTATCACTAGAGGGTAACACTGGGCAATGTTGACAGAGGAAGGTAGTCGTCGATATGGATCATCGCATCCCATGTTATAAAGGCGGATGTCATTCGACGAAGCAGGGCATTCTGCGTTGATCAGCTGAAGAAGTCTGACCTTTTATATCCGAATAGCTTGTCCTTATTTTATGATCTTGTAATAATTGTGTAAAGTATTATATGTAATCTATTTGATGACATGTTTGGTGCAGTGGCTAAGCGATTGGCTTCTGCGCTACGGGTCGTGGGTTCGATTCCCACACAGAACAAAAATTTGTATGGCCTACAGATGGTTCTTTCGGGTCTGGGCGTTTATGTATGTGAGATTTGTGTCTGTAAACGCACCCACGATACAAGAGAAATCATAGTGTGAGGAAACGTTTTATTAAAAAAAAAACTGTTTCATGCTACTAAAACTAACCCAAATACAAGTACTCTCAGTGGTGGAGAGTCTATGTTGGTTTTATTTACTACATTTACCTTGCTCGCAATCCTGACATACCGATATTAGCTATAACCACGATAACTGTTTACAAGTAAGGAATTTTCGGAATTTTTAAAAAACAATGGTATTAAGCAGACTTTCTCACCAGCCTACCATCCATCTTCGAATGGGGCTGCGGAGAACGCCGTCAAGTTATGTAAGCGTACGATTAAAAAAGCTCACAGGGATAACGTTGATGTAGATCTAGCCCTCCAAAACTTTTTCTTAACCTACAGAAACACTGTACATAGCACTACAGGCGAAGCTCCAGCTATGTTGCTACAGAAACGTAGATTACGCTCACGTCTTGATCTGTTGAGGAACGATCAAACCTTGCTGGACAAAGTACGTTCCGCACAAGACAGCCAGGCACAGTACGCAGGTGGGGTCAAGCGTGATTTTGGACAAGGCGATTCGGTTTGGGCAAGGGGCTTTGGTCAACAAGACAAATGGGTTAAAGGGCAGATACGTAGTAAAGAAGGCTCTCGCAGGTACATTGTGGAAAGTGATAACGGTCAACTTATGAAACGGCATATAGATCAAATGCGTCGTAGATCGCGTTTATCAGATGTTGCCTGTCCTGAGGTTGATACGGGTGATTCATCAACGAACAGGGGTGAGAATGCCGTTTCGCCGTGGGATGAAGTGGGGAATGAGAGTAGTGGTGCGTTAAGTGATCAACAACATAAAGAAACTGTTGTATCCCAATCGAGGGATATCCCTTCAACTCAAGGTGTGGTTGCGCCCGTCGCAGGAGACCATAGTACAAGTAAACAACCCACCACACTCAGTTCACCACTTCCAGAACTGTTACAATCACGATCCTAAGCGGCAAAGAAAACCCGTGATTAGTTATGGGTTCGAGTCTGATTAGAGCTACTTATGTGTTACTATTATTAGAATTAAGTTTCCTAGTTCCCTCAGAAAATTAAAAGTATTGTTATTAATTAAGATCCTTATGTAATACTCGTATAAATGTCGGTCAGTATGTTAATATAGTATAGCTTGTATTTAGTGGTGGAGGTGTAATGTTGGTAGCATAATCTGTCACTGTCAGATGGACAGTGTCCGCCCGCCATTCCATGATTATACCTTGTATCGTTCACGCGTTGTTTCATTTGCCTAACAAACAGTTCAGTTTTATTTACTACATTTACCTTGCTCGCAATCCTGACATACCGATATTAGCTATAACCACGATAACTGTAATGACAGAATCACCCCTGAACGATTATGTTGTTATGTCGTTTTACATTGGTTTTCTAAAATCAAAAGTTAAAATATCCGTCTGCCAGTGGCGAAGGTTCCATACAACTCGATTCTTATCGGCTTCCCTTTCGAAATGAGTAGTTACTGGAATTCACGCATCACACTTGAGCAAGGTAAGCATTTTTTGGTCCGGCTTCCCTTTTAAGAAAATTCACCCTACGCCACTGCCGTCTGGATAACATTCGATTACTCTTCGAAACTGGAAAATTCTAAATAAGTGGAGTCGTATTTTAACCGTACGTTCTTTGTCCATTTTTGATGAAATTTTAAACTGAATCGGGAGCCGATGCGAGCACGCTAACTAGTTTAAAAATATATGAGAGGAACTACCGATACTACGCAGGCATGGTGCCTGTCACAGGTATAATTGGTTTACAGTTCTAGCGTCTATTTTGAAATATTTAGAAGCGGTTGCATAAACTCAAACTCAAAACTCGTTTAATCAAAGTAGACTAGTATTACTTAGTTCTTTTTGAACGTCATATATACATAAGACTCCCCTCAAAACGCCCACCCTTCACCGCTTCCTAGTGTTTATGCTGTGAAGAAGAAACGGCGCAACAAACTCCCCAGCAACACAGTTCAGTCTGTCAAGTGAATAATTAAATGAGTCTATACACAAAAAAAGTAAAATATTAATTACATTGATTAAATTATGCAAGTTGATGATGGTAAACAAAATATTTACCTAGAACAATTCTGGATGAATTGAAAACAAAAGTAAAAGTATCTAAATATAGAGTAGTGTATAGATAATTCAACATAATATAAACATACAATTATATACCTACACTCAATATATATAGACTCTATATATTCCAATACATTATTTTTACTACAGTTAATGTGAGAATAATGTAGGTCAATGTCAGTAGTACAAGAATAACAATGAGAAATTGCCTTAATGTTGTCATAGCATGTAAGAGCTGACCAGTCCCGACAGACAGCACCCGTTCACGAGCATGACGAGCGCATCAGCATCGCTTAACTCAACCATATTGCAGGGAACTTAACAACCCAATACACAACGCCACCGTCAGCAGGACATTTTAGTGAGCATGACAGCCTCAACTGCCAGACAATAGTCAGGTTTATGTAGGAATACACAAAAAAAAAAACATACTAAGCATGACAATAATGGCTACATGATACTCACATTTTACATTTTGTAATTATTAGAATTGTAAATAGCTTGATGCCATGGGGATTACTAAAAAGAAAACTGATACTACCTATATCAGAATCAAAGAATAAAAGATATATAAAATTATAATACAATATATAATGAGTAGGTAAAAAAAAAAAGATACCTACAGTTAAATGTTAAAAATTTCACGAGTGCCAGTGGGTCGCAGTGTGCAGTTGGGAATCGTATTCCAGACATTTTTATCTTCAATGTACTGGTTTATATTGTAATATGCTCTTGACATTAAGACACGCTTTACCAAAGACTTGAATTTCATGTAAGGCAATTCAGTAATACAAGATGGAATTTTATTATAGAACCTAATACTATTCCCCAAAAAAGACTTACTAGTCTTGCAAAGTCTAAAACCAGGAACCACAAGTTTATGCTTATTTCGAGTATTCAAGGTGTGTGTATCACTTTTCTTACCGTAACTCGCTATGTTTTTACGGACGTACTGACCCCCACAGTAAAATGCCATAAGACATAATACTGTGAAAGTACGCAAAATACACCATCCTAGCCGTAGTCACATCAGTAAGCTGTCTTATTCTCCTAACAGCAAAAGCGGCAGAACTGAGTTTACCCGCAGTTGCCTCTGTATGAGGCCCCCATTGTAGTTTAGGGTCTATTGTAATCCCTAAAAAGACTGTTGAGGGAACAAGATCTAACCTTTTCCCGCCCAGACTTACATTTGCGTTAATAGGAGCTACATTTGGTAATGAAAATTTAATGCATTTGGTTTTCTTAGCATTTAAAAGAAGATTGTTGGCAGAAAACCAATTCGAGATTGAATTTAGTGTGTTATTAGGTTCTATAAGATCCCTGTCCTTTCTATTTACTTTAAATATTAATGATGTATCATCAGCGAAAAGAACTATATTTGACATATTATTGTCTTTCATCATAAATGGAAGGTCATTAATATATACTAGAAACAAAAATGGGCCAAGAATTGATCCTTGGGGTACTCCAATTCTGACTCGCGAGCCTGTAGAGATGACATTATCAACAGCCACCCTTTGTTCCCGATTTGACAAATAGGAAGTCACAAGATCGATGGATCTACCTCGGATTCCGTAGTACTTCAGTTTCAGGGTAAGTGTGCGGTGATCCACACAGTCAAATGCCTTAGAAAGGTCACAGAATACACCCAGAGCATCCTGTTCCCCCTCCAAGGCCCCTAATATGGTTTTAATTAGAGTGGATCCAGCATCCTCTGTAGATCGTCCTCTTGTGAAGCCAAACTGTTTGTCGTGTAATATTCTATGTGTGTTAAAATGTGTAAGCATTTGATTTAAAATTAGCTTTTCAAAAATTTTGCTTAAGGCTGGTAGTATGGATATCGGTCTATAGTTAGACGCGTTATTTGAGCAACCTGCTTTGAAAATGGGTATGATTTTACTGGTTTTCATGAGATCGGGAAATATGCCGTCAACAATACAAGAGTTAAAGATCTCTGCCAGCATTGGGGCGATCTTAGTAATTATTGCCGCCACGGCTTTCGTTGACAAACCCCAAAGGTCTTCTGTTTTTTTTATTGTAATAGTTTTAAAAGTTTTTAATATGTCAGTGTGGGTTACAAATTCGAACTTGAAGTTAGGTACTCGTAAATCTACATTTTCTTTCAAAAAATGTTCTACTGCTACTGGTGACGATGGAAGATATTTTGTAGTCTCTAAAGGAATAAAAATAAAGAAATTATCTAAGAAATTAGCGACTACAGTCCTGTCTGAAACCAGTTCGTCATTAATTTTTAAACTAATAGTGTAGTCACTAAACCCACGATTGCCAGTTTCAGTATTTATTATTTTCCACGTGGCTTTTATTTTATTATCCGATTTCTTTATTTGATCACTAATGTAAGTAGCTTTTGCCTGTATACAAACTTTTTTGAAAAGTTTAGAGTATTTCCTGAAAGTCTACATTGGGTGTATACGATTTTTTATCATATAATTCGTATAAGACATTCCTACTTCGTCTTATACCCTTTGTTGCCCAGGTACTAAATCTAATTTTATTTGTTATAGTAACATTTTTTATTTTACACGCCTTTTGAAATTCATTACTTATGGCGTTAAATAATGTGACATACATTTCATTGGGGTTGTCCGGATATGATTTGATTGTATTTAATTCATATTCTAAATTTTTACTAAACTCTTCTAGACATTTAATTGTTAGAGGCCTACATTTAATTATTTTTTTATTTTTGATTGCATGGCCATTCAATTTCACTAACTGACATTTATGGTCAGAACGGATTCCACTAATGAGGCACTTGTCTAGTATTTTAAAGTTTGTTACAACATTATCAATACAGGTGGCTGAAGTAGGTGTCACTCTAGTCGGCTCAGCGAACATACACTTCAAGTTAAATGATTTAAATAAGGATAAGAAGTTATGTTTATCAGTCGTGTCTAGCAGAGTGTCGACATTAAAATCTCCACATACTAATAATTTCTTGTTTATTTTTATTTTACGAAGAGCATCTTCCATTGTTAGTAAAAATTGGGAGGTACTTGACGATGGAGGCCTATAAACACATAAAATAACATATTCTTCCGTTTCTGCACACGCAAGCTCACATACTCGTTCAACAGAGAGATTACAGATATCTAAACGCTGTTTATACTTTAAGTGATTTCTCATTAAAATTAAAGTCCCCCCACCCACAGCTGATACTCTATTGAACGAACTGGCCACCTTAAAATTTGCTACACTAAACGACATTGTATTAGCTTTCAGCCATGTCTCTGTAAAGCATAAAATATCTACATTATAATTTTCAGCAAATAACTCAACATCTAAAATTTTGCCGGAGAAGCGGTTTATGTTCTGATGTGTCAATATTAAATAATTCGCTCTCTGTTGTCGGACAACTTAGTTTAAATTATTATGCTGAGTGACCACATCATCGTTAGTACTAATACTAACTATACTGGACATAGAGGCAAACTTCGTCATACTATTTATGACTGTGTTAAAATTAAATACCAACAACATAGCAATATGTTGCCTAAGTTTCCTAGGGAGATAAACAGAATCCCTGTTCAGTTTAAGTTTACCAACAAAAGCATTGGTGTCAAAAAACATAAACTTGTCACTATGGTGACTTACTAAAAAGTGCATATGCATATTTAGCGCGTGAACGTAATTATTTTGTCTGTCTGACAAATGCTCAAGATATGGAAATGCACAAAGTATTATTTAGTTACATTGTAAATTTAACATTAAGGCAACACTATCGGTGATGTCTTTCTTTTTTACATTTAAACTACTTCCTATAAGTAAAGCTACATTTGTATCAGAGTTGAATGTATTTGAAGAGAGTGATGTTATTATTTGCCTGTAAGATGACCCAGGCATACAATTATTTTGAGAGGAATGCTCCAGGCTGTTGCTTAGCAATTCTCCAAAGCCTTTGCCTATGCTATCTGAGTACATAATAGAATTGTGATTCTGACAGATATTAGTCCTACTTATGCTATAATTGATGTCAACTGTCTGGGATAAGTTCAAAGTTTCATTGCCACAGACATTCCCAGCCTGAGGTGGGTCCTCCAACATCACAGGTGGGGATCTATCACATTGTGGCTTGCTCATACACTTACATAGGTTACTTTTATTCAATGAATCTGTTCTGTCTGCATTATGTGTACACATGTCAACTAATTTGTTTGCAGCAAGGATATGTTCCCCAATTTGCTTTTGTGAGGACACATACTTATTGTAGACAGAGCTAAGCGACTCTTCTAAGGTATTAATGTCAGATTGTAAACGTTGAGTGTCTATTTTGTATATATTTTTACAGTCCTCTATTTTAACTTGATAGTTTTTTAGTTTATTTATTAATGTAATACGTTCTTTTCTTAACTCAACATTTTTACAGAAGTGCTTTTGTTTCTTTTTTAAGTTACAGCATTTCTTTATAATTTTATTAATTTTAATATATTTTTTAATTTTATTGTGACTAGTCTTATTCATAAATTTATGATTCACCAAAGAATTATGTTCTGTAAGGTCACTAAAGGCTGATTTGACATAAGGTCGGAGCTGGGACCAACTAAACTCACAGAATAAGCTTTGGGTAGCAACAGACTGCATGCATTCCTTTTCATTCAGTAAGTTTAATATTTCTAAATTTGCACAAACTAACTCACCTCTAGGTCCCTAACTTTACACAATGCCTCCTCATATAGATCACTACATTGATTAAAACCGTCCGTCACCACCTGGAATTTGTCCCGTTCATCAACAACGTCCAGGTATTGCTGATGTAAGTCTGCTAGCTCCCTTTTCAGGCTTGTGTTTTTGTCAACAATTAACTTAACTTCCTCCTCACTTTCCTCTCTCTCCTGTAGGAGTTGTTGACATTGGGTGTGCGAAGCTTTTAATTGTTTGAGGGCTGCATTTAACTTATGCTCCATGTCTAGGGCAGTAGCCTTACGGGTCAGCATAGGCATGTTGTGAGGACTGGTTACTGAAAATGGAAATATAGAAAAAGTGAGAACAATAAAAATTCTAGTAGAGAAAACAGATGAAAATGGGAAGAAAATGAAATAAGAAGGGTTCAAAATAACTATGTATATCAGTTAATAATATGGGAGGCTTATGAATAGAAAAGAAAATGAAAATTATTCTGAAATCATATTATTATGACTTATTGAGGGTACCTAAATTGTCAAGACTAAAATTAAACTGTTAATTAATTCTTAGTGCAAAGCAATATCAATACTAGTTACACAGAACAATATTGATTTTCACCACACCTATTAAATCAAAAAGGAAGTCTTTGTTAATTGATATTTTATAAACTTCGATTTCCACCTACTTGTCAAAAAAGTGTTAAAAAATAATTAATTGTGCCTGCACTGTGAATAAACTCTGTATGTATTTTTAACAGGGTTGTATTACAGGGCCTAAATGAGTGTTGATGAATATAATAAAAGACATTTAATAATAAACAATACTCCCTGCTTTAGTCCAAAGTTCAATCAGCTGTTGAGAGGTTACCGGCTACGGTGAGTAACCAAAGACTGTGTTATACTGCAGATAATCAAAGGAAAACAATAGTCCTGGAGATTTGTAATGTCTTGATAGATTTTATCACAAGATTACTCGATTTAAACACTTAATTACAATAGTATAAATTTTTAAAATACGAAGCTAATATTTAACATGTCACTTGAACAGTGTTGCCAGTCCAAAATTTGTTAAAATGAATATTTAATTAAGCGATAACAAACCCGTGGTTTATCGGCCATATAGGTTAGCCCATTCAGAAAGAGAAGTGGTTAGGGAAATGGTCAAAGAATTGGAAGACTCTGACATAATACGTCCATCCAGATCAGACTATGCATCTCCGATTTTACTAGTAAAGAAAAAGACTGGTGACTACAGACTCTGCATTGATTTTAGATCTTTGAACAAGAAAACAATTAAAGAACATTATCCATTACCAAGAATTGATGATCAGTTAGATAATTTATCAGTTTTTAAGTATTATACGACATTAGATCTTGCATCTGGTTACTACCAAATTTGCATGTCTGAAACTTCAAAACATTTGACAGCTTTTGTGACACCAGATGGTCATTTCGAATTTAATAGGATGCCTTTTGGCCTAGCAAACGCACCGTCTACTTTTCAACGGGCAATCAATAATATTCTTGGTAATGCGCGATTTAAAGATACTTTTGCTTATATGGATGACGTTATCATCCCATCAAAAACAATAAAAGAAGGGTTTGAAAAATTACGAAATACTTTAGAATTATTTAGATCTTCCGGTCTGACGTTAAAATTATCAAAATGTAACTTTTTTATGCAGTCCATTAATTATTTAGGTTTTGAGGTGACGGAAAAGGGGATAAGGCCTGGTAAAAACAAAATAGAGGCCGTAGACAAATTCCCGCGTCCAACGGACCAGCATAAAGTGCGCCAATTTATTGGTTTAGCAAGTTTTTTTAGACGTTTTATAAGGGGATTTTCCACAATAGCTAGACCACTAACTCAACTCCTGAAGAAGAACTCCGCATGGCAATGGGGAGATTCTCAGGAGCAGGCTTTTCAAACCCTAAAAGTAGAACTAACAAAACGTCCTGTTCTTGCTTTTTACAACCCAACTTATGAGACACAGGTCCACACAGATGCGTCTAAATTGGGAATTGCTGGTATATTGATGCAGAGACCTAAAAAGGATTCCCCATTCAGTGCGGTTGCATACTACAGTAGACAGACTTCCCCCGAAGAATCCCGTTTTACTTCTTATGACCTAGAAACGTTAGCAGTCGTGATGTCGTTACAACAATTTAGAGTACACTTATTAGGTCTTAAATTCACAATAGTCACAGATTGTAACTCTGTAAGAGCTACATTTGAAAAAAAAGATATGTTGCCGCGTGTTGCAAGATGGTGGAATACGTTACAGGAATTTAACTTTGATATTATTTATAAACCCGGTTCAAACATGTGTCACGTGGACGCCCTTAGTCGTAATCCTGTACAGCATGAAAAGTATACAGAAGTTAGAGCTATTGATTCTAATTGGATTGTAACTGCCCAACAAGATGATTCAGAGTTACAGAGAATCATAAATATACTTAAAGACAAAGAAGCTGATAATATAATAGAAATCCGGAACAACTTTGTATACAAACGCGGAATGCTGTACAGGAAGACGCCTGACGGCGACCGGTGGGTTGTACCAAAAGGAATTAGGTGGCATTTGCTCAGGACGAATCATGATTTGCTGGGGCACTTTGGTTTTGAGAAAACTTATGATAAAATAAAAAGTCAATATTGGTTTGCCAAAATGAGACGTTTTATAAAAAAATATGTAGATTCTTGTCTTGAATGCGCCCATACGAAAACCCCCGCTGGTAAAAAGTCTGGAGAGCTACATCCAATCCCAAAAATCGCCCAACCGTTTGATACACTACACATAGACCACTTAGGACCATTTATTCGCAGTAAGAAAAAGAATTCTTATCTACTTTTAATTATTGACGCTTTTACTAAGTATATAATTCTTAATCCCGTAAAGAGTACTAAAAGTGTACATAGTATAAAAGCTCTAAAGAATTATTTCCATACTTTTGGTGTCCCACGAAGGTTAATATCGGATCGAGGAACTTCATTTACATCTAAGAAATTTGAAGAGTTTCTCAATTCGCTAGGTGTAAAACATGTGTTAAATGCAGTAGCAACACCTCGAGCAAACGGTCAAATAGAGAGATATAATAGAACCGTTCTCGCAGCTCTCAGTGCCAAAAACTTTAACAAAAGTGAGAAACTATGGGATGAATCTATTTCAGAAATTCAGTGGGGACTGAATAATACATTGAATAAAGGCACGGGTAAAACACCAGCTCAAGCACTATTTGGGTTAAAATTAGTTGGTACTAATGATTCTTCTCTTTGCTTGCGTACACATGATGACGAATCTAACGATGAAGGCACAGTAGAAAGTATTCGAAACGAAATCTCCGAACACATAACTAAAAGTCAAATAAATCAAAAGAAAACTTTCGATAGGCACCGTAAAACGGTCTCTTATGCTGTAGGTGATTTAGTCAGGATCGAAAGAGATATTCCTGCAAGTGGTCAAAGTCGAAAGCTAGTTCCTAAAATTCGTGGTCCATATCGCATAGTTGAGGTATTAGACAACGATAGATATGTAGTTGAAGATACCCCTCTATCACGGAAAGGTAACCGTCCATTTACAGGTGTCTTTTCCGTAGATAAGATCCACCCCTGGTTAGTGTTTAAAAGAACCGTTGAGGATTCCGAAAACGATTCTAAAAGCGACGATTCTGATACCGACGACAATGTTAATTAGCTCACTAAATAATAACGAGTACCTGTTTGATTGTTGTCATTTATGCATTGATTCGGATTTATACATAGCATTATATCTTATTATTTGGTAATATAACTATTATTCATATAGTATTTGATATTAAATTAAATAAATTATGATTATTTGTGTATTCGTCTGATCACTGAAAATATGTAGAGATTTCAGTAGTCGGGCGTAGCAATGCTGAAGACATGCAGGGGCTTCAGTATTGGTTGATGATATTGTGGATATGTAGAGGCCACAATATCATTACTTATCTAGTTTGAGGTGAAAACATGAAGGGGTTTCATCCTCATAATGTATTATAATGACAAGTTTTTTTTTTTGTGGCGGATTCATAAAGGCGTTTCGCTTCCTAATGAAATGTATACCTATGTATTCGTCTGATCACTGAAAATATGCAGAGGTTTCAGTTGTCGGGCGTAGCAATGCTGAAGACATGCAGGGGCTTCAGTATTGGTTGATGGTATTGTGGATATGTAGAGGCTACAATATCATTACTTACCTAGTTTGAGGTGAAAAAAAAATTAATGGGTTTCATCCTTAGAATGAATAATAATGAGAAGATTTTTTTTTAATTTTTTTTTGTGGCTTCTTCTTGATCGTGTTTCGTCTCCTGATGATTAAGTTAAGTTAACTAAGATAAAAACATTCACGAGACGTGAATTTGTCAGGAAAGGCCGACTGTAAGCTATTGTTAAATAATGAAGGAATTGTTTACATGATTATGTATTATTTCACAGTGTAGCCATGTTCCCAAAAGTACTCATAATTTAACTCTTTATATTTTATTTGATTATTACTTTTCATAAGTTGCTCAATTGACTCGCGCCGTCCGACAACGCCCACTTATCGAACGGTGAGTCACAGGTCTTCATGCATTGGGAACATGGCAGTCTAGTGCATTCGCTCGTCGAGTAAAGACGCGGTACTAAGTTTATTTAGTTTAAATGTAAAGATAATTTATTTGTGAAAACATGAGTGTACAGTACAAATTAGATTTGCAATGTAAGATGTTGGGTTTTTGTATATCGACCTAAAATGTTTTGCCACATTATGGCGTACAAATTAAAGTAAAGCTTACAAAGCTTACTAAAAAAGAAAAAGGTTGCTACATAATTGCTAATTAAAATTGAGCTACATAATTGCAAAATAGAACTAGGTACATCGAGTGGGCTACAGAAATATTTGGCCAGAAACAAAAACTAAATGTCACAATCGTATTATAATCACTTAAAATCGCAATCATTCAAAAATTCCGTCAAACTATAATAACATTTGTCGGTCAGGATTTTTTTTAGCTGTTGTTTAAAATGTATTATGTGTAATTGTTTAACCGATTTCGGTATTTTGTTAAAAATTATTGGTGCCAAACATAAAATACTTTTGTGCATTAGTGCCGTGCTCGATTTCACTATGCATAATCTGTTATTATCCCTACGGTTACGCGTAACTACATCAGAGAGCTTATTAAATAATTTCGGATTTGTTTTCACGAAAACAGCTGCCTCGTAAATAAATAAGGAAGGCAGAGTCAAAATCTTATATTTAATGAAATATGGTCTGCAGCTTTCGATCGCATCCAGTCCAAACATTGCTCTAATGCATCTTTTTTGGGATTTAAATATCAAGTCTTTATTTGTGGAGTTCCCCCAGAATATTACCCCGAATCTCAAGAGAGAGCCCGCAATACCGTGGTAAGCTGTGAGAAGAGCCTCATAATTTACAACTTTCGTGAGTTTATAAAGAGCATAGGCAGAAGAACTAATTTTTTTACTAAGTTCTTCAGTATGTGCCTTCCAATTTAAGTTTTTATCTATAACAACTCCTAGAAATTTTGTTTTATCAACAGTGTTTAGCACATTTCCTAAATAATTAATGTCAATATTTGGGGTCGCTAAACGTTGGCTAAACCACATTATATTAGTTTTAGTTAAGTTTATTTTAAGGTTGTTATTATTCATCCAGCTTATTATCGAATTGATGGTGTCATTTATATCGTTTTTCAAAGTACTTCTGTTTTTGGATTCTATGATTACAGTGCTGTCATCCGCGAACAGCGTCATAGGGTATTTTGTTACTTTCGGCAGGTCATTAATATAAATTATGAATAACAACGGTCCCAACACGCTTCCCTGAGGAACCCCGTACCTGACTGTTCGTCTGTCTGATTTGAATATTTCTTCCCTTTTTGTGTTAAAATTTATTTTGGCTATCTCGGTATACTGCTTTCTATTTTTTAGATACGTGTCCATTAGTTGTAGTAAGTTGCCTCTAATGCCGTATGCTTCCAATTCGTCGAGTAAGATGTCGTGATTGACATAATCAAATGCCTGAGTCATATCACAATATATAGCGCAAACGGGTACTTTTTTATCCACATTTGTTGTAATGCATTTAATAAAGTCAAAGATTGCCATATTAATAGTTTTGTTTTTTCGAAAACCCTTCTGCTCTTTAGTTAAAATATTTAGTTTTTCTAAAAAGTTGTATATTTGGTCATGAATATATTTTTCAAATATTTTGGAAAATATAGGTATGAGTGCAATTGGTCTATAGCAGTCCATGAGTTGTCTATCACCTTTTTTAAATAAAGGCCTTATAATAGAAATTTTCAAATTGTGTGGGTATGTTCCAGCAGTAATTAAAATATGGCTTATGTGATCGCAAATTGAAAACGCCACATATTTTAAAATTTTTGTAGATACTTCATCATAGCCAACACTAGAGGTATTTTTAAGGGATCTTATAATATTTATTATATCTACCGGTGAACTGGGTGCCATGAACATGGATTTATTACATTTATCTAAATTTGTAGTTGTTTTATTTTCAGTCCCTGATATAGGTTTGATTTTTTCAATAAAATAATTGTTAAAAGCGTTGGTTATTTCTTGAGGATCGGTTATGTTTTGATCTTTAATGTTTATTGAAAAGATTGTATTATTTGGTTTATTCATCTTTGATTCATTGATAACAGCCCAAGCCGCTTTAGTTTTATTTGCTGAAGATTTAATATTGTAGTTATTCTGTGCGCGTTGTGTAAGTTTTATAATTTTTTTGTAGATTTTGTTATAGGCTTTATATTTATTTCTATTTAATTCATTACATTTTAGCCTATAGTTCCATTGCAGCTGTCTTTTATTTTTGCTGCATTTTTTTATGCCCCTTGATAACCAACCATTGAGGTGTTTTCTTTACCTTAATTTTTAACTGCCTATAAGGAAAGCACAAATTATATAGCAGCATAAAGCTATCCATAAAATAATTACAAGCTTGATTGGCATCATCAGTTTTATATATTTCCGAAAAAGAGATGCTTTGCAGATATCCTTAAATTTTTTCATGTTTTCTTTACTGTAGTCACGTCGTCTTATATGCCAATAATTAATTAAATAAACTCTATCTACTGGTAATTTTAAAAGCTGGGACGTGTGATCAGATAAACAGAATTCAATAACTTCTGACTTACATTTATACCCAATGTTATGTGCAAAATTATCAATGCACGTACCGCTCTTAAGTCTTGTGGGCTGGCTTAGTTCCAGTTTAAAATTATAACTTAATAGAAGACTTTCTAATTGTAACAATGTGTTATTGCGCTTGAGAGAATCTATGTTGAAATCACCTGCAATTATGACATTTTTTTTTCGTTTCTTTAAGACAAACCGTAACATTTTTTCGAATTGTTCAAAGAATACATTCAAGTTATTCATTTTTGGCACTCTGTATATACATAAAATTAATGTTTTATAAGTAACTAATTCCACACCGCAACATTCGAAGACTCCACTTATGGAAAACTCTAAAATTTCCGAAACTTCCTTGCATTGGTGATCATTTTTTACAAGTATACATGTACCACCTCTTTTAGAGTTCTTTCTGCTAAAACATGCTACTAATCCATAGTTAGGAACGAACAAATGTTTTCCGTAACCCTCCATCATGAAGTGTTCTGTTAAACAAACAACATCTATTCTCTCATTCTTCTCTGATAATTCTTCCAAACAAACAGTGAGCTCATCAGACTTATTTAGTAAGCCTGCGATATTCTGATGCAGTATATTTATGTATTTATTTGAGAAAAAACTGGGACATTATATTTTGAGGGTTCTGCTGCGTGTCATCAGATTGAGTATTTTTTAATTGTATAACACTAATTAGTTCGGAGATATTAGTAAGAATAGTTTTTATGCCATAATTTTGAACGGATCCGGTAGTTCTTGCGAACATTTTAAAGTTACATGTGAGATCCTTGTTCGAGTCGATGAAAAGGGCATATTGGTGAGATGTTACGTCCAAGTAGAGAAGACTATTAAAGTGTTCCACTCTATAGTTATACATAGTTGCATAATATGAGTACTTATATGTTGGAGTGCAAACTATTACGTTCGTATGTTTTATTTTTTTAAGACCTTCTCTTATATTCTGTATTAGCAAAAAATAGTCATTTGTCGTCTTAAAATCTGTTTCTCCAATAAATATAATGCAAAAATCATTCATCGTGAATCCATTTAACTTCCTGTCTAGATTGAGTATCTGATTTTTTATCCCGCAATTAGGCATCAGGTAGTGACATACTTTGGAATTCAATAAAGAGGTTTCCGCCATTGAGCGAATATTATTATTTTTGTCTTCACTAATTATACATATTTTACTTATTAATCTCGGTTGATTATTCTCATCGTCTGTTTGCGATGGCAGTGTTGGTATCCACTTTTGTTTTTCTGGTATATAAGCCGTTTTTGTGGTTTGTGTGTTCTTATTGTTCGTTTTGGATCTTTTGTTTTCTGTAACTTCTGTTTGTGTTTGTTGGTTAACACTGGATGCTGTGTTATTAAAATAATTAATGTTGACTTTATTTTTTTCGCTGTCAGTAACCCTGTTCAAGATTTCATTTTTTTTCTGTAAATCTTCATTCATAAATTTGAGATTGCTATTTTCAAGCGACAGCAATTCTATTTCTTTATAAGCACTATTTAATGTAAGTGTTAGTTTTTCTATCTGTGCCTTCAAGTTAATTTGTTGCTCTTGAGAGAAACTGTCGTCGATACTTATATCGGGTAAGCTACTAGAGCTGTCGTCTGATGTTTCCGTTACAAGTTGGCTCATATTGTTTTGCGAAATAGATTTGGTTCGCGTACCACGGAAAGTAATGTTTTCTAAGAAATTCATCGTTATTTCTTATATGTTTTACTTGAACTTTATTTAGTAGTGAACAACATCCATGTAGAATTCACAAAAAGTTGACGACGATGGCGGGGATCGAACCCACAACCAATGGCGCCGGATACTAAATGTTACAAAGACAAAAAGTCAATGGGCAACATAGTCCTAGTGTCAAAATGTACAAATTGCCTAGTGCCAAAATGTCATTTTGCCCAAATGCCACTATGATAGAATGCATTAAAGCTGTAATGTTCAATTGTACAAATTGCCTAGTGCCAAAATGTCATTTTGTCCAAATGCCACAGAACAGAACAAATGAAATGACATTTCAATCTTCTTTTTCAAGGATATCGAACTTTCAAGGAGTATTTATACTCAAAGAGATCAGATAGAGATTTTAATTAGATATCCAGTGCAGAGAAGTATGTTGTTGTTGATATCAAGTAAGTAGAAGATAAGAAGGCTTAGTCGTTAGTGATCCTACCTTTGAAGCCCAGGGTGAGTTCGAATCTTGACTGTGTGACAATTGGACCACGATGCATTTTGGCATAATTGTGTTTTAACTTTTGTACATTTTGACAATCTAACAATTAGACCCTTACGCATTATATCACAATTACTTTTTGTCGTTTGCACATTCATATACATTAAGACATTTGTACATTTTGACACTAGGACTATGTTGCCCATTGACTTTTTGTCTTTGTAACATTTAGTATCCGGCGCCGTAGAATCTTTCTCGATTTGAAATGATTGAGTCTCTGCAACCAAGAAGATCTTCTACTGACTGCTATTCACATTCACCGTGATCTAAAAGTAAAAGTAAAAACATGTACGTTAATAAGACTTTTTATTTTTAACTATACCTATATTAAAACCAAAAAAATTAACTAATATGACTGTCATAGTGGTATGGTATAAGGTATGTATCTCTTACTCTTAGGGTTATATCAAAAAGATGGGTCACAGCCGCACAGCATACCTACTCCTGAGCGCTGGTTATAATTGCAATCACTAATGCGTTTGTCGGGAGTAATGATTTTGGCAGCCTTCTCAATACCGCTATTTGAAGCGGTTGAAAAGCAGGTAACTACCATGATAACGTGTATTTATTATCATGAATAGCCTGAATGATATGAAAACATTGTGTAGGCTTGTATTGCACTTTTACTACATGTACCTAAGTGCATTTGATACTGTACGTAATAAACATGTAAAAACTTACTTGTAATGGCTTGTCTAGTAGCGTTTGAAGAAATCATGAGCGTGATCCGTCTTTACTTGTTAAATCTACTCAGACTACTCTATAGTACGGTTTCAAGACACTCTCCACGAAAACTCCAATATAATTTTTCGAATCCGAACACTTTGTTCTTTTGCCTGGTAGGCCACGAACATACTCCAAGCAGGAAAAAATACACATTGGCATTTATTATTGACATTAACTATGAATAAATAATGAAAATTGCAAAACTATTATAGTAAACAAGCCTTTCACCTTGGAAATCAAAGTGACTGACAAACTACAGTATTTATAGTATCGTTGACAGCTGTAACTATACGAAATGTCAAATTTGCAACTCACACTCGCAAAATTTTGGTAAACTGTAAGTAAACTACAGCAAAACTACAGGACGGATAGTAATCTACACCCACTGTAGTTTCGAGGTTTACGAATAGATTAGTACAGTAAGTGTCAAAAAACTCGCACTCACGTTTTTTAGTCTCGCTATTCACCGCTAGAGGTGCTGCCTAAATTTTCATACATTTTTGTCGTGACGCAACAACTGTAGTTAACGAAAAGAACTCACACTTGGGGTACTGATGATGACTCAGTAGATTGTTGCTTTGTTTTCTTATCACAACATATCGGCGAAAACCCCATTGGCCCACTTTCATTCTCAAAGCTAGGTAATAAGCAGGCGCCTCTTTTGACATTAACATTACGAGGAAAGTTGTTGACAATTGACGCCTTCTTAAGTGATTCCACTTCAGCACTAAGCTCCTTCATTTGATTCACTGTTGCATACTCGTTAACAATACGGTTTATATCACTCTGCATTTTCACTATGTCTTTCAACTTATATTATAACTTTAAGAAGGACATTGCATTAATTTGATATTTTAAAATATTTTCATTTAGTTTTATACCTTGTAACATTAATTGTTACATGTCTTAAATCTTAATAATATAATAATAAAAGAATTACATCATAAAACAACGATGCAATGTAACCTTTGATCAATACGAGCAATTAAACCAACATTATTTGTGTAAAACCGGAGGACAAAGAAAATGTGAGCGAGTATAAGGGTAAGTATTTTGCCATACTTTCCAAAATACACTGTGAACTAAATAAACTATCTTCTCAAGAGCAAAGTGTTATAAAACAATCTAAAAGGCACAAAACTACCGGTCATATAAATCACCACGTTCACAGGTATTTTTTTTTTAATTTTTTTTTAGTGACACCAGCATAATCTCCAGCATTCACTAATGCGCTATGCAAAATATCGTGAATTATTAAAGTAAGACCTTATATATACTGCCGCTATGGTCAAGTTTACTGTCCCTTTTTCAATTCAAAAAATAAAGCTTCATCCTCATCGGCGGTAGAAAGTTACTTTAAAACTTTTAAGAATCTTATATTTAAAACAAATATCTTAGACACAGATTATTGATCAATTTATGAAAATTCATTTGGAAGATTTAGACGGAGAATTAAAAATTGCTCTAAGCGATTTAAGTCAAAATATTTATTTATTTTATAGGAAAAAGAAACAGTACTATACTGTGAATACAAGGTGTTAACGAATTCGTGTAATTCGTTCAAACCGCGTGATTTACTGGTGACACAGAAACCCTAAAAGGGAATTTTAGAAAATCAACTGAAAAAAATTGAAAATAAAATCTTAGTTTTCTATTTCTGAGTCATTTTAGAGCCTCGAGTTAACTTACCGCAAAGAGCGATATCGCGTTAGTCTTGCCCGCCAGCCGCGTCGCCGTGCTTTCATTCATTTAATAAGCGTGGCATCGAAATGTTCAAGCGCATGAAATTACTTTTTGGCCAAAAAAAAACTTAGTTCTTTACTGAATCCTTACTAGGTGGTTTAGATACGACCACTGACCACTACCGCATGAAAAAAAAAAGAGTCTAGAAGAAGCAATTTCTTTTAGCTACGAGGGGACTTGTCTTTCATGTAATAGTAATGCTATACAAGGTTAGTCGGAAAGGGGGTACTAATCCGAAGCCCACTTATAGTATCGCTGATGACTGTTTGAAAGCAAGTGTTAAAATTTCAAAATTTGATTTATTTTTTTTCCAAACTAAATGATTTTTATTTTAGTTTTTTCAAAAATTCTTCATCCCTGCTTTAGATACAAATTCAAAAAATGGTGCTTCTAATTCATGACCCCAAATATGACCTAAAATGTAAACACAGCTGATCATAACTGGGGATAGATGGATTTTAGAGTTTTTTTTTTGAGATTTTTGCACAACTGTTTCTCTTAAACTATTGAGTTTTGGGAAAAGTTGTAGAACAAAAGTTATTCATTATTATGGGTACTATAACACCCTTTCGGATTAGTAACCCCTTTCTGACTAACCTTGTATATGGTTATAAACTTTCTAGTGTTATTTGCATGGATTTGAATGGAACAAAACAGGTAACGTTACAAGATGTGCCCGAAATAATTTTAATAAAAAGTAGATCGGACAGGTTACTTGGAGGTATTGAATTTCTTTCTTCTCAGCATCCTGACGGCATCGGTCATTATCGAGCGCATGGCTATGTAAATGGACGAATAGTTTGCTATGACGATATTTTGCCTAAAACTTATGATAGACGACTCCCCTAAAAGCGACGTTACATACGAGGAGGTTTTAGAAGATTTTTCAACCGGCCGGGATTCTGTTACTCACTCCCATAGATTAGATGAAGCAACAATGTCTGAACTTCGCAAAGAAATTGAGTCGGTGATGACCGTGCATCTACAGGCCTCGCTCAAATCCTATTTTGAAAATGAATTTCTTGAGTTAAAAAAAACCTTGCAAGGGCTGGAGGCTTCAGTCGAGTTTATGAGCAAGGACTATGATGACATGAAGATCGAATTGGGCCAGAACAAGAATGTCATGAATCAATTAAAGAAAGAAAATGAGGAGTTAAAAACCTCTGTTTCTGACTTATCTATAAGGCTTAATATTGTAGAACAACATTCTCGTCAGGTTAATTTAGAGATAAACGGAATTCCTGAAAATCAAGCTGAAAACCTATTAAACATGGTAGCTCAATTAGGAAAAACTATCTCATGCAATATTGAAGCTAATGATGTTTCTTCAATAACTCGTGTCAAAAAACTCGACTTGCAGAATAGCCGCCCGCGATCAATTATCGTCAAACTGAAAAATACAAGGAAACGTGACGAAGTTCTGGCATCAGTGACGAAATTCAACCGTGCTCATGTTTCTGATAAACTTAACTCAAGTCACAAGTGACTTCGTGCCACCGTAGCCCAAGGGCTACGGTGCCACCGAGCAGCCCGTCTTCGTCTCCGAACATCTGTCACCCCTGAATAAAGCCATACATGCCGAAGCCAGGAAAATGGCGCGTGAGAAAAGCTATAAATATGTTTGGGTCCGCGATGGCCGTGTATTAGTTCGTAAGGAAGATGGAGCACGCGCTGTACAGATTAAGAGCATACACGCTGCCTCTTTAATGTAAGTACCCAAAAACCCCGGAGCAGAAACCCGTGAGTAAATCTTTAAAATTCACTGTCTACTACCAGAATATCCCAGGAATGCGAACAAAATTGAGTGATATCAATAACGCGGTTAATGTCAATCGGTATGATATGATTGTGTTGACCGAAACATGGCTCAATGATAACATCAATGATGGAGAGCTATTTAACGCCCGCTATAATATTTACAGAAGAGATAGATATCTTCCAGCGCACTTATGGGTAAAGAAGGAGGAGGCGTTCTTATTGTTGTGTCCAAGGCATACGATTCCGCGCGGTCATGTCAGTGGGAGACTACTGCAGAAGACCTCTGGGTACGCATAAAAATAAATGAAGGGAAGAAAGTAAATATTTGTGCCATCTACTTACCACCACCTGTGACACAACAGCACCTTGAAATGTTTCTCAGTTCAGTCACGAATGTGAATGAAACTACGGGCGGAGAAATTATAGTAGTTGGAGATTTCAATCTCGGCTTCATCGAATGGAACCAGGACCCGAGTCACTCTCACGTAACCTCAACTATTCCTTCAAACTACAGTAACAGCCTAGGATACTCACTTATAGATTTTATGTCTTTAAATAGTCTGTTTCAATATAATGTTATTAAAAACACGAACAGTAGAACATTAGACTTAGTGTTTTCAAATACACGAAATGCAATGGTTAGAAGGTCTGCTTCACCTATCTCTAAAGAAGACTGTCACCACCCTTCCTTAGAAATTGAGTTTCTTTTAAAAGCGTACATGCCACTTAAACATGTAAAGCAAGCTAGATTTAATTTCAAGGCAGCTGATTATGTACTAATAAATAAAAAATTAAGAGAATTAAATTGGATAGAGCGACTGGAGCAATGCGCAAATGTTAATCTTATGATAGATGTGAATCCCTTCAAACAATTATTACTGAGCATATCCCTAATTTTAAGCATGTAAGTAAAAAGTTTCCTCCATGGTATTCCAAGACCTTACTTAGTGAGAGTTCTCAATGAAAAAGAAAAATTAAGACAACGTTTCAAAAAATACGGTAACCCGCGTGATGAAATTGAGTACAGAATTACAATACAAGAAATACAATGGATACCATTTTCGTTATCTGTTTCGTTACAATCCAGAGGTACATATTTTCTGCAGTTGACAATTGTATGTATTAATAAGATAATTTCATCCATTTTATATTATGTTAACAGACGCTGCAGCGCACGGAGCTAAAAATACAGGCAAACAACGAAAGCGACCTTCGAGACTCGAGGTGCAAAACTTGCGAGCAAACCCTATGTTGCAGTCGCCCTCAAAGTTTTAACCAGCTTGGCCAAAATGTACCACGAATGGCCTACTTTCCAAAGAACAGCGAATACGGACGTAACCAGCAGAACGAAAATCCTACTGGCACTTTTAGTCAAATTAACCAGAATACGATACGACTCGAGTGCAGTGCAAACAGCAAACACACCGTTGCTCATCTCCCAGCTAGCCAAAACGTCGATTACAAAAATTATGGCTTAAACAACCAATACGTCAGCAATAGCGTCGATCTGGAAACATATAATCATCCTGGGCATATACATTATGGATATGGCCTACAAAGACAAAATGGCAACAATATGTTCAATGAGTCAAGGAATCAATATGCGACACAACCAGCGTACGACGCCAATAGCCAACACAGCGGCGCCGTACACCAAGTTGCCCAAAATACTGATACTATTAACTATTATATAAACAGCCAATATGGCAACAATGGCGCATATAGTCAAAATTACCAAAATGACCTTCATGGTACAGTTGGCAATAATACCCACATTGACCAACAAGGTGCAGTTGGATACGGCATGTACCGCCAACAACTGCTGTCAACACAATTAGCTAACAACAACAGTGGCCAACAACATTGATGAGTTACCCAACCGGTCAGCCTGGCAGGAACCAAGATCAACAGCCTCCGGCCCCTCTTAACTCGGTTTCTCAACCAATTGGAAACATTCACACAAGACGTTGGCCACCATGAATATTTTGCAGAAAATACTGATCACAAATTCTTGTCGCAGGAGATACCGGCAACCATGTCGTAAAACATACTAACCACCAGTAACCACCAGATCATACAGGATACGCGCCACCATTTCAAAGAAGAAACTAGCCTCTAAGTTGTCCTAGGTGCTGGAAAGTAAAGTAAGCAGGAGCTGAATACCGGCGCGCCCGCCGTTTTTGCCCCAAAGAGTACAAAAGTAAAAAGGATCATCGAAATGAAAAGACCACAGCCTCAGTTATACCGCAGCGACCCATTCAATAAAGTAATAAATGATTTTACGCAATTGTTTCAGACCAATAATAATTTGGCAAATACGGCACTCATAGTATAGATAACCGAACAGTTTAAACATGTCTAATATTAGCTGCGGGTCCCAGACTTACATTACGTATGTGACGAAGATGTTGTGAAAAAGCTTAAAGAAATTATTGAAAGTCCTCAAATTACGATGATCGACGAACATTAAAAACAAAAGTAGTACAAAAACTTTACACAAACTTAAAGAAATAATCAATGAAGACGAGGATATTTGTGAGCGAATAAATTCTTTCTGCGGCCAGAGAGCAAAGTACCAATAGTAAGCAATGACATTGTACACAATAGTAGCTTTGAGTGTTGAAATTACGACGAGGGTTGCAATCTATGTCGCACAAAATACCCATAACGAAACTGACCATAAAAACATATATGAGATAAATGAATCGCTTCACAAGAATTACAGGCATATAAACAGATTTAGTAATAAACCAGTGAATGATCGACAGCTCCATCAACGTCATCCATGATTTTAGAAACAAATTGAAACTTATAAAAAAAGTCGTACGCACGGAAGCCGCAGGTAACTCAATTATGTTTATTTTTATTGATAGGTATTTTTCATGTTGTTTTTTATTGGTAAGTAGCAAGGGTCCTACCGTCTACTATATGATAGCGATGGGCGATTGTTGCAAAAAAAAAAACAATCGACTGAATCGAAAATTGTGCGCAGCACATGCCTCGCCACAAACATGAAGACAGACAAACGAAGCATTTGCTTAGTACGCGATGGCTCGACTCGACCCGAGCATACGTTGGTATATTTTTTCGACAGGCACGCCTCACTCCGACGCATTCGTTGTGCGCCGTTCGTGGCGCATGTCTCGCAAAGTCTGGATCCACCTTTAGGCCGCTTTTCCACCACAGATGTGTGCTACGGATGTGTTTCAAACGGGTTCCCTACGTGACATCGAAACTCAATACATCGAATGCCGCAGCATCGAAAACGGTACATCGAAGGGTCACATAATCGATGGTACGCCACATCGAAGGGTCACATAATCGATGGTACGCCACATCGAATGTCGTGAAATCGATGGTACGCCACATCGAATGTCGTGAAATCGAATGTTTACAGTATTGTATGGTTAGTTACAACATGGACTGGTTGCAACATTGACTGGTTGCAAAATCGTTGGGTTATTGCATCTAAAGATTGTTGTATCCAGTAGTTACTGCACCGAGTAAAAATAAATGAACACACAAGAAAAAATTAACGGATACAGATAACAGACGGCCCTAGGATCTCCTGAGCACGTCTGCTACACCAGTTGTAAAGAATGGTGTAGAGCATTCAATACCTAGTACATATACATAACAATAATAAAATGCTTATGGAATAGGAGGCAAGTCAGCTTTACGTCCCTTGGGGTAGTCAGCGAGTTCCTTCTTGTAGTTACGGTGTTCGCCGATGGCCCATACAGTCATTTGATAGAAGCCGGCGGCAGCAAACAGACAGGCTGGAGCGCATTTAGTCATGACGGTAGAGAATAGCCAGGATCCGATCTCTATAAGTGTAGTTAGGGCAGGTTCTTCAACAGAATGTGGAGGCTCAGATTGTAAAGCTCACACAAGATAGATGCTCCGAGTCTCACGTAAAATCAGGTGTTGCATGGAGCAGTGTACAGGGGATTTTGACTTGTTTTTGGATGACATGGAAGTAATTTTGATAAAACTGATATACATATAATTATTGTCTCATCTACATATATACTCGTATAATAAATATAGGTACAAGATCTAAAATTACTGACTGTTTATATAAGTGGCATGCCACCTCTTCACATCAACCACATTATAAAACAACGATGCAATGTAACCTTTGATCAATACGAGCAATTAAACCAACATTATTTGTGTAAAACCGGAGGACAAAGAAAATGTGAGCGAGTATAAGGGTAAGTATTTTGCCATACTTTCCAAAATACACTGTGAACTAAATAAACTATCTTCTCAAGATCAAAGTGTTATAAAACAATCTAAAAGGCACAAAACTACCGGTCATATAAATCACCACGTTCACAGGTAATTTTTTTTTTTATTTTTTTTTAGTGACACCAGCATAATCTCCAGCATTCACTAATGCGCTATGCAAAATATCGTGAATTATTAAAGTAAGACCTTATATATACTGCCGCTATGGTCAAGTTTACTGTCCCTTTTTCAATTCAAAAAATAAAGCTTCATCCTCATCGGCGGTAGAAAGTTACTTTAAAACTTTTAAGAATCTTATATTTAAAACAAATATCTTAGACACAGATTATTGATCAATTTATGAAAATTCATTTGGAAGATTTAGACGGAGAATTAAAAATTGCTCTAAGCGATTTAAGTCAAAATATTTATTTATTTTTATAGGAAAAAGAAACAGTACTATACTGTGAATACAAGGTGTTAACGAATTCGTGTAATTCGTTCAAACCGCGTGATTTACTGGTGACACAGAAACCCTAAAAGGGAATTTTAGAAAATCAACTGAAAAAAATTGAAAATAAAATCTTAGTTTTCTATTTCTGAGTCATTTTAGAGCCTCGAGTTAACTTACCGCAAAGAGCGATATCGCGTTAGTCTTGCCCGCCAGCCGCGTCGCCGTGCTTTCATTCATTTAATAAGCGTGGCATCGAAATGTTCAAGCGCATGAAATTACTTTTTGGCCAAAAAAAAACTTAGTTCTTTACTGAATCCTTACTAGGTGGTTTAGATACGACCACTGACCACTACCGCATGAAAAAAAAAAGAGTCTAGAAGAAGCAATTTCTTTTAGCTACGAGGGGACTTGTCTTTCATGTAATAGTAATGCTATACAAGGTTAGTCGGAAAGGGGGTACTAATCCGAAGCCCACTTATAGTATCGCTGATGACTGTTTGAAAGCAAGTGTTAAAATTTCAAAATTTGATTTATTTTTTTTCCAAACTAAATGATTTTTATTTTAGTTTTTTCAAAAATTCTTCATCCCTGCTTTAGATACAAATTCAAAAAATGGTGCTTCTAATTCATGACCCCAAATATGACCTAAAATGTAAACACAGCTGATCATAACTGGGGATAGATGGATTTTAGAGTTTTTTTTTTGAGATTTTTGCACAACTGTTTCTCTTAAACTATTGAGTTTTGGGAAAAGTTGTAGAACAAAAGTTATTCATTATTATGGGTACTATAACACCCTTTCGGATTAGTAACCCCTTTCTGACTAACCTTGTATATGGTTATAAACTTTCTAGTGTTATTTGCATGGATTTGAATGGAACAAAACAGGTAACGTTACAAGATGTGCCCGAAATAATTTTAATAAAAAGTAGATCGGACAGGTTACTTGGAGGTATTGAATTTCTTTCTTCTCAGCATCCTGACGGCATCGGTCATTATCGAGCGCATGGCTATGTAAATGGACGAATAGTTTGCTATGACGATATTTTGCCTAAAACTTATGATAGACGACTCCCCTAAAAGCGACGTTACATACGAGGAGGTTTTAGAAGATTTTTCAACCGGCCGGGATTCTGTTACTCACTCCCATAGATTAGATGAAGCAACAATGTCTGAACTTCGCAAAGAAATTGAGTCGGTGATGACCGTGCATCTACAGGCCTCGCTCAAATCCTATTTTGAAAATGAATTTCTTGAGTTAAAAAAAACCTTGCAAGGGCTGGAGGCTTCAGTCGAGTTTATGAGCAAGGACTATGATGACATGAAGATCGAATTGGGCCAGAACAAGAATGTCATGAATCAATTAAAGAAAGAAAATGAGGAGTTAAAAACCTCTGTTTCTGACTTATCTATAAGGCTTAATATTGTAGAACAACATTCTCGTCAGGTTAATTTAGAGATAAACGGAATTCCTGAAAATCAAGCTGAAAACCTATTAAACATGGTAGCTCAATTAGGAAAAACTATCTCATGCAATATTGAAGCTAATGATGTTTCTTCAATAACTCGTGTCAAAAAACTCGACTTGCAGAATAGCCGCCCGCGATCAATTATCGTCAAACTGAAAAATACAAGGAAACGTGACGAAGTTCTGGCATCAGTGACGAAATTCAACCGTGCTCATGTTTCTGATAAACTTAACTCAAGTCACAAGTGACTTCGTGCCACCGTAGCCCAAGGGCTACGGTGCCACCGAGCAGCCCGTCTTCGTCTCCGAACATCTGTCACCCCTGAATAAAGCCATACATGCCGAAGCCAGGAAAATGGCGCGTGAGAAAAGCTATAAATATGTTTGGGTCCGCGATGGCCGTGTATTAGTTCGTAAGGAAGATGGAGCACGCGCTGTACAGATTAAGAGCATACACGCTGCCTCTTTAATGTAAGTACCCAAAAACCCCGGAGCAGAAACCCGTGAGTAAATCTTTAAAATTCACTGTCTACTACCAGAATATCCCAGGAATGCGAACAAAATTGAGTGATATCAATAACGCGGTTAATGTCAATCGGTATGATATGATTGTGTTGACCGAAACATGGCTCAATGATAACATCAATGATGGAGAGCTATTTAACGCCCGCTATAATATTTACAGAAGAGATAGATATCTTCCAGCGCACTTATGGGTAAAGAAGGAGGAGGCGTTCTTATTGTTGTGTCCAAGGCATACGATTCCGCGCGGTCATGTCAGTGGGAGACTACTGCAGAAGACCTCTGGGTACGCATAAAAATAAATGAAGGGAAGAAAGTAAATATTTGTGCCATCTACTTACCACCACCTGTGACACAACAGCACCTTGAAATGTTTCTCAGTTCAGTCACGAATGTGAATGAAACTACGGGCGGAGAAATTATAGTAGTTGGAGATTTCAATCTCGGCTTCATCGAATGGAACCAGGACCCGAGTCACTCTCACGTAACCTCAACTATTCCTTCAAACTACAGTAACAGCCTAGGATACTCACTTATAGATTTTATGTCTTTAAATAGTCTGTTTCAATATAATGTTATTAAAAACACGAACAGTAGAACATTAGACTTAGTGTTTTCAAATACACGAAATGCAATGGTTAGAAGGTCTGCTTCACCTATCTCTAAAGAAGACTGTCACCACCCTTCCTTAGAAATTGAGTTTCTTTTAAAAGCGTACATGCCACTTAAACATGTAAAGCAAGCTAGATTTAATTTCAAGGCAGCTGATTATGTACTAATAAATAAAAAATTAAGAGAATTAAATTGGATAGAGCGACTGGAGCAATGCGCAAATGTTAATCTTATGATAGATGTGAATCCCTTCAAACAATTATTACTGAGCATATCCCTAATTTTAAGCATGTAAGTAAAAAGTTTCCTCCATGGTATTCCAAGACCTTACTTAGTGAGAGTTCTCAATGAAAAAGAAAAATTAAGACAACGTTTCAAAAAATACGGTAACCCGCGTGATGAAATTGAGTACAGAATTACAATACAAGAAATACAATGGATACTATTTTCGTTATCTGTTTCGTTACAATCCAGAGGTACATATTTTCTGCAGTTGACAATTGTATGTATTAATAAGATAATTTCATCCATTTTATATTATGTTAACAGACGCTGCAGCGCACGGAGCTAAAAATACAGGCAAACAACGAAAGCGACCTTCGAGACTCGAGGTGCAAAACTTGCGAGCAAACCCTATGTTGCAGTCGCCCTCAAAGTTTTAACCAGCTTGGCCAAAATGTACCACGAATGGCCTACTTTCCAAAGAACAGCGAATACGGACGTAACCAGCAGAACGAAAATCCTACTGGCACTTTTAGTCAAATTAACCAGAATACGATACGACTCGAGTGCAGTGCAAACAGCAAACACACCGTTGCTCATCTCCCAGCTAGCCAAAACGTCGATTACAAAAATTATGGCTTAAACAACCAATACGTCAGCAATAGCGTCGATCTGGAAACATATAATCATCCTGGGCATATACATTATGGATATGGCCTACAAAGACAAAATGGCAACAATATGTTCAATGAGTCAAGGAATCAATATGCGACACAACCAGCGTACGACGCCAATAGCCAACACAGCGGCGCCGTACGCCAAGTTGCCCAAAATACTGATACTATTAACTATTATATAAACAGCCAATATGGCAACAATGGCGCATATAGTCAAAATTACCAAAATGACCTTCATGGTACAGTTGGCAATAATACCCACATTGACCAACAAGGTGCAGTTGGATACGGCATGTACCGCCAACAACTGCTGTCAACACAATTAGCTAACAACAACAGTGGCCAACAACATTGATGAGTTACCCAACCGGTCAGCCTGGCAGGAACCAAGATCAACAGCCTCCGGCCCCTCTTAACTCGGTTTCTCAACCAATTGGAAACATTCACACAAGACGTTGGCCACCATGAATATTTTGCAGAAAATACTGATCACAAATTCTTGTCGCAGGAGATACCGGCAACCATGTCGTAAAACATACTAACCACCAGTAACCACCAGATCATACAGGATACGCGCCACCATTTCAAAGAAGAAACTAGCCTCTAAGTTGTCCTAGGTGCTGGAAAGTAAAGTAAGCAGGAGCTGAATACCGGCGCGCCCGCCGTTTTTGCCCCAAAGAGTACAAAAGTAAAAAGGATCATCGAAATGAAAAGACCACAGCCTCAGTTATACCGCAGCGACCCATTCAATAAAGTAATAAATGATTTTACGCAATTGTTTCAGACCAATAATAATTTGGCAAATACGGCACTCATAGTATAGATAACCGAACAGTTTAAACATGTCTAATATTAGCTACGGGTCCCAGACTTACATTACGTATGTGACGAAGATGTTGTGAAAAAGCTTAAAGAAATTATTGAAAGTCCTCAAATTACGATGATCGACGAACATTAAAAACAAAAGTAGTACAAAAACTTTACACAAACTTAAAGAAATAATCAATGAAGACGAGGATATTTGTGAGCGAATAAATTCTTTCTGCGGCCAGAGAGCAAAGTACCAATAGTAAGCAATGACATTGTACACAATAGTAGCTTTGAGTGTTGAACTTACGACGAGGGTTGCAATCTATGTCGCACAAAATACCCATAACGAAACTGACCATAAAAACATATATGAGATAAATGAATCGCTTCACAAGAATTACAGGCATATAAACAGATTTAGTAATAAACCAGTGAATGATCGACAGCTCCATCAACGTCATCCATGATTTTAGAAACAAATTGAAACTTATAAAAAAAGTCGTACGCACGGAAGCCGCAGGTAACTCAATTATGTTTATTTTTACTGATAGGTATTTTTCATGTTGTTTTTTATTGGTAAGTAGCAAGGGTCCTACCGTCTACTATATGATAGCGATGGGCGATTGTTGCAAAAAAAAAACAATCGACTGAATCGAAAATTGTGCGCAGCACATGCCTCGCCACAAACATGAAGACAGACAAACGAAGCATTTGCTTAGTACGCGATGGCTCGACTCGACCCGAGCATACGTTGGTATATTTTTTCGACAGGCACGCCTCACTCCGACGCATTCGTTGTGCGCCGTTCGTGGCGCATGTCTCGCAAAGTCTGGATCCACCTTTAGGCCGCTTTTCCACCACAGATGTGTGCTACGGATGTGTTTCAAACGGGTTCCCTACGTGACATCGAAACTCAATACATCGAATGCCGCAGCATCGAAAACGGTACATCGAAGGGTCACATAATCGATGGTACGCCACATCGAAGGGTCACATAATCGATGGTACGCCACATCGAATGTCGTGAAATCGATGGTACGCCACATCGAATGTCGTGAAATCGAATGTTTACAGTATTGTATGGTTAGTTACAACATGGACTGGTTGCAACATTGACTGGTTGCAAAATCGTTGGGTTATTGCATCTAAAGATTGTTGTATCCAGTAGTTACTGCACCGAGTAAAAATAAATGAACACACAAGAAAAAATTAACGGATACAGATAACAGACGGCCCTAGGATCTCCTGAGCACGTCTGCTACACCAGTTGTAAAGAATGGTGTAGAGCATTCAATACCTAGTACATATACATAACAATAATAAAATGCTTATGGAATAGGAGGCAAGTCAGCTTTACGTCCCTTGGGGTAGTCAGCGAGTTCCTTCTTGTAGTTACGGTGTTCGCCGATGGCCCATACAGTCATTTGATAGAAGCCGGCGGCAGCAAACAGACAGGCTGGAGCGCATTTAGTCATGACGGTAGAGAATAGCCAGGATCCGATCTCTATAAGTGTAGTTAGGGCAGGTTCTTCAACAGAATGTGGAGGCTCAGATTGTAAAGCTCACACAAGATAGATGCTCCGAGTCTCACGTAAAATCAGGTGTTGCATGGAGCAGTGTACAGGGGATTTTGACTTGTTTTTGGATGACATGGAAGTAATTTTGATAAAACTGATATACATATAATTATTGTCTCATCTACATATATACTCGTATAATAAATATAGGTACAAGATCTAAAATTACTGACTGTTTATATAAGTGGCATGCCACCTCTTCACATCAACCACATTATAAAACAACGATGCAATGTAACCTTTGATCAATACGAGCAATTAAACCAACATTATTTGTGTAAAACCGGAGGACAAAGAAAATGTGAGCGAGTATAAGGGTAAGTATTTTGCCATACTTTCCAAAATACACTGTGAACTAAATAAACTATCTTCTCAAGATCAAAGTGTTATAAAACAATCTAAAAGGCACAAAACTACCGGTCATATAAATCACCACGTTCACAGGTAATTTTTTTTTTTATTTTTTTTTAGTGACACCAGCATAATCTCCAGCATTCACTAATGCGCTATGCAAAATATCGTGAATTATTAAAGTAAGACCTTATATATACTGCCGCTATGGTCAAGTTTACTGTCCCTTTTTCAATTCAAAAAATAAAGCTTCATCCTCATCGGCGGTAGAAAGTTACTTTAAAACTTTTAAGAATCTTATATTTAAAACAAATATCTTAGACACAGATTATTGATCAATTTATGAAAATTCATTTGGAAGATTTAGACGGAGAATTAAAAATTGCTCTAAGCGATTTAAGTCAAAATATTTATTTATTTTTATAGGAAAAAGAAACAGTACTATACTGTGAATACAAGGTGTTAACGAATTCGTGTAATTCGTTCAAACCGCGTGATTTACTGGTGACACAGAAACCCTAAAAGGGAATTTTAGAAAATCAACTGAAAAAAATTGAAAATAAAATCTTAGTTTTCTATTTCTGAGTCATTTTAGAGCCTCGAGTTAACTTACCGCAAAGAGCGATATCGCGTTAGTCTTGCCCGCCAGCCGCGTCGCCGTGCTTTCATTCATTTAATAAGCGTGGCATCGAAATGTTCAAGCGCATGAAATTACTTTTTGGCCAAAAAAAAACTTAGTTCTTTACTGAATCCTTACTAGGTGGTTTAGATACGACCACTGACCACTACCGCATGAAAAAAAAAAGAGTCTAGAAGAAGCAATTTCTTTTAGCTACGAGGGGACTTGTCTTTCATGTAATAGTAATGCTATACAAGGTTAGTCGGAAAGGGGGTACTAATCCGAAGCCCACTTATAGTATCGCTGATGACTGTTTGAAAGCAAGTGTTAAAATTTCAAAATTTGATTTATTTTTTTTCCAAACTAAATGATTTTTATTTTAGTTTTTTCAAAAATTCTTCATCCCTGCTTTAGATACAAATTCAAAAAATGGTGCTTCTAATTCATGACCCCAAATATGACCTAAAATGTAAACACAGCTGATCATAACTGGGGATAGATGGATTTTAGAGTTTTTTTTTTGAGATTTTTGCACAACTGTTTCTCTTAAACTATTGAGTTTTGGGAAAAGTTGTAGAACAAAAGTTATTCATTATTATGGGTACTATAACACCCTTTCGGATTAGTAACCCCTTTCTGACTAACCTTGTATATGGTTATAAACTTTCTAGTGTTATTTGCATGGATTTGAATGGAACAAAACAGGTAACGTTACAAGATGTGCCCGAAATAATTTTAATAAAAAGTAGATCGGACAGGTTACTTGGAGGTATTGAATTTCTTTCTTCTCAGCATCCTGACGGCATCGGTCATTATCGAGCGCATGGCTATGTAAATGGACGAATAGTTTGCTATGACGATATTTTGCCTAAAACTTATGATAGACGACTCCCCTAAAAGCGACGTTACATACGAGGAGGTTTTAGAAGATTTTTCAACCGGCCGGGATTCTGTTACTCACTCCCATAGATTAGATGAAGCAACAATGTCTGAACTTCGCAAAGAAATTGAGTCGGTGATGACCGTGCATCTACAGGCCTCGCTCAAATCCTATTTTGAAAATGAATTTCTTGAGTTAAAAAAAACCTTGCAAGGGCTGGATGGAGGCTTCAGTCGAGTTTATGAGCAAGGACTATGATGACATGAAGATCGAATTGGGCCAGAACAAGAATGTCATGAATCAATTAAAGAAAGAAAATGAGGAGTTAAAAACCTCTGTTTCTGACTTATCTATAAGGCTTAATATTGTAGAACAACATTCTCGTCAGGTTAATTTAGAGATAAACGGAATTCCTGAAAATCAAGCTGAAAACCTATTAAACATGGTAGCTCAATTAGGAAAAACTATCTCATGCAATATTGAAGCTAATGATGTTTCTTCAATAACTCGTGTCAAAAAACTCGACTTGCAGAATAGCCGCCCGCGATCAATTATCGTCAAACTGAAAAATACAAGGAAACGTGACGAAGTTCTGGCATCAGTGACGAAATTCAACCGTGCTCATGTTTCTGATAAACTTAACTCAAGTCACAAGTGACTTCGTGCCACCGTAGCCCAAGGGCTACGGTGCCACCAAGCAGCCCGTCTTCGTCTCCGAACATCTGTCACCCCTGAATAAAGCCATACATGCCGAAGCCAGGAAAATGGCGCGTGAGAAAAGCTATAAATATGTTTGGGTCCGCGATGGCCGTGTATTAGTTCGTAAGGAAGATGGAGCACGCGCTGTACAGATTAAGAGCATACACGCTGCCTCTTTAATGTAAGTACCCAAAAACCCCGGAGCAGAAACCCGTGAGTAAATCTTTAAAATTCACTGTCTACTACCAGAATATCCCAGGAATGCGAACAAAATTGAGTGATATCAATAACGCGGTTAATGTCAATCGGTATGATATGATTGTGTTGACCGAAACATGGCTCAATGATAACATCAATGATGGAGAGCTATTTAACGCCCGCTATAATATTTACAGAAGAGATAGATATCTTCCAGCGCACTTATGGGTAAAGAAGGAGGAGGCGTTCTTATTGTTGTGTCCAAGGCATACGATTCCGCGCGGTCATGTCAGTGGGAGACTACTGCAGAAGACCTCTGGGTACGCATAAAAATAAATGAAGGGAAGAAAGTAAATATTTGTGCCATCTACTTACCACCACCTGTGACACAACAGCACCTTGAAATGTTTCTCAGTTCAGTCACGAATGTGAATGAAACTACGGGCGGAGAAATTATAGTAGTTGGAGATTTCAATCTCGGCTTCATCGAATGGAACCAGGACCCGAGTCACTCTCACGTAACCTCAACTATTCCTTCAAACTACAGTAACAGCCTAGGATACTCACTTATAGATTTTATGTCTTTAAATAGTCTGTTTCAATATAATGTTATTAAAAACACGAACAGTAGAACATTAGACTTAGTGTTTTCAAATACACGAAATGCAATGGTTAGAAGGTCTGCTTCACCTATCTCTAAAGAAGACTGTCACCACCCTTCCTTAGAAATTGAGTTTCTTTTAAAAGCGTACATGCCACTTAAACATGTAAAGCAAGCTAGATTTAATTTCAAGGCAGCTGATTATGTACTAATAAATAAAAAATTAAGAGAATTAAATTGGATAGAGCGACTGGAGCAATGCGCAAATGTTAATCTTATGATAGATGTGAATCCCTTCAAACAATTATTACTGAGCATATCCCTAATTTTAAGCATGTAAGTAAAAAGTTTCCTCCATGGTATTCCAAGACCTTACTTAGTGAGAGTTCTCAATGAAAAAGAAAAATTAAGACAACGTTTCAAAAAATACGGTAACCCGCGTGATGAAATTGAGTACAGAATTACAATACAAGAAATACAATGGATACCATTTTCGTTATCTGTTTCGTTACAATCCAGAGGTACATATTTTCTGCAGTTGACAATTGTATGTATTAATAAGATAATTTCATCCATTTTATATTATGTTAACAGACGCTGCAGCGCACGGAGCTAAAAATACAGGCAAACAACGAAAGCGACCTTCGAGACTCGAGGTGCAAAACTTGCGAGCAAACCCTATGTTGCAGTCGCCCTCAAAGTTTTAACCAGCTTGGCCAAAATGTACCACGAATGGCCTACTTTCCAAAGAACAGCGAATACGGACGTAACCAGCAGAACGAAAATCCTACTGGCACTTTTAGTCAAATTAACCAGAATACGATACGACTCGAGTGCAGTGCAAACAGCAAACACACCGTTGCTCATCTCCCAGCTAGCCAAAACGTCGATTACAAAAATTATGGCTTAAACAACCAATACGTCAGCAATAGCGTCGATCTGGAAACATATAATCATCCTGGGCATATACATTATGGATATGGCCTACAAAGACAAAATGGCAACAATATGTTCAATGAGTCAAGGAATCAATATGCGACACAACCAGCGTACGACGCCAATAGCCAACACAGCGGCGCCGTACGCCAAGTTGCCCAAAATACTGATACTATTAACTATTATATAAACAGCCAATATGGCAACAATGGCGCATATAGTCAAAATTACCAAAATGACCTTCATGGTACAGTTGGCAATAATACCCACATTGACCAACAAGGTGCAGTTGGATACGGCATGTACCGCCAACAACTGCTGTCAACACAATTAGCTAACAACAACAGTGGCCAACAACATTGATGAGTTACCCAACCGGTCAGCCTGGCAGGAACCAAGATCAACAGCCTCCGGCCCCTCTTAACTCGGTTTCTCAACCAATTGGAAACATTCACACAAGACGTTGGCCACCATGAATATTTTGCAGAAAATACTGATCACAAATTCTTGTCGCAGGAGATACCGGCAACCATGTCGTAAAACATACTAACCACCAGTAACCACCAGATCATACAGGATACGCGCCACCATTTCAAAGAAGAAACTAGCCTCTAAGTTGTCCTAGGTGCTGGAAAGTAAAGTAAGCAGGAGCTGAATACCGGCGCGCCCGCCGTTTTTGCCCCAAAGAGTACAAAAGTAAAAAGGATCATCGAAATGAAAAGACCACAGCCTCAGTTATACCGCAGCGACCCATTCAATAAAGTAATAAATGATTTTACGCAATTGTTTCAGACCAATAATAATTTGGCAAATACGGCACTCATAGTATAGATAACCGAACAGTTTAAACATGTCTAATATTAGCTGCGGGTCCCAGACTTACATTACGTATGTGACGAAGATGTTGTGAAAAAGCTTAAAGAAATTATTGAAAGTCCTCAAATTACGATGATCGACGAACATTAAAAACAAAAGTAGTACAAAAACTTTACACAAACTTAAAGAAATAATCAATGAAGACGAGGATATTTGTGAGCGAATAAATTCTTTCTGCGGCCAGAGAGCAAAGTACCAATAGTAAGCAATGACATTGTACACAATAGTAGCTTTGAGTGTTGAAATTACGACGAGGGTTGCAATCTATGTCGCACAAAATACCCATAACGAAACTGACCATAAAAACATATATGAGATAAATGAATCGCTTCACAAGAATTACAGGCATATAAACAGATTTAGTAATAAACCAGTGAATGATCGACAGCTCCATCAACGTCATCCATGATTTTAGAAACAAATTGAAACTTATAAAAAAAGTCGTACGCACGGAAGCCGCAGGTAACTCAATTATGTTTATTTTTATTGATAGGTATTTTTCATGTTGTTTTTTATTGGTAAGTAGCAAGGGTCCTACCGTCTACTATATGATAGCGATGGGCGATTGTTGCAAAAAAAAAAACAATCGACTGAATCGAAAATTGTGCGCAGCACATGCCTCGCCACAAACATGAAGACAGACAAACGAAGCATTTGCTTAGTACGCGATGGCTCGACTCGACCCGAGCATACGTTGGTATATTTTTTCGACAGGCACGCCTCACTCCGACGCATTCGTTGTGCGCCGTTCGTGGCGCATGTCTCGCAAAGTCTGGATCCACCTTTAGGCCGCTTTTCCACCACAGATGTGTGCTACGGATGTGTTTCAAACGGGTTCCCTACGTGACATCGAAACTCAATACATCGAATGCCGCAGCATCGAAAACGGTACATCGAAGGGTCACATAATCGATGGTACGCCACATCGAAGGGTCACATAATCGATGGTACGCCACATCGAATGTCGTGAAATCGATGGTACGCCACATCGAATGTCGTGAAATCGAATGTTTACAGTATTGTATGGTTAGTTACAACATGGACTGGTTGCAACATTGACTGGTTGCAAAATCGTTGGGTTATTGCATCTAAAGATTGTTGTATCCAGTAGTTACTGCACCGAGTAAAAATAAATGAACACACAAGAAAAAATTAACGGATACAGATAACAGACGGCCCTAGGATCTCCTGAGCACGTCTGCTACACCAGTTGTAAAGAATGGTGTAGAGCATTCAATACCTAGTACATATACATAACAATAATAAAATGCTTATGGAATAGGAGGCAAGTCAGCTTTACGTCCCTTGGGGTAGTCAGCGAGTTCCTTCTTGTAGTTACGGTGTTCGCCGATGGCCCATACAGTCATTTGATAGAAGCCGGCGGCAGCAAACAGACAGGCTGGAGCGCATTTAGTCATGACGGTAGAGAATAGCCAGGATCCGATCTCTATAAGTGTAGTTAGGGCAGGTTCTTCAACAGAATGTGGAGGCTCAGATTGTAAAGCTCACACAAGATAGATGCTCCGAGTCTCACGTAAAATCAGGTGTTGCATGGAGCAGTGTACAGGGGATTTTGACTTGTTTTTGGATGACATGGAAGTAATTTTGATAAAACTGATATACATATAATTATTGTCTCATCTACATATATACTCGTATAATAAATATAGGTACAAGATCTAAAATTACTGACTGTTTATATAAGTGGCATGCCACCTCTTCACATCAACCACATTATAAAACAACGATGCAATGTAACCTTTGATCAATACGAGCAATTAAACCAACATTATTTGTGTAAAACCGGAGGACAAAGAAAATGTGAGCGAGTATAAGGGTAAGTATTTTGCCATACTTTCCAAAATACACTGTGAACTAAATAAACTATCTTCTCAAGATCAAAGTGTTATAAAACAATCTAAAAGGCACAAAACTACCGGTCATATAAATCACCACGTTCACAGGTAATTTTTTTTTTTATTTTTTTTTAGTGACACCAGCATAATCTCCAGCATTCACTAATGCGCTATGCAAAATATCGTGAATTATTAAAGTAAGACCTTATATATACTGCCGCTATGGTCAAGTTTACTGTCCCTTTTTCAATTCAAAAAATAAAGCTTCATCCTCATCGGCGGTAGAAAGTTACTTTAAAACTTTTAAGAATCTTATATTTAAAACAAATATCTTAGACACAGATTATTGATCAATTTATGAAAATTCATTTGGAAGATTTAGACGGAGAATTAAAAATTGCTCTAAGCGATTTAAGTCAAAATATTTATTTATTTTTATAGGAAAAAGAAACAGTACTATACTGTGAATACAAGGTGTTAACGAATTCGTGTAATTCGTTCAAACCGCGTGATTTACTGGTGACACAGAAACCCTAAAAGGGAATTTTAGAAAATCAACTGAAAAAAATTGAAAATAAAATCTTAGTTTTCTATTTCTGAGTCATTTTAGAGCCTCGAGTTAACTTACCGCAAAGAGCGATATCGCGTTAGTCTTGCCCGCCAGCCGCGTCGCCGTGCTTTCATTCATTTAATAAGCGTGGCATCGAAATGTTCAAGCGCATGAAATTACTTTTTGGCCAAAAAAAAACTTAGTTCTTTACTGAATCCTTACTAGGTGGTTTAGATACGACCACTGACCACTACCGCATGAAAAAAAAAAGAGTCTAGAAGAAGCAATTTCTTTTAGCTACGAGGGGACTTGTCTTTCATGTAATAGTAATGCTATACAAGGTTAGTCGGAAAGGGGGTACTAATCCGAAGCCCACTTATAGTATCGCTGATGACTGTTTGAAAGCAAGTGTTAAAATTTCAAAATTTGATTTATTTTTTTTCCAAACTAAATGATTTTTATTTTAGTTTTTTCAAAAATTCTTCATCCCTGCTTTAGATACAAATTCAAAAAATGGTGCTTCTAATTCATGACCCCAAATATGACCTAAAATGTAAACACAGCTGATCATAACTGGGGATAGATGGATTTTAGAGTTTTTTTTTTGAGATTTTTGCACAACTGTTTCTCTTAAACTATTGAGTTTTGGGAAAAGTTGTAGAACAAAAGTTATTCATTATTATGGGTACTATAACACCCTTTCGGATTAGTAACCCCTTTCTGACTAACCTTGTATATGGTTATAAACTTTCTAGTGTTATTTGCATGGATTTGAATGGAACAAAACAGGTAACGTTACAAGATGTGCCCGAAATAATTTTAATAAAAAGTAGATCGGACAGGTTACTTGGAGGTATTGAATTTCTTTCTTCTCAGCATCCTGACGGCATCGGTCATTATCGAGCGCATGGCTATGTAAATGGACGAATAGTTTGCTATGACGATATTTTGCCTAAAACTTATGATAGACGACTCCCCTAAAAGCGACGTTACATACGAGGAGGTTTTAGAAGATTTTTCAACCGGCCGGGATTCTGTTACTCACTCCCATAGATTAGATGAAGCAACAATGTCTGAACTTCGCAAAGAAATTGAGTCGGTGATGACCGTGCATCTACAGGCCTCGCTCAAATCCTATTTTGAAAATGAATTTCTTGAGTTAAAAAAAACCTTGCAAGGGCTGGAGGCTTCAGTCGAGTTTATGAGCAAGGACTATGATGACATGAAGATCGAATTGGGCCAGAACAAGAATGTCATGAATCAATTAAAGAAAGAAAATGAGGAGTTAAAAACCTCTGTTTCTGACTTATCTATAAGGCTTAATATTGTAGAACAACATTCTCGTCAGGTTAATTTAGAGATAAACGGAATTCCTGAAAATCAAGCTGAAAACCTATTAAACATGGTAGCTCAATTAGGAAAAACTATCTCATGCAATATTGAAGCTAATGATGTTTCTTCAATAACTCGTGTCAAAAAACTCGACTTGCAGAATAGCCGCCCGCGATCAATTATCGTCAAACTGAAAAATACAAGGAAACGTGACGAAGTTCTGGCATCAGTGACGAAATTCAACCGTGCTCATGTTTCTGATAAACTTAACTCAAGTCACAAGTGACTTCGTGCCACCGTAGCCCAAGGGCTACGGTGCCACCGAGCAGCCCGTCTTCGTCTCCGAACATCTGTCACCCCTGAATAAAGCCATACATGCCGAAGCCAGGAAAATGGCGCGTGAGAAAAGCTATAAATATGTTTGGGTCCGCGATGGCCGTGTATTAGTTCGTAAGGAAGATGGAGCACGCGCTGTACAGATTAAGAGCATACACGCTGCCTCTTTAATGTAAGTACCCAAAAACCCCGGAGCAGAAACCCGTGAGTAAATCTTTAAAATTCACTGTCTACTACCAGAATATCCCAGGAATGCGAACAAAATTGAGTGATATCAATAACGCGGTTAATGTCAATCGGTATGATATGATTGTGTTGACCGAAACATGGCTCAATGATAACATCAATGATGGAGAGCTATTTAACGCCCGCTATAATATTTACAGAAGAGATAGATCTTCCAGCGCACTTATGGGTAAAGAAGGAGGAGGCGTTCTTATTGTTGTGTCCAAGGCATACGATTCCGCGCGGTCATGTCAGTGGGAGACTACTGCAGAAGACCTCTGGGTACGCATAAAAATAAATGAAGGGAAGAAAGTAAATATTTGTGCCATCTACTTACCACCACCTGTGACACAACAGCACCTTGAAATGTTTCTCAGTTCAGTCACGAATGTGAATGAAACTACGGGCGGAGAAATTATAGTAGTTGGAGATTTCAATCTCGGCTTCATCGAATGGAACCAGGACCCGAGTCACTCTCACGTAACCTCAACTATTCCTTCAAACTACAGTAACAGCCTAGGATACTCACTTATAGATTTTATGTCTTTAAATAGTCTGTTTCAATATAATGTTATTAAAAACACGAACAGTAGAACATTAGACTTAGTGTTTTCAAATACACGAAATGCAATGGTTAGAAGGTCTGCTTCACCTATCTCTAAAGAAGACTGTCACCACCCTTCCTTAGAAATTGAGTTTCTTTTAAAAGCGTACATGCCACTTAAACATGTAAAGCAAGCTAGATTTAATTTCAAGGCAGCTGATTATGTACTAATAAATAAAAAATTAAGAGAATTAAATTGGATAGAGCGACTGGAGCAATGCGCAAATGTTAATCTTATGATAGATGTGAATCCCTTCAAACAATTATTACTGAGCATATCCCTAATTTTAAGCATGTAAGTAAAAAGTTTCCTCCATGGTATTCCAAGACCTTACTTAGTGAGAGTTCTCAATGAAAAAGAAAAATTAAGACAACGTTTCAAAAAATACGGTAACCCGCGTGATGAAATTGAGTACAGAATTACAATACAAGAAATACAATGGATACCATTTTCGTTATCTGTTTCGTTACAATCCAGAGGTACATATTTTCTGCAGTTGACAATTGTATGTATTAATAAGATAATTTCATCCATTTTATATTATGTTAACAGACGCTGCAGCGCACGGAGCTAAAAATACAGGCAAACAACGAAAGCGACCTTCGAGACTCGAGGTGCAAAACTTGCGAGCAAACCCTATGTTGCAGTCGCCCTCAAAGTTTTAACCAGCTTGGCCAAAATGTACCACGAATGGCCTACTTTCCAAAGAACAGCGAATACGGACGTAACCAGCAGAACGAAAATCCTACTGGCACTTTTAGTCAAATTAACCAGAATACGATACGACTCGAGTGCAGTGCAAACAGCAAACACACCGTTGCTCATCTCCCAGCTAGCCAAAACGTCGATTACAAAAATTATGGCTTAAACAACCAATACGTCAGCAATAGCGTCGATCTGGAAACATATAATCATCCTGGGCATATACATTATGGATATGGCCTACAAAGACAAAATGGCAACAATATGTTCAATGAGTCAAGGAATCAATATGCGACACAACCAGCGTACGACGCCAATAGCCAACACAGCGGCGCCGTACGCCAAGTTGCCCAAAATACTGATACTATTAACTATTATATAAACAGCCAATATGGCAACAATGGCGCATATAGTCAAAATTACCAAAATGACCTTCATGGTACAGTTGGCAATAATACCCACATTGACCAACAAGGTGCAGTTGGATACGGCATGTACCGCCAACAACTGCTGTCAACACAATTAGCTAACAACAACAGTGGCCAACAACATTGATGAGTTACCCAACCGGTCAGCCTGGCAGGAACCAAGATCAACAGCCTCCGGCCCCTCTTAACTCGGTTTCTCAACCAATTGGAAACATTCACACAAGACGTTGGCCACCATGAATATTTTGCAGAAAATACTGATCACAAATTCTTGTCGCAGGAGATACCGGCAACCATGTCGTAAAACATACTAACCACCAGTAACCACCAGATCATACAGGATACGCGCCACCATTTCAAAGAAGAAACTAGCCTCTAAGTTGTCCTAGGTGCTGGAAAGTAAAGTAAGCAGGAGCTGAATACCGGCGCGCCCGCCGTTTTTGCCCCAAAGAGTACAAAAGTAAAAAGGATCATCGAAATGAAAAGACCACAGCCTCAGTTATACCGCAGCGACCCATTCAATAAAGTAATAAATGATTTTACGCAATTGTTTCAGACCAATAATAATTTGGCAAATACGGCACTCATAGTATAGATAACCGAACAGTTTAAACATGTCTAATATTAGCTGCGGGTCCCAGACTTACATTACGTATGTGACGAAGATGTTGTGAAAAAGCTTAAAGAAATTATTGAAAGTCCTCAAATTACGATGATCGACGAACATTAAAAACAAAAGTAGTACAAAAACTTTACACAAACTTAAAGAAATAATCAATGAAGACGAGGATATTTGTGAGCGAATAAATTCTTTCTGCGGCCAGAGAGCAAAGTACCAATAGTAAGCAATGACATTGTACACAATAGTAGCTTTGAGTGTTGAAATTACGACGAGGGTTGCAATCTATGTCGCACAAAATACCCATAACGAAACTGACCATAAAAACATATATGAGATAAATGAATCGCTTCACAAGAATTACAGGCATATAAACAGATTTAGTAATAAACCAGTGAATGATCGACAGCTCCATCAACGTCATCCATGATTTTAGAAACAAATTGAAACTTATAAAAAAAGTCGTACGCACGGAAGCCGCAGGTAACTCAATTATGTTTATTTTTATTGATAGGTATTTTTCATGTTGTTTTTTATTGGTAAGTAGCAAGGGTCCTACCGTCTACTATATGATAGCGATGGGCGATTGTTGCAAAAAAAAAAACAATCGACTGAATCGAAAATTGTGCGCAGCACATGCCTCGCCACAAACATGAAGACAGACAAACGAAGCATTTGCTTAGTACGCGATGGCTCGACTCGACCCGAGCATACGTTGGTATATTTTTTCGACAGGCACGCCTCACTCCGACGCATTCGTTGTGCGCCGTTCGTGGCGCATGTCTCGCAAAGTCTGGATCCACCTTTAGGCCGCTTTTCCACCACAGATGTGTGCTACGGATGTGTTTCAAACGGGTTCCCTACGTGACATCGAAACTCAATACATCGAATGCCGCAGCATCGAAAACGGTACATCGAAGGGTCACATAATCGATGGTACGCCACATCGAAGGGTCACATAATCGATGGTACGCCACATCGAATGTCGTGAAATCGATGGTACGCCACATCGAATGTCGTGAAATCGAATGTTTACAGTATTGTATGGTTAGTTACAACATGGACTGGTTGCAACATTGACTGGTTGCAAAATCGTTGGGTTATTGCATCTAAAGATTGTTGTATCCAGTAGTTACTGCACCGAGTAAAAATAAATGAACACACAAGAAAAAATTAACGGATACAGATAACAGACGGCCCTAGGATCTCCTGAGCACGTCTGCTACACCAGTTGTAAAGAATGGTGTAGAGCATTCAATACCTAGTACATATACATAACAATAATAAAATGCTTATGGAATAGGAGGCAAGTCAGCTTTACGTCCCTTGGGGTAGTCAGCGAGTTCCTTCTTGTAGTTACGGTGTTCGCCGATGGCCCATACAGTCATTTGATAGAAGCCGGCGGCAGCAAACAGACAGGCTGGAGCGCATTTAGTCATGACGGTAGAGAATAGCCAGGATCCGATCTCTATAAGTGTAGTTAGGGCAGGTTCTTCAACAGAATGTGGAGGCTCAGATTGTAAAGCTCACACAAGATAGATGCTCCGAGTCTCACGTAAAATCAGGTGTTGCATGGAGCAGTGTACAGGGGATTTTGACTTGTTTTTGGATGACATGGAAGTAATTTTGATAAAACTGATATACATATAATTATTGTCTCATCTACATATATACTCGTATAATAAATATAGGTACAAGATCTAAAATTACTGACTGTTTATATAAGTGGCATGCCACCTCTTCACATCAACCACATTATAAAACAACGATGCAATGTAACCTTTGATCAATACGAGCAATTAAACCAACATTATTTGTGTAAAACCGGAGGACAAAGAAAATGTGAGCGAGTATAAGGGTAAGTATTTTGCCATACTTTCCAAAATACACTGTGAACTAAATAAACTATCTTCTCAAGATCAAAGTGTTATAAAACAATCTAAAAGGCACAAAACTACCGGTCATATAAATCACCACGTTCACAGGTAATTTTTTTTTTTATTTTTTTTTAGTGACACCAGCATAATCTCCAGCATTCACTAATGCGCTATGCAAAATATCGTGAATTATTAAAGTAAGACCTTATATATACTGCCGCTATGGTCAAGTTTACTGTCCCTTTTTCAATTCAAAAAATAAAGCTTCATCCTCATCGGCGGTAGAAAGTTACTTTAAAACTTTTAAGAATCTTATATTTAAAACAAATATCTTAGACACAGATTATTGATCAATTTATGAAAATTCATTTGGAAGATTTAGACGGAGAATTAAAAATTGCTCTAAGCGATTTAAGTCAAAATATTTATTTATTTTTATAGGAAAAAGAAACAGTACTATACTGTGAATACAAGGTGTTAACGAATTCGTGTAATTCGTTCAAACCGCGTGATTTACTGGTGACACAGAAACCCTAAAAGGGAATTTTAGAAAATCAACTGAAAAAAATTGAAAATAAAATCTTAGTTTTCTATTTCTGAGTCATTTTAGAGCCTCGAGTTAACTTACCGCAAAGAGCGATATCGCGTTAGTCTTGCCCGCCAGCCGCGTCGCCGTGCTTTCATTCATTTAATAAGCGTGGCATCGAAATGTTCAAGCGCATGAAATTACTTTTTGGCCAAAAAAAAACTTAGTTCTTTACTGAATCCTTACTAGGTGGTTTAGATACGACCACTGACCACTACCGCATGAAAAAAAAAAGAGTCTAGAAGAAGCAATTTCTTTTAGCTACGAGGGGACTTGTCTTTCATGTAATAGTAATGCTATACAAGGTTAGTCGGAAAGGGGGTACTAATCCGAAGCCCACTTATAGTATCGCTGATGACTGTTTGAAAGCAAGTGTTAAAATTTCAAAATTTGATTTATTTTTTTTCCAAACTAAATGATTTTTATTTTAGTTTTTTCAAAAATTCTTCATCCCTGCTTTAGATACAAATTCAAAAAATGGTGCTTCTAATTCATGACCCCAAATATGACCTAAAATGTAAACACAGCTGATCATAACTGGGGATAGATGGATTTTAGAGTTTTTTTTTTGAGATTTTTGCACAACTGTTTCTCTTAAACTATTGAGTTTTGGGAAAAGTTGTAGAACAAAAGTTATTCATTATTATGGGTACTATAACACCCTTTCGGATTAGTAACCCCTTTCTGACTAACCTTGTATATGGTTATAAACTTTCTAGTGTTATTTGCATGGATTTGAATGGAACAAAACAGGTAACGTTACAAGATGTGCCCGAAATAATTTTAATAAAAAGTAGATCGGACAGGTTACTTGGAGGTATTGAATTTCTTTCTTCTCAGCATCCTGACGGCATCGGTCATTATCGAGCGCATGGCTATGTAAATGGACGAATAGTTTGCTATGACGATATTTTGCCTAAAACTTATGATAGACGACTCCCCTAAAAGCGACGTTACATACGAGGAGGTTTTAGAAGATTTTTCAACCGGCCGGGATTCTGTTACTCACTCCCATAGATTAGATGAAGCAACAATGTCTGAACTTCGCAAAGAAATTGAGTCGGTGATGACCGTGCATCTACAGGCCTCGCTCAAATCCTATTTTGAAAATGAATTTCTTGAGTTAAAAAAAACCTTGCAAGGGCTGGAGGCTTCAGTCGAGTTTATGAGCAAGGACTATGATGACATGAAGATCGAATTGGGCCAGAACAAGAATGTCATGAATCAATTAAAGAAAGAAAATGAGGAGTTAAAAACCTCTGTTTCTGACTTATCTATAAGGCTTAATATTGTAGAACAACATTCTCGTCAGGTTAATTTAGAGATAAACGGAATTCCTGAAAATCAAGCTGAAAACCTATTAAACATGGTAGCTCAATTAGGAAAAACTATCTCATGCAATATTGAAGCTAATGATGTTTCTTCAATAACTCGTGTCAAAAAACTCGACTTGCAGAATAGCCGCCCGCGATCAATTATCGTCAAACTGAAAAATACAAGGAAACGTGACGAAGTTCTGGCATCAGTGACGAAATTCAACCGTGCTCATGTTTCTGATAAACTTAACTCAAGTCACAAGTGACTTCGTGCCACCGTAGCCCAAGGGCTACGGTGCCACCGAGCAGCCCGTCTTCGTCTCCGAACATCTGTCACCCCTGAATAAAGCCATACATGCCGAAGCCAGGAAAATGGCGCGTGAGAAAAGCTATAAATATGTTTGGGTCCGCGATGGCCGTGTATTAGTTCGTAAGGAAGATGGAGCACGCGCTGTACAGATTAAGAGCATACACGCTGCCTCTTTAATGTAAGTACCCAAAAACCCCGGAGCAGAAACCCGTGAGTAAATCTTTAAAATTCACTGTCTACTACCAGAATATCCCAGGAATGCGAACAAAATTGAGTGATATCAATAACGCGGTTAATGTCAATCGGTATGATATGATTGTGTTGACCGAAACATGGCTCAATGATAACATCAATGATGGAGAGCTATTTAACGCCCGCTATAATATTTACAGAAGAGATAGATCTTCCAGCGCACTTATGGGTAAAGAAGGAGGAGGCGTTCTTATTGTTGTGTCCAAGGCATACGATTCCGCGCGGTCATGTCAGTGGGAGACTACTGCAGAAGACCTCTGGGTACGCATAAAAATAAATGAAGGGAAGAAAGTAAATATTTGTGCCATCTACTTACCACCACCTGTGACACAACAGCACCTTGAAATGTTTCTCAGTTCAGTCACGAATGTGAATGAAACTACGGGCGGAGAAATTATAGTAGTTGGAGATTTCAATCTCGGCTTCATCGAATGGAACCAGGACCCGAGTCACTCTCACGTAACCTCAACTATTCCTTCAAACTACAGTAACAGCCTAGGATACTCACTTATAGATTTTATGTCTTTAAATAGTCTGTTTCAATATAATGTTATTAAAAACACGAACAGTAGAACATTAGACTTAGTGTTTTCAAATACACGAAATGCAATGGTTAGAAGGTCTGCTTCACCTATCTCTAAAGAAGACTGTCACCACCCTTCCTTAGAAATTGAGTTTCTTTTAAAAGCGTACATGCCACTTAAACATGTAAAGCAAGCTAGATTTAATTTCAAGGCAGCTGATTATGTACTAATAAATAAAAAAATAAGAGAATTAAATTGGATAGAGCGACTGGAGCAATGCGCAAATGTTAATCTTATGATAGATGTGAATCCCTTCAAACAATTATTACTGAGCATATCCCTAATTTTAAGCATGTAAGTAAAAAGTTTCCTCCATGGTATTCCAAGACCTTACTTAGTGAGAGTTCTCAATGAAAAAGAAAAATTAAGACAACGTTTCAAAAAATACGGTAACCCGCGTGATGAAATTGAGTACAGAATTACAATACAAGAAATACAATGGATACCATTTTCGTTATCTGTTTCGTTACAATCCAGAGGTACATATTTTCTGCAGTTGACAATTGTATGTATTAATAAGATAATTTCATCCATTTTATATTATGTTAACAGACGCTGCAGCGCACGGAGCTAAAAATACAGGCAAACAACGAAAGCGACCTTCGAGACTCGAGGTGCAAAACTTGCGAGCAAACCCTATGTTGCAGTCGCCCTCAAAGTTTTAACCAGCTTGGCCAAAATGTACCACGAATGGCCTACTTTCCAAAGAACAGCGAATACGGACGTAACCAGCAGAACGAAAATCCTACTGGCACTTTTAGTCAAATTAACCAGAATACGATACGACTCGAGTGCAGTGCAAACAGCAAACACACCGATGCTCATCTCCCAGCTAGCCGAAACGTCGATTACAAAAATTATGGCTTAAACAACCAATACGTCAGCAATAGCGTCGATCTGGAAACATATAATCATCCTGGGCATATACATTATGGATATGGCCTACAAAGACAAAATGGCAACAATATGTTCAATGAGTCAAGGAATCAATATGCGACACAACCAGCGTACGACGCCAATAGCCAACACAGCGGCGCCGTACGCCAAGTTGCCCAAAATACTGATACTATTAACTATTATATAAACAGCCAATATGGCAACAATGGCGCATATAGTCAAAATTACCAAAATGACCTTCATGGTACAGTTGGCAATAATACCCACATTGACCAACAAGGTGCAGTTGGATACGGCATGTACCGCCAACAACTGCTGTCAACACATAATTGTGTTGTGTTGTAATTGTGTTGTTAGCTAATGCTAACAACAACAGTGGCCAACAACATTGATGAGTTACCCAACCGGTCAGCCTGGCAGGAACCAAGATCAACAGCCTCCGGCCCCTCTTAACTCGGTTTCTCAACCAATTGGAAACATTCACACAAGACGTTGGCCACCATGAATATTTTGCAGAAAATACTGATCACAAATTCTTGTCGCAGGAGATACCGGCAACCATGTCGTAAAACATACTAACCACCAGTAACCACCAGATCATACAGGATACGCGCCACCATTTCAAAGAAGAAACTAGCCTCTAAGTTGTCCTAGGTGCTGGAAAGTAAATTAAGCAGGAGCTGAATACCGGCGCGCCCGCCGTTTTTGCCCCAAAGAGTACAAAAGTAAAAAGGATCATCGAAATGAAAAGACCACAGCCTCAGTTATACCGCAGCGACCCATTCAATAAAGTAATAAATGATTTTACGCAATTGTTTCAGACCAATAATAATTTGGCAAATACGGCACTCATAGTATAGATAACCGAACAGTTTAAACATGTCTAATATTAGCTACGGGTCCCAGACTTACATTACGTATGTGACGAAGATGTTGTGAAAAAGCTTAAAGAAATTATTGAAAGTCCTCAAATTACGATGATCGACGAACATTAAAAACAAAAGTAGTACAAAAACTTTACACAAACTTAAAGAAATAATCAATGAAGACGAGGATATTTGTGAGCGAATAAATTCTTTCTGCGGCCAGAGAGCAAAGTACCAATAGTAAGCAATGACATTGTACACAATAGTAGCTTTGAGTGTTGAACTTACGACGAGGGTTGCAATCTATGTCGCACAAAATACCCATAACGAAACTGACCATAAAAACATATATGAGATAAATGAATCGCTTCACAAGAATTACAGGCATATAAACAGATTTAGTAATAAACCAGTGAATGATCGACAGCTCCATCAACGTCATCCATGATTTTAGAAACAAATTGAAACTTATAAAAAAAGTCGTACGCACGGAAGCCGCAGGTAACTCAATTATGTTTATTTTTATTGATAGGTATTTTTCATGTTGTTTTTTATTGGTAAGTAGCAAGGGTCCTACCGTCTACTATATGATAGCGATGGGCGATTGTTGCAAAAAAAAAACAATCGACTGAATCGAAAATTGTGCGCAGCACATGCCTCGCCACAAACATGAAGACAGACAAACGAAGCATTTGCTTAGTACGCGATGGCTCGACTCGACCCGAGCATACGTTGGTATATTTTTTCGACAGGCACGCCTCACTCCGACGCATTCGTTGTGCGCCGTTCGTGGCGCATGTCTCGCAAAGTCTGGATCCACCTTTAGGCCGCTTTTCCACCACAGATGTGTGCTACGGATGTGTTTCAAACGGGTTCCCTACGTGACATCGAAACTCAATACATCGAATGCCGCAGCATCGAAAACGGTACATCGAAGGGTCACATAATCGATGGTACGCCACATCGAATGTCGTGAAATCGAATGGTTACAGTATCGAATGGTCACATAATCGATGGTACGCCACATCGAATGTCGTGAAATCGAATGTTTACAGTATTGTATGGTTAGTTACAACATGGACTGGTTGCAACATTGACTGGTTGCAAAATCGTTGGGTTATTGCATCTAAAGATTGTTGTATCCAGTAGTTACTGCACCGAGTAAAAATAAATGAACACACAAGAAAAAATTAACGGATACAGATAACAGACGGCCCTAGGATCTCCTGAGCACGTCTGCTACACCAGTTGTAAAGAATGGTGTAGAGCATTCAATACCTAGTACATATACATAACAATAATAAAATGCTTATGGAATAGGAGGCAAGTCAGCTTTACGTCCCTTGGGGTAGTCAGCGAGTTCCTTCTTGTAGTTACGGTGTTCGCCGATGGCCCATACAGTCATTTGATAGAAGCCGGCGGCAGCAAACAGACAGGCTGGAGCGCATTTAGTCATGACGGTAGAGAATAGCCAGGATCCGATCTCTATAAGTGTAGTTAGGGCAGGTTCTTCAACAGAATGTGGAGGCTCAGATTGTAAAGCTCACACAAGATAGATGCTCCGAGTCTCACGTAAAATCAGGTGTTGCATGGAGCAGTGTACAGGGGATTTTGACTTGTTTTTGGATGACATGGAAGTAATTTTGATAAAACTGATATACATATAATTATTGTCTCATCTACATATATACTCGTATAATATAGGTACAAGATCTAAAATTACTGACTGTTTATATAAGTGGCATGCCACCTCTTCACATCAACCACATTATAAAACAACGATGCAACGACCTTTGATCAATACGAGCAATTAAACCAACATTATTTGTGTAAAACCGGAGGACAAAGAAAATGTGAGCGAGTATAAGGGTAAGTATTTTGCCATACTTTCCAAAATACACTGTGAACTAAATAAACTATCTTCTCAAGAGCAAAGTGTTATAAAACAATCTAAAAGGCACAAAACTACCGGTCATATAAATCACCACGTTCACAGGTAATTTTTTTTTAGTGACACCATCATAATCTCCAGCATTCACTAATGCGCTATGCAAAATATCGTGAATTATTAAAGTAAGACCTTATATATACTGCCGCTATGGTCAAGTTTACTGTCCCTTTTTCAATTCATAATATAAAGCTTCATCCTCATCGGCGGTAGAAAGTTACTTTAAAACTTTTAAGAATCTTATATTTAAAACAAATATCTTAGACACAGATTATTGATCAATTTATGAAAATTCATTTGGAAGATTTAGACGGAGAATTAAAAATTGCTCTAAGCGATTTAAGTCAAAATATTTATTTATTTTTATAGGAAAAAGAAACAGTACTATACTGTGAATACAAGGTGTTAACGAATTCGTGTAATTCGTTCAAACCGCGTGATTTACTGGTGACACAGAAACCCTAAAAGGGAATTTTAGAAAATCAACTGAAAAAAATTGAAAATAAAATCTTAGTTTTCTATTTCTGAGTCATTTTAGAGCCTCGAGTTAACTTACCGCAAAGAGCGATATCGCGTTAGTCTTGCCCGCCAGCCGCGTCGCCGTGCTTTCATTCATTTAATAAGCGTGGCATCGAAATGTTCAAGCGCATGAAATTACTTTTTGGCCAAAAAAAAACTTAGTTCTTTACTGAATCCTTACTAGGTGGTTTAGATACGACCACTGACCACTACCGCATGAAAAAAAAAAGAGTCTAGAAGAAGCAATTTCTTTTAGCTACGAGGGGACTTGTCTTTCATGTAATAGTAATGCTATACAAGGTTAGTCGGAAAGGGGGTACTAATCCGAAGCCCACTTATAGTATCGCTGATGACTGTTTGAAAGCAAGTGTTAAAATTTCAAAATTTGATTTATTTTTTTTCCAAACTAAATGATTTTTATTTTAGTTTTTTCAAAAATTCTTCATCCCTGCTTTAGATACAAATTCAAAAAATGGTGCTTCTAATTCATGACCCCAAATATGACCTAAAATGTAAACACAGCTGATCATAACTGGGGATAGATGGATTTTAGAGTTTTTTTTTTTGAGATTTTTGCACAACTGTTTCTCTTAAACTATTGAGTTTTGGGAAAAGTTGTAGAACAAAAGTTATTCATTATTATGGGTACTATAACACCCTTTCGGATTAGTAACCCCTTTCTGACTAACCTTGTATATGGTTATAAACTTTCTAGTGTTATTTGCATGGATTTGAATGGAACAAAACAGGTAACGTTACAAGATGTGCCCGAAATAATTTTAATAAAAAGTAGATCGGACAGGTTACTTGGAGGTATTGAATTTCTTTCTTCTCAGCATCCTGACGGCATCGGTCATTATCGAGCGCATGGCTATGTAAATGGACGAATAGTTTGCTATGACGATATTTTGCCTAAAACTTATGATAGACGACTCCCCTAAAAGCGACGTTACATACGAGGAGGTTTTAGAAGATTTTTCAACCGGCCGGGATTCTGTTACTCACTCCCATAGATTAGATGAAGCAACAATGTCTGAACTTCGCAAAGAAATTGAGTCGGTGATGACCGTGCATCTACAGGCCTCGCTCAAATCCTATTTTGAAAATGAATTTCTTGAGTTAAAAAAAACCTTGCAAGGGCTGGAGGCTTCAGTCGAGTTTATGAGCAAGGACTATGATGACATGAAGATCGAATTGGGCCAGAACAAGAATGTCATGAATCAATTAAAGAAAGAAAATGAGGAGTTAAAAACCTCTGTTTCTGACTTATCTATAAGGCTTAATATTGTAGAACAACATTCTCGTCAGGTTAATTTAGAGATAAACGGAATTCCTGAAAATCAAGCTGAAAACCTATTAAACATGGTAGCTCAATTAGGAAAAACTATCTCATGCAATATTGAAGCTAATGATGTTTCTTCAATAACTCGTGTCAAAAAACTCGACTTGCAGAATAGCCGCCCGCGATCAATTATCGTCAAACTGAAAAATACAAGGAAACGTGACGAAGTTCTGGCATCAGTGACGAAATTCAACCGTGCTCATGTTTCTGATAAACTTAACTCAAGTCACAAGTGACTTCGTGCCACCGTAGCCCAAGGGCTACGGTGCCACCAAGCAGCCCGTCTTCGTCTCCGAACATCTGTCACCCCTGAATAAAGCCATACATGCCGAAGCCAGGAAAATGGCGCGTGAGAAAAGCTATAAATATGTTTGGGTCCGCGATGGCCGTGTATTAGTTCGTAAGGAAGATGGAGCACGCGCTGTACAGATTAAGAGCATACACGCTGCCTCTTTAATGTAAGTACCCAAAAACCCCGGAGCAGAAACCCGTGAGTAAATCTTTAAAATTCACTGTCTACTACCAGAATATCCCAGGAATGCGAACAAAATTGAGTGATATCAATAACGCGGTTAATGTCAATCGGTATGATATGATTGTGTTGACCGAAACATGGCTCAATGATAACATCAATGATGGAGAGCTATTTAACGCCCGCTATAATATTTACAGAAGAGATAGATCTTCCAGCGCACTTATGGGTAAAGAAGGAGGAGGCGTTCTTATTGTTGTGTCCAAGGCATACGATTCCGCGCGGTCATGTCAGTGGGAGACTACTGCAGAAGACCTCTGGGTACGCATAAAAATAAATGAAGGGAAGAAAGTAAATATTTGTGCCATCTACTTACCACCACCTGTGACACAACAGCACCTTGAAATGTTTCTCAGTTCAGTCACGAATGTGAATGAAACTACGGGCGGAGAAATTATAGTAGTTGGAGATTTCAATCTCGGCTTCATCGAATGGAACCAGGACCCGAGTCACTCTCACGTAACCTCAACTATTCCTTCAAACTACAGTAACAGCCTAGGATACTCACTTATAGATTTTATGTCTTTAAATAGTCTGTTTCAATATAATGTTATTAAAAACACGAACAGTAGAACATTAGACTTAGTGTTTTCAAATACACGAAATGCAATGGTTAGAAGGTCTGCTTCACCTATCTCTAAAGAAGACTGTCACCACCCTTCCTTAGAAATTGAGTTTCTTTTAAAAGCGTACATGCCACTTAAACATGTAAAGCAAGCTAGATTTAATTTCAAGGCAGCTGATTATGTACTAATAAATAAAAAATTAAGAGAATTAAATTGGATAGAGCGACTGGAGCAATGCGCAAATGTTAATCTTATGATAGATGTGAATCCCTTCAAACAATTATTACTGAGCATATCCCTAATTTTAAGCATGTAAGTAAAAAGTTTCCTCCATGGTATTCCAAGACCTTACTTAGTGAGAGTTCTCAATGAAAAAGAAAAATTAAGACAACGTTTCAAAAAATACGGTAACCCGCGTGATGAAATTGAGTACAGAATTACAATACAAGAAATACAATGGATACCATTTTCGTTATCTGTTTCGTTACAATCCAGAGGTACATATTTTCTGCAGTTGACAATTGTATGTATTAATAAGATAATTTCATCCATTTTATATTATGTTAACAGACGCTGCAGCGCACGGAGCTAAAAATACAGGCAAACAACGAAAGCGACCTTCGAGACTCGAGGTGCAAAACTTGCGAGCAAACCCTATGTTGCAGTCGCCCTCAAAGTTTTAACCAGCTTGGCCAAAATGTACCACGAATGGCCTACTTTCCAAAGAACAGCGAATACGGACGTAACCAGCAGAACGAAAATCCTACTGGCACTTTTAGTCAAATTAACCAGAATACGATACGACTCGAGTGCAGTGCAAACAGCAAACACACCGTTGCTCATCTCCCAGCTAGCCAAAACGTCGATTACAAAAATTATGGCTTAAACAACCAATACGTCAGCAATAGCGTCGATCTGGAAACATATAATCATCCTGGGCATATACATTATGGATATGGCCTACAAAGACAAAATGGCAACAATATGTTCAATGAGTCAAGGAATCAATATGCGACACAACCAGCGTACGACGCCAATAGCCAACACAGCGGCGCCGTACGCCAAGTTGCCCAAAATACTGATACTATTAACTATTATATAAACAGCCAATATGGCAACAATGGCGCATATAGTCAAAATTACCAAAATGACCTTCATGGTACAGTTGGCAATAATACCCACATTGACCAACAAGGTGCAGTTGGATACGGCATGTACCGCCAACAACTGCTGTCAACACAATTAGCTAACAACAACAGTGGCCAACAACATTGATGAGTTACCCAACCGGTCAGCCTGGCAGGAACCAAGATCAACAGCCTCCGGCCCCTCTTAACTCGGTTTCTCAACCAATTGGAAACATTCACACAAGACGTTGGCCACCATGAATATTTTGCAGAAAATACTGATCACAAATTCTTGTCGCAGGAGATACCGGCAACCATGTCGTAAAACATACTAACCACCAGTAACCACCAGATCATACAGGATACGCGCCACCATTTCAAAGAAGAAACTAGCCTCTAAGTTGTCCTAGGTGCTGGAAAGTAAAGTAAGCAGGAGCTGAATACCGGCGCGCCCGCCGTTTTTGCCCCAAAGAGTACAAAAGTAAAAAGGATCATCGAAATGAAAAGACCACAGCCTCAGTTATACCGCAGCGACCCATTCAATAAAGTAATAAATGATTTTACGCAATTGTTTCAGACCAATAATAATTTGGCAAATACGGCACTCATAGTATAGATAACCGAACAGTTTAAACATGTCTAATATTAGCTGCGGGTCCCAGACTTACATTACGTATGTGACGAAGATGTTGTGAAAAAGCTTAAAGAAATTATTGAAAGTCCTCAAATTACGATGATCGACGAACATTAAAAACAAAAGTAGTACAAAAACTTTACACAAACTTAAAGAAATAATCAATGAAGACGAGGATATTTGTGAGCGAATAAATTCTTTCTGCGGCCAGAGAGCAAAGTACCAATAGTAAGCAATGACATTGTACACAATAGTAGCTTTGAGTGTTGAAATTACGACGAGGGTTGCAATCTATGTCGCACAAAATACCCATAACGAAACTGACCATAAAAACATATATGAGATAAATGAATCGCTTCACAAGAATTACAGGCATATAAACAGATTTAGTAATAAACCAGTGAATGATCGACAGCTCCATCAACGTCATCCATGATTTTAGAAACAAATTGAAACTTATAAAAAAAGTCGTACGCACGGAAGCCGCAGGTAACTCAATTATGTTTATTTTTATTGATAGGTATTTTTCATGTTGTTTTTTATTGGTAAGTAGCAAGGGTCCTACCGTCTACTATATGATAGCGATGGGCGATTGTTGCAAAAAAAAAAACAATCGACTGAATCGAAAATTGTGCGCAGCACATGCCTCGCCACAAACATGAAGACAGACAAACGAAGCATTTGCTTAGTACGCGATGGCTCGACTCGACCCGAGCATACGTTGGTATATTTTTTCGACAGGCACGCCTCACTCCGACGCATTCGTTGTGCGCCGTTCGTGGCGCATGTCTCGCAAAGTCTGGATCCACCTTTAGGCCGCTTTTCCACCACAGATGTGTGCTACGGATGTGTTTCAAACGGGTTCCCTACGTGACATCGAAACTCAATACATCGAATGCCGCAGCATCGAAAACGGTACATCGAAGGGTCACATAATCGATGGTACGCCACATCGAAGGGTCACATAATCGATGGTACGCCACATCGAATGTCGTGAAATCGATGGTACGCCACATCGAATGTCGTGAAATCGAATGTTTACAGTATTGTATGGTTAGTTACAACATGGACTGGTTGCAACATTGACTGGTTGCAAAATCGTTGGGTTATTGCATCTAAAGATTGTTGTATCCAGTAGTTACTGCACCGAGTAAAAATAAATGAACACACAAGAAAAAATTAACGGATACAGATAACAGACGGCCCTAGGATCTCCTGAGCACGTCTGCTACACCAGTTGTAAAGAATGGTGTAGAGCATTCAATACCTAGTACATATACATAACAATAATAAAATGCTTATGGAATAGGAGGCAAGTCAGCTTTACGTCCCTTGGGGTAGTCAGCGAGTTCCTTCTTGTAGTTACGGTGTTCGCCGATGGCCCATACAGTCATTTGATAGAAGCCGGCGGCAGCAAACAGACAGGCTGGAGCGCATTTAGTCATGACGGTAGAGAATAGCCAGGATCCGATCTCTATAAGTGTAGTTAGGGCAGGTTCTTCAACAGAATGTGGAGGCTCAGATTGTAAAGCTCACACAAGATAGATGCTCCGAGTCTCACGTAAAATCAGGTGTTGCATGGAGCAGTGTACAGGGGATTTTGACTTGTTTTTGGATGACATGGAAGTAATTTTGATAAAACTGATATACATATAATTATTGTCTCATCTACATATATACTCGTATAATAAATATAGGTACAAGATCTAAAATTACTGACTGTTTATATAAGTGGCATGCCACCTCTTCACATCAACCACATTATAAAACAACGATGCAATGTAACCTTTGATCAATACGAGCAATTAAACCAACATTATTTGTGTAAAACCGGAGGACAAAGAAAATGTGAGCGAGTATAAGGGTAAGTATTTTGCCATACTTTCCAAAATACACTGTGAACTAAATAAACTATCTTCTCAAGATCAAAGTGTTATAAAACAATCTAAAAGGCACAAAACTACCGGTCATATAAATCACCACGTTCACAGGTAATTTTTTTTTTTATTTTTTTTTAGTGACACCAGCATAATCTCCAGCATTCACTAATGCGCTATGCAAAATATCGTGAATTATTAAAGTAAGACCTTATATATACTGCCGCTATGGTCAAGTTTACTGTCCCTTTTTCAATTCAAAAAATAAAGCTTCATCCTCATCGGCGGTAGAAAGTTACTTTAAAACTTTTAAGAATCTTATATTTAAAACAAATATCTTAGACACAGATTATTGATCAATTTATGAAAATTCATTTGGAAGATTTAGACGGAGAATTAAAAATTGCTCTAAGCGATTTAAGTCAAAATATTTATTTATTTTTATAGGAAAAAGAAACAGTACTATACTGTGAATACAAGGTGTTAACGAATTCGTGTAATTCGTTCAAACCGCGTGATTTACTGGTGACACAGAAACCCTAAAAGGGAATTTTAGAAAATCAACTGAAAAAAATTGAAAATAAAATCTTAGTTTTCTATTTCTGAGTCATTTTAGAGCCTCGAGTTAACTTACCGCAAAGAGCGATATCGCGTTAGTCTTGCCCGCCAGCCGCGTCGCCGTGCTTTCATTCATTTAATAAGCGTGGCATCGAAATGTTCAAGCGCATGAAATTACTTTTTGGCCAAAAAAAAACTTAGTTCTTTACTGAATCCTTACTAGGTGGTTTAGATACGACCACTGACCACTACCGCATGAAAAAAAAAAGAGTCTAGAAGAAGCAATTTCTTTTAGCTACGAGGGGACTTGTCTTTCATGTAATAGTAATGCTATACAAGGTTAGTCGGAAAGGGGGTACTAATCCGAAGCCCACTTATAGTATCGCTGATGACTGTTTGAAAGCAAGTGTTAAAATTTCAAAATTTGATTTATTTTTTTTCCAAACTAAATGATTTTTATTTTAGTTTTTTCAAAAATTCTTCATCCCTGCTTTAGATACAAATTCAAAAAATGGTGCTTCTAATTCATGACCCCAAATATGACCTAAAATGTAAACACAGCTGATCATAACTGGGGATAGATGGATTTTAGAGTTTTTTTTTTGAGATTTTTGCACAACTGTTTCTCTTAAACTATTGAGTTTTGGGAAAAGTTGTAGAACAAAAGTTATTCATTATTATGGGTACTATAACACCCTTTCGGATTAGTAACCCCTTTCTGACTAACCTTGTATATGGTTATAAACTTTCTAGTGTTATTTGCATGGATTTGAATGGAACAAAACAGGTAACGTTACAAGATGTGCCCGAAATAATTTTAATAAAAAGTAGATCGGACAGGTTACTTGGAGGTATTGAATTTCTTTCTTCTCAGCATCCTGACGGCATCGGTCATTATCGAGCGCATGGCTATGTAAATGGACGAATAGTTTGCTATGACGATATTTTGCCTAAAACTTATGATAGACGACTCCCCTAAAAGCGACGTTACATACGAGGAGGTTTTAGAAGATTTTTCAACCGGCCGGGATTCTGTTACTCACTCCCATAGATTAGATGAAGCAACAATGTCTGAACTTCGCAAAGAAATTGAGTCGGTGATGACCGTGCATCTACAGGCCTCGCTCAAATCCTATTTTGAAAATGAATTTCTTGAGTTAAAAAAAACCTTGCAAGGGCTGGAGGCTTCAGTCGAGTTTATGAGCAAGGACTATGATGACATGAAGATCGAATTGGGCCAGAACAAGAATGTCATGAATCAATTAAAGAAAGAAAATGAGGAGTTAAAAACCTCTGTTTCTGACTTATCTATAAGGCTTAATATTGTAGAACAACATTCTCGTCAGGTTAATTTAGAGATAAACGGAATTCCTGAAAATCAAGCTGAAAACCTATTAAACATGGTAGCTCAATTAGGAAAAACTATCTCATGCAATATTGAAGCTAATGATGTTTCTTCAATAACTCGTGTCAAAAAACTCGACTTGCAGAATAGCCGCCCGCGATCAATTATCGTCAAACTGAAAAATACAAGGAAACGTGACGAAGTTCTGGCATCAGTGACGAAATTCAACCGTGCTCATGTTTCTGATAAACTTAACTCAAGTCACAAGTGACTTCGTGCCACCGTAGCCCAAGGGCTACGGTGCCACCGAGCAGCCCGTCTTCGTCTCCGAACATCTGTCACCCCTGAATAAAGCCATACATGCCGAAGCCAGGAAAATGGCGCGTGAGAAAAGCTATAAATATGTTTGGGTCCGCGATGGCCGTGTATTAGTTCGTAAGGAAGATGGAGCACGCGCTGTACAGATTAAGAGCATACACGCTGCCTCTTTAATGTAAGTACCCAAAAACCCCGGAGCAGAAACCCGTGAGTAAATCTTTAAAATTCACTGTCTACTACCAGAATATCCCAGGAATGCGAACAAAATTGAGTGATATCAATAACGCGGTTAATGTCAATCGGTATGATATGATTGTGTTGACCGAAACATGGCTCAATGATAACATCAATGATGGAGAGCTATTTAACGCCCGCTATAATATTTACAGAAGAGATAGATCTTCCAGCGCACTTATGGGTAAAGAAGGAGGAGGCGTTCTTATTGTTGTGTCCAAGGCATACGATTCCGCGCGGTCATGTCAGTGGGAGACTACTGCAGAAGACCTCTGGGTACGCATAAAAATAAATGAAGGGAAGAAAGTAAATATTTGTGCCATCTACTTACCACCACCTGTGACACAACAGCACCTTGAAATGTTTCTCAGTTCAGTCACGAATGTGAATGAAACTACGGGCGGAGAAATTATAGTAGTTGGAGATTTCAATCTCGGCTTCATCGAATGGAACCAGGACCCGAGTCACTCTCACGTAACCTCAACTATTCCTTCAAACTACAGTAACAGCCTAGGATACTCACTTATAGATTTTATGTCTTTAAATAGTCTGTTTCAATATAATGTTATTAAAAACACGAACAGTAGAACATTAGACTTAGTGTTTTCAAATACACGAAATGCAATGGTTAGAAGGTCTGCTTCACCTATCTCTAAAGAAGACTGTCACCACCCTTCCTTAGAAATTGAGTTTCTTTTAAAAGCGTACATGCCACTTAAACATGTAAAGCAAGCTAGATTTAATTTCAAGGCAGCTGATTATGTACTAATAAATAAAAAATTAAGAGAATTAAATTGGATAGAGCGACTGGAGCAATGCGCAAATGTTAATCTTATGATAGATGTGAATCCCTTCAAACAATTATTACTGAGCATATCCCTAATTTTAAGCATGTAAGTAAAAAGTTTCCTCCATGGTATTCCAAGACCTTACTTAGTGAGAGTTCTCAATGAAAAAGAAAAATTAAGACAACGTTTCAAAAAATACGGTAACCCGCGTGATGAAATTGAGTACAGAATTACAATACAAGAAATACAATGGATACCATTTTCGTTATCTGTTTCGTTACAATCCAGAGGTACATATTTTCTGCAGTTGACAATTGTATGTATTAATAAGATAATTTCATCCATTTTATATTATGTTAACAGACGCTGCAGCGCACGGAGCTAAAAATACAGGTAAACAACGAAAGCGACCTTCGAGACTCGAGGTGCAAAACTTGCGAGCAAACCCTATGTTGCAGTCGCCCTCAAAGTTTTAACCAGCTTGGCCAAAATGTACCACGAATGGCCTACTTTCCAAAGAACAGCGAATACTGACGTAACCAGCAGAACGAAAATCCTACTGGCACTTTTAGTCAAATTAACCAGAATACGATACGACTCGAGTGCAGTGCAAACAGCAAACACACCGTTGCTCATCTCCCAGCTAGCCAAAACGTCGATTACAAAAATTATGGCTTAAACAACCAATACGTCAGCAATAGCGTCGATCTGGAAACATATAATCATCCTGGGCATATACATTATGGATATGGCCTACAAAGACAAAATGGCAACAATATGTTCAATGAGTCAAGGAATCAATATGCGACACAACCAGCGTACGACGCCAATAGCCAACACAGCGGCGCCGTACGCCAAGTTGCCCAAAATACTGATACTATTAACTATTATATAAACAGCCAATATGGCAACAATGGCGCATATAGTCAAAATTACCAAAATGACCTTCATGGTACAGTTGGCAATAATACCCACATTGACCAACAAGGTGCAGTTGGATACGGCATGTACCGCCAACAACTGCTGTCAACACAATTAGCTAACAACAACAGTGGCCAACAACATTGATGAGTTACCCAACCGGTCAGCCTGGCAGGAACCAAGATCAACAGCCTCCGGCCCCTCTTAACTCGGTTTCTCAACCAATTGGAAACATTCACACAAGACGTTGGCCACCATGAATATTTTGCAGAAAATACTGATCACAAATTCTTGTCGCAGGAGATACCGGCAACCATGTCGTAAAACATACTAACCACCAGTAACCACCAGATCATACAGGATACGCGCCACCATTTCAAAGAAGAAACTAGCCTCTAAGTTGTCCTAGGTGCTGGAAAGTAAAGTAAGCAGGAGCTGAATACCGGCGCGCCCGCCGTTTTTGCCCCAAAGAGTACAAAAGTAAAAAGGATCATCGAAATGAAAAGACCACAGCCTCAGTTATACCGCAGCGACCCATTCAATAAAGTAATAAATGATTTTACGCAATTGTTTCAGACCAATAATAATTTGGCAAATACGGCACTCATAGTATAGATAACCGAACAGTTTAAACATGTCTAATATTAGCTACGGGTCCCAGACTTACATTACGTATGTGACGAAGATGTTGTGAAAAAGCTTAAAGAAATTATTGAAAGTCCTCAAATTACGATGATCGACGAACATTAAAAACAAAAGTAGTACAAAAACTTTACACAAACTTAAAGAAATAATCAATGAAGACGAGGATATTTGTGAGCGAATAAATTCTTTCTGCGGCCAGAGAGCAAAGTACCAATAGTAAGCAATGACATTGTACACAATAGTAGCTTTGAGTGTTGAACTTACGACGAGGGTTGCAATCTATGTCGCACAAAATACCCATAACGAAACTGACCATAAAAACATATATGAGATAAATGAATCGCTTCACAAGAATTACAGGCATATAAACAGATTTAGTAATAAACCAGTGAATGATCGACAGCTCCATCAACGTCATCCATGATTTTAGAAACAAATTGAAACTTATAAAAAAAGTCGTACGCACGGAAGCCGCAGGTAACTCAATTATGTTTATTTTTACTGATAGGTATTTTTCATGTTGTTTTTTATTGGTAAGTAGCAAGGGTCCTACCGTCTACTATATGATAGCGATGGGCGATTGTTGCAAAAAAAAAACAATCGACTGAATCGAAAATTGTGCGCAGCACATGCCTCGCCACAAACATGAAGACAGACAAACGAAGCATTTGCTTAGTACGCGATGGCTCGACTCGACCCGAGCATACGTTGGTATATTTTTTCGACAGGCACGCCTCACTCCGACGCATTCGTTGTGCGCCGTTCGTGGCGCATGTCTCGCAAAGTCTGGATCCACCTTTAGGCCGCTTTTCCACCACAGATGTGTGCTACGGATGTGTTTCAAACGGGTTCCCTACGTGACATCGAAACTCAATACATCGAATGCCGCAGCATCGAAAACGGTACATCGAAGGGTCACATAATCGATGGTACGCCACATCGAAGGGTCACATAATCGATGGTACGCCACATCGAATGTCGTGAAATCGATGGTACGCCACATCGAATGTCGTGAAATCGAATGTTTACAGTATTGTATGGTTAGTTACAACATGGACTGGTTGCAACATTGACTGGTTGCAAAATCGTTGGGTTATTGCATCTAAAGATTGTTGTATCCAGTAGTTACTGCACCGAGTAAAAATAAATGAACACACAAGAAAAAATTAACGGATACAGATAACAGACGGCCCTAGGATCTCCTGAGCACGTCTGCTACACCAGTTGTAAAGAATGGTGTAGAGCATTCAATACCTAGTACATATACATAACAATAATAAAATGCTTATGGAATAGGAGGCAAGTCAGCTTTACGTCCCTTGGGGTAGTCAGCGAGTTCCTTCTTGTAGTTACGGTGTTCGCCGATGGCCCATACAGTCATTTGATAGAAGCCGGCGGCAGCAAACAGACAGGCTGGAGCGCATTTAGTCATGACGGTAGAGAATAGCCAGGATCCGATCTCTATAAGTGTAGTTAGGGCAGGTTCTTCAACAGTATGTGGAGGCTCAGATTGTAAAGCTCACACAAGATAGATGCTCCGAGTCCCACGTAAAATCAGGTGTTGCATGGAGCAGTGTACAGGGGATTTTGACTTGTTTTTGGATGACATGGAAGTAATTTTGATAAAACTGATATACATATAATTATTGTCTCATCTACATATATACTCGTATAATAAATATAGGTACAAGATCTAAAATTACTGACTGTTTATACAGCCTGTAACAGAAAGGGTATATCTATCCGAAAGGGGTGAAGAGTGTATCAGGTATACAATCTCTGTGCAAAGTTTCAGCTCAAAATAAATTACTCAAAGAATTGATACCAAATTTTTGGTTTCGCAGGTTTATTGAAATCAAATCATAACAAACGTGTCACTGCACTACGAGGGTCAATAACTTCTCACGTCATTTGCTAATATTAAGTTAAATATCTTTCGCGATCTGTGCGCCTAGTACACGCTTAGGTAGTGTGCCGCCGCGGCCGCCCTATGTCGGCGCGAACTGACGGGATCAAACGAGCCGACAATGCGAGCGCGAGCGCGTGTGCGCAATAGGCATTTAGGAAGGTACTCCGTGGTGTAAAAAGTAATAATGCAATGCGTAATTTCCCTATTTACAGTTTTAAACACGATAATATCCAGCCAAAATTACAAATTAAAATGTTTAGTTAATAAAAAAACACGTAAAAAAGTTACGTTAAAATTCAGAACAAAGTTTAGCTAGTATTTAGGTAGCTACTAGCTACTTAGCTTGTTTTTATCCCTCATTCATTACATACCTAAACAGTAAAATCTAAGAGCCATGTTTAATTTAGTAAATTGACTTACATTTTTAAAGATGGGGTTCGATGTGATGACCTTGGTATTGTATGCACAAGGCCGCTGCTGGCTTGTTCATGGACACCTGAACATTGCGCAGCATGTCCGGTGTTACTGTCCTGAAGGCATCCTCGATCCGTACTTTCATTTCGTGCACTGTATCACACTGCACTGCGTACACTACGTTTTTAATGTACCCCCACAAAAAAAAATCTAACGGAGTTAGGTCTGGGGACCGCGGAGGCCAAGCCACGCTTCTGCTACCACGTCCGATCCACCGAGAGAAGCGCGCGTCCAAATAATTACGCACATCACGTGCAAAAGGTGCCGGTGCACCGTCGTGTTGGAAAACCATGGTATTCTCCATCACGAGATCCACGTAACTTGATACTGGAAGCACAGTGAGCACATCGTCTAATTCATTCATCAGGAAGTTTAAATAATTTTGGCAAACACGCCAACGAAGGCAGCTGCCGACGCTCAGCATCTGGTCTACCCTGGATAAATCGGTGTCGATACAAGTCTCGGGCAGCTCGCAGGTTACCATCTTCTGCTCCGACACACATCATCACCTCGTAATATTCGCTATTAGTTAACGACATTTTTAACAATCACGAAATCACAAGTCGGTACACTGAATCGGATGGAGAGAGCGACTGAAGGACACGAGTAATAGTCTACGACTGAAGTCACTGACGAAGACAAAAGAACGGTGGGGAAAAACCGAAAAATAAATCTTCTACTATCCTAGTAGCAGGGTAGCTAGCCCAATTATTGTACAATACTATTTTAAAATTTTTGTTGAATTGTTGTTTAAATTAATTTACTAATCAACTTAGCCTATCGCTGTCCACTGCTGGACACAGGCCTCTCCCAAGTTGCGCCACCCACAACACACGATTCCCCGCCTTTCGCATCCAGTCCTCCCCAATTATTAATAATTTCAAGAAAACTGATCAATTTAATACATGGAAGCACACCGATCAATGAAGAGTTAGGCCAGGGTGTTCATTAATTGACTCAAGAGCTGAGTTGACGCACGAAACCGATAAGATCATTTTTATTGTGGACTGTGGTGGCGGGGCGGTACCTACATAAGTCCATAGTATTATTTGTAAGTATTGATTAATCAAAATTGCGATAGTTAAGTTGAGTATGATTCCATTTATTTATTACTGAAGGCTACCGGAGATCAACATTAAACCAGGCGTAAAGTTACCTCCACGTTTGTACCAGCAACCTGCAACGGGCTCATTTACCCTAAATATCATTGTGTGTGTGTAGGTATCCAACCTAACCACCGACGAAATTAGGGTTCGTTCAGTTATTGTGCGCAAACGCTGTCCGGACAACTCTCGTTACTCTTGCGGTCCTAGTACTTTTAACAATTTATTTCCATAGTAAGTAAATACATTTTGCGGCCTATTTTTATTTGTGATTTATTTATTGAACTTAGATAAAGACTATCATCACAAACCATCAAACTACAACCTCTCAATCAACTCAGATTGTAATGCTATCATCACAAACCATCAAACTACAACCTCTCAATCAACTCAGATTGTAATGCTGTTACCAGAACAGATAAAAGACGTTAGAAGGGCCTTGTGGGCGGGGCAGGCGCGCCGCACATATGAGCAAACGCTCATATGTCAACCGAAATTTGTTTTACCGGTCAACAGTCGCGCTCTTATTGTGATAGCGTACGGAGATCCGCGAAAAAAAAGAATTACGCCGTCTTGCATTATTATAACGTGACGGAAAAGAAGCTAGTTGAGTAGTGTAGCCAGAGAAGGGATTTCTTTTCACCGGCATGTCCAAAAACCTTATAATAACAATGATATTTGTAATTATTGCAATAGTATTACGTAATTTGTAGAAAAAAACGATACAATCGCATACAGATGCAAAATTATACATTGCTTACAATACATACTTACTTAGCGGTGTCATCATCATCATCGTCAGCTCATTACTGACCCACTGCTGGGCACGGACCTCTTCTCAGAATGAGAAGGCCAAGGCCTTAGACCACCACGGTGGCCTAGTGCGGGTTGTTTTGTAAATAATTATGGCAAAAACTACCAAATATTATTACAATCCTATTTAAATTAAAAGCGGAACCCACTGGCATTTTATTTGTACCAGGAGATACAAAAGTTGCATAGGAAAGTTATTTAGGGTTCATTTTTAAATAAATTATTTTACAAAATCTTTTTTCTGTAATATTCTAATTTCGTAGTCTTTATTCAGTCTTTACCTACGCAATTCATTTGAGATAGGTACTATGGTAATTAAAAATTTAAAATTTAAAACGATAACGTTAACGGAAATTCACAGGAATATTTTTGTTACTTTTAAAAAATTGTGGTCGAATATCATATTTATTAGGCACCTACATTTGTACGTTCATCGAAAGTCGTGAGCTAGATACTCCGTTATGCATGTTATTTTTTATTATTTTTTTTACGTAAAAGTACCTATTTTTAGAAAACTGCCGCTTTTATCACGAGTCTACTTACTACCTAAGTTCTAAAATCATTTTCCAAGCTGCGAACAAACATTTGCATTTTAACTTGTTCAAAAACAATCTTTTTTTAAATTTAATTTTAACTAAACACGGAACCCTTTAGCATTACTTATGTACCAGGAGTCCAGGACACACATAAGTTGCGCAGGAAAGTTAATAATAGGGTTCATTTGAACATAAATTATGTTACAAAATCCTTTTTCTGTTCTAAGTTCCATTAAAATGTACTTTCGCAGTATTTACCTAACCAATTAATTAATTTCTGGTGCAGTAATGGGAACCAACATAAAATAAGGATTATGTATGGAATTTATCAATTTACAGGAGATATCTCTCTGTATTCACGGCTCATCTTCCGTGCGGAAGACGTCCGGTCCTTTGGAAGGCATACACGGGGACACAGGTCCAACGCGCAGAGGCCCCTTTGAGAACCGCGCAGAGGCCCCTTTGAGAACTACTTAACTACTTATTTAAGTTATTTTTAAACAATTCAAAGTTGTCTGTACCAGGAGTAATTTAAAATACACGGACATCAATTTCACTTTACCCTAAACCCCAACTAACAATGAAATCAGGGTTCTCTATGCAAACAATTTTCAATACGGCGATAACAATTCCTATTTTTTATGCAGTGCTAGTACTTTAATTATTTTCTTTTAACAGTTTTGTTGCGACGTTTTTGCAAGCATTTTATTTATTACTACTAGCTGTTGCCAGCCGGGGTCGCGGGACTTATCTCATTACCGTGACCACGGAACGTAAAGGGCTATTGAAGGAACACCGTGGATTTTAGTCAGTACAAGTCTGACAGTCCCTCCGGCCCTGCCCGGGGTGGGAGGACTCATTTGATGATTTTACCACGAAAAAAAAAAAACTGTTGCCAGCGGTTTCACCCGCTACAATTTGAAAATCATCCCGCGGGAACATAAAATCAGGATACAAATATCCTATTTATTGAGCCAGGTTATGAACTATCTGTGAACCGAACTTCAACCAAATCCGTTCAGAGATTTTTGCGTGAAAGAGGAACAAACATCCATCCATCTATCCAACCATCAAAACAAACTTTCACATAATTACAGCATTAGTAGGAAGTAGGATTGACATAAATTGGACTAAAATAAAGACGTAATGAAATCAATTTTGTTGTATGGTTATCTCATTAAACGAGTCCTCGCGCCCTAGGTAGAGCGAAAGGAACTGTCAGTCAGTACTGACAGTCCCAAGGAATAGGATGAAATTTTTAGTCAGTACTAAAAAGTTCATCCTGTTCCTTCCAGGACCACGATGTCCCGACACTACATCATGTAAAACAAACATGTAAAGCAAACATCACCGGCAGACCATGCAAACAGTAACAATTAATTAATTATGCGTGCGTGTATCATTTTGTAATCAAAAATAAACTATTTAATTGTTGTTAATATTTTTCGTCATAATTATTAGAAAGAAAAATGTTTTCAACTTTATTAAAAAAAAACATGAACGGAACCCATTGTCATTTTAATTGTGGACAGGACTCCAAGACACGACAAGGACGGCAACTGACCACGCCCCCTAAACCTAAGTACGACGAAATCAGGGTTCTTTAAGCGAAGTATTTTCATTTTTGCAATATCAATTCTCATTACTCATGCAGTCTTAGTACTTTATTTAATTTCTTTTCACAATATGAACCGTTTTGCGACATTTTTACAATATTTTAATTTATTTTTGACATAATTTGGGAATTTCGGATTAAAATAAACATAAAGAAAGACACGTGGTCGAACCAATATCCTTTGTGTGGTATCTCATTTAAATGAATCTTCTCGCCCTAGGTGGAGCGAAAGGGACTGTCAGTCTCTTACTGACTAAAAGTTCATTCTGTTCTTTCGTGCCCTTTGAGTTCCATAGAGTTCCAGGTATACGATGTCGAAAAACTACTTGGTTAATCCATTTACCAAACAGCACCGCATCGACAGAGCATAAAATTCCGATATTGTTCTCCAGTTAAGACTAACCACAGACAGAAAGTAATAATTATGCTTGCTATGCCTTTGTAATTAAAAACAAACATTTAAGTTGTTGTTCATAGTTTCCATGATAATTATTATAAGAAAAAAAGATATCAACTTTATTTTAAAAATCATGAACGGAACCCACTATAATTTTATTTGTACCAGGAGTCCAAGACATACGAAAAAGATGATGTTTTGGGGTTCAGTTGGACTTAATTATTTTACTAAATCGATTTTTCATTCTAAGAAGTTTAAATGGCAAACAATAATATTACTAAGTAATTTTAAAAAAAACAAGACCTGGAAATGTATTATCTCAATCAATTCAATGAAAAACGATTTGATGATTATACGAATCGCTTCGTTTTTATGCAATCTTCAAGCAAATAGTAAGGTGAATCGAATTTCAAAACTCGGAAAAAATTATGATATGGTCACAATTTTGATTGAGTTTACAAACAAAGAAACTCACATACACAAACACCCATACTTGGATCAACTATGTGTAAGTCATAAAAGTATTTGTTCCGTGCGAGGTTAGAACCCGCGACACGCTGCGCAGCAGTTCATGGCTTAGCCACTTTGTAAGGCAACCGTGGAGTCAAAGTATTATGTTGCTAATAAAAACAAACACATTAAAAACCAAACAGCGAATAGGTAGATTTATCCACATAATTGCAAAATACGAGTACAGACAATAGGTACTGTCGGCATTGTTTATGTTTACACTAAGCGGATATTCATTTGTCGGATTGATAAAATTGCTTATTCCAAATGATAGCTAAAAGAAAAGTCAGTAATAAAATTTTTCAAACAAAAAAATAAACATGCGGAACCATTTCTCCAGAAATACCAGGAGTAAGAGGTTTATTTTTACTTACAAATAGTTCGCTGACACCGATCAGCTGACTTAGTGCTAGTGATGTGTTTATTCGAATTTTAAAAGTTCGGTTTCTGGTATCGATGTTTTTAAAAATCTCATAACTTCAATACACGTAAAGATAGGATTAAAAAAAACCTTGCCATATCGTTTGGTATCATCCAAAGAAGCCCTGCCTTCTCGATGTATATACCCATTCCGTTACACCCTGTATAAGTGGCATGCCACCTCTTCACATCAACCACATTATAAAACAACGATGCAATGTAACCTTTGATCAATACGAGCAATTAAACCAACATTATTTGTGTAAAACCGGAGGACAAAGAAAATGTGAGCGAGTATAAGGGTAAGTATTTTGCCATACTTTCCAAAATACACTGTGAACTAAATAAACTATCTTCTCAAGAGCAAAGTGTTATAAAACAATCTAAAAGGCACAAAACTACCGGTCATATAAATCACCACGTTCACAGGTAATTTTTTTTTTTATTTTTTTTTAGTGACACCAGCATAATCTCCAGCATTCACTAATGCGCTATGCAAAATATCGTGAATTATTAAAGTAAGACCTTATATATACTGCCGCTATGGTCAAGTTTACTGTCCCTTTTTCAATTCAAAAAATAAAGCTTCATCCTCATCGGCGGTAGAAAGTTACTTTAAAACTTTTAAGAATCTTATATTTAAAACAAATATCTTAGACACAGATTATTGATCAATTTATGAAAATTCATTTGGAAGATTTAGACGGAGAATTAAAAATTGCTCTAAGCGATTTAAGTCAAAATATTTATTTATTTTTATAGGAAAAAGAAACAGTACTATACTGTGAATACAAGGTGTTAACGAATTCGTGTAATTCGTTCAAACCGCGTGATTTACTGGTGACACAGAAACCCTAAAAGGGAATTTTAGAAAATCAACTGAAAAAAATTGAAAATAAAATCTTAGTTTTCTATTTCTGAGTCATTTTAGAGCCTCGAGTTAACTTACCGCAAAGAGCGATATCGCGTTAGTCTTGCCCGCCAGCCGCGTCGCCGTGCTTTCATTCATTTAATAAGCGTGGCATCGAAATGTTCAAGCGCATGAAATTACTTTTTGGCCAAAAAAAAACTTAGTTCTTTACTGAATCCTTACTAGGTGGTTTAGATACGACCACTGACCACTACCGCATGAAAAAAAAAAGAGTCTAGAAGAAGCAATTTCTTTTAGCTACGAGGGGACTTGTCTTTCATGTAATAGTAATGCTATACAAGGTTAGTCGGAAAGGGGGTACTAATCCGAAGCCCACTTATAGTATCGCTGATGACTGTTTGAAAGCAAGTGTTAAAATTTCAAAATTTGATTTATTTTTTTTCCAAACTAAATGATTTTTATTTTAGTTTTTTCAAAAATTCTTCATCCCTGCTTTAGATACAAATTCAAAAAATGGTGCTTCTAATTCATGACCCCAAATATGACCTAAAATGTAAACACAGCTGATCATAACTGGGGATAGATGGATTTTAGAGTTTTTTTTTTGAGATTTTTGCACAACTGTTTCTCTTAAACTATTGAGTTTTGGGAAAAGTTGTAGAACAAAAGTTATTCATTATTATGGGTACTATAACACCCTTTCGGATTAGTAACCCCTTTCTGACTAACCTTGTATATGGTTATAAACTTTCTAGTGTTATTTGCATGGATTTGAATGGAACAAAACAGGTAACGTTACAAGATGTGCCCGAAATAATTTTAATAAAAAGTAGATCGGACAGGTTACTTGGAGGTATTGAATTTCTTTCTTCTCAGCATCCTGACGGCATCGGTCATTATCGAGCGCATGGCTATGTAAATGGACGAATAGTTTGCTATGACGATATTTTGCCTAAAACTTATGATAGACGACTCCCCTAAAAGCGACGTTACATACGAGGAGGTTTTAGAAGATTTTTCAACCGGCCGGGATTCTGTTACTCACTCCCATAGATTAGATGAAGCAACAATGTCTGAACTTCGCAAAGAAATTGAGTCGGTGATGACCGTGCATCTACAGGCCTCGCTCAAATCCTATTTTGAAAATGAATTTCTTGAGTTAAAAAAAACCTTGCAAGGGCTGGAGGCTTCAGTCGAGTTTATGAGCAAGGACTATGATGACATGAAGATCGAATTGGGCCAGAACAAGAATGTCATGAATCAATTAAAGAAAGAAAATGAGGAGTTAAAAACCTCTGTTTCTGACTTATCTATAAGGCTTAATATTGTAGAACAACATTCTCGTCAGGTTAATTTAGAGATAAACGGAATTCCTGAAAATCAAGCTGAAAACCTATTAAACATGGTAGCTCAATTAGGAAAAACTATCTCATGCAATATTGAAGCTAATGATGTTTCTTCAATAACTCGTGTCAAAAAACTCGACTTGCAGAATAGCCGCCCGCGATCAATTATCGTCAAACTGAAAAATACAAGGAAACGTGACGAAGTTCTGGCATCAGTGACGAAATTCAACCGTGCTCATGTTTCTGATAAACTTAACTCAAGTCACAAGTGACTTCGTGCCACCGTAGCCCAAGGGCTACGGTGCCACCAAGCAGCCCGTCTTCGTCTCCGAACATCTGTCACCCCTGAATAAAGCCATACATGCCGAAGCCAGGAAAATGGCGCGTGAGAAAAGCTATAAATATGTTTGGGTCCGCGATGGCCGTGTATTAGTTCGTAAGGAAGATGGAGCACGCGCTGTACAGATTAAGAGCATACACGCTGCCTCTTTAATGTAAGTACCCAAAAACCCCGGAGCAGAAACCCGTGAGTAAATCTTTAAAATTCACTGTCTACTACCAGAATATCCCAGGAATGCGAACAAAATTGAGTGATATCAATAACGCGGTTAATGTCAATCGGTATGATATGATTGTGTTGACCGAAACATGGCTCAATGATAACATCAATGATGGAGAGCTATTTAACGCCCGCTATAATATTTACAGAAGAGATAGATCTTCCAGCGCACTTATGGGTAAAGAAGGAGGAGGCGTTCTTATTGTTGTGTCCAAGGCATACGATTCCGCGCGGTCATGTCAGTGGGAGACTACTGCAGAAGACCTCTGGGTACGCATAAAAATAAATGAAGGGAAGAAAGTAAATATTTGTGCCATCTACTTACCACCACCTGTGACACAACAGCACCTTGAAATGTTTCTCAGTTCAGTCACGAATGTGAATGAAACTACGGGCGGAGAAATTATAGTAGTTGGAGATTTCAATCTCGGCTTCATCGAATGGAACCAGGACCCGAGTCACTCTCACGTAACCTCAACTATTCCTTCAAACTACAGTAACAGCCTAGGATACTCACTTATAGATTTTATGTCTTTAAATAGTCTGTTTCAATATAATGTTATTAAAAACACGAACAGTAGAACATTAGACTTAGTGTTTTCAAATACACGAAATGCAATGGTTAGAAGGTCTGCTTCACCTATCTCTAAAGAAGACTGTCACCACCCTTCCTTAGAAATTGAGTTTCTTTTAAAAGCGTACATGCCACTTAAACATGTAAAGCAAGCTAGATTTAATTTCAAGGCAGCTGATTATGTACTAATAAATAAAAAATTAAGAGAATTAAATTGGATAGAGCGACTGGAGCAATGCGCAAATGTTAATCTTATGATAGATGTGAATCCCTTCAAACAATTATTACTGAGCATATCCCTAATTTTAAGCATGTAAGTAAAAAGTTTCCTCCATGGTATTCCAAGACCTTACTTAGTGAGAGTTCTCAATGAAAAAGAAAAATTAAGACAACGTTTCAAAAAATACGGTAACCCGCGTGATGAAATTGAGTACAGAATTACAATACAAGAAATACAATGGATACCATTTTCGTTATCTGTTTCGTTACAATCCAGAGGTACATATTTTCTGCAGTTGACAATTGTATGTATTAATAAGATAATTTCATCCATTTTATATTATGTTAACAGACGCTGCAGCGCACGGAGCTAAAAATACAGGCAAACAACGAAAGCGACCTTCGAGACTCGAGGTGCAAAACTTGCGAGCAAACCCTATGTTGCAGTCGCCCTCAAAGTTTTAACCAGCTTGGCCAAAATGTACCACGAATGGCCTACTTTCCAAAGAACAGCGAATACGGACGTAACCAGCAGAACGAAAATCCTACTGGCACTTTTAGTCAAATTAACCAGAATACGATACGACTCGAGTGCAGTGCAAACAGCAAACACACCGTTGCTCATCTCCCAGCTAGCCAAAACGTCGATTACAAAAATTATGGCTTAAACAACCAATACGTCAGCAATAGCGTCGATCTGGAAACATATAATCATCCTGGGCATATACATTATGGATATGGCCTACAAAGACAAAATGGCAACAATATGTTCAATGAGTCAAGGAATCAATATGCGACACAACCAGCGTACGACGCCAATAGCCAACACAGCGGCGCCGTACGCCAAGTTGCCCAAAATACTGATACTATTAACTATTATATAAACAGCCAATATGGCAACAATGGCGCATATAGTCAAAATTACCAAAATGACCTTCATGGTACAGTTGGCAATAATACCCACATTGACCAACAAGGTGCAGTTGGATACGGCATGTACCGCCAACAACTGCTGTCAACACAATTAGCTAACAACAACAGTGGCCAACAACATTGATGAGTTACCCAACCGGTCAGCCTGGCAGGAACCAAGATCAACAGCCTCCGGCCCCTCTTAACTCGGTTTCTCAACCAATTGGAAACATTCACACAAGACGTTGGCCACCATGAATATTTTGCAGAAAATACTGATCACAAATTCTTGTCGCAGGAGATACCGGCAACCATGTCGTAAAACATACTAACCACCAGTAACCACCAGATCATACAGGATACGCGCCACCATTTCAAAGAAGAAACTAGCCTCTAAGTTGTCCTAGGTGCTGGAAAGTAAAGTAAGCAGGAGCTGAATACCGGCGCGCCCGCCGTTTTTGCCCCAAAGAGTACAAAAGTAAAAAGGATCATCGAAATGAAAAGACCACAGCCTCAGTTATACCGCAGCGACCCATTCAATAAAGTAATAAATGATTTTACGCAATTGTTTCAGACCAATAATAATTTGGCAAATACGGCACTCATAGTATAGATAACCGAACAGTTTAAACATGTCTAATATTAGCTACGGGTCCCAGACTTACATTACGTATGTGACGAAGATGTTGTGAAAAAGCTTAAAGAAATTATTGAAAGTCCTCAAATTACGATGATCGACGAACATTAAAAACAAAAGTAGTACAAAAACTTTACACAAACTTAAAGAAATAATCAATGAAGACGAGGATATTTGTGAGCGAATAAATTCTTTCTGCGGCCAGAGAGCAAAGTACCAATAGTAAGCAATGACATTGTACACAATAGTAGCTTTGAGTGTTGAACTTACGACGAGGGTTGCAATCTATGTCGCACAAAATACCCATAACGAAACTGACCATAAAAACATATATGAGATAAATGAATCGCTTCACAAGAATTACAGGCATATAAACAGATTTAGTAATAAACCAGTGAATGATCGACAGCTCCATCAACGTCATCCATGATTTTAGAAACAAATTGAAACTTATAAAAAAAGTCGTACGCACGGAAGCCGCAGGTAACTCAATTATGTTTATTTTTATTGATAGGTATTTTTCATGTTGTTTTTTATTGGTAAGTAGCAAGGGTCCTACCGTCTACTATATGATAGCGATGGGCGATTGTTGCAAAAAAAAAAACAATCGACTGAATCGAAAATTGTGCGCAGCACATGCCTCGCCACAAACATGAAGACAGACAAACGAAGCATTTGCTTAGTACGCGATGGCTCGACTCGACCCGAGCATACGTTGGTATATTTTTTCGACAGGCACGCCTCACTCCGACGCATTCGTTGTGCGCCGTTCGTGGCGCATGTCTCGCAAAGTCTGGATCCACCTTTAGGCCGCTTTTCCACCACAGATGTGTGCTACGGATGTGTTTCAAACGGGTTCCCTACGTGACATCGAAACTCAATACATCGAATGCCGCAGCATCGAAAACGGTACATCGAAGGGTCACATAATCGATGGTACGCCACATCGAAGGGTCACAATCGATGGTACGCCACATCGAATGTCGTGAAATCGATGGTACGCCACATCGAATGTCGTGAAATCGAATGTTTACAGTATTGTATGGTTAGTTACAACATGGACTGGTTGCAACATTGACTGGTTGCAAAATCGTTGGGTTATTGCATCTAAAGATTGTTGTATCCAGTAGTTACTGCACCGAGTAAAAATAAATGAACACACAAGAAAAAATTAACGGATACAGACAACAGACGGCCCTAGGATCTCCTGAGCACGTCTGCTACACCAGTTGTAAAGAATGGTGTAGAGCATTCAATACCTAGTACATATACATAACAATAATAAAATGCTTATGGAATAGGAGGCAAGTCAGCTTTACGTCCCTTGGGGTAGTCAGCGAGTTCCTTCTTGTAGTTACGGTGTTCGCCGATGGCCCATACAGTCATTTGATAGAAGCCGGCGGCAGCAAACAGACAGGCTGGAGCGCATTTAGTCATGACGGTAGAGAATAGCCAGGATCCGATCTCTATAAGTGTAGTTAGGGCAGGTTCTTCCAACAGAATGTGGAGGCTCAGATTGTAAAGCTCACACAAGATAGATGCTCCGAGTCCCACGTAAAATCAGGTGTTGCATGGAGCAGTGTACAGGGGATTTTGACTTGTTTTTGGATGACATGGAAGTAATTTTGATAAAACTGATATACATATAATTATTGTCTCATCTACATATATACTCGTATAATATAGGTACAAGATCTAAAATTACTGACTGTTTATATAAGTGGCATGCCAACTCTTCACATCAACCACATTATAAAACAACGATGCAATGTAACCTTTGATCAATACGAGCAATTAAACCAACATTATTTGTGTAAAACCGGAGGACAAAGAAAATGTGAGCGAGTATAAGGGTAAGTATTTTGCCATACTTTCCAAAATACACTGTGAACTAAATAAACTATCTTCTCAAGAGCAAAGTGTTATAAAACAATCTAAAAGGCACAAAACTACCGGTCATATAAATCACCACGTTCACAGGTAATTTTTTTTTTTTTTTTTTTTAGTGACACCATCATAATCTCCAGCATTCACTAATGCGCTATGCAAAATATCGTGAATTATTAAAGTAAGACCTTATATATACTGCCGCTATGGTCAAGTTTACTGTCCCTTTTTCAATTCATAAAATAAAGCTTCATCCTCATCGGCGGTAGAAAGTTACTTTAAAACTTTTAAGAATCTTATATTTAAAACAAATATCTTAGACACAGATTATTGATCAATTTATGAAAATTCATTTGGAAGATTTAGACGGAGAATTAAAAATTGCTCTAAGCGATTTAAGTCAAAATATTTATTTATTTTTATAGGAAAAAGAAACAGTACTATACTGTGAATACAAGGTGTTAACGAATTCGTGTAATTCGTTCAAACCGCGTGATTTACTGGTGACACAGAAACCCTAAAAGGGAATTTTAGAAAATCAACTGAAAAAAATTGAAAATAAAATCTTAGTTTTCTATTTCTGAGTCATTTTAGAGCCTCGAGTTAACTTACCGCAAAGAGCGATATCGCGTTAGTCTTGCCCGCCAGCCGCGTCGCCGTGCTTTCATTCATTTAATAAGCGTGGCATCGAAATGTTCAAGCGCATGAAATTACTTTTTGGCCAAAAAAAAACTTAGTTCTTTACTGAATCCTTACTAGGTGGTTTAGATACGACCACTGACCACTACCGCATGAAAAAAAAAGAGTCTAGAAGAAGCAATTTCTTTTAGCTACGAGGGGACTTGTCTTTCATGTAATAGTAATGCTATACAAGGTTAGTCGGAAAGGGGGTACTAATCCGAAGCCCACTTATAGTATCGCTGATGACTGTTTGAAAGCAAGTGTTAAAATTTCAAAATTTGATTTATTTTTTTTCCAAACTAAATGATTTTTATTTTAGTTTTTTCAAAAATTCTTCATCCCTGCTTTAGATACAAATTCAAAAAATGGTGCTTCTAATTCATGACCCCAAATATGACCTAAAATGTAAACACAGCTGATCATAACTGGGGATAGATGGATTTTAGAGTTTTTTTTTTGAGATTTTTGCACAACTGTTTCTCTTAAACTATTGAGTTTTGGGAAAAGTTGTAGAACAAAAGTTATTCATTATTATGGGTACTATAACACCCTTTCGGATTAGTAACCCCTTTCTGACTAACCTTGTATATGGTTATAAACTTTCTAGTGTTATTTGCATGGATTTGAATGGAACAAAACAGGTAACGTTACAAGATGTGCCCGAAATAATTTTAATAAAAAGTAGATCGGACAGGTTACTTGGAGGTATTGAATTTCTTTCTTCTCAGCATCCTGACGGCATCGGTCATTATCGAGCGCATGGCTATGTAAATGGACGAATAGTTTGCTATGACGATATTTTGCCTAAAACTTATGATAGACGACTCCCCTAAAAGCGACGTTACATACGAGGAGGTTTTAGAAGATTTTTCAACCGGCCGGGATTCTGTTACTCACTCCCATAGATTAGATGAAGCAACAATGTCTGAACTTCGCAAAGAAATTGAGTCGGTGATGACCGTGCATCTACAGGCCTCGCTCAAATCCTATTTTGAAAATGAATTTCTTGAGTTAAAAAAAACCTTGCAAGGGCTGGAGGCTTCAGTCGAGTTTATGAGCAAGGACTATGATGACATGAAGATCGAATTGGGCCAGAACAAGAATGTCATGAATCAATTAAAGAAAGAAAATGAGGAGTTAAAAACCTCTGTTTCTGACTTATCTATAAGGCTTAATATTGTAGAACAACATTCTCGTCAGGTTAATTTAGAGATAAACGGAATTCCTGAAAATCAAGCTGAAAACCTATTAAACATGGTAGCTCAATTAGGAAAAACTATCTCATGCAATATTGAAGCTAATGATGTTTCTTCAATAACTCGTGTCAAAAAACTCGACTTGCAGAATAGCCGCCCGCGATCAATTATCGTCAAACTGAAAAATACAAGGAAACGTGACGAAGTTCTGGCATCAGTGACGAAATTCAACCGTGCTCATGTTTCTGATAAACTTAACTCAAGTCACAAGTGACTTCGTGCCACCGTAGCCCAAGGGCTACGGTGCCACCAAGCAGCCCGTCTTCGTCTCCGAACATCTGTCACCCCTGAATAAAGCCATACATGCCGAAGCCAGGAAAATGGCGCGTGAGAAAAGCTATAAATATGTTTGGGTCCGCGATGGCCGTGTATTAGTTCGTAAGGAAGATGGAGCACGCGCTGTACAGATTAAGAGCATACACGCTGCCTCTTTAATGTAAGTACCCAAAAACCCCGGAGCAGAAACCCGTGAGTAAATCTTTAAAATTCACTGTCTACTACCAGAATATCCCAGGAATGCGAACAAAATTGAGTGATATCAATAACGCGGTTAATGTCAATCGGTATGATATGATTGTGTTGACCGAAACATGGCTCAATGATAACATCAATGATGGAGAGCTATTTAACGCCCGCTATAATATTTACAGAAGAGATAGATCTTCCAGCGCACTTATGGGTAAAGAAGGAGGAGGCGTTCTTATTGTTGTGTCCAAGGCATACGATTCCGCGCGGTCATGTCAGTGGGAGACTACTGCAGAAGACCTCTGGGTACGCATAAAAATAAATGAAGGGAAGAAAGTAAATATTTGTGCCATCTACTTACCACCACCTGTGACACAACAGCACCTTGAAATGTTTCTCAGTTCAGTCACGAATGTGAATGAAACTACGGGCGGAGAAATTATAGTAGTTGGAGATTTCAATCTCGGCTTCATCGAATGGAACCAGGACCCGAGTCACTCTCACGTAACCTCAACTATTCCTTCAAACTACAGTAACAGCCTAGGATACTCACTTATAGATTTTATGTCTTTAAATAGTCTGTTTCAATATAATGTTATTAAAAACACGAACAGTAGAACATTAGACTTAGTGTTTTCAAATACACGAAATGCAATGGTTAGAAGGTCTGCTTCACCTATCTCTAAAGAAGACTGTCACCACCCTTCCTTAGAAATTGAGTTTCTTTTAAAAGCGTACATGCCACTTAAACATGTAAAGCAAGCTAGATTTAATTTCAAGGCAGCTGATTATGTACTAATAAATAAAAAATTAAGAGAATTAAATTGGATAGAGCGACTGGAGCAATGCGCAAATGTTAATCTTATGATAGATGTGAATCCCTTCAAACAATTATTACTGAGCATATCCCTAATTTTAAGCATGTAAGTAAAAAGTTTCCTCCATGGTATTCCAAGACCTTACTTAGTGAGAGTTCTCAATGAAAAAGAAAAATTAAGACAACGTTTCAAAAAATACGGTAACCCGCGTGATGAAATTGAGTACAGAATTACAATACAAGAAATACAATGGATACCATTTTCGTTATCTGTTTCGTTACAATCCAGAGGTACATATTTTCTGCAGTTGACAATTGTATGTATTAATAAGATAATTTCATCCATTTTATATTATGTTAACAGACGCTGCAGCGCACGGAGCTAAAAATACAGGCAAACAACGAAAGCGACCTTCGAGACTCGAGGTGCAAAACTTGCGAGCAAACCCTATGTTGCAGTCGCCCTCAAAGTTTTAACCAGCTTGGCCAAAATGTACCACGAATGGCCTACTTTCCAAAGAACAGCGAATACGGACGTAACCAGCAGAACGAAAATCCTACTGGCACTTTTAGTCAAATTAACCAGAATACGATACGACTCGAGTGCAGTGCAAACAGCAAACACACCGTTGCTCATCTCCCAGCTAGCCAAAACGTCGATTACAAAAATTATGGCTTAAACAACCAATACGTCAGCAATAGCGTCGATCTGGAAACATATAATCATCCTGGGCATATACATTATGGATATGGCCTACAAAGACAAAATGGCAACAATATGTTCAATGAGTCAAGGAATCAATATGCGACACAACCAGCGTACGACGCCAATAGCCAACACAGCGGCGCCGTACGCCAAGTTGCCCAAAATACTGATACTATTAACTATTATATAAACAGCCAATATGGCAACAATGGCGCATATAGTCAAAATTACCAAAATGACCTTCATGGTACAGTTGGCAATAATACCCACATTGACCAACAAGGTGCAGTTGGATACGGCATGTACCGCCAACAACTGCTGTCAACACAATTAGCTAACAACAACAGTGGCCAACAACATTGATGAGTTACCCAACCGGTCAGCCTGGCAGGAACCAAGATCAACAGCCTCCGGCCCCTCTTAACTCGGTTTCTCAACCAATTGGAAACATTCACACAAGACGTTGGCCACCATGAATATTTTGCAGAAAATACTGATCACAAATTCTTGTCGCAGGAGATACCGGCAACCATGTCGTAAAACATACTAACCACCAGTAACCACCAGATCATACAGGATACGCGCCACCATTTCAAAGAAGAAACTAGCCTCTAAGTTGTCCTAGGTGCTGGAAAGTAAAGTAAGCAGGAGCTGAATACCGGCGCGCCCGCCGTTTTTGCCCCAAAGAGTACAAAAGTAAAAAGGATCATCGAAATGAAAAGACCACAGCCTCAGTTATACCGCAGCGACCCATTCAATAAAGTAATAAATGATTTTACGCAATTGTTTCAGACCAATAATAATTTGGCAAATACGGCACTCATAGTATAGATAACCGAACAGTTTAAACATGTCTAATATTAGCTACGGGTCCCAGACTTACATTACGTATGTGACGAAGATGTTGTGAAAAAGCTTAAAGAAATTATTGAAAGTCCTCAAATTACGATGATCGACGAACATTAAAAACAAAAGTAGTACAAAAACTTTACACAAACTTAAAGAAATAATCAATGAAGACGAGGATATTTGTGAGCGAATAAATTCTTTCTGCGGCCAGAGAGCAAAGTACCAATAGTAAGCAATGACATTGTACACAATAGTAGCTTTGAGTGTTGAACTTACGACGAGGGTTGCAATCTATGTCGCACAAAATACCCATAACGAAACTGACCATAAAAACATATATGAGATAAATGAATCGCTTCACAAGAATTACAGGCATATAAACAGATTTAGTAATAAACCAGTGAATGATCGACAGCTCCATCAACGTCATCCATGATTTTAGAAACAAATTGAAACTTATAAAAAAAGTCGTACGCACGGAAGCCGCAGGTAACTCAATTATGTTTATTTTTATTGATAGGTATTTTTCATGTTGTTTTTTATTGGTAAGTAGCAAGGGTCCTACCGTCTACTATATGATAGCGATGGGCGATTGTTGCAAAAAAAAAACAATCGACTGAATCGAAAATTGTGCGCAGCACATGCCTCGCCACAAACATGAAGACAGACAAACGAAGCATTTGCTTAGTACGCGATGGCTCGACTCGACCCGAGCATACGTTGGTATATTTTTTCGACAGGCACGCCTCACTCCGACGCATTCGTTGTGCGCCGTTCGTGGCGCATGTCTCGCAAAGTCTGGATCCACCTTTAGGCCGCTTTTCCACCACAGATGTGTGCTACGGATGTGTTTCAAACGGGTTCCCTACGTGACATCGAAACTCAATACATCGAATGCCGCAGCATCGAAAACGGTACATCGAAGGGTCACATAATCGATGGTACGCCACATCGAAGGGTCACATAATCGATGGTACGCCACATCGAATGTCGTGAAATCGATGGTACGCCACATCGAATGTCGTGAAATCGAATGTTTACAGTATTGTATGGTTAGTTACAACATGGACTGGTTGCAACATTGACTGGTTGCAAAATCGTTGGGTTATTGCATCTAAAGATTGTTGTATCCAGTAGTTACTGCACCGAGTAAAAATAAATGAACACACAAGAAAAAATTAACGGATACAGATAACAGACGGCCCTAGGATCTCCTGAGCACGTCTGCTACACCAGTTGTAAAGAATGGTGTAGAGCATTCAATACCTAGTACATATACATAACAATAATAAAATGCTTATGGAATAGGAGGCAAGTCAGCTTTACGTCCCTTGGGGTAGTCAGCGAGTTCCTTCTTGTAGTTACGGTGTTCGCCGATGGCCCATACAGTCATTTGATAGAAGCCGGCGGCAGCAAACAGACAGGCTGGAGCGCATTTAGTCATGACGGTAGAGAATAGCCAGGATCCGATCTCTATAAGTGTAGTTAGGGCAGGTTCTTCAACAGAATGTGGAGGCTCAGATTGTAAAGCTCACACAAGATAGATGCTCCGAGTCTCACGTAAAATCAGGTGTTGCATGGAGCAGTGTACAGGGGATTTTGACTTGTTTTTGGATGACATGGAAGTAATTTTGATAAAACTGATATACATATAATTATTGTCTCATCTACATATATACTCGTATAATATAGGTACAAGGTCTAAAATTACTGACTGTTTATATAAGTGGCATGCCACCTCTTCACATCAACCACATTATAAAACAACGATGCAATGTAACCTTTGATCAATACGAGCAATTAAACCAACATTATTTGTGTAAAACCGGAGGACAAAGAAAATGTGAGCGAGTATAAGGGTAAGTATTTTGCCATACTTTCCAAAATACACTGTGAACTAAATAAACTATCTTCTCAAGAGCAAAGTGTTATAAAACAATCTAAAAGGCACAAAACTACCGGTCATATAAATCACCACGTTCACAGGTAATTTTTTTTTTATTTTTTTTTAGTGACACCATCATAATCTCCAGCATTCACTAATGCGCTATGCAAAATATCGTGAATTATTAAAGTAAGACCTTATATATACTGCCGCTATGGTCAAGTTTACTGTCCCTTTTTCAATTCATAAAATAAAGCTTCATCCTCATCGGCGGTAGAAAGTTACTTTAAAACTTTTAAGAATCTTATATTTAAAACAAATATCTTAGACACAGATTATTGATCAATTTATGAAAATTCATTTGGAAGATTTAGACGGAGAATTAAAAATTGCTCTAAGCGATTTAAGTCAAAATATTTATTTATTTTTATAGGAAAAAGAAACAGTACTATACTGTGAATACAAGGTGTTAACGAATTCGTGTAATTCGTTCAAACCGCGTGATTTACTGGTGACACAGAAACCCTAAAAGGGAATTTTAGAAAATCAACTGAAAAAAATTGAAAATAAAATCTTAGTTTTCTATTTCTGAGTCATTTTAGAGCCTCGAGTTAACTTACCGCAAAGAGCGATATCGCGTTAGTCTTGCCCGCCAGCCGCGTCGCCGTGCTTTCATTCATTTAATAAGCGTGGCATCGAAATGTTCAAGCGCATGAAATTACTTTTTGGCCAAAAAAAAAACTTAGTTCTTTACTGAATCCTTACTAGGTGGTTTAGATACGACCACTGACCACTACCGCATGAAAAAAAAAAGAGTCTAGAAGAAGCAATTTCTTTTAGCTACGAGGGGACTTGTCTTTCATGTAATAGTAATGCTATACAAGGTTAGTCGGAAAGGGGGTACTAATCCGAAGCCCACTTATAGTATCGCTGATGACTGTTTGAAAGCAAGTGTTAAAATTTCAAAATTTGATTTATTTTTTTTCCAAACTAAATGATTTTTATTTTAGTTTTTTCAAAAATTCTTCATCCCTGCTTTAGATACAAATTCAAAAAATGGTGCTTCTAATTTATGACCCCAAATATGACCTAAAATGTAAACACAGCTGATCATAACTGGGGATAGATGGATTTTAGAGTTTTTTTTTTGAGATTTTTGCACAACTGTTTCTCTTAAACTATTGAGTTTTGGGAAAAGTTGTAGAACAAAAGTTATTCATTATTATGGGTACTATAACACCCTTTCGGATTAGTAACCCCTTTCTGACTAACCTTGTATATGGTTATAAACTTTCTAGTGTTATTTGCATGGATTTGAATGGAACAAAACAGGTAACGTTACAAGATGTGCCCGAAATAATTTTAATAAAAAGTAGATCGGACAGGTTACTTGGAGGTATTGAATTTCTTTCTTCTCAGCATCCTGACGGCATCGGTCATTATCGAGCGCATGGCTATGTAAATGGACGAATAGTTTGCTATGACGATATTTTGCCTAAAACTTATGATAGACGACTCCCCTAAAAGCGACGTTACATACGAGGAGGTTTTAGAAGATTTTTCAACCGGCCGGGATTCTGTTACTCACTCCCATAGATTAGATGAAGCAACAATGTCTGAACTTCGCAAAGAAATTGAGTCGGTGATGACCGTGCATCTACAGGCCTCGCTCAAATCCTATTTTGAAAATGAATTTCTTGAGTTAAAAAAAACCTTGCAAGGGCTGGAGGCTTCAGTCGAGTTTATGAGCAAGGACTATGATGACATGAAGATCGAATTGGGCCAGAACAAGAATGTCATGAATCAATTAAAGAAAGAAAATGAGGAGTTAAAAACCTCTGTTTCTGACTTATCTATAAGGCTTAATATTGTAGAACAACATTCTCGTCAGGTTAATTTAGAGATAAACGGAATTCCTGAAAATCAAGCTGAAAACCTATTAAACATGGTAGCTCAATTAGGAAAAACTATCTCATGCAATATTGAAGCTAATGATGTTTCTTCAATAACTCGTGTCAAAAAACTCGACTTGCAGAATAGCCGCCCGCGATCAATTATCGTCAAACTGAAAAATACAAGGAAACGTGACGAAGTTCTGGCATCAGTGACGAAATTCAACCGTGCTCATGTTTCTGATAAACTTAACTCAAGTCACAAGTGACTTCGTGCCACCGTAGCCCAAGGGCTACGGTGCCACCAAGCAGCCCGTCTTCGTCTCCGAACATCTGTCACCCCTGAATAAAGCCATACATGCCGAAGCCAGGAAAATGGCGCGTGAGAAAAGCTATAAATATGTTTGGGTCCGCGATGGCCGTGTATTAGTTCGTAAGGAAGATGGAGCACGCGCTGTACAGATTAAGAGCATACACGCTGCCTCTTTAATGTAAGTACCCAAAAACCCCGGAGCAGAAACCCGTGAGTAAATCTTTAAAATTCACTGTCTACTACCAGAATATCCCAGGAATGCGAACAAAATTGAGTGATATCAATAACGCGGTTAATGTCAATCGGTATGATATGATTGTGTTGACCGAAACATGGCTCAATGATAACATCAATGATGGAGAGCTATTTAACGCCCGCTATAATATTTACAGAAGAGATAGATCTTCCAGCGCACTTATGGGTAAAGAAGGAGGAGGCGTTCTTATTGTTGTGTCCAAGGCATACGATTCCGCGCGGTCATGTCAGTGGGAGACTACTGCAGAAGACCTCTGGGTACGCATAAAAATAAATGAAGGGAAGAAAGTAAATATTTGTGCCATCTACTTACCACCACCTGTGACACAACAGCACCTTGAAATGTTTCTCAGTTCAGTCACGAATGTGAATGAAACTACGGGCGGAGAAATTATAGTAGTTGGAGATTTCAATCTCGGCTTCATCGAATGGAACCAGGACCCGAGTCACTCTCACGTAACCTCAACTATTCCTTCAAACTACAGTAACAGCCTAGGATACTCACTTATAGATTTTATGTCTTTAAATAGTCTGTTTCAATATAATGTTATTAAAAACACGAACAGTAGAACATTAGACTTAGTGTTTTCAAATACACGAAATGCAATGGTTAGAAGGTCTGCTTCACCTATCTCTAAAGAAGACTGTCACCACCCTTCCTTAGAAATTGAGTTTCTTTTAAAAGCGTACATGCCACTTAAACATGTAAAGCAAGCTAGATTTAATTTCAAGGCAGCTGATTATGTACTAATAAATAAAAAATTAAGAGAATTAAATTGGATAGAGCGACTGGAGCAATGCGCAAATGTTAATCTTATGATAGATGTGAATCCCTTCAAACAATTATTACTGAGCATATCCCTAATTTTAAGCATGTAAGTAAAAAGTTTCCTCCATGGTATTCCAAGACCTTACTTAGTGAGAGTTCTCAATGAAAAAGAAAAATTAAGACAACGTTTCAAAAAATACGGTAACCCGCGTGATGAAATTGAGTACAGAATTACAATACAAGAAATACAATGGATACCATTTTCGTTATCTGTTTCGTTACAATCCAGAGGTACATATTTTCTGCAGTTGACAATTGTATGTATTAATAAGATAATTTCATCCATTTTATATTATGTTAACAGACGCTGCAGCGCACGGAGCTAAAAATACAGGTAAACAACGAAAGCGACCTTCGAGACTCGAGGTGCAAAACTTGCGAGCAAACCCTATGTTGCAGTCGCCCTCAAAGTTTTAACCAGCTTGGCCAAAATGTACCACGAATGGCCTACTTTCCAAAGAACAGCGAATACGGACGTAACCAGCAGAACGAAAATCCTACTGGCACTTTTAGTCAAATTAACCAGAATACGATACGACTCGAGTGCAGTGCAAACAGCAAACACACCGTTGCTCATCTCCCAGCTAGCCAAAACGTCGATTACAAAAATTATGGCTTAAACAACCAATACGTCAGCAATAGCGTCGATCTGGAAACATATAATCATCCTGGGCATATACATTATGGATATGGCCTACAAAGACAAAATGGCAACAATATGTTCAATGAGTCAAGGAATCAATATGCGACACAACCAGCGTACGACGCCAATAGCCAACACAGCGGCGCCGTACGCCAAGTTGCCCAAAATACTGATACTATTAACTATTATATAAACAGCCAATATGGCAACAATGGCGCATATAGTCAAAATTACCAAAATGACCTTCATGGTACAGTTGGCAATAATACCCACATTGACCAACAAGGTGCAGTTGGATACGGCATGTACCGCCAACAACTGCTGTCAACACAATTAGCTAACAACAACAGTGGCCAACAACATTGATGAGTTACCCAACCGGTCAGCCTGGCAGGAACCAAGATCAACAGCCTCCGGCCCCTCTTAACTCGGTTTCTCAACCAATTGGAAACATTCACACAAGACGTTGGCCACCATGAATATTTTGCAGAAAATACTGATCACAAATTCTTGTCGCAGGAGATACCGGCAACCATGTCGTAAAACATACTAACCACCAGTAACCACCAGATCATACAGGATACGCGCCACCATTTCAAAGAAGAAACTAGCCTCTAAGTTGTCCTAGGTGCTGGAAAGTAAAGTAAGCAGGAGCTGAATACCGGCGCGCCCGCCGTTTTTGCCCCAAAGAGTACAAAAGTAAAAAGGATCATCGAAATGAAAAGACCACAGCCTCAGTTATACCGCAGCGACCCATTCAATAAAGTAATAAATGATTTTACGCAATTGTTTCAGACCAATAATAATTTGGCAAATACGGCACTCATAGTATAGATAACCGAACAGTTTAAACATGTCTAATATTAGCTACGGGTCCCAGACTTACATTACGTATGTGACGAAGATGTTGTGAAAAAGCTTAAAGAAATTATTGAAAGTCCTCAAATTACGATGATCGACGAACATTAAAAACAAAAGTAGTACAAAAACTTTACACAAACTTAAAGAAATAATCAATGAAGACGAGGATATTTGTGAGCGAATAAATTCTTTCTGCGGCCAGAGAGCAAAGTACCAATAGTAAGCAATGACATTGTACACAATAGTAGCTTTGAGTGTTGAACTTACGACGAGGGTTGCAATCTATGTCGCACAAAATACCCATAACGAAACTGACCATAAAAACATATATGAGATAAATGAATCGCTTCACAAGAATTACAGGCATATAAACAGATTTAGTAATAAACCAGTGAATGATCGACAGCTCCATCAACGTCATCCATGATTTTAGAAACAAATTGAAACTTATAAAAAAAGTCGTACGCACGGAAGCCGCAGGTAACTCAATTATGTTTATTTTTATTGATAGGTATTTTTCATGTTGTTTTTTATTGGTAAGTAGCAAGGGTCCTACCGTCTACTATATGATAGCGATGGGCGATTGTTGCAAAAAAAAAAACAATCGACTGAATCGAAAATTGTGCGCAGCACATGCCTCGCCACAAACATGAAGACAGACAAACGAAGCATTTGCTTAGTACGCGATGGCTCGACTCGACCCGAGCATACGTTGGTATATTTTTTCGACAGGCACGCCTCACTCCGACGCATTCGTTGTGCGCCGTTCGTGGCGCATGTCTCGCAAAGTCTGGATCCACCTTTAGGCCGCTTTTCCACCACAGATGTGTGCTACGGATGTGTTTCAAACGGGTTCCCTACGTGACATCGAAACTCAATACATCGAATGCCGTAGCATCGAAAACGGTACATCGAAGGGTCACATAATCGATGGTACGCCACATCGAAGGGTCACAATCGATGGTACGCCACATCGAATGTCGTGAAATCGATGGTACGCCACATCGAATGTCGTGAAATCGAATGTTTACAGTATTGTATGGTTAGTTACAACATGGACTGGTTGCAACATTGACTGGTTGCAAAATCGTTGGGTTATTGCATCTAAAGATTGTTGTATCCAGTAGTTACTGCACCGAGTAAAAATAAATGAACACACAAGAAAAAATAAACGGATACAGACAACAGACGGCCCTAGGATCTCCTGAGCACGTCTGCTACACCAGTTGTAAAGAATGGTGTAGAGCATTCAATACCTAGTACATATACATAACAATAATAAAATGCTTATGGAATAGGAGGCAAGTCAGCTTTACGTCCCTTGGGGTAGTCAGCGAGTTCCTTCTTGTAGTTACGGTGTTCGCCGATGGCCCATACAGTCATTTGATAGAAGCCGGCGGCAGCAAACAGACAGGCTGGAGCGCATTTAGTCATGACGGTAGAGAATAGCCAGGATCCGATCTCTATAAGTGTAGTTAGGGCAGGTTCTTCCAACAGAATGTGGAGGCTCAGATTGTAAAGCTCACACAAGATAGATGCTCCGAGTCCCACGTAAAATCAGGTGTTGCATGGAGCAGTGTACAGGGGATTTTGACTTGTTTTTGGATGACATGGAAGTAATTTTGATAAAACTGATATACATATAATTATTGTCTCATCTACATATATACTCGTATAATATAGGTACAAGATCTAAAATTACTGACTGTTTATATAAGTGGCATGCCACCTCTTCACATCAACCACATTATAAAACAACGATGCAATGTAACCTTTGATCAATACGAGCAATTAAACCAACATTATTTGTGTAAAACCGGAGGACAAAGAAAATGTGAGCGAGTATAAGGGTAAGTATTTTGCCATACTTTCCAAAATACACTGTGAACTAAATAAACTATCTTCTCAAGAGCAAAGTGTTATAAAACAATCTAAAAGGCACAAAACTACCGGTCATATAAATCACCACGTTCACAGGTAATTTTTTTTTTATTTTTTTTTAGTGACACCATCATAATCTCCAGCATTCACTAATGCGCTATGCAAAATATCGTGAATTATTAAAGTAAGACCTTATATATACTGCCGCTATGGTCAAGTTTACTGTCCCTTTTTCAATTCATAAAATAAAGCTTCATCCTCATCGGCGGTAGAAAGTTACTTTAAAACTTTTAAGAATCTTATATTTAAAACAAATATCTTAGACACAGATTATTGATCAATTTATGAAAATTCATTTGGAAGATTTAGACGGAGAATTAAAAATTGCTCTAAGCGATTTAAGTCAAAATATTTATTTATTTTTATAGGAAAAAGAAACAGTACTATACTGTGAATACAAGGTGTTAACGAATTCGTGTAATTCGTTCAAACCGCGTGATTTACTGGTGACACAGAAACCCTAAAAGGGAATTTTAGAAAATCAACTGAAAAAAATTGAAAATAAAATCTTAGTTTTCTATTTCTGAGTCATTTTAGAGCCTCGAGTTAACTTACCGCAAAGAGCGATATCGCGTTAGTCTTGCCCGCCAGCCGCGTCGCCGTGCTTTCATTCATTTAATAAGCGTGGCATCGAAATGTTCAAGCGCATGAAATTACTTTTTGGCCAAAAAAAAACTTAGTTCTTTACTGAATCCTTACTAGGTGGTTTAGATACGACCACTGACCACTACCGCATGAAAAAAAAAAGAGTCTAGAAGAAGCAATTTCTTTTAGCTACGAGGGGACTTGTCTTTCATGTAATAGTAATGCTATACAAGGTTAGTCGGAAAGGGGGTACTAATCCGAAGCCCACTTATAGTATCGCTGATGACTGTTTGAAAGCAAGTGTTAAAATTTCAAAATTTGATTTATTTTTTTTCCAAACTAAATGATTTTTATTTTAGTTTTTTCAAAAATTCTTCATCCCTGCTTTAGATACAAATTCAAAAAATGGTGCTTCTAATTTATGACCCCAAATATGACCTAAAATGTAAACACAGCTGATCATAACTGGGGATAGATGGATTTTAGAGTTTTTTTTTTGAGATTTTTGCACAACTGTTTCTCTTAAACTATTGAGTTTTGGGAAAAGTTGTAGAACAAAAGTTATTCATTATTATGGGTACTATAACACCCTTTCGGATTAGTAACCCCTTTCTGACTAACCTTGTATATGGTTATAAACTTTCTAGTGTTATTTGCATGGATTTGAATGGAACAAAACAGGTAACGTTACAAGATGTGCCCGAAATAATTTTAATAAAAAGTAGATCGGACAGGTTACTTGGAGGTATTGAATTTCTTTCTTCTCAGCATCCTGACGGCATCGGTCATTATCGAGCGCATGGCTATGTAAATGGACGAATAGTTTGCTATGACGATATTTTGCCTAAAACTTATGATAGACGACTCCCCTAAAAGCGACGTTACATACGAGGAGGTTTTAGAAGATTTTTCAACCGGCCGGGATTCTGTTACTCACTCCCATAGATTAGATGAAGCAACAATGTCTGAACTTCGCAAAGAAATTGAGTCGGTGATGACCGTGCATCTACAGGCCTCGCTCAAATCCTATTTTGAAAATGAATTTCTTGAGTTAAAAAAAACCTTGCAAGGGCTGGAGGCTTCAGTCGAGTTTATGAGCAAGGACTATGATGACATGAAGATCGAATTGGGCCAGAACAAGAATGTCATGAATCAATTAAAGAAAGAAAATGAGGAGTTAAAAACCTCTGTTTCTGACTTATCTATAAGGCTTAATATTGTAGAACAACATTCTCGTCAGGTTAATTTAGAGATAAACGGAATTCCTGAAAATCAAGCTGAAAACCTATTAAACATGGTAGCTCAATTAGGAAAAACTATCTCATGCAATATTGAAGCTAATGATGTTTCTTCAATAACTCGTGTCAAAAAACTCGACTTGCAGAATAGCCGCCCGCGATCAATTATCGTCAAACTGAAAAATACAAGGAAACGTGACGAAGTTCTGGCATCAGTGACGAAATTCAACCGTGCTCATGTTTCTGATAAACTTAACTCAAGTCACAAGTGACTTCGTGCCACCGTAGCCCAAGGGCTACGGTGCCACCAAGCAGCCCGTCTTCGTCTCCGAACATCTGTCACCCCTGAATAAAGCCATACATGCCGAAGCCAGGAAAATGGCGCGTGAGAAAAGCTATAAATATGTTTGGGTCCGCGATGGCCGTGTATTAGTTCGTAAGGAAGATGGAGCACGCGCTGTACAGATTAAGAGCATACACGCTGCCTCTTTAATGTAAGTACCCAAAAACCCCGGAGCAGAAACCCGTGAGTAAATCTTTAAAATTCACTGTCTACTACCAGAATATCCCAGGAATGCGAACAAAATTGAGTGATATCAATAACGCGGTTAATGTCAATCGGTATGATATGATTGTGTTGACCGAAACATGGCTCAATGATAACATCAATGATGGAGAGCTATTTAACGCCCGCTATAATATTTACAGAAGAGATAGATCTTCCAGCGCACTTATGGGTAAAGAAGGAGGAGGCGTTCTTATTGTTGTGTCCAAGGCATACGATTCCGCGCGGTCATGTCAGTGGGAGACTACTGCAGAAGACCTCTGGGTACGCATAAAAATAAATGAAGGGAAGAAAGTAAATATTTGTGCCATCTACTTACCACCACCTGTGACACAACAGCACCTTGAAATGTTTCTCAGTTCAGTCACGAATGTGAATGAAACTACGGGCGGAGAAATTATAGTAGTTGGAGATTTCAATCTCGGCTTCATCGAATGGAACCAGGACCCGAGTCACTCTCACGTAACCTCAACTATTCCTTCAAACTACAGTAACAGCCTAGGATACTCACTTATAGATTTTATGTCTTTAAATAGTCTGTTTCAATATAATGTTATTAAAAACACGAACAGTAGAACATTAGACTTAGTGTTTTCAAATACACGAAATGCAATGGTTAGAAGGTCTGCTTCACCTATCTCTAAAGAAGACTGTCACCACCCTTCCTTAGAAATTGAGTTTCTTTTAAAAGCGTACATGCCACTTAAACATGTAAAGCAAGCTAGATTTAATTTCAAGGCAGCTGATTATGTACTAATAAATAAAAAATTAAGAGAATTAAATTGGATAGAGCGACTGGAGCAATGCGCAAATGTTAATCTTATGATAGATGTGAATCCCTTCAAACAATTATTACTGAGCATATCCCTAATTTTAAGCATGTAAGTAAAAAGTTTCCTCCATGGTATTCCAAGACCTTACTTAGTGAGAGTTCTCAATGAAAAAGAAAAATTAAGACAACGTTTCAAAAAATACGGTAACCCGCGTGATGAAATTGAGTACAGAATTACAATACAAGAAATACAATGGATACCATTTTCGTTATCTGTTTCGTTACAATCCAGAGGTACATATTTTCTGCAGTTGACAATTGTATGTATTAATAAGATAATTTCATCCATTTTATATTATGTTAACAGACGCTGCAGCGCACGGAGCTAAAAATACAGGTAAACAACGAAAGCGACCTTCGAGACTCGAGGTGCAAAACTTGCGAGCAAACCCTATGTTGCAGTCGCCCTCAAAGTTTTAACCAGCTTGGCCAAAATGTACCACGAATGGCCTACTTTCCAAAGAACAGCGAATACGGACGTAACCAGCAGAACGAAAATCCTACTGGCACTTTTAGTCAAATTAACCAGAATACGATACGACTCGAGTGCAGTGCAAACAGCAAACACACCGTTGCTCATCTCCCAGCTAGCCAAAACGTCGATTACAAAAATTATGGCTTAAACAACCAATACGTCAGCAATAGCGTCGATCTGGAAACATATAATCATCCTGGGCATATACATTATGGATATGGCCTACAAAGACAAAATGGCAACAATATGTTCAATGAGTCAAGGAATCAATATGCGACACAACCAGCGTACGACGCCAATAGCCAACACAGCGGCGCCGTACGCCAAGTTGCCCAAAATACTGATACTATTAACTATTATATAAACAGCCAATATGGCAACAATGGCGCATATAGTCAAAATTACCAAAATGACCTTCATGGTACAGTTGGCAATAATACCCACATTGACCAACAAGGTGCAGTTGGATACGGCATGTACCGCCAACAACTGCTGTCAACACAATTAGCTAACAACAACAGTGGCCAACAACATTGATGAGTTACCCAACCGGTCAGCCTGGCAGGAACCAAGATCAACAGCCTCCGGCCCCTCTTAACTCGGTTTCTCAACCAATTGGAAACATTCACACAAGACGTTGGCCACCATGAATATTTTGCAGAAAATACTGATCACAAATTCTTGTCGCAGGAGATACCGGCAACCATGTCGTAAAACATACTAACCACCAGTAACCACCAGATCATACAGGATACGCGCCACCATTTCAAAGAAGAAACTAGCCTCTAAGTTGTCCTAGGTGCTGGAAAGTAAAGTAAGCAGGAGCTGAATACCGGCGCGCCCGCCGTTTTTGCCCCAAAGAGTACAAAAGTAAAAAGGATCATCGAAATGAAAAGACCACAGCCTCAGTTATACCGCAGCGACCCATTCAATAAAGTAATAAATGATTTTACGCAATTGTTTCAGACCAATAATAATTTGGCAAATACGGCACTCATAGTATAGATAACCGAACAGTTTAAACATGTCTAATATTAGCTGCGGGTCCCAGACTTACATTACGTATGTGACGAAGATGTTGTGAAAAAGCTTAAAGAAATTATTGAAAGTCCTCAAATTACGATGATCGACGAACATTAAAAACAAAAGTAGTACAAAAACTTTACACAAACTTAAAGAAATAATCAATGAAGACGAGGATATTTGTGAGCGAATAAATTCTTTCTGCGGCCAGAGAGCAAAGTACCAATAGTAAGCAATGACATTGTACACAATAGTAGCTTTGAGTGTTGAACTTACGACGAGGGTTGCAATCTATGTCGCACAAAATACCCATAACGAAACTGACCATAAAAACATATATGAGATAAATGAATCGCTTCACAAGAATTACAGGCATATAAACAGATTTAGTAATAAACCAGTGAATGATCGACAGCTCCATCAACGTCATCCATGATTTTAGAAACAAATTGAAACTTATAAAAAAAGTCGTACGCACGGAAGCCGCAGGTAACTCAATTATGTTTATTTTTATTGATAGGTATTTTTCATGTTGTTTTTTATTGGTAAGTAGCAAGGGTCCTACCGTCTACTATATGATAGCGATGGGCGATTGTTGCAAAAAAAAAAACAATCGACTGAATCGAAAATTGTGCGCAGCACATGCCTCGCCACAAACATGAAGACAGACAAACGAAGCATTTGCTTAGTACGCGATGGCTCGACTCGACCCGAGCATACGTTGGTATATTTTTTCGACAGGCACGCCTCACTCCGACGCATTCGTTGTGCGCCGTTCGTGGCGCATGTCTCGCAAAGTCTGGATCCACCTTTAGGCCGCTTTTCCACCACAGATGTGTGCTACGGATGTGTTTCAAACGGGTTCCCTACGTGACATCGAAACTCAATACATCGAATGCCGCAGCATCGAAAACGGTACATCGAAGGGTCACATAATCGATGGTACGCCACATCGAAGGGTCACAATCGATGGTACGCCACATCGAATGTCGTGAAATCGATGGTACGCCACATCGAATGTCGTGAAATCGAATGTTTACAGTATTGTATGGTTAGTTACAACATGGACTGGTTGCAACATTGACTGGTTGCAAAATCGTTGGGTTATTGCATCTAAAGATTGTTGTATCCAGTAGTTACTGCACCGAGTAAAAATAAATGAACACACAAGAAAAAATTAACGGATACAGACAACAGACGGCCCTAGGATCTCCTGAGCACGTCTGCTACACCAGTTGTAAAGAATGGTGTAGAGCATTCAATACCTAGTACATATACATAACAATAATAAAATGCTTATGGAATAGGAGGCAAGTCAGCTTTACGTCCCTTGGGGTAGTCAGCGAGTTCCTTCTTGTAGTTACGGTGTTCGCCGATGGCCCATACAGTCATTTGATAGAAGCCGGCGGCAGCAAACAGACAGGCTGGAGCGCATTTAGTCATGACGGTAGAGAATAGCCAGGATCCGATCTCTATAAGTGTAGTTAGGGCAGGTTCTTCCAACAGAATGTGGAGGCTCAGATTGTAAAGCTCACACAAGATAGATGCTCCGAGTCCCACGTAAAATCAGGTGTTGCATGGAGCAGTGTACAGGGGATTTTGACTTGTTTTTGGATGACATGGAAGTAATTTTGATAAAACTGATATACATATAATTATTGTCTCATCTACATATATACTCGTATAATATAGGTACAAGATCTAAAATTACTGACTGTTTATATAAGTGGCATGCCACCTCTTCACATCAACCACATTATAAAACAACGATGCAATGTAACCTTTGATCAATACGAGCAATTAAACCAACATTATTTGTGTAAAACCGGAGGACAAAGAAAATGTGAGCGAGTATAAGGGTAAGTATTTTGCCATACTTTCCAAAATACACTGTGAACTAAATAAACTATCTTCTCAAGAGCAAAGTGTTATAAAACAATCTAAAAGGCACAAAACTACCGGTCATATAAATCACCACGTTCACAGGTAATTTTTTTTTTATTTTTTTTTAGTGACACCAGCATAATCTCCAGCATTCACTAATGCGCTATGCAAAATATCGTGAATTATTAAAGTAAGACCTTATATATACTGCCGCTATGGTCAAGTTTACTGTCCCTTTTTCAATTCAAAAAATAAAGCTTCATCCTCATCGGCGGTAGAAAGTTACTTTAAAACTTTTAAGAATCTTATATTTAAAACAAATATCTTAGACACAGATTATTGATCAATTTATGAAAATTCATTTGGAAGATTTAGACGGAGAATTAAAAATTGCTCTAAGCGATTTAAGTCAAAATATTTATTTATTTTATAGGAAAAAGAAACAGTACTATACTGTGAATACAAGGTGTTAACGAATTCGTGTAATTCGTTCAAACCGCGTGATTTACTGGTGACACAGAAACCCTAAAAGGGAATTTTAGAAAATCAACTGAAAAAAATTGAAAATAAAATCTTAGTTTTCTATTTCTGAGTCATTTTAGAGCCTCGAGTTAACTTACCGCAAAGAGCGATATCGCGTTAGTCTTGCCCGCCAGCCGCGTCGCCGTGCTTTCATTCATTTAATAAGCTTGGCATCGAAATGTTCAAGCGCATGAAATTACTTTTTGGCCAAAAAAAAACTTAGTTCTTTACTGAATCCTTACTAGGTGGTTTAGATACGACCACTGACCACTACCGCATGAAAAAAAAAAGAGTCTAGAAGAAGCAATTTCTTTTAGCTACGAGGGGACTTGTCTTTCATGTAATAGTAATGCTATACAAGGTTAGTCGGAAAGGGGGTACTAATCCGAAGCCCACTTATAGTATCGCTGATGACTGTTTGAAAGCAAGTGTTAAAATTTCAAAATTTGATTTATTTTTTTTCCAAACTAAATGATTTTTATTTTAGTTTTTTCAAAAATTCTTCATCCCTGCTTTAGATACAAATTCAAAAAATGGTGCTTCTAATTCATGACCCCAAATATGACCTAAAATGTAAACACAGCTGATCATAACTGGGGATAGATGGATTTTAGAGATTTTTTTTTGAGATTTTTGCACAACTGTTTCTCTTAAACTATTGAGTTTTGGGAAAAGTTGTAGAACAAAAGTTATTCATTATTATGGGTACTATAACACCCTTTCGGATTAGTAACCCCTTTCTGACTAACCTTGTATATGGTTATAAACTTTCTAGTGTTATTTGCATGGATTCTTATTCTTTATTGTTCTTATTCTTATTCTTTATTGTACACAAGAAAATTACAGTAACAAAATTACAATTTAGTGAAGTCATGTACAAAGGCGAGCTTAACTCAAAAATGAGTTTTCTACCAGCAAACCTTTGAGTGATAGAGAGAGATTGATAGTGTGGCTGAGGGCAAACTCCAGTGTACAACTGTCTATTTAAATCTACTTATTTATGCTATAAAATAAAATATACCTAAATAAATATATAACAAGAATAAATACATATACATATATATGTATAAACTATATAATATACCTACATAAATATAATATTATCGATCATTCAGAGAGGAAATGCTCCCTAATTCTACTCTTGAAAACGTTAAGAGAAGGGCTGTCGCGTATTGAGTGTGGGAGAGAGTTCCAAAGACGCACTGCACGAATAGTGAAAGAACCATCATAACGGCTGGAAGTGTGACGCGGAGTACGGAGCAGAAGAGAAGAAGCCGTGCGACAAGGTTTACCCCTGGGGATAAGGTACTCAAAGCGTTCTCGAAGATATACAGGAGAGTTAGAATTATGAAGAATAGAGAAAAGAAGAGTTAGAACATGAGTATCCCGACGCTGCCGAATTGGTAGCCACCTTAATCTGGTCCGAAATTCGGACACATGGTCATACTTTCGAAGACCAAAAATAAAGCGGATACACAAGTTCTGCAGTCGTTCAAGTTTATTTAGAAGTTCCTCCGTTGCGTCAAGAAAACAGACATCTGCATAGTCTATAAGTGGTAGAAGAAGAGATTGTGCAAGAGTAACCTTAGTTTGAAATGGTAAGAATTTCTGGAGACGTTTGAGAGACTGGAACGAGTAGTACACCCTTCTACTTACCTCCGCAATGTGAACATCCCAGGAGAGGCTAGAATCTATAAAGACTCCTAGATTTTTAGCACTTTTGGAATTAGCGATAGGCACAGAGTTGTACACAACTGGAGGTAGAGACTGGTGATCTAAAAGGTTAAACATGTATCTGCCACCAACAATGAGAGCTTGAGATTTAGCTGGATTAACCAAGAGTCCGAAGGACTTAGCCCACTTGTTTATATTTTCAAGGTCACTATTAATGGCATCAACAGCTTCAGCGATGTCCCCTACTTGAAAGTGACGATATAGCTGCAAGTCGTCTGCATAGAGATGATAGCTAGAAGTCAGGACCTTAGTGATGGCGTTTATAAAAACGGAGAAGAGAAGAGGAGAGAGAACACCACCTTGAGGGACACCCGCAGCCAGATCACACCACTCAGAGGAGACCTCATCTGAGCGAACGGACTGCGAGCGACCGTGAAGATAAGAGTTTAACCACTCAATTACCTGTGTAGAGACATTAAGAGAGGATAGGATTCCTAAGAGGATGTCGAAATCAACTGAATTAAAAGCACTGCTAAAGTCCAATAAAACCAGTACCGTGAGAAGCTTATTTTCCATAGCCAGTCGTATGTCATCGGTTACTTTGACGAGAGTAGTTACAGTGCTATGACCAGGGCGGAAACTAGATTGGTAAGGACTTAGCAGGCTATTACAGGAGAGGTAACAAGACAGTTGTTTCTGGACAACACTCTCAAGGACTTTGGATAGGATTGGGAGGATGGATATTGGACGAAACTGGGATAGCAAGGATGGATTTGAAACTTTGGGTAGCGGCAAGACATGAGCCTTCTTCCAGGCTGAAGGAAAGGAGCTTGAGTACAGTGAATAATTTACCAAATGTGTAATTACGGGAACAATTTCAGTAAGGATAGGTAGGAGCATTTGGAGATGAAGGCCATCATCGCCTACCGCTTTCGTGGTGATGGATTGTATACATTTCTTAATATCTAACTCAGTAATTGGGTTAAAAGAGAATGAAGTATTTGCTGGCAGAGGAAGACTAGAAAGATAGTTTAGAGTAGAGGATTTAACATGACTATCAAGAATAATCGGTGATTTAGAGAAATGCACATTAAGTGCATTAAGGTCCACATCAGGAATGCTCTGGCTTGAAGCTTTGCCAATACCAAGAGACTTAAGAAATTGCCATACTTGTGTTGGGTTGAAATTTTGAATTGAGTTGTGAATGTGGCGTCTTTTAGCATTCCTACACAAACGACTGCAGCGATTTCGTATCCTTTTGTATAGATCCCAGTTCTCCTCAGTTGGCTGCTTCCTGTACAAACGCTTTCCCTTATCCCTTTTAGCCATGAGGTTTTTAATTACAGGAGATAGCCATGGCGCAGGCAGGTGTTTAACTCTCACCTTTTTAAGAGGAGCATGGGCGTCATAAAGATCCAACACAATCCTGTTGAAAGCAGATACCATAACGTCCACGTCCTCACAGTTGTAAATCGAAGACCAGTCAATACCACCCGCATCAGCTCTCAGACGTTCCAAATCTATGTTTTTAAAACTACGAAGTAAGAGAAATTTGGTTTTGCGTTTAGGTGGGCGAATTTTGTAGGAGAGAAATATGAGGTCATGATAGGAGAAAGAGGCCGGGAGCTGCCCATGTGTGGCTACTTTGTTAGGGTCAGAAACAAGAATGGATTTGAATGGAACAAAACAGGTAACGTTACAAGATGTGCCCGAAATAATTTTAATAAAAAGTAGATCGGACAGGTTACTTGGAGGTATTGAATTTCTTTCTTCTCAGCATCCTGACGGCATCGGTCATTATCGAGCGCATGGCTATGTAAATGGACGAATAGTTTGCTATGACGATATTTTGCCTAAAACTTATGATAGACGACTCCCCTAAAAGCGACGTTACATACGAGGAGGTTTTAGAAGATTTTTCAACCGGCCGGGATTCTGTTACTCACTCCCATAGATTAGATGAAGCAACAATGTCTGAACTTCGCAAAGAAATTGAGTCGGTGATGACCGTGCATCTACAGGCCTCGCTCAAATCCTATTTTGAAAATGAATTTCTTGAGTTAAAAAAACCTTGCAAGGGCTGGAGGCTTCAGTCGAGTTTATGAGCAAGGACTATGATGACATGAAGATCGAATTGGGCCAGAACAAGAATGTCATGAATCAATTAAAGAAAGAAAATGAGGAGTTAAAAACCTCTGTTTCTGACTTATCTATAAGGCTTAATATTGTAGAACAACATTCTCGTCAGGTTAATTTAGAGATAAACGGAATTCCTGAAAATCAAGCTGAAAACCTATTAAACATGGTAGCTCAATTAGGAAAAACTATCTCATGCAATATTGAAGCTAATGATGTTTCTTCAATAACTCGTGTCAAAAAACTCGACTTGCAGAATAGCCGCCCGCGATCAATTATCGTCAAACTGAAAAATACAAGGAAACGTGACGAAGTTCTGGCATCAGTGACGAAATTCAACCGTGCTCATGTTTCTGATAAACTTAACTCAAGTCACAAGTGACTTCGTGCCACCGTAGCCCAAGGGCTACGGTGCCACCAAGCAGCCCGTCTTCGTCTCCGAACATCTGTCACCCCTGAATAAAGCCATACATGCCGAAGCCAGGAAAATGGCGCGTGAGAAAAGCTATAAATATGTTTGGGTCCGCGATGGCCGTGTATTAGTTCGTAAGGAAGATGGAGCACGCGCTGTACAGATTAAGAGCATACACGCTGCCTCTTTAATGTAAGTACCCAAAAACCCCGGAGCAGAAACCCGTGAGTAAATCTTTAAAATTCACTGTCTACTACCAGAATATCCCAGGAATGCGAACAAAATTGAGTGATATCAATAACGCGGTTAATGTCAATCGGTATGATATGATTGTGTTGACCGAAACATGGCTCAATGATAACATCAATGATGGAGAGCTATTTAACGCCCGCTATAATATTTACAGAAGAGATAGATCTTCCAGCGCACTTATGGGTAAAGAAGGAGGAGGCGTTCTTATTGTTGTGTCCAAGGCATACGATTCCGCGCGGTCATGTCAGTGGGAGACTACTGCAGAAGACCTCTGGGTACGCATAAAAATAAATGAAGGGAAGAAAGTAAATATTTGTGCCATCTACTTACCACCACCTGTGACACAACAGCACCTTGAAATGTTTCTCAGTTCAGTCACGAATGTGAATGAAACTACGGGCGGAGAAATTATAGTAGTTGGAGATTTCAATCTCGGCTTCATCGAATGGAACCAGGACCCGAGTCACTCTCACGTAACCTCAACTATTCCTTCAAACTACAGTAACAGCCTAGGATACTCACTTATAGATTTTATGTCTTTAAATAGTCTGTTTCAATATAATGTTATTAAAAACACGAACAGTAGAACATTAGACTTAGTGTTTTCAAATACACGAAATGCAATGGTTAGAAGGTCTGCTTCACCTATCTTTAAAGAAGACTGTCACCACCCTTCCTTAGAAATTGAGTTTCTTTTAAAAGCGTACATGCCACTTAAACATGTAAAGCAAGCTAGATTTAATTTCAAGGCAGCTGATTATGTACTAATAAATAAAAAATTAAGAGAATTAAATTGGATAGAGCGACTGGAGCAATGCGCAAATGTTAATCTTATGATAGATGTGAATCCCTTCAAACAATTATTACTGAGCATATCCCTAATTTTAAGCATGTAAGTAAAAAGTTTCCTCCATGGTATTCCAAGACCTTACTTAGTGAGAGTTCTCAATGAAAAAGAAAAATTAAGACAACGTTTCAAAAAATACGGTAACCCGCGTGATGAAATTGAGTACAGAATTACAATACAAGAAATACAATGGATACCATTTTCGTTATCTGTTTCGTTACAATCCAGAGGTACATATTTTCTGCAGTTGACAATTGTATGTATTAATAAGATAATTTCATCCATTTTATATTATGTTAACAGACGCTGCAGCGCACGGAGCTAAAAATACAGGCAAACAACGAAAGCGACCTTCGAGACTCGAGGTGCAAAACTTGCGAGCAAACCCTATGTTGCAGTCGCCCTCAAAGTTTTAACCAGCTTGGCCAAAATGTACCACGAATGGCCTACTTTCCAAAGAACAGCGAATACGGACGTAACCAGCAGAACGAAAATCCTACTGGCACTTTTAGTCAAATTAACCAGAATACGATACGACTCGAGTGCAGTGCAAACAGCAAACACACCGTTGCTCATCTCCCAGCTAGCCAAAACGTCGATTACAAAAATTATGGCTTAAACAACCAATACGTCAGCAATAGCGTCGATCTGGAAACATATAATCATCCTGGGCATATACATTATGGATATGGCCTACAAAGACAAAATGGCAACAATATGTTCAATGAGTCAAGGAATCAATATGCGACACAACCAGCGTACGACGCCAATAGCCAACACAGCGGCGCCGTTCGCCAAGTTGCCCAAAATACTGATACTATTAACTATTATATAAACAGCCAATATGGCAACAATGGCGCATATAGTCAAAATTACCAAAATGACCTTCATGGTACAGTTGGCAATAATACCCAAATTGACCAACAAGGTGCAGTTATATTCAATATTCCGATTGGCCAACATGTTACACGCGGTTCTAGTGACCGCAGTGGTCTGTGGCATTCTGGTTCCGCTGGTAACAGTAGTTGGCGGTACATGCCACGGCATGTACCGCCAACAACTGCTGTCAACACAATTAGCCAACAACAACAGTGGCCAACAACATTGATGAGTTACCCAACCGGTCAGCCTGGCAGGAACCAAGATCAACAGCCTCCGGCCCCTCTTAACTCGGTTTCTCAACCAATTGGAAACATTCACACAAGACGTTGGCCACCATGAATATTTTGCAGAAAATACTGATCACAAATTCTTGTCGCAGGAGATACCGGCAACCATGTCGTAAAACATACTAACCACCAGTAACCACCAGATCATACAGGATACGCGCCACCATTTCAAAGAAGAAACTAGCCTCTAAGTTGTCCTAGGCGCTGGAAAGTAAATTAAGCAGGAGCTGAATACCGGCGCGCCCGCCGTTTTTGCCCCAAAGAGTACAAAAGTAAAAAGGATCATCGAAATGAAAAGACCACAGCCTCAGTTATACCGCAGCGACCCATTCAATAAAGTAATAAATGATTTTACGCAATTGTTTCAGACCAATAATAATTTGGCAAATACGGCACTCATAGTATAGATAACCGAACAGTTTAAACATGTCTAATATTAGCTGCGGGTCCCAGACTTACATTACGTATGTGACGAAGATGTTGTGAAAAAGCTTAAAGAAATTATTGAAAGTCCTCAAATTACGATGATCGACGAACATTAAAAACAAAAGTAGTACAAAAACTTTACACAAACTTAAAGAAATAATCAATGAAGACGAGGATATTTGTGAGCGAATAAATTCTTTCTGCGGCCAGAGAGCAAAGTACCAATAGTAAGCAATGACATTGTACACAATAGTAGCTTTGAGTGTTGAACTTACGACGAGGGTTGCAATCTATGTCGCACAAAATACCCATAACGAAACTGACCATAAAAACATATATGAGATAAATGAATCGCTTCACAAGAATTACAGGCATATAAACAGATTTAGTAATAAACCAGTGAATGATCGACAGCTCCATCAACGTCATCCATGATTTTAGAAACAAATTGAAACTTATAAAAAAAGTCGTACGCACGGAAGCCGCAGGTAACTCAATTATGTTTATTTTTATTGATAGGTATTTTTCATGTTGTTTTTTATTGGTAAGTAGCAAGGGTCCTACCGTCTACTATATGATAGCGATGGGCGATTGTTGCAAAAAAAAAACAATCGACTGAATCGAAAATTGTGCGCAGCACATGCCTCGCCACAAACATGAAGACAGACAAACGAAGCATTTGCTTAGTACGCGATGGCTCGACTCGACCCGAGCATACGTTGGTATATTTTGTTCTGTTAGACGGTGCCAGAGGGTCGCAGTGTGCAGGAGGGAATCGTATGCCAGACATCTTTATCTACGATGTACTGATTTAGGCTATAATATGCTTTAGACATTAGTACGCGCTTGATATATAATTTAAACTTTGTATCTGGTAAATCAGTTACACTAGATGGAATTTTATTGTAGCATCTAACACTGTTTCCCATAAACGACTTACTGGTTTTCCTAAGTCTAAAACCAGGTACTGCTAGCTTGTCTTTATTGCGAGTATTAAGATTGTGGTTGTCACTCTTCTTATTATACTGGGCAATGTTTTTCCGAATGTACATAATATTACTAAATATATATAAGGATGGTAAGGTTAGTATATTTATCTCTTTGAATATTTCACGGAGCGACTCACGGCAGCCTAGATTATAAATAGCTCGGACTGCTCTTTTCTGTAATATAAAAATAGTTTCAACATCAGCAGCCGATCCCCACAGTAAAATGCCATAGGACATAATTCTGTGAAAGTAAGCAAAATACACTAACCTAGCCGTAGGCACATCTGTCATCTGTCTTATTTTCCTAACGGCATAAGCAGCAGAGCTCAGTTTACCTGCAAGTGCCTGTATATGGGGCGCCCATTGCAGTTTAGAGTCTACTGTTACACCCAGAAAGGTCGTTGAGGGAACCAGATCTAAAACTTTCCCATCAAGTTTTACATTTGCACCAATACGCGATACATTTAGTGTAGAAAACCTAAGACATTTGGTATTTTTGCATTTAGAAGAAGATTATTAGTAGAAAACCAATTAGATTTTAGATTAAGAGTATGATTGGGTTCTATAAGATCCCTATCCTTCCTATTGACTTTAAATATAAGTGATGTATCGTCAGCAAATAAGACTATGTTACACATTGTATCATGTATGATGTGTGGAAGGTCATTTATATAGACAAGAAACAGAAATGGGCCTAGAATCGATCCCTGAGGTACTCCCATTTTAACTAGTGAGCCTGCAGAAGTGGCTTTATCAATAGCCACTCTTTGTTTCCGATTCGACAAGTATGAATTTACAAGATCAATAGATCTATCCCGAATTCCATAGTACTTTAATTTCAGAATTAGCGTGCGGTGGTCGACGCAGTCAAATGCTTTAGAGAGATCACAGAATACCCCGACAGCATCGTGTGCCTCTTCCCAAGCTCCCAGTACTGTTTTGATTAGAGTGGAACCAGCGTCTTCCGTAGATCGTCCCTTCGTAAATCCAAACTGTTTGACGTGTAATATCGCGTTTTTGTTGAAATGTACTAACATTTGATTTAATATTAATTTTTCAAAGATTTTACTCAAGGCTGGTAGTACAGATATTGGCCTATAATTAGATGCGTTATTTAAGCAGCCTGATTTAAAGACGGGTACAATTTTGCTTGACTTCATGAGATCGGGGAAAATGCCATCCGTGATACAGGTATTAAAGATCACTGCCGAGATGGGCGCGATATTAACGATAATTGATTCGACGGCCTTTATTGACAATCGCCATAAGTCCTCCGTTTTTTTTACTGCTATAGTTTTAAACGCTTTAATTATATCGGTGGGAGTAACAGAACTGAATTCAAAAGTAGGTACATTAGGTACATGTAAATTAACATTTTGTTTCAAAAGAGCTTCAGCTGCTAAAGGAGACGATGGGAGACATTTAGTAGTCTCTATAGGTATGTTTGTAAAGAATTTTTCAAAGAAATTAGCGACTACAGTTTTATCTGAAACTAGTTTATCGTCTATTTTTAAGTTAATTGTGTTGTCCGTTGATCTACTATTAATTACCCGTTTCTGTATTTATTATTTTCCACGTTGTTTTAATTTTATTATTTGCCTTTTTTATTTGATTACTAATATAGGCAGCCTTTGCTTGCATGCAGACTTTTTTAAATATTTTTGAGTAAGTTCTAACGTAATTATGAAAATCATTATTGGATGTATAAGACTTTTTGTCATATAACTCGTATAAGACATCCCTGCTGCGTCTTATACCCTCGGTAGCCCAGGCACTAAACAGGATTTTACGTTTTAAAGTAACTTTTTTTACTTGACAAGTTTTATTAAATTCAGTACATATAGCATCAAATAGGGTGCGATACATTTCATTAGGAGTGTCATTTCGAGGCTTCAGAGTAATTAATTGCGATTCTAGATTTTTATTGATTTTTTCTAGACTATTTTTGTTTAGTGTTCTACATTGTATAGTTTTTGGACTTTCTACTTTTTTGCAATTTATTTTAACTATCTGACACTTGTGATCTGAACGAATGCCACTAATAAGACTCTTAATTAGTTATTATGATTAGTTAGTTAGGAACAACATTGCTTGATTTGAGTAAGTTGTAGGGGAATCAGGATACTTGCGCGAAAGACATTTCCGCGAAAAACACTTGCGCGACTCCCTTTGCGACAAGATATACATCATGGGTGTCGTGTCCATGGTTTTCGGGGGCGATGATGACGAAAATGAGGTCGAAATCAAAATCCAAGATGTCGGCTGTGAAATTTTACAAAATATGCCGCCATCTTGGATTTTGATTTTGACCTCATTTTCGTCATCAGCACCGCCGAAAACCGCGGAAACTACACCAATGATGCATATTTTGTAAAATTTCACAGCCGCCATCTTGGATTTTGACTTCGACCTCCATTTCGTCATCAGCACCCCCGAAAATCATGAACACGACACCCATGACGCATATTTTGCAAAATTTCACAGTCGCCATCTTGGATTTTAATTTCGACCTCATTTTCGTCATCAGCACCCCCGACAATCACGGAAACGACACCAATGATGCATATCTTGTAAAATTTCATCGCCGCCATCTTGGATTTTGATTTCGACCTCCGTTTCGTCATCAGCACCCCGAAAACCATGGACACGACACCTATGACGCATATTTTGCAAAATTTCACAGCCGCCATCTTGGATTTTGACTTCGACCTCCGTTTCGTCATCAGTACCCCCCGAAAACCACGGAAACGACACCAATGATGCATATCTTGTAAAATTTCATCGCCGCCATCTTGGATTTTGATTTCGACCTCCGTTTCGTCATCAGCACCCCCGAAAACCATGGACACGAATACCCATGATGCATATTTTGTAAAATTTCACAGCCACCATCTTGGATGTTGACGTTGATCTCATTTTCGTCATCAGCACCCCCGAAAACCACGGAAACGACACCAATGATGCATATTTTGTAAAATTTCACAGCCGCCATCTTGGATTTAGACGTTGACGTCATTTACATTTGTATTTTACTGAATCCTGTGGTTTAGATTCGATCACTTAGCCATTCATAGGACCCGCATGAAAAAAAAAGTTTTTTTTTAAATCTGTCTAATTTCCATGCCGGGACAATCTACACCAGTAGCAGATCATGTGGTTTTAATGAATTACACGAATTCGTTAACATCCTGTATATTTTAAAACAACTTTAATACATACCTTAAACTAATTTACCGATTTACCAGAAGAGGTCAAAGGTTTAAAATGGTCGCCCTGAAAAATTGCAATTTTAGACATGTCATATTCACGCCAGCCACGGACGTACGGTGCAACCTACACGGCGCCGGATTCCGATGCCGGATTTCTCATCACAGCGAATTGCATAGTTATCAGTCAAAAATGTATTTTTTTTCTTGTGTGTTCATTTATTTTTACTCGGTGCAGTAACTACTGGATACAACAATCTTTAGATGCAATAACCCAACGATTTTGCAACCAGTCCATGTTGTAACTAACCATACAATACTGTAAACATTCGATTTCACGACATTCGATGTGGCGTACCATCGATTATGTGACCCTTCGATGTGGCGTACCATCGATTATGTGACCCTTCGATGTACCGTTTTCGATGCTGCGGCATTCGATGTATTGAGTTTCGATGTCACGTAGGGAACCCGTTTGAAACACATCCGTAGCACACATCTGTGGTGGAAAAGCGGCCTAAAGGTGGATCCAGACTTTGCGAGAATTCGCCACGAACGGCGCACAACGAATGCGTCGGAGTGAGGCGTGCCTGTCGAAAAAATATACCAACGTATGCTCGGGTCGAGTCGAGCCATCGCGTACTAAGCAAATGCTTCGTTTGTCTGTCTTCAATTTGTTTCTAAAATCATGGATGACGTTGATGGAGCTGTCGATCATTCACTGGTTTATTACTAAATCTGTTTATATGCCTGTAATTCTTGTGAAGCGATTCATTTATCTCATATATGTTTTTATGGTCAGTTTCGTTATGGGTATTTTGTGCGACATAGATTGCAACCCTCGTCATAAGTTCAACACTCAAAGCTACTATTGTGTACAATGTCATTGCTTACTATTGGTACTTTGCTCTCTGGCCGCAGAAAGAATTTATTCGCTCACAAATATCCTCGTCTTCATTGATTATTTCTTTAAGTTTGTGTAAAGTTTTTGTACTACTTTTGTTTTTAATGTTCGTCGATCATCGTAATTTGAGGACTTTCAATAATTTCTTTAAGCTTTTTCACAACATCTTCGTCACATACGTAATGTAAGTCTGGGACCCGCAGCTAATATTAGACATGTTTAAACTGTTCGGTTATCTATACTATGAGTGCCGTATTTGCCAAATTATTATTGGTCTGAAACAATTGCGTAAAATCATTTATTACTTTATTGAATGGGTCGCTGCGGTATAACTGAGGCTGTGGTCTTTTCATTTCGATGATCCTTTTTACTTTTGTACTCTTTGGGGCAAAAACGGCGGGCGCGCCGGTATTCAGCTCCTGCTTACTTTACTTTCCAGCACCTAGGACAACTTAGAGGCTAGTTTCTTCTTTGAAATGGTGGCGCGTATCCTGTATAATCTGTTGGTTACTGGTGGTTAGTATGTTTTACGACATGGTTGCCGGTATCTCCTGCGACAAGAATTTGTGATCAGTATTTTCTGCAAAATATTCATGGTGGCCAACGTCTTGTGTGAATGTTTCCAATTGGTTGAGAAACCGAGTTAAGAGGGGCCGGAGGCTGTTGATCTTGGTTCCTGCCAGGCTGACCGGTTGGGTAACTCATCAATGTTGTTGGCCACTGTTGTTGTTGGCTAATTGTGTTGACAGCAGTTGTTGGCGGTACATGCCGTGCCATGTACCGCCAACTACTGTTACCAGCGGAACCAGAATGCCACAGACCACTGCGGTCACTAGAACCGCGTGTAACATGTTGGCCAATCGGAATATTGAATCCAACTGCACCTTGTTGGTCAATTTGGGTATTATTGCCAACTGTACCATGAAGGTCATTTTGGTAATTTTGACTATATGCGCCATTGTTGCCATATTGGCTGTTTATATAATAGTTAATAGTATCAGTATTTTGGGCAACTTGGCGTACGGCGCCGCTGTGTTGGCTATTGGCGTCGTACGCTGGTTGTGTCGCATATTGATTCCTTGACTCATTGAACATATTGTTGCCATTTTGTCTTTGTAGGCCATATCCATAATGTATATGCCCAGGATGATTATATGTTTCCAGATCGACGCTATTGCTGACGTATTGGTTGTTTAAGCCATAATTTTTGTAATCGACGTTTTGGCTAGCTGGGAGATGAGCAACGGTGTGTTTGCTGTTTGCACTGCACTCGAGTCGTATCGTATTCTGGTTAATTTGACTAAAAGTGCCAGTAGGATTTTCGTTCTGCTGGTTACGTCCGTATTCGCTGTTCTTTGGAAAGTAGGCCATTCGTGGTACATTTTGGCCAAGCTGGTTAAAACTTTGAGGGCGACTGCAACATAGGGTTTGCTCGCAAGTTTTGCACCTCGAGTCTCGAAGGTCGCTTTCGTTGTTTGCCTGTATTTTTAGCTCCGTGCGCTGCAGCGTCTGTTAACATAATATAAAATGGATGAAATTATCTTATTAATACATACAATTGTCAACTGCAGAAAATATGTACCTCTGGATTGTAACGAAACAGATAACGAAAATGGTATCCATTGTATTTCTTGTATTGTAATTCTGTACTCAATTTCATCACGCGGGTTACCGTATTTTTTGAAACGTTGTCTTAATTTTTCTTTTTCATTGAGAACTCTCACTAAGTAAGGTCTTGGAATACCATGGAGGAAACTTTTTACTTACATGCTTAAAATTAGGGATATGCTCAGTAATAATTGTTTGAAGGGATTCACATCTATCATAAGATTAACATTTGCGCATTGCTCCAGTCGCTCTATCCAATTTAATTCTCTTAATTTTTTATTTATTAGTACATAATCAGCTGCCTTGAAATTAAATCTAGCTTGCTTTACATGTTTAAGTGGCATGTACGCTTTTAAAAGAAACTCAATTTCTAAGGAAGGGTGGTGACAGTCTTCTTTAAAGATAGGTGAAGCAGACCTTCTAACCATTGCATTTCGTGTATTTGAAAACACTAAGTCTAATGTTCTACTGTTCGTGTTTTTAATAACATTATATTGAAACAGACTATTTAAAGACATAAAATCTATAAGTGAGTATCCTAGGCTGTTACTGTAGTTTGAAGGAATAGTTGAGGTTACGTGAGAGTGACTCGGGTCCTGGTTCCATTCGATGAAGCCGAGATTGAAATCTCCAACTACTATAATTTCTCCGCCCGTAGTTTCATTCACATTCGTGACTGAACTGAGAAACATTTCAAGGTGCTGTTGTGTCACAGGTGGTGGTAAGTAGATGGCACAAATATTTACTTTCTTCCCTTCATTTATTTTTATGCGTACCCAGAGGTCTTCTGCAGTAGTCTCCCACTGACATGACCGCGCGGAATCGTATGCCTTGGACACAACAATAAGAACGCCTCCTCCTTCTTTACCCATAAGTGCGCTGGAAGATCTATCTCTTCTGTAAATATTATAGCGGGCGTTAAATAGCTCTCCATCATTGATGTTATCATTGAGCCATGTTTCGGTCAACACAATCATATCATACCGATTGACATTAACCGCGTTATTGATATCACTCAATTTTGTTCGCATTCCTGGGATATTCTGGTAGTAGACAGTGAATTTTAAAGATTTACTCACGGGTTTCTGCTCCGGGGTTTTTGGGTACTTACATTAAAGAGGCAGCGTGTATGCTCTTAATCTGTACAGCGCGTGCTCCATCTTCCTTACGAACTAATACACGGCCATCGCGGACCCAAACATATTTATAGCTTTTCTCACGCGCCATTTTCCTGGCTTCGGCATGTATGGCTTTATTCAGGGGTGACAGATGTTCGGAGACGAAGACGGGCTGCTTGGTGGCACCGTAGCCCTTGGGCTACGGTGGCACGAAGTCACTTGTGACTTGAGTTAAGTTTATCAGAAACATGAGCACGGTTGAATTTCGTCACTGATGCCAGAACTTCGTCACGTTTCCTTGTATTTTTCAGTTTGACGATAATTGATCGCGGGCGGCTATTCTGCAAGTCGAGTTTTTTGACACGAGTTATTGAAGAAACATCATTAGCTTCAATATTGCATGAGATAGTTTTTCCTAATTGAGCTACCATGTTTAATAGGTTTTCAGCTTGATTTTCAGGAATTCCGTTTATCTCTAAATTAACCTGACGAGAATGTTGTTCTACAATATTAAGCCTTATAGATAAGTCAGAAACAGAGGTTTTTAACTCCTCATTTTCTTTCTTTAATTGATTCATGACATTCTTGTTCTGGCCCAATTCGATCTTCATGTCATCATAGTCCTTGCTCATAAACTCGACTGAAGCCTCCAGCCCTTGCAAGGTTTTTTTTAACTCAAGAAATTCATTTTCAAAATAGGATTTGAGCGAGGCCTGTAGATGCACGGTCATCACCGACTCAATTTCTTTGCGAAGTTCAGACATTGTTGCTTCATCTAATCTATGGGAGTGAGTAACAGAATCCCGGCCGGTTGAAAAATCTTCTAAAACCTCCTCGTATGTAACGTCGCTTTTAGGGGAGTCGTCTATCATAAGTTTTAGGCAAAATATCGTCATAGCAAACTATTCGTCCATTTACATAGCCATGCGCTCGATAATGACCGATGCCGTCAGGATGCTGAGAAGAAAGAAATTCAATACCTCCAAGTAACCTGTCCGATCTACTTTTTATTAAAATTATTTCGGGCACATCTTGTAACGTTACCTGTTTTGTTCCATTCAAATCCATGCAAATAACACTAGAAAGTTTATAACCATATACAAGGTTAGTCAGAAAGGGGTTACTAATCCGAAAGGGTGTTATAGTACCCATAATAATGAATAACTTTTGTTCTACAACTTTTCCCAAAACTCAATAGTTTAAGAGAAACAGTTGTGCAAAAATCTCAAAAAAAAAACTCTAAAATCCATCTATCCCCAGTTATGATCAGCTGTGTTTACATTTTAGGTCATATTTGGGGTCATGAATTAGAAGCACCATTTTTTGAATTTGTATCTAAAGCAGGGATGAAGAATTTTTGAAAAAACTAAAATAAAAATCATTTAGTTTGGAAAAAAAATAAATCAAATTTTGAAATTTTAACACTTGCTTTCAAACAGTCATCAGCGATACTATAAGTGGGCTTCGGATTAGTACCCCCTTTCCGACTAACCTTGTATAGCATTACTATTACATGAAAGACAAGTCCCCTCGTAGCTAAAAGAAATTGCTTCTTCTAGACTCTTTTTTTTTTCATGCGGTAGTGGTCAGTGGTCGTATCTAAACCACCTAGTAAGGATTCAGTAAAGAACTAAGTTTTTTTTTGGCCAAAAAGTAATTTCATGCGCTTGAACATTTCGATGCCACGCTTATTAAATGAATGAAAGCACGGCGACGCGGCTGGCGGGCAAGACTAACGCGATATCGCTCTTTGCGGTAAGTTAACTCGAGGCTCTAAAATGACTCAGAAATAGAAAACTAAGATTTTATTTTCAATTTTTTTCAGTTGATTTTCTAAAATTCCCTTTTAGGGTTTCTGTGTCACCAGTAAATCACGCGGTTTGAACGAATTACACGAATTCGTTAACACCTTGTATTCACAGTATAGTACTGTTTCTTTTTCCTATAAAAATAAATAAATATTTTGACTTAAATCGCTTAGAGCAATTTTTAATTCTCCGTCTAAATCTTCCAAATGAATTTTCATAAATTGATCAATAATCTGTGTCTAAGATATTTGTTTTAAATATAAGAAGATTCTTAAAAGTTTTAAAGTAACTTTCTACCGCCGATGAGGATGAAGCTTTATTTTATGAATTGAAAAAGGGACAGTAAACTTGACCATAGCGGCAGTATATATAAGGTCTTACTTTAATAATTCACGATATTTTGCATAGCGCATTAGTGAATGCTGGAGATTATGCTGGTGTCACTAAAAAAAAATAAAAAAAAAATTACCTGTGAACGTGGTGATTTATATGACCGGTAGTTTTGTGCCTTTTAGATTGTTTTATAACACTTTGCTCTTGAGAAGATAGTTTATTTAGTTCACAGTGTATTTTGGAAAGTATGGCAAAATACTTACCCTTATACTCGCTCACATTTTCTTTGTCCTCCGGTTTTACACAAATAATGTTGGTTTAATTGCTCGTATTGATCAAAGGTTACATTGCATCGTTGTTTTATAATGTGGTTGATGTGAAGAGGTGGTATGCCACTTATATAAACAGTCAGTAATTTTAGATCTTGTACCTATATTTATTATACGAGTATATATGTAGATGAGACAATAATTATATGTATATCAGTTTTATCAAAATTACTTCCATGTCATCCAAAAACAAGTCAAAATCCCCTGTACACTGCTCCATGCAACACCTGATTTTACGTGGGACTCGGAGCATCTATCTTGTGTGAGCTTTACAATCTGAGCCTCCACATTCTGTTGAAGAACCTGCCCTAACTACACTTATAGAGATCGGATCCTGGCTATTCTCTACCGTCATGACTAAATGCGCTCCAGCCTGTCTGTTTGCTGCCGCCGGCTTCTATCAAATGACTGTATGGGCCATCGGCGAACACCGTAACTACAAGAAGGAACTCGCTGACTACCCCAAGGGACGTAAAGCTGACTTGCCTCCTATTATTGTTATGTATATATGTACTAGGTATTGAATGCTCTACACCATTCTTTACAACTGGTGTAGCAGACGTGCTCAGGAGATCCTAGGGCCGTCTGTTATCTGTATCCGTTAATTTTTTCTTGTGTGTTCATTTATTTTTACTCGGTGCAGTAACTACTGGATACAACAATCTTTAGATGCAATAACCCAACGATTTTGCAACCAGTCAATGTTGCAACCAGTCCATGTTGTAACTAACCATACAATACTGTAAACATTCGATTTCACGACATTCGATGTGGCGTACCATCGATTTCACGACATTCGATGTGGCGTACCATCGATTATGTGACCCTTCGATGTGGCGTACCATCGATTATGTGACCCTTCAATGTACCGTTTTCGATGCTGCGGCATTCGATGTATTGAGTTTCGATGTCACGTAGGGAACCCGTTTGAAACACATCCGTAGCACACATCTGTGGTGGAAAAGCGGCCTAAAGGTGGATCCAGACTTTGCGAGACATGCGCCACGAACGGCGCACAACGAATGCGTCGGAGTGAGGCGTGCCTGTCGAAAAAATATACCAACGTATGCTCGGGTCGAGTCGAGCCATCGCGTACTAAGCAAATGCTTCGTTTGTCTGTCTTCATGTTTGTGGCGAGGCATGTGCTGCGCACAATTTTCGATTCAGTCGATTGTTTTTTTTTTGCAACAATCGCCCATCGCTATCATATAGTAGACGGTAGGACCCTTGCTACTTACCAATAAAAAACAACATGAAAAATACCTATCAATAAAAATAAACATAATTGAGTTACCTGCGGCTTCCGTGCGTACGACTTTTTTTATAAGTTTCAATTTGTTTCTAAAATCATGAATGTCGTTGATGGAGCTGTCGATCATTCACTGGTTTATTACTAAATCTGTTTATATGCCTGTAATTCTGACCAGTAACCTAAATATTGAATTCCATACTTTTTACTTCAAAAATTTCGATTTCTCATACAAACTTACAACACATATTTCACCTCTTTAGGGGTTGAATTTCCAAAAACGCTGAAACACGTGTACATTTACTCCTAACCAGAAACCTTAATATTTAATTTCATGCTTCTTACTTCAAAAATGACGGACTTGCATACATTTGAAAAATTTAACCCTAGAGGGTGAAATAGAGGTGAAAGTTTTTTTATTGTTGACACTTGCGCGAGTGTTTCTGGCATAAGTAGTATGTACCATCACCGTAATATAGGAGGTGGTGCGCGAGTCATATCGGATGGTTTGGGGAGAAACTGACTGAATGGCTGACGGATCTATCAACGCAAAGCCTAAACCGCTGGGGTTAGAAACTTGAAATGTTCAAAGTAGGTGCCTCAAATAACGTTGGCATCCACTAAGGAAAGGTTTTTGGAAATTCCGCCCCTTAAGTGGTGAAATGGGTGGTTAACGTTTGTATGAAAACCCTTATTCCATGGGGTTATTAACTTAAAATTTGGCACAAACACTGATCAAAGTAAATAATGAAAGATGGACTTTTTGGATTTCACTAAAAAGGGGCTTAATCAAGGTCAAAATTTCACGCAAGCGAAGCTGCGGGCAGAAGCTAGTAATATATATTATTGTCTATAAGTCGAGTCGTTAAGTCGGCCGAAAGCGTCACACAATTATGAACTTTAACCCACAAATAACAAGAGCACATTTTTACCACCATTAAAATAACATAAATATTTATATAATATTAGTGTGAACTTGTTTCATATTACTGGCAAAATAATATTGTCGTACTTTAGATCCTATTAAAGCGTCACACAATTATGAACTTTAACTCACAAATGACAAGAGCAAAATTTTACTACCGTTAAAATAATTTTATATTATATTAGTGTAAACTTAGTTTCATATTACTGCAAGTCTTCTGCTCTATTGATAATTAGTGTTCCTTCAATACAATACAATATAATATATAAGGTCCATCTATTCATACACGAAATATTTTAAGGGATACATTTATAGGAGGTAAAGAAGCTATATAAATTAAAAAAATAAAAATATCGAAGTATATTTTTTGTCAAATTAAATAATTTAATTTTACTTGATACACATAAAAAATACTGGCTCTTTACTATTTTCAATATCCATTACGCTAGTTTCTACGTAGTATTAATTGTCATTGAAGCGGGCGGCGGCATGGCGGCGCGGTATGACGGCACGCGGCTTTTATGAATGATCTCTCACACACCGAAAAGTAATAATAAAAGAGTAGCGCGGCGCGCGCGCGGCAGCCCGCAGCAGGCAAGAGCACCGCACGCGCCGCGCTCTCCCCGCGCCTCTCCAGTCCCGCACGGTCCGCGTGTTGCATCGCACGTGCGTTTTTCAATCAAGCGTCGGGCTTCGGTCAACAAAGGCAACAATGCCAAACTACAGGTATTCCAACCAAGAGTACTCGAACATGGTGTTGTGCTATCACGACAGTGGAGATGTTTTGCTCAGAGCACAAGCCCTCTTCTTGGAGCGATATGGGAGACGACCAGCATTGGAAACCATCCTGGGAGCAGTACAGCGGCACCGGGATTATGGGGTCTACATGCCACCAGCTGCAGACGGGGGCAGGCAACGAGTGCCAGCGAGCATTGAGGACGACATCCTCGACTTCTTTTCGCGGTACCCAATGGCCAGCACAGCAGACGCCGCTCGCGCTTTCGACGTGAGCGATATGACCGCTTGGCGCCTTCTACGGGATGAGGGGAAGCACCCGTTCCATTTCACCAGGGTCCAAGAAATTAAGCCGATGGACTTACCTCCACGCGTGGAATTTTGCCGCTGGTTACTTCAAGACCCGACGCGGCGCATCCTATGGACGGACGAGTCCACCTTTACGCGCGTCGGGTTGTTTAACATCCACAACGCGCACTGGTGGGCAACAGAAAATCCACGTGTGGTTAGGCCGGATCATTTCCAGACCCGGTTTAGTGTTAATGTGTGGGCTGGATTAATAGGTGATAGACTATTAGGACCTGTTTTCCTGGATCGGCTTAATGGTCAATCATACCTGGACTTTTTGACAGGCGAACTAGCGACCATGCTGGAAGACATTCCGCTTGCTTATTTAAGGACAATGTCCATGTACTTCCAGCATGATGGCGCACCAGCGCACTATGATAGGCGCGTTCGCGAGTACCTATCTAACGAGTACGGCGATCGTTGGATAGGTCGAGGTGGACCGATCGCCTGGCCAGCTCGTTCGCCTGATCTTACGCCGTTGGACTTTCATGTGTGGGGTAGGGCTAAAGACCTGGTTTATGGTAAAGACGGCCATACCATAAATAGTGCGGAACAATTAAAAACGCGTATTGTGAACGCTTTCGCAGTGATGGCTAGTGATAGAGACACATTATTAAAAGTGCAAGGACACATTATAAAACGTGCAGCCCTCTGCGTCCAACAGCAGGGCGGATATGTCCAACAATTGGTGTAAATAGTGTAAATAATTACTAGATAGGTATGTACATTTTCAATTATTGTAAATAAGTTGATTCTAATTTTTAAACACGCCAAATTATTGTTACAGTAATTCATAAAAAAATCCTTGCAGTGGTATAAATTTCGTGTAAAATAAACATGTTTCCAACTAACTCCATGCGTCGACGTACAACCATAAGAATAATAAAGTAGAATAATAATATCATTATTCTTATGGTAAGTACCTACTACGTAGATACAACGTTTTCCATCTACCTAAACAAATTATTGTAACCAATAATTCGCCAGTCCAAAGCCTGATGAAGTGTGATGGGGAATTAGATTCAATAGGTACCTACCTACTTACCTAATTAGTATTTTAAAAAAGTTGCCGCACTCTGATAGATGTTTCATGTGTCGTGGATGCGTTTACAAATACAAATTCCGTATGCACGAATACCCAGACCCGAATCAACTATCTGTAGATTTGTTTCATGCGAGAACAAACCCGTAACACGTAGCGCAGCAAGCCAACCGCTTCGCCACTCCGCCAACCGTGCCATCGCTACACCCGCTACCTATACCATTGCGACCGCGTTCTACGCGGCATAGTAATCAACTGTAGTGTAGATTTGTATCTCTAGACCACAGAGTACTACCTAGACTGTAGGAGGTCCGTCGGATTGCGCCTAGTAGGTACTAGGTAAGGTATTAATAAATTAAGCTAAACGTAGCCACTACCAATCGCATTGAGTTAAACAGACATCATTCAAATACGGATTTACTAACAATGTTCTTTACCTACAAAAAGACTAGTAGGTAAATAAAATGTATCTAATTATTTAATCGTTAAATAGGTTTGACGAATCATACCGTATGTTATTCCACGTATCATAGGAATACAAGTACTATCATTTTTCATCATCATTCATTAATGCAGTGTCAGTTCAACAAAATAATCGTATGCGGCGACTTGCTCGGTTTTATACACTTACACGTGCACAGTTGCACACACACATCCCGCGCGCAAGCTAATGTCGGTCGTCCGTAAGGTGAAACTGCACATAAGGCCGATCGTACATGCAATAGCAAGTAGCATAGGAAGGCACTTACCTACCTACCTCGCGAGTACCGATTGTGATGTGTGATACCTTCGATACCCAAATTGGACAACAACATTCGGTTTTCTGTAAGTAAAGAAATCTCAGAAACAGCGTGTACCTACAACAGTACTGTAGTTATTACGTCTACGTTTGCCTATCTCTGGTACGATTTTTGATAAAGCCGCAGACCACTTAGATTACTTTGACTTCTTACAGTTTACATCTGTACGAGAATGTAGGTACACAATCAACAAACAGCTGACGGATGCGACTCGGCGTTCGAATAGTCGACATGAGTTATAAAATTTAAGTAACTGTCGAAAATCTGACATAATACCTCCATAGGTACGTAATTTGACCTCCTAGACTCCTAGGCGAAAAATCACATTAATGTCATTCGAATACGCCAAATCTGCGTAATTCATAAATCAAACAGTAGTACAAACGCATTTCGGTAGTTTGTCTAATAAACGATTGTAACAAACACAGGTGTAAGTTTGGTGAAACCTCACAGAGGTCATTGACTTATGCGAATTCGAGTTGTACCCGTCAGCTGTTTAATGGTTTACAGATATTGTGAACTGTAGAATAGCATTTTTTTAAATCGTACCTTGATTATTTTTCGTAAAATTTTAAGAAGGGAATTAAATACCGGTGCAGTGTAAGGTGTTTAGTAGGTGGTGGTGGTGGTGTTGTTGGTTACATAGGTAGGTTGTTTTGTAATTTAAATTCACGCTATTAAAATTAGACTCGATCGAGTTATGCATTTTATCTACGCTGGTTTATTTCTAACATCATCATCACGCCTGTATTCACCGGAGACATAGGCAGAGGTGTATTTTCGTACGCCCACAGATGTTTTATGTGTAGTTAGATCCCATGTAATAGGAGGTGAGGGCAGAGGTTTTCGTCAGGCACCACACACTGTTGAGTGTGGTAACTGTTAGCGTCAGGATGCGAATGACTATCGTGCTTGCGCGGTCGCGCGGAAACATGACGTACGACGAACACGACCTCACCACGCGGCACGCGCTGCCCGACAACTAACAGGGACACAGAGAAGAGCGATCCTGCTCTGATAGAGATAGAGAATAGACGGGTACCACGCTCGCGCCGCCCGCGCCGTCGCGTCGTCCGGGGCGGGTCATTCATAGAATAGGGAGTAAAGGTATTATGTAAAATGTCTCGAGCAATATTACAATTATAATAATTACGTAAAACAAAAAACTTAAAAAAAAAAATTTTTTTCGTCTTGATTTGGCTTCTTTACCACCTATAGATTTATCCCTTAAAATATTTCGTGTATGAATAGATGGACCTTATATATTACAACAGTTAAAAACAACAGTTTGAAAATTATAATATAATGTCTAATGCATTAGGAAAATATATCAGTTACGCCCAACATTAGTTATATATTACCGTCATTTACAGACACTTAATACATTGGCTTTGGCAGTAGGCTTAAAAGCCAGGTAGGAAATTGTCAGTTCCGTGACCTTTAGTGACCGTGACCGTGAGCTTTAGTTATATTTTGCTTAATTGCCAACTAAGCGCACCGACATGACTATTAAAGTATTTACAAAATGCATCTCTTGTATTGGCTGGATTTGTTAAAGAAACGTCATCTGTTGTTTGTTGAATATTTAAAAGAGAGTCGTCAATATATAACTCTTCTGATTTTCTAATTCCATCTCGACTTACAACAAAATTATGTTAAACACAGCATGCTTTGATAATGTCTGTCGCAAAATTATAATGAACATTTAAAGGCCGGTGAAATACGCGCCAGTTATTTGCGAAGATGCCAAAAGCACACTCGACATAATTATCTTCTTGCTCGACTTAAACGATAGTTATAAACCCTTTGTTCCACACTCAGATGCTTCCCTAGGTATGGACGCATCAGATTGTTCATTAAAGGTAGGCCTTCATCTGCGATAAAAACAAAGGGAACTGATTTTTGGAACCCCGGTAAAGGCTTTGGCGCTGGTACGGGAAGTCGACTTTGTAATAATAATTCGTATAGTTTTGTATTATAAAAATCGTGGAATCGCATTCCTTTCCATACGATCCTATATCGACATATACAAATCTATATTTAGAATCCACCAGTGCCATCAAGACTATAGAATTATAACTTTAATAATTAAAAAAAAGAGATCCACTGTGGGCAGGACTGCAAATTCGGATGTGCTTCCCGTCCAATGCCCCCATACAATTTGGGAAATTAGTTTTTATGTCAAAATCTTCAGCTATTTGTTCTATTAGCTCTTTGGTTATTTTCGGTATACTTTCTCTCAAAAGGATGTCCCATATAGCACGACAAACTTCTCGTACAATTTTCCCGATCGTGGTTTTTCCACGATAATCTGTGAATTCCATATCTCTAAATGAATTCCCTGTTGCCAAAAACCTGAAAAAGAGACATTTAATTAACTTTTACAGGACTATTATTAGAAACAATTATTAAATTACTTCTAACCATTTTTTATAATGACTGTTACAGGTAACATTGACATAATAAAAAAATGGACGAACATGAAAGACAATTTTATGAAGTAAAAGAAGAAAATAGAACTGTCAAAAAATCTGGTGCTGGTGCCAAACATAAAGAATATCATTTCTACAAGCAACTTTTGTTTCTGCAGAAAAATGCTCCAAATTTAACTGACGATAGTATAGAAGAAGAATCTCAAAATCCAAAAACAAGATCACGACATCAACCCTACAGTAAACGAAAACCAAGTTGCGATGAATTTGAGAGGCAAATTATCGATACTTTAGCTACTTCAGAAAATCGACATTTGTCATTTTTTAAAGCCATTTTACCATCTTTAAACAAGTTAGATGACCACCAGACCTTGATATTTCAAAGTGGAGTTTTAAAGATTTTAACGGATTTCCATCAACCACCGTACCAGTCATATAGTAGGTACCAGACAGCAACATCTTACGACACTCATCAAGCTACATGACCACCACAAGCTACAATGTCTTTTGACACTAACTATCAAACAGCTTATAATTCATCCATTTCAAGTATAAATCGTTGCCAAACATCACCAGCACCAGTGTCGCCTATGCAAGAAATCCTATCAAATACCACAGATACACAGGAATCAGAATACGACTTTTCTTAAATTATTATTATGTGAATTACGATTACAATAAAAAAATAAACTTTTAAAAACAAGCTTTTATTACTTGGGAGTAAAAGAACTAAAAAGTTCAAAATAATTTAATATATTACGTATGAGTATGTAATGTATGTAACTTAGTTGCACCAAGCACTTGCTTGTGCTACTGCTAATGTTAGTGCTAAAAATGGTCTTTTCTATAGGATTTGACAGTTGATTTGACACTAACATTATATTCAGCATTAGGAAAAGTTTGATGCAATCGAGTTTTATAGTGATAAGAAATATACCATTTTATAGGTAGGTACATTATATCCCATATTTTTACATAAAAGCGTGTTACATTTTGACAGCAAGAACACTAAAGAAGGTGTAACACGCTTTTATGTAAACATATGAGATATAATGTACCTATAAAATGGTATATTTCTTATCACTACAAAACTCGATTGCATCAAACTTTTCCTAATGCTGAATATAATGTTAGTGTCAAATCAACTGTCAAATCCTATTGTTTCGTACTCGATTTAAATTATTAATTTAAATCGCGCGCCGAATGCTGGGTTCATTGCTGGACGCCTGTGTCTGGTGGATGTGTGTTCACGTCACGGCGTCCTAAGCCAATCAGAACGTATTTCCTTTTGGAAATACGATGCGTTGTCTCGCTCCCACTTTCGGCTTCGCATACGGACGGTCTCGCTCGCTGGCGCCACTAGTCGGTTACTACTGTCATACTTTACGTTTGAATTGTCACATCGTCACATCATCTAGACTAGTTGCAGTTTTGTTATGAACAGACGTGTCGAAGATTTATTAAAATAAATAAATAATTACTTGCAGAATCGTGACCTAGTTTCACCAAATAGCCGGTAGCAAACTGTGTCATACGTAAGCATAACATGTGTAAATCGTTTGTGTGAAAATATGTATAAGTGATTAACAAGTAAATTACTTGTATCACAATGGCAACCAGTCCCTTCAGCAGGGGTGGCAGATGTGTTCGGAGCCCACCTCCTACACCTGTGCCCGCACCCGCACCTGCACCTGAGCCCGCACCCGCACCTCACCCTCAACCACCTAGCCAAAGAGAAGATGTAATGGAAGTGATATCTACGCCGGAAATCCAGAACTGGATGTCGTCCATTGAGCAGTGCCTAAATGAAGTGTGCTCAATTACATCAGAGGGCAAATTAAACATGGAGCTGTGGAGGAACGAGGTGTGGTGTTCCTCCAACCAAAGGGAGGATCCTCCAACCAGGCGGAGTCTTGTGCCTGGCGGGCTACTGCCCAACGGTTGATGTTGGGAGGTTGTATATATACAATCTGCGTGTTAAATCTTGATTGCGCGATGTAGGATAGTTCGCTAGTTCGCATGTGGCGAGATAGATGCCGCCACATCACTCCCCCCCTGAGACCGGAGGTCGATCGTCTTGATGAGTCAGCGGTCGTTGAGTCTTGAGAACTTGCCAGGGCCAGTGAAGGGTTCCTTCGAGTCGAAACTGTGAGTGGTGGCTGTGGACTGCGTCGACCAGGAGAGAAGTGCCTCTGCTAGTTGACCGGCCGAAGTGCAGTATGATGCGCCATGATGCTGGAGTGGGCTGAGGGTTGTGACCAGGCTTGCGCGTTCGCTGCAGGCTAGTGGTCACATCACCCGTTGAAGCCGAGGATGCTGGCTGGCTGTGGGACTCGCTGCTTGCTGCTCGATTGAATGCTGAGCTGCAGAGGGAGTGATGGTGTGGCTGCCGAGGCTGCGAAGGTTGTGTGTGACGTCACCAGTGTGGAAACACTGTCTGTGACGATCAAGTCGGGGTCACCAATGTGTGGTTGCTCAGATTGAGGGTGAGTGTGGAAATGAGAAGTATTTTTGATAGTGAAGTTAATAGATTTAATAACGGAATAAGAAGCACAGAGTTACAGCAAGAGATAGTTAAAGATAAGAACACAGGTTTAGACAAGAAGTTACAAGGAAAACTGAGAATATTTTAGCAAACTATAAACACGAAACGTAATTTAATAATTTAGGTAGAATGCACGTGCATTCGCCGTCGGAGTAAGTTAGCGACTGGACGGCGTGACCGAGCGAAGGCGATGAAAATAATAGGCTATCGCATTACGTAGGTAGTCTGGAACTACAAAATCTGTCCGTTTTCTGTTCGAAATCCTGGGTTAGCTTTAGGTAATGCTCACGAATCTGGTGATATGAAATTACAAAGATGACTAAGATAGACCGAAGTCGAGTAGGGCTAAATCCGCCGCCATATTAACAGTAAGGAAGAGAGAGAATAAGTAGGTATGACTAGTATGATCAATTGAAAGAAATTCTCATCATAAATATAATATGGAGGGAGCGAAATACAAAATTTTCAATATCTGGCTTTTCTTTTTCCTGAAGTTATTTATATTATCTTACTCTCCATGTAGCCTAGTTTTGGTAATAGCCTTAACTTTTTAAATATCTCTTAAATTGACGAAAAAATCGTCTGTTGACACTTAACGATTCCACCTATATACTATCTGCCTGTCGAATGTTGATATCGCGATGCAGGATAGTTCGCATGTGGTGTGATAGATGTCGCCACACTATCATACTGAATAATAAAACTATTTAACAAATGTTTAGTTTAATTTGTTTTGAACTATTGTGACAACCCTACCAAAATAGGTTACAGTTTTGCACGTTCTTAAGAAGCTTTGTCTCTGTTCCGTTTATCTACTCATGTGACTTAGCCAAAGGTAGGTACCGCATGAAAAAAAAAAGTTTTTTTTTAAATCTGCCTTATTTCCATGCCGGGAAAATCTACACCAGTAGCAGATAATATGGTTTAAAGGAATTACACGAATTCGTTAACATCCTGTATATTTTAAAACAACTAAAATACAAATGTTAAACTAATTTACCGATTTACCAGAAGAGGTTAAAACTTTAAAATGCTCGCCCTGAAAAATTGCAATTTTAGACATGTCACATTTACGCCAGCCACGGGACTAACGTGCGGTGCACCGTACACGGCGCCGTGCTGCGGCGCGGCGCCGCGCCTTTTCACGGCGGACGGCGCCGCACCGTAGACATGAGGCCACGGCCTAAGCCTGTCATACAAGTACTTAGGTTTCTTATGTTTAATTACACCGAAGAGAAGGCATGTTATATCGAAATCAATATCAATATCGAAAGTTATTTAGACCCCTCTCCATACATGAGCTCCATACATGTGTAGAACTAAAGCTAGCTGAATATCACATATTACCAGAAACAGAACGTAACTTTTGATAGCGCTGTACAGTTTACACTGAAATAAGTCTAAGAAATGCGATCAAGGTTTCCAGTGAATGAGATACTCCAAATAATTAACATTTTTTTTGTACGAGAAGGTTTAAAAACCACTAAACCACCAAAATTGAACTCGCACAATTTGGCTGCCAGCATGCTTATTCTCAACCATCGGATGAGTTTCCGTATCCGAACGGAAAGTATCCGACGGATTGATTCCCGATCCGATGGATTACAAAACTTTATTCACAGTTCCTATCGGAAGGGAGTTTCCGAATCCGTGAATGGTTTTTGGAAGGTGTGTTTACGGTGTATGCTACGCAATGGTAGAAAATAGATTACTGTGGTAGAAAATGTTAACGTAGTAAATATAATACTATTATTATGTATTTCGCAAATAATCTTATGTGCAAATATACAATATACATTAATACATAAATTTCATTTTTTTTTTAAATAATGTCTAATTTATGCGAACGTTTCCTTATTTCAAAACATGCTTTGTAAAAAAACAACTTTTATAATCTGTCAAACCAAACGGGGAAATAGACAATGTAAATAAACAAAAATGCCGTATTCATTTAATCTTCTTCTTATATATAAAGCGACTGGTACTGACTGACATTTGATTCATCAACGCAGAGCCTAAACCACTAAAGCTGGAAATATGAAATTTGGACAGAAGGTTCCTTACGTGACGAAAACATCCACTAAGAAGGGATTTCTCGAAATTCAACCCCTAAGGGGGTGAAAAGGGTGATTAACGTTTGTATGCAAGTCCGTCATTTTTGAAGTAAGAAGCATGAAATTAAATATTAAGGTTTCTGGTTAGGAGTAAATGTACACGTGTTTCAGCGTTTTTGGAAATTCAACCCCTAAAGAGGTGAAATATGTGTTGTAAGTTTGTATGAGAAATCTGAAATTTTTGAAGTAAAAAGTATGGAATTCAATATTTAGGTTACTGGTCAGAAATAAACGTACACATGTTTCAGGGTTTTTGGAAATTCAAGCCCTAAGGGGGTGAAATAAGTGTTGTAAGTTTGTATGAGAAATCTGGTACTTTTGAAGTAAGAAGCATGGAATTCAATATTTAGGTTACTGGTCAGAAATAAACATACGTGTTTCAGGGTTTCTGGAAATTCTACCCCTAAGGGGTGAAATAGAAGATAAAAGTTTCTACGACGTTAAAAACATGATATCAAATAATTGGGTTTCTGGTCAGAAATAAATGTTTGAGCGTTTTTACAAATTCAACCTTTAAGGAGGTGAAGTAAGGGTTGCAAGTTTTTATGAAAAATCTGGTACTTCTGAAGCAATAAGGGGAGAAACTGACTGAATGGCTGGCGGATCTATCAATGCAAAGCCTAAACCGCTGGGGTTAGAAACATGAAATGTTCAAAGTAGTTACCTCTAATAATGTTGGCATCTACTATGGAAAGGTTTTTGGAAATTCCACCTCTTAAGTGGTGAAATTAATGGGTTGTTAACGTTTGTATGAAAACCCTTATTCCATGGGGATGTTAACTAAAGTTTTGGCACAAACACTGTTCAAAGTAAGTAATAAATGACGGATTTTTTTGATTTTATACCTACATTTAAAAAGGGCTTAAAAAGGGTTTAAAATTTTACGCAAGCGAAGCTGCGGGCAACAGCTAGTTATTGATGAATATTCAATCAAATTATCAACCGAAAACGTGTGAAGTTCAGTGTGATCACCGAACAAAACTCTAGCGTGTGATGGTCCAGAAAAATGAATGTAAAAATGTTATCAGTGTCGTATAATTTCTTGTTCTTAAATTTGTTGATATGTAAAACGTAGTTGAGTATAATTCGATTTTGTAGAAATGGGTTAACACAAACTCATTATTACTACGTGTGTCTAAGTAACCACCTAAAATTAAGTATACTTTGATACATCGAGCATTTAAAAGTGGTGGCCAAAACATTCTTAAAACTTGTTATAAAATAGGTAAACTTAGCTCAAATATAGCTTAAAATGATTAACATTCCTTATAATATAGTTATTAAACAGTTTTTAATTCACCCCAGCAGAAATTGTATTGTTTTATTAAAAATCGAGTGCTTTCCGACAACAAATAGCTCTCGGATTAGTTTCCGTGAATTGGCGTCTTCATTCCGAATAGAACTGTCAAAAGTTTTCGATTTCGGATTTGTGAATAGAGTTTAGAGGGCACTGTCGGATACTTTCCGATCGGATTCGGAAAGGGCAGTTTCCGATGGTTGAGAATAAGCATGCAGGTCGATGAAATATAGATCGTATTGTTGTACAGTGCAGAAATATTGGGCACATCGATTGGAAAATAAATAATCAGCTGTCGAATTTTGGAGAGGTGTACGATTACAAAGATTCAGCGGATAAAAAACCATTTTCCGAATTGGCCTCGAAAGAGTTTTCAGCCAAATTAATGTAATTAAAACGAAGATGAGAAATCGAATGGCACTACGTACCCTAAACTCGATTCTACCAATAGATATGGTCTTAAAAGATCAAGCAAATCTTGCTATCCTTATAACGTACCTGAAGTACTTACGAAAGATTGTTGTGATGATGATGATGGTGATAAAGAGAGTTAGATTATGGCGCCGATGAGTATGGTATGGAAGCTGAAAGTGGCCCATCAACATCAAAATCCCAACCACAAGACAAAAATGACGATGACGATTTAGAAATACTGTTTTATTCTGAACTAGCTTCTGCCCGCGACTTCGTACGCGGATCCTGTTGCTTATTCCAGCGACAATGGGGTCGTCAAAATTGAAGATCTGAAACGTCTGATGTCGAAGTCTAAGAGCCCGGGGACGGGAAAACAACGGGATTAGCGAGACGTTCCAGATCTTTCATTTTTGTAAGTCAACAGAAAATGCCCATCAGACTAAACAACTTTTGCTAAGACGTCATTTCTATAATGATATAGTGTCGCTGGGCTTTGGAGTTCCACATCAGGTGATCCAGATCTTCAAATTTATTCTCTCAACAGAAAATGCTCATCATGTGGAACTATTTTCCATCCAATGGTTGTCTGGAAGAAATTGCTTTAAGCGATAAGACCGCCATTTGTACTGTTCTTAATGACGTGTATTCCTTCTGTTTTATTTCTTTTAGTGTACAATACAGTATATCTATCTATCTATTTTTGCTATGGTACCATTTTTATATCTCTTATAGTTTAGCTGGTCTGTTGCGGTTCTGCATCAGGTGTTCAAGTTTCCAAGATAAATTATAGCCTATATGTTGCCCAGACTTAAGAACTATGCAACAAAAAAAAAACATTCAATTCCGTCCAGTAGTTCCGAAGATTAGCGTGTACAAACAAACAGACAAACAGGCACACAGACAAACAGACAGTTTTTTTTTGGATTCGTGCTCTATTACTGTTTCTAAACCCCCCTCATTTTTTTTTTAAATATATTTAATGTACAGACACAGTTTTTTTACTGTTTCATTATATGTATATACATATTTATAGAAGATATTGATTATTTGCATATAATGATTGCGTGAACCGATTGCGATGAAACAAAAAAAAATAATTTACTTTGAGATAAGCACAATATCTATAATATAAAAATGAATCGCAAAATGTGTTGGTAAGCGCATAACTCAACAACGCCTGGACCAATTTGGCCACATCTTTTTTTAAAATGTTCGTTGAAGTTCAAGGATGGTTTTTACGGCGAGAAAAATTAGAATTATTGCTGGAAAAACCCTAAAAATAGCCCTTTTCTTTTTCCCATACAAATGATTTCTAACTAAAACGTAGTCAATTTGAGCTTTATTGCTATGGTATAAAGTTCATATTAAATTACAAGCACTCACTGTTGTCTAAGCAATGTAGGTGTGTTCCTAACGTCAAAGATCATATCTATCGAAACAATGTGCGTGTGTGCGTTGGAGCACAGAATACATAGTTGGAGGAGTTTAATGTCGCGTTCCGAAACTCGCGTTTCTTTTGTATTAGTTTCGGCACGCGAGATAAAATGCATCAGTTTCCACGTCATTACATCAGTCAAACAAAAATCGCGTTACCAACAGTGTTTTATTATTTTTAATATACAAATTTTAAATAAATAAAACAATTCGTACGGCTTAAAAGGATTTGACTTCAAGTCATATCAAATTTAAAAAAAAAAAAAGTTGTCTGTTACCTAATCTACTGAGTTTGCTTTTGTCAACTGATACACGAAACAAATTCGTATATCGTGTTTTGTGCAGAGTGTTTAGTTAGTTAGTGTTTGTTTAGTTCGTGATTAGTGAAAAAATAATTTATATTTGATATGCCTCCTATAAGACGAAGCAATTTAGGTAGAAGAACCAGAAATGCTACAAACCAAGCTAATTACCGATCTAATCGTACTGCACAAGAACGTGACGACGGAAATGAACGTGAAAGAATTCGGATATCACAAACGCGTGAAGCGCGAGCGCGACATTCAACTAATAATCGCGCAAGTTTGAATCGAGCTGCTTTCAGTTACGATGTGTCAATTGACTACAGTAACTACCAATGTGTTGTTATTGGTTCTATGAACTCGGTTTGCTCACACTGTAAGGCATTAAAATACAAAAACGAAGCCAATGGATTGTGTTGCGCAAATGGTAAAGTGAAATTGATACCATTGGATCCACCACCAGAACCATTGTACTCATTGGTTTCAGGAATAGGAACAGATTCTATACACTTTTTGACACATATCCAACAATATAACAATTGCTTTCAAATGACTTCATTTGGGGCAACAAATGTAGTTCGGGAAAATTTTATGCCAACTTTCAAGGTATGTATTATAGCAGTTACTCATAATTATTTTAGCGAACAAAATTTTCTGTCACCAAAGTTAAGATGTGTCACTAATCTTCAATTTCTTAATCATTACGAAATATATCACTTAGTCATCATATTATATGGTGATTCAGTTTCAGTGACACTTTTATTATATTCGATTATATTTGATAGATATTAGTTAAAACTAAATATATACTTTTTAAGATCAAATATTATTTAAGTTTGATCACTGATAATCCATTAATTTATACCACACCATAATATTTTTTTTTTATTTACAGATACAAGGGCAAATATATCACAGAGCAGGTTCACTGTTACCAGTGTCAGATAGCGACAACAAATTCCTGCAAATTTATTTTATGGGCAATTCACCACAAGAAATTGATCTGCGTTGTGCACATAACAATTTAGTAAAGAGGTCTATTGTAGAACAATTACAAACTTTATTTCATCAACACAATCAATTGATTATATTGTTTAAAACTGCCCTGGATCTGATGCCATCCGATAATCACAAAATTGTAATCAGAGCTGATAAAACACCTGCAGGTCAACATACAAGACGTTTTAATGCACCAACTATTGATGAAGTTGCTATCGTTGTAGTTGGAGAAAACTTGGAATCCCGTGATATTGTTTTACATCGTCGGAATGATCAATTACAACGTATAAAGGAAACACACCGCTCATATGATGCACTGCAATATCCCATTATATTTTGGCAAGGTGAAGATGGCTACGATTTCTCAATAAAAATGATAAATCCCATTACAGGTAACTAAAATATTAGTTTAGCTATGGCGATAATATCTCAGTCATTATATTATGTATTTTAATTTTATATTTGAATGTTATTAAAACAAAATCTATTTACAGGTTCTGAAACCAACAAAAAAGTAAGTTCAATGAACTATTATTCATACCGCCTAATGATTCGGGAAAATGAAGATAATCACATATTGAAATGTCGGCGATTATATCACAAATATGTTGTTGACATGTATGTTAAAATTGAAACGGAGAGATTAACATTCATCAGGTTGAATCAAACCAAACTCCGATCTGAAGAGTATATTCACCTTCGAGATGCGATTAATACTGATGGAAATGCACAGAATGTCGGTCGGATGACTATTCTTCCAGCAACATACATCGGAAGCCCTCGGCATATGCACGAATATGCTCAAGATGCCATGTCGTATGTTCGTCATTATGGTACAGCAGATTTGTTCATCACATTTACATGCAATCCGCAATGGATAGAAATCAAGCAGGAGTTATTCTCTGGGCAATCACCCATTGATCGTCATGATATTACAGCCAGAGTCTTTAGACAAAAGTTGAAATCTTTAATGGATTTCATCGTAAAACATAATGTGTTTGGTGAGACACGCTGCTGGATGTATTCTGTGGAGTGGCAGAAACGAGGATTGCCACATGCACACATTTTGATTTGGTTGGTTGAAAAGATAAGGCCAAATGAAGTTGATGCAGTGATATCAGCTGAAATCCCTAATGTACAAGTAGATCCTGGATTGCATGAGGTAGTTATCAAAAACATGATACATGGTCCCTGTGGAACTCTTAATCAAAATTCACCGTGTATGATGGATGGTAAATGTTCAAAACGATATCCACGGACATTAATATCGGAAACAATTACTGGTAATGACGGTTATCCATTGTATCGTCGCAGATCGACAGCAGACAATGGAAAATCAACAATTGTCAAATTAAATCAACAAGATATTAAAATAGATAATCGTTGGATTGTTCCATATTCACCCATTTTATCAAAGACATTCAAAGCACACATCAACGTTGAATCTTGCCATTCCGTGAAATCTATAAAATACATTTGCAAATATGTAACCAAAGGGAGTGATATGGCTGTTGCGGACGGCAAGCCTAACTTCAACTAAGACGTAAACAAGGTCATAAAATACGTCACAATGTATAGAACAAGATGACTACTAGCTATAGACAGTGGACCATATAGCCACAGCTAGCTACAGCAAAGCCAACATTTTAAGAAAATATAATGGTAAATGAACATTACCGGGGGGTTACACCATACGCTACTTGTGCCACCCTAAACGGTACGTAAGCAGGTGCATCCGCCGGCATTTTGGTCGGCACTCATTCTACGCTCCAGGAACCTATACGAAGAACTGAACCCTGAACCCCTGAAGCCCTGCTGCCCTGAAGCCCTGAAGAAAGAAGAACGTATAGTCGATTCATATTAGAATGAGTGCAAAAGTTTTTAGTGTAAATAACATAAGTTTTGTTTGAATAAATACGGCAAGTGCCTTTCACAAAGTCAATTGTTTTACTGGTTGTCCTCTACAGCCAGTCGTTGTGGTCCTACGAAGCCGGATCGAAGAATCAGTTAAGAAGATTTGAAGATCCAAGAACAGGGTGCCAGGTGCTCAAGATTGTTGCTGTCAGGGGTTCAAGATTGTTCCTGTTGGAGGTGCCGGGCGTACAAGAACTGTTCCTGTGTACGTGCCGGGCGTACAAGAAACTGTTCCTGTGGAGGTGCCGGGCGTACAGAACTGTTCCTGTGGAGGTGCCGGGTGTTTCAAGACTGTCGTCGTTGATACATTCCTATTTCTTTAAGCGGGTGGACCGCGGCTCTGTGTCTCTAACCACCTAACGGTGTCAAACGGTTAGAGGCCAGAGTTAACGCCGATCAAGGCGGTGTGGTATTGTGCGATACCACCGGTTCGTCAAGAACGCCTTTTTCAAGGCGCGAACCGAACCAGTACACTACGCCGGTAAGGTCGTGTGTGGTGTGGGGGCCGGACTGTAGGCACTGCCGAAGGGGCTGGGTATTTCCCACCGGTCCCCGAGCGCCCCACAGTACGCACGATCCTCTGCTGGGTAGATCCTACCTGTCCAATCCTGCACGTATCCATCCCTGGCGGAGCGTATCCCGGTTAACCCCGGACCCTCCAAGAGGACTGATAGGGCTGTTAGGGCTGTTAGGGGGCGTCAAATGCCGAAGATGCCGACCACGAGGAGCCAAGCAGCCGAGGACAAGACAGCAAGAGTGTACGAAGATCCCCCCGCGTCCCCGTCCGCACAAGCATCCGCGTCCGCATCCGTGTCCGCACCGACCGGTACCACGTCGCGCGCGCAAACCGAACCGAACCCCCGCGTGCCCGCGTTACCCGCACAGACAAGAATAGACGCCAGCATAGCCGCAATGACGTCACGCGCCGCCGCCGCCGCAGCAGCTGCCGCCGCGCCTGACACAAGAGAAGAGAGGAGATCGAGAGCGCCGTCCGTGCGCTCTCAGAGATCGACTGCCAGCGCTGTTGCCCGAATACGACAAGCAGAATTCGAAGCCCAGGAACGTCTAGCCGAAATACAAAGGAAGGAGCTGCAATTGGAAGCGGCCCTTATCAAGAAAAGGCTAGCTTTGGACGTAGCCACTATACGGGAGGAGACAGACCGTGAAAGCGTCATCGCCCGTGAGACAATAGAAGTGGACAATCGAATCGCTGATTGGCTGAAGAACGCTCAGTCCAGAGGGGATGAACTACCCCACATGACGCCATATGAAGAGATGTCATCTGCAGTCCGCGCCTCGGCCCTGTGCGAACCACGGGGGGAGCGTACCGAGCGCGCACCGCAGACCGAACGGCATCGCGAAAATGACGACAACAGAGCAAGATATCAGCGCGAGAACGAAGGGCAGCGATCACACCACTCTTTTTATAAATATGCACCGCCGCCGAGGCAAGAACAAAGAGGAGTTACGATCGAGACTCCGAGACACAGAGATAGATCACCTACGCCGGGACGATCACGAGAGCGAGGAATAGATAGATTAGCCGAGGTGTTAGAACGAATGGTTATTAAACGCCCGCCGCCCAGACAAGCGCAAGAACTGCCCATCTTCAGCGGTGCTCCGAACGAGTGGCTACTATTCCGAGCAGCGATGCGTGATTCAACCAAAATGTATGGCTATACACAAGCCGAGAACCTAGCGCGTCTACGAACATGTGTAAGAGGCGAAGCAAGAGAATTAGTAGCCGCCTTGTTGTATACAGCTGCCGACCCCGCAATCATAATGCAGACACTTGAACAATATTACGGCCGCCCAGAGATTATTATTGATAAAACGTTGAACGATATAAAGAAGTTACAGCGACCCGGACCATCGGCCAGTGAACTAAATACGTTTGCAATACGACTTCAAAACATAGTCAGCGTACTCACTTGTATAGATGAGAAAGGGTACCTACAGAATCCTATGTTGGCTCGTCAAGTGACCGAGAAGTTAAGTCCGCATATTAGAGCGAGATGGTGCGACTACGCAGAAGAGTACGGAAGCAGGAGCGAGCCAGAGATTGTCACTCTGTCTCGCTTCCTCATGAGAGAGGCTGATCGCGCCATACGTTTTTCCTACTCGTCTGCAGCAACCGGAACAAAGGAGCCAACACGTAGTGCGCCAGCAGCTAGACCTAGCTACGGTTCGCCTAAAGGCCTAGAAGGCAGGAAGCGAGGCGCAGCTGCTTACGCTGCAACCGAAAACAATAGCGAGAAGATGTGTCTGTGTTGCGGGGCCGAACACGATACAGTAAAATGTAAAAAGTTGGAAGCGATGACGGTACCACAGAGATGGGAATGGGCAAAGGAAGCGCGCGTATGCTTTCGTTGCCTGGGTAGCCGTCATCGTCGGATGAATTGCACTGCCAAGAAGTGTGGTGTAAACGAGTGTCGCCATCCACATCACGTATTGTTGCACGGAACGCAGCAAACCGCGCTAGGAGGCGAACAACAAAAGAATGTAATCACCGCGTCGGCTCACGCCGTAATGTCAACTGGCGCGGTGCTATTGAAAATATGCCCCGTGATAATTCGAGGGCCCGATGGACTGGAAGTGGAGACTCACGCCTTACTCGATGAAGGATCTACGATTACTCTGATCGACGAGGAAATCGCTAGAAAAGTGAACGCGCATGGAACGAAATGCGCGCTGCGATTGCACGGATTAACGGCAACGCGGCAGGAACCAGAGAGTCAGAGCGTGGCATTGGAGATAAGGGGAGCACGATCAAGCTTCCATCCGATACAGGCGCGAACCGTCAAAAGTCTCAACATTACCAGTCAAGCGATCGCAGCTGAGTGTTTGAACTATAAACACCTACAACAGCTACCACGGAACGAGGTCTGCTATGGAGAAGCACGACCGCGCATACTATTAGGCGCAGATCATTGGCACCTAATAGTATCGCGAAAGCTCCTGACCGGAGCAAGGAACGAACCGGCCGCATCACTAACAGAGCTAGGATGGGTAGTGCACGGTACGGTGCCACGAACTATAGTGGCGAAGGAAGACCCAATAGATGGCGCCACAGTGCTACACGTACGTGCGCCTCAGCATAGAGAACGATTAAGAAATGATGAAGAGCTACATGACTTAGGCTGAGATCTATAGATCCAACTTGGACTTAGCTTAGACTTTGCTCAGACTTTACTCACGCAATACTTTGCTAAGTGTATGCTTAGCGTAATCTTAGATTTGGAATTTATAGACGTATCACGTTGAGACAATGCTGAGCTTAGGCTAAGCATTCGCTAAGACGGCCGATGTCAAAATACAAGTTAATGTTTCGTTTCAAGCATTACATTCTTGATTTTTCTTTATAAATGTTTAACAATTATAACATGTAAATAATCTAGAACTGTGCTCCCATTTCTTCTATGTATTATTATTATAAGAATAAGCAGAAATTGGCATGCTTATAAGTGTTTTTTTTATTTTTATAAACGAACACAATATTATATTCATTGAAACGGATCGCATCGTTTTGACATCTGCAATTTGTCGAAAAAAAGTAACTTTTAATTCATTTTTATACATTTTAAACTTAGAAAAACTTTTTTATGTGATGTTATAATACCTAATTGTTTTTATCTTAACTAATTCAGAATTAGTTATCAACATCAAGGAAATCTTTTCTAATCTGGTATTACTGAGTTGAGTCTGGTCACTTGATAATACTAAAAAATTAAAAAGTTGTGTAAATATAATGATGGTAAAGTAAAGTTTCGACCATTATTTTTTGTTAGGATAATAGTAACCTAAGTATTTGCTAAGTCGTCGATTTTGTGAACTTAGACTTTGCTAAGCATTTGCTAAGCACGCACTCAGATGAATTCAAAGACGGCTCTATAAATACTGACTTTGTCAAAAGTCTAAAGTAAAGTCTGAGCAAAGTCTAAGTTGGGTCTATAGATCTCAGCCTTAGTCACGACGCATTTCGCAATAGCGGAAAATGTCTGAACGACGAATTACTTGCCGGACCCGACATGTTAAACACGCTTTACGGTATACTGTTTCGATTCAGAGAAAAGCCGATTGCTATAGCGGCCGACATACGCGAAATGTTCCTCAGAATCAAGATTCGACCCGAGGACAGAGCAGCGCAACAATTTCTGTGGCGTGGTGACGAACGAAAAGGCCCGCCACAGAAATACGTAATGAACTCAATGATATTTGGCGCTCGTAGTTCTCCTTTCCTAGCTCACAGCGTTAGGAACAGAAACGCTGAAAAATGTAAACATGCGCACCCGCGCGCCCTCTATGCAATAACAAAGAACCATTATATGGATGACTGGGTCGACAGTTTCGAGTCAGAAGAGATCGCTGCACTCACGATCGCAGAAGTGCAGCGCATTCACGAGCAAGCCGGCTTTGAACTTGCCGGGTGGAATTCTAATCGACAACACTTGCTCGCGAATATCCTAGAACAGGATAAAGCTAACGCCCCGAAGGAACTAGGTGCGAATGCACACCCGTACGGCAAGACGCTGGGTATGATGTGGTTGCCAGAAACCGATGAACTTGCATTCAACACCGCTATGCCTCGCGTACCGAACGACGTACGTGAAGGCACGAGAACACCAACTAAACGTGAAATGTTGGGAGCAGTAATGTCAATCTTTGACCCGTTGGGCTTGTTAAGCCCTTTCACGATTACGGCAAAGATCACTCTACAGGAGCTATGGCGAAAGAAGATCGGCTGGGACGAGCAACTACCCGCCGAAGAAGCTATCGCGTTTCTCGAGTGGATAAACGGTCTGACGAGCGTGGCGGGCTTGCGAGTCCCCCGATGCTACGCGAATCACATGACCATGGAGCGATCGTTGCACGTATTCACAGACGCTAGTGAACAAGCGTACGCCGCTGCAGCATATTGGCGATTGACACGGCCCGACGGATCAATAGACGTCGTGCTAGTCGCGGGAAAAGCTAAAGTAGCGCCAATGAAAGCTCAGAGTATTCCACGCATGGAACTACAAGCGTGCCTGATAGGCGCTCGACTATCCTCCGAGATACGTAAAGAACATAGATGGGAAACCGAAGTGACCTATTGGAGTGACTCTAAGACGGCATTACACTGGATAAGGAACGACTCCGCGAGATATACACCGTATGTTGCGCATCGGCTGAGCGAAATTAGTGAACTAACCCCCGCTGAACGATGGCGCTGGGTACCGACCGCTCAGAACGTAGCTGACGACGCGACTAGACACGGAAAAACGAGTCTCTTACAACACGATCGATGGTTCAATGGACCGGCCTTCTTGCGCGAACCGGAAGAACAGTGGCCACAAGAAATGAACCAATGTGAAGACGAAATAGTAGCCCATACTAAAGAAGAGGAGAACGTTATGAACATAAAACGATTCTCTTCATTTGATCGAGCGTTGCGTGCCATGGCGAACGTGTTGCTCTTTATAGATAAATGTCGTAAACGCGCGACAACAATGGACGTGCGTCATCTCAAAGAAGCCGAACTAACGCTTATACGAGAGGCGCAACGCGACAGTTTCTCTGAAGAAATCAAAAGATTAACGTCAGGGAAGAACGTAGAGAAGTCGAGCCGGCTCAGCAAGCTAGACCCGGTATACGAAGAGAACGTAATTCGACTGAACGGGCGAATTGACGCAGCAAATGTACCAGAGTACAGAAAGAGGCCACCGATCTTAGACGGCAGGCATCCGCTTGCGCGCCTACTTATAAAACGTGAACACGTCACAAATGGACATGCTGGCCGAGAGCACGTAGTAAACAACCTGCGACAGCGATACTGGATAATAAGATTACGAACTAGCGTGCGCATCGTACTGAATGAATGCATTATGTGTCGCATGCGACGGAAATCACCGCCTATACCGGTGAAAGGAAATTTACCCAGTGAAAGGCTTGATGCATACGCTCGCCCTTTTTCGCGCTGCGGTGTCGATTGTTTCGGTCCCATGACAATAACCATAGGAAGACGTAGAGAAAAACGTTGGGGCATGTTATTCACGTGTTTGGTGACTAGAGCCGTGCACATAGAATTGCTGCCTAGCCTCAGTACGGATAGTGCGATCATGGCACTAAGAAGAATGGCCGCGCGTCGCGGTTGGCCACAAACAGTAATGTCAGACAACGGCACGAACTTTCGCGGTGCTGACGTCGAATTAAAAAACGCCTACAAGGAATGGGCGTCTGAACTTAAAGATTACGCGCTCAATAAAGGAATTGAGTGGCGTTTTATCGACCCTGGTGCACCTAACCAGGGGGGAGCCTGGGAGCGGCTCATACGTAGCGTAAAAACGGCGCTCGCAGTAATACTAAAGGAGCGCATGCCAAAGGAAGAAACTTTGACAACCGTTATGGCTGAAGTAGAGAATATATTGAACTCGCGACCGCTCACTCACGTGTCTGTAAACCCAGAAGAAGCAGAAGCGTTAACCCCCAATCATTTCCTGCTGGGGTCAGCATCGGGGCTACCGGTCACAGGAACGTGTGACGTAGCTGATAAGCGCGCTTGGCGAGCAGCACAAGCGCTGGCAGATCGATTCTGGGCTAGATGGATGAACGAATATTTACCTACACTGACACCGCGCGGTGACGTCAGACATAGTCGCGCAGAACAAATAGCGGAAGGCGATGTCGTCATAATCGCTGACGGCTTACTACCGCGGAACGTGTGGCCGCGGGGCCTTGTTGTGCGCGCGATATTCGGTCCTGATGGCGTGGTACGGAGTGCGGATGTGCGGACGCGGGGCGGCATATTTAGAAGGCCCGTGAGAAGGCTTATCGTCCTCGACCATATAGAAGAAGAAGCTCGCGAGGCTACGCTGGGGGGAGACTGTTGCGGACGGCAAGCCTAACTTCAACTAAGACGTAAACAAGGTCATAAAATACGTCACAATGTATAGAACAAGATGACTACTAGCTATAGACAGTGGACCATATAGCCACAGCTAGCTACAGCAAAGCCAACATTTTAAGAAAATATAATGGTAAATGAACATTACCGGGGGGTTACACCATACGCTACTTGTGCCACCCTAAACGGTACGTAAGCAGGTGCATCCGCCGGCATTTTGGTCGGCACTCATTCTACGCTCCAGGAACCTATACGAAGAACTGAACCCTGAACCCCTGAAGCCCTGCTGCCCTGAAGCCCTGAAGAAAGAAGAACGTATAGTCGATTCATATTAGAATGAGTGCAAAAGTTTTTAGTGTAAATAACATAAGTTTTGTTTGAATAAATACGGCAAGTGCCTTTCACAAAGTCAATTGTTTTACTGGTTGTCCTCTACAATGGCTGTGATTGGAATTGGTGCAGAGAATTCCAATGATGAAGTTACCCAATACCAAATGGGCCGCTATGTCAGTAGTAATGAAGCAGTTTGGCGAATATTTTCTTTTCCTATTCATGAGAGACACCCTTCTGTTGTTCACTTAGCTGTGCATTTAGAAAATGGACAAAGAGTGTATTTTACAGCACAGAACGCAGTACAAAGAGCTGCTCAGCCACCATCTACTACATTAACCAGTTTTTTTGAGACATGCCAAAACGATGATTTCGCACAAACATTGCTATATTCTGAAATGCCAAAATATTATACCTGGAATCAATCCTCAAGGAGATTTATACGACGGAAACAAGGAAAACCAGTTCCAGGATATACAGATGTATATTCCACCGATGCGATTGGCCGGATTTATTCAGTACATCCAAGCAATGATGAATGTTTTTATTTACGACTGCTATTAGTCAATGTACGTGGCCCAACATCATTCCAACAGTTACGAACTGTTGATGGTGAATTGTGTGGATCCTACAGAGAAGCCTGTCAACGTTTGCAATTGCTTGAAAATGACGCTCATTGGGATCAAACTCTCAATGATGCTGTAATATCATCACACGCTCATCAAATACGAACATTGTTTTCTATAATCATATCTACATGCTTCCCATCAAACCCAATTGATTTGTGGATCAAGTACAAAGATTATATGTGTGATGATATTTTGTATCAAATACGGAATAGAATGGGAAATCCAAATATACAAATCAGTGAAGAAATTTACAATGAAGCATTGATTTCAATTGAGGACATGTGCTTGATAATGTCAAACAAACTATTAATTCAATTAGGCCTGACCGCGCCCAATCGTCCAATGCATGACGCTTTTAACCAAGAGTTGCATCGAGAAAGACTGTATGATCTCAACGCTTTGAAAGAATTAATTCAAACAAATCTTCCACTGTTAAATGAACAACAGAAGTATGTATTTGAAACTCTTATGAAAGTAACAAATGATGAAACTGGAGGGATTTACTTCTTAGATGCACCTGGTGGTACAGGAAAAACTTTTTTGATTTCATTAATATTAGCAACAATTCGCTCACAAAATAAAATTGCACTTGCACTCGCTTCGTCGGGAATCGCAGCAACTTTGCTTGAAGGTGGTCGAACAGCCCATTCAGCACTAAAATTGCCATTAAATATGCAAAGCAATGAAACTCCAACCTGCAACGTTTCGAAGAACTCTGCAATGGCAAAGGTTTTGCAGCAATGTAAATTGATTGTTTGGGATGAATGCACGATGGCACATAAAAAATCTTTGGAGGCTTTAGACAGAACCTTAAAAGATCTACGGAGCAATAATAACCGATTTGGTGGTGCAATGATTTTATTAGCAGGAGATTTTCGTCAAACATTGCCAGTGATTCCACGATCAACGCCAGCTGATGAACTCAATGCATGTCTAAAGTCCTCCAATTAGTGGAAACATGTCAAAGTACTTCATTTAAGCAAGAATATGCGTGTCGAGTTGCAAAATGACCAATCTGGAAACATATTCTCTAAACAACTCATTGACATTGGTAATGGCAAATTTCCTATAGACATGTTGACTGGCTGCATTAACTTTCCTCAAAGTTTTTGTCAGTTAACTCGATCAAAAGATGAACTTATTCAGAAGGTGTTTCCAGATGTTTCTCAAAATTACAGAAACCATGATTGGTTGAGCGAACGAGCTATACTGGCTGCAAAAAACATAGATGTAAATGAATTAAATTTCAAAATTCAAGAACAAATTACAGGCGAATTGAGGATATATAAATCAGTTGATTCGGCTACTAATCAAGATGATGTAGTCAACTATCCACCGGAATTTTTAAACTCGCTGGATTTGCCAGGATTGCCACCTCACAATCTTCAATTAAAGGTTGGATCGGTGGTTATAATGTTGCGAAATATCAACCAACCGCGTCTTTGCAACGGTACACGGTTAGCGATAAAAAAATTACTAAACAATGTGATAGAAGCAACTATACTGAAAGGAAAGTATAAAGGAGAAGATGTTCTCATACCGCGCATCCCAATGATTCCGACTGATGTGCCATTTGAGTTTAAACGACTACAGTTTCCAGTGCGGCTTGCTTTTGCTATGACTATAAACAAGTCCCAGGGGCAATCATTAAGTGTTTGTGGTATTAATCTAGAAAACCCATGTTTCTCACATGGTCAATTGTATGTTGCCTGTTCCCGTGTTGGAAAACCATCAGATTTGTTTATCTATGCGCCAGGTAATCAAACAAAAAACATCGTATACCACAAAGCACTACAATGATAATAATAATAATTATGACTCACATGATTAACAATAAAGCGATTACTTACTTTTAAATCCTTATATATGTTTTATTTAATTACTAGCTTCTGCCCGCGACTTCGTACGCGGATCCTGTTGCTTATGCCAGCGACAACGGGGTCGTCAAAATCGAAGATCTGAAACGTCTGATGCTGAATTCTAAGAGCCCGGGGACGGGAAAACAATGGGATGCGCGAGATGATTCGAGACGTTCCAGATCTTTCATTTTTATAAGTCAACAGGAAATGCTCATAACACTAAACAACTTTTGCTAAGACGTCATTCCTATATATTGCGTCGCGTCACTCAAAGGCCAGCGACACTATAACATATATTATAGTGTCGCTGGGCTTTGGAGTTCCACAACAGGTGTTCCAGATCTTCAAATTTATTCTCACAGCAGAAAATGCTCTTCACGTGGAATAATTTTTGCTATGGCACCATTTTTATATCTCTTATACTTTAGCTGGTCCACATCCGATTCTTCAGATGATATCGACATTCTGTTCAGAGAATGTCGAAGTCGATCAGAATTCAAACGTTCGTTGCGCTCTTCTTTTGTCTCTTCATGCCATACTCCAGCAACTCTTTGTCTCTCACTTTCTAACTGATTATGAATATTTTGTTGTGTGCGTGTTCGGGACAATGTATGATAATCTCGATTAGCAGTTAGTCGCGCATCCCGTTCATCACTCGTTTCAAAAGACCTGTTAGTAGATGTACGAATACGCTGAGAACTTAAGCGTGATTCTGTATCGGTAAACGTTTCCGATTCGCGAGACATTGCATGTCGCTCACGATCAGCGTACAGTTGCGCATCACGTTCCGCACTTGTCTCTAGAGACCTGCTAGAAGTCAATGCGTAGATACGCTGAGAACTCAAGCGCAATTCTCTATCCGTGAACGTCTCCGACTCGCGAGACAATGCGTGACGTTCACGATCAGCGGTCAGTCGCGCATCACGTTCCCCACTTGTCTCTAGAGACCTAGAAGTCAATGCGTAGATACGCTTGTAACTCAAGCGCAATTCTCTATCCGTGAACGTCTCCGACTCGCGAGACAATGCGTGACGTTCACGATCAGCGGGCATCACGTTCCCCACTTGTATCTAGAGACCTCGAAGTCGATGTGTATATACGCTGAGAACTCAAGCGTAATTCTCTTTCCATGAACGTCTCCGACTCGCGAGACAATGCATGACGTTCACGATCAGCGGTCAGTCGCGCATCATATTCTTCACTGGTCTCTAGAGACCTGGATGTAGATGCGTAAATACGCTGAGAACGCAGGCGTGCTTCGCGATCCGAAGAGGTTTCCACGGAGCGAGTTGCAGCCTGATGTTCTCGAACAGCATCAAGTCTCTCCTGACGCTCTACGGTAGATTCTTGGGATCTTATGATCCTCAATCTTTTAGCTCTTTTGGAACATTGGGAAAGATTTGACCTCTTTCTAGGCATGGTTATAGTTTTATTGTGAAGATACCTGATCAATTACGATCTAAGTGACTGCTCCCCTGCGTTACCGGGTAGGCTACCGTGTCACGAAGATAAATGGAAAAGGAAATTAAACACTCAAATAACATAAGCCCGAAGGCATATTTATTCGATAAAATAAAAAAATAAATGCGACTTTTGGCCAGTAGAGTCAAATCAGTGATATACCTTCGCCATCGAAAATCAGTCCTTAACTGTTACCGCCGTCACCGCGTGGAGGTACTCCCAGCTTATGTTATTTTATAATTATACAGTGAAAATAGTAATAGCTTTTATCTCCACAACAGGTGTTCCAGATCTTCGATTTTTATAAGTCAACGGAGAGTGCTCATCAGATTGAACAACTTTTGCTAAAACGTCATTCCTATATATGTTATAGTGTAGCTGGGCGCTTGGAATTCCACAACAGGTGTTCCAGATCTTCGATTTTTTATAAGTCAACAGAGAGTGCTCATCAGATTGAACAACTTTTGCTAAAACGTCATTCCTATATATGTTATAGTGTAGCTGGGCGCTTGGAATTCCACAACAGGTGTTCCAGATCTTCGATTTTTATAAGTCAACAGAGAGTGCTTATCAGATTGAACAACTTTTGCTAAAACGTCATTCCTATATATGTTATAGTGTAGCTGGGCGCTTGGAATTCCACAATAGGTTTCCAGATCTTCAATTTTTATAAGTCAACAGAGAGTGCTTATCAGATTGAACAACTTTTGCTAAAACGTCTTTCCTATATATGTTATAGTGTAGCTGGGCGCTTGGAATTCCACAACAGGTGTTCCAGATCTTCATTTTTTATACGGCAACAGAGAGTGCTCATCAGGCTGAACAACTCTTGCTAAGACGTCATTCCGATATATGTTATAGTGTAGCTGGGCTCTTGGAGTTTCACATCAGGTGTTCCAGATCTTCAAATCTATTCTCTCATCAGAAAATGCTCATCACGTGAAATAATTTTTGCTATGGTACCATTTTTGTATCTCTTATAGTTTAGCTGGTCTGTTGCGGTTCTGCATCAGGTGTTCAAGTTTCCAAAATAAATTATAGCCTATATGTTGCCCAGATTTAATACTTATACAACAAAAGAAAAATCATTCAAATCCGTCCAGTAGTTCCGAAGATTAGCGTGTACAAACAAACAGACAAACAGACACACAGACAAACAGACAAACAGACAGACTTTTTTTTTTGGATTCGTGCTCTATTACTGTTTCTAAACCCCCCTCAAATATTGTTTTTTTAATATTTTCAATGTACAGACACAGTTTTTTTACTGTTTTATTATATGTATAGATTTTTTATTCACAACGCCCTATCACCAGGGTGACGGTTCTGTTCAGGAGAATTTTTTAAAATACGTAGGCACAAAAACTGCCACATTACAAATCTCTTTGACAGGACGAAGTCTGTCGGGTCAGCTAGTTTGTTTATAAAAGTCAACAGCATTGGGTCAGCTCTTTTTACGTGATGCTTGCATAAACATGCAAACATATGTTTAATCTTTACTTCCCTAGATGGCGATGGCGTCGAATTAGATCGCGCTATGGTTTCGTTACCGTGCGATTTATAAGTTCTAGACGAAATATTCAAAGTTACTCCTGAAACACGATTTTATTATATGTAATTTAAAACGACCAAAATGTTTTGGACCAATTTTGCAAAAAAAACGAGCTTGCTCTCAAAATACAAATTTGCAAAGATTTAATAACCCAATTTCTTCTTTTTCTTTCTGATTTCTTAACCCAAGAGAATTGTCCACCTGTACCCCAAACTTATAACTCAGTGCTAAGTGAAGTAAAGGATTGTGGCATTGACTTGATAGAAAAGTTACCTACATTCAGGAATATTAAATCAACCCTATACAGATGCAGAAATAAGTCGGCGGGGGTATCTAAAATGCAATACTACAAAGCTGGGTACAGACTTACGAAATGTAACATGCAATGTAACACGCAATTGTTAGCTTGTCTCTGGTAATACCATATTAGATTGTCTCTGGTAACTGTCATCTGTCACTGTCACTCAATCGATCATTCATTCGTTCATGATTAAAAACTTATCGGTAGTCATTCGGCAGTCTTGTCAGAGACGTCGAGGTGTGAACATCAAGTGATACTTACTGTGTAATTTTGGATTAAATGGTAACACTTCAGATACAAGTGTAAGTACAGATTAAATCATTATGTATTGAATAATTGGAAATAATTGGAATTGTACCGAGTGTATTTGTGGTTTATGTTGAAGGAAGTAATAAATATCTATGTTTATACTGAAATGTCTGGTTTTCTATTATGAATCCTTTATTCTGAACCGGTGGCCAACAGTTCAGAAGCGGGATAATAAGGGAATTCTCATAATTCCCTTTTTCACGTCCACATTTTAACGTATATTTGATGTCATTTATTATCAGGTGAAATTTATTTTTCCCACCCGGTAAATATATTTTTGTGGCTATTTAAGTAAAATAAATATCAAATATTTTATTTTTCTTTTCCATCTGTCATACGATATTTATTTCCTTACTCTTTACCGTAATAATATTAAAGAACCGTTATTAATAAATATCACATCATCCATATTTAGAAAACGAAGTATTAATTTCGATTATGAATTTATGGAAGTTTCTACTGTGGTAGATTTATAATTATTCAATTTGTTAAGCGACCAATCGATATGGTAGTCTGTGTTCTGTTACATACTTAGATATTATAACATTAATAGGATATTTATATAAAGATTTTAGTTTACTTTATTCAAAGTAGAATTGGTACGGTTATTTTATTCGTGTAGGTAATTATTATCATGATATGATGATTATTTTTTAGTGTTTTTGCATAGTATGGCTTACAAGGATAGAGATGGAAAAGAAAACTGCTTTATTTCTGCCTTAATAGCTTCTTTAAAATAATGCAATTATAAATGGAACAATATTGGATCAATATTATGATAATAAAACAATGACTTTGACTTTTATTATAATCTTAAATATTGTTTCGTGTTTATGAACAAACACTAAGCTTTACAGCTGTAAGTTTCAGATACACTCACAATGGACAAGGAAAGACACAGTCGAGGGGAAGGACTGATGTTCATGGATGGTTATAGATGACGATGGATCGCCCAGGGCCAGGAAATGTTCAGGATTAGAGCATTTAGCATTTTGGCTAGGACAGACGGCCAGGATGTTCTCAGGTTAGAGAGCAAGGAGTTCTCAGGTTAGAGAGCAGGGAAAGTTAAGTCGTTGGATAGCGGAATGAATACTACTGGATGGACCAGAAATTTGAAAAAGCGAAATGTTATCATAAATGAACAGTTCAATGAACAAACAAAATTACAAGAAACGAAAAGCAGGAATACAGGAGAAAGATCAATGCGAAGGAGATATCGCAACGATAGCTCGAGTCCGGGTGAGTCTTTACCAATTAGTATTGTGTTGACTATGACAATGTTAAATAAAGCCTGGAGTTCAGATAAAAATAAGTTAAACTTTAACGCAAACATCGTAACGGATTTGAAGCCTATGAGTAAAGAACAGACTCTGTTAGTACGGATCACTAAAGTTGAAGAATGCGCGGAAATATGTGGATTATATGAAAAACAACATACATTACGTCCTTCCTAATCTTACTGGGGTTACGAAAACGTGGTATCAAAGATGACCTTCTCTTTTGCATAAGTAGGGAGCATTGAAGAAAAAATAGTTATCTATTCCCTTGCCGTGAGAACTATGCTGAACTCCTTACTGAAATGCTAATTAACCGCTAACGTCCCGACCGACGAACCGGTTCGTCAGTGCCATTGTTTATCTATTGTGTCTATAATTACAGTACTTGAGATTTTAAACGTGTCGTGTATGTTTAATCATTGGAACAATAAATTATTATTGCATAAAACTGAATTGACTGAGTAGGTGTAAAATTCATAGGAAACAGGCGGTGGATTGAATTTTAAATAGAGTAGATAATCAGGCCACAAAAGTGGGAGTTCAAGTAGCTTAATTTAGTGAGTCAGTATTTTAGAATAGTCAAAGTAGGGCAAACTAGAGAAGTTACAACATACAAGCAAAAGAAATGGGTATGATAACAGGTCTCTTATTAACGCAACACATCGACAACTTTAAATCCTGAACGATTAATTAAATTCAATTGCTTTTATTGTAATGAATCTGGCCATCCCAGCTTTAGAGTATACGTATTCAAAGAGCATAATTATACTCATAACGAATCGGCTGAAGTTATGCGTTACTGATGGTTACAGTGACGGATACGTTTTTTGATATTGGGATCAGTGGCTGGGCTGTATCCAGTCATTAGATTTGAGAAGTCAGTCTTCTCAAGTTTTGCGTTACTGATGGTTACAGTGACGGATACGTTTTTCGATATTGGGATCAGTGGCCGGGCTGTATCCAGTCATTAGATTTGAGAAGTCAGTCTTCTCAAGTTATGCGTTACTGATGGTTACAGTGACGGATACGTTTTTCGATATTGGGATCAGTGACTGGGCTGTATCAAGTCTATAGATTTGAGAAGTCGGTGTTCCCAAGTTATGCGCAGCTGATAGTTGCAGTGGCTAATACGTATACGTTTTTCGATATTAGGATTAGTGGTTGGGCTGTATCAAGTCATTAGATTTGAGAAGTCGGTGTTCTCAAATTATGCGCAACTGACGGTTACAGTGACAAATAGATTTTTCGATATTAGGATTAGTAGTGGGGCTGTATCAAGTCATTAGATTTGAGAAGTCTGTGTTCCCAAGTTATGCGCAACTAATAGTTGCAGTGACAAATACGTTTTGATAATAGGATCAGTGGTGAGGCTGTATCATGTCATAAGGTTTGAGAAGTCTGTGTTCATTTATTACAGTTAGTAGAGCTAGGGAACTTGGTCTCCATGTAAAGGTTTCTTCTAATATTCTACTGCTTGGAGGTATGGGTGTGAATTTTATTGTTGTATGTACACTAACAGCCAGTGTTGAGGTACAAGGTGTCAAGAAGGTTATAGATGTTCGAGTGGTTCACGATTGCGTTTTGGATTGTCCTGCGCTCCTAGGACGTTCTTATACTGAGGTGCCTAGTTTAATAACCATTCAAGTTCCATACAGGGTGATTTTTTTGGAAAAAAAAGGGTGTACCCTGTATACTTATTGTCTAGTGGTGACATTGTTGTTTCGTGTCCATCGCATCTAATCTAGTATTTGATGGGAGCATTTACGTACGTGGTTCGCTTCGAGGTGAAGAAGGCAAAGAATCTTTTATCTGGTAGATGCCGTATCGAAGACGGTCATGGTTTCCTACTTGCATATAATACGTTGTAAGGACGATGTAGCAATTTCTGGGAATTCTTTGCTAACGCGGTCTATCAACACTAAACATTTGCATTTACTACAAGTTTAAAAAAAATGTTCACAGAAGACTTTTGAGTCATATAGCTCTGATGATTTGATAAATTGTGGCGAGGAACTTGTTGGCATTGGCTGAATGGGCTAGTAGCCATTGCTCAACATAATTGCAAAAAGAAAAACACCATTTTGGGTCTGGCACTTTCATACGAGACCGGGGAAGCCATGACGTCAGGTTACACTTTGTTATAATTATAAATAGGAAATATGGCTTATTTACGAAAAAAAAGTAGTTTTAAAACAGAATTAAAAGACAATTAGCGTGTCTATTTTTAAACATAACTTAATAAACATCAGGATTGTTTTTAATGATCTGAAGGATTTACGGGCGCTAACGAAATGGTTACGGAGTTTGATTTGTTGGGTTTTGAAGTGGACTCATGTATACGGTCACGTGGTGGGAGAGCAGATGGTGTCTCGAAGTTCCCGGCACTTAAAACCAGCGTGAAATTGGTAAATTTTTGGGGTTGTCTACGAATTTATATTAATTGATTGATGATTGATATTTAATGTTTTGTTTATTAATAGGTATTTGACATTACCATTGACTGGCACTCGAAAGGAGGTGGCATGGATATGGAGTGGTATTCAGGATTGATACTTTACTTACGTGGCGTCTATTGTTAGCTTTGTGTGATTTTAAAGCAACAACACAAGTTACACACCGATGCGTGCAAAGATGGACGGACTGACGGGTGTGCTTTTGCAAGACGATTTCGAAGGAGTGTTTCGATCTGTCTCATGTTTTGGGCCGTAGAACCTCTCCCTGACGAATATGAGATTCGCTCCTAGGAATCTTCTACCTTGGCGGTGCTAGCGTCTTTGAGTGGACTTATAGTGTGCTTGCTATCACAATTTGTACTGACTGGTGGATTCACATTTACTAAGCGCAATCTGATTTCGTGAGTTGCACACTGCTGGGTCCAGCTACAGGTGTTTGATTGTGTTATCGAGTCTCGACTTGGCTATCGAGTGGTGCATACTAACGCGTAATCGCGGCTTGGTTTCGGTCCCCGTACATGGGAACTTGTATTTTGAACATTCCTGAGTTGAGTACTCTTTGCCATTGCGCAGAATGGTGGATGAGGAAGTGCAGATGTTTGAAAATATACTCGGCAAAAGGGGTGCACGGTCATGAATAACGCAGGATATATAATATTTAGCTGGTTTCTAAGGAGGTCTGAAGGAGATGTACGGAGGAAACCACGACAAAGTTGGGCATTGCAGATTTGATGAGGCTCTTTGTTGTTTTGAGAAAGGTGTTTGGAATGGGCTCTGTGCAAGGCGCCTGCTGGTGAATGAGAGGGTAACTCTCATCTAAACGAAGGAATCAGCGTTACCTCCATACGGTGGATGCGGACTGCCTAGGTCTTTTCATTAAGAGCGAGGGGGGTGGCTGTTATTTGCAAGTATTGTTTTATGGTTTTATTGTATATGTTGGTATAACTGCTGTCAAAAATAATAAATCATAGATGAGTATACGAGTGTTTGAGAAACGTATTGGCTGATATGCCTTCTCGCCTGACAGCCGACTAGGAAAGAAGCTTTACCAGTAAAAGATTTAGAGAGTTTGTTCCTTTATGTGGAATGAAGAATATTGGCAATACCGTCGCCTAAAGCGAGTGGGCGAGTCGAACGTTTTGGTGGACTTATTTTGGACGCTCTGTCAACTTTTCCGTAGCCAAGATGAAGAAACCTGGGATGATTGTATTTATGAAGTCCAGATAGGCAACGGTGCCACGATCCATAACATAACCTGGAAAGGGTCACTGAATTGTCATTTAGTTTTGGCATTGCTAGCGGAACGGAAGGAATTTTGTACTCTACTGTGTCTAATGCCGCCGATGTAGCTGATCTGGAGGAGTTAGATAGGCTGGGGGTAGAGCGAGCGAAGGTATTGGGGAACAACGGCTAGAGAACATAGGGGTTTGATAGGTGTAGGAAATCAGAAAGTGTGGAAGGGAGATTAGGTTTGCGTTGAGAGATGGGTGTACCACGATAGTGCGTGTCGGATACTAGTGGTTAAGTTTCAAGGACCATGATCGCGTGGTAAGGGTGCTTTCCAATGAGAGGTATCTGATTGAAGACACCTCCATGTCCCGCAAACGTGGCCGTTATCGACAGGATGTAGTCTTGGCGTTTTGTAGAGATTTGGAGAGTAATAAAGAGGTTAGTCGTAGTAGCAATAGTGAAAACAAGGTAGAGATAACAAACTTTAAGTTATTACAGGATTAAATGTGCTTTATATTATTAACATTAATCGATTGAGTTTTATATTAATGAGTTCACAGAAAAATGAAGGTGTTTTATTGAGATCGCGGCCTTCAGGGTTAAGGAGAAAAAGAAAGAAGGAAAAAGTATTTATTCGGGATGAGCACAGGAAATAACAACCGAGAGCGACGTAGGAAGAAGGAATAGGTTGATTGTAATTGTTATTTCATAAAACAATGTTTTAGAAAGTATAGATACTGTTGTGTTATATTCTTTATAACTATAATTTGTTGCTAGATTGCCAATGCTATACAACTGTTTGATTACTGGAAAAATAACACCTAATTAAGACTATGATTGTGTTGTAGTTTACATAATTAAATTAATTTAACGATATTATCGTTGGTGTTTAAATAGTGAAACTCGTTTTTATAGTGTGTATAAAACTGTACGCGTGAGGACACGCTTTGAACAGGATGGCCGAACTGTTAGCTTGTCTCTGGTAATACCATATTAGATTGTCTCTGGTAACTGTCATCTGTCACTGTCACTCAATCGATCATTCATTCGTTCATGATTAAAAACTTATCGGTAGTCATTCGGCAGTCTTGTCAGAGACGTCGAGGTGTGAACATCAAGTGATACTTACTGTGTAATTTTGGATTAAATGGTAACACTTCAGATACAAGTGTAAGTACAGATTAAATCATTATGTATTGAATAATTGGAAATAATTGGAATTGTACCGAGTGTATTTGTGGTTTATGTTGAAGGAAGTAATAAATATCTATGTTTATACTGAAATGTCTGGTTTTCTATTATGAATCCTTTATTCTGAACCGGTGGCCAACACAATGATAGAATTTGCCGTCCACATTGTCGCAATGTATCATGCAATAACAGAATTCTCATAGTGTGGACGCCTTGCGCGCACAAACCGTGCATACTACGCGCACGAACAGAGCATTACAACTCGTGCGCGTTGTGATCCGCCTTTTGTCGGTTTTTCCGCCGAACACAAAGGGCGCGCAGCGTGCACCGAGCGCCAGTGTGGACGGGTTGTGTGTGTCTGTGCTGCGGAACGCGCCCGAACAATGGAGGAAGAAGACACAGCTACGACAGAGGCTACACTGCAATCATGGAATCACTTCAATCACTTTTTATCAAATGATTCACTATTAATAATGAAGCACCGACAATCATCGTAGCCAGTAATTGGTCGTCACGATTCATTTTCTCTTCGCGTGTTCTCGGCAGACTGAGCTATGTTCGCCGCGCGCATGCCGGAAACAGATGCGAGTAGGTACATGCTCATCTTTGAACTTGTTTTGGTATTAGTTTAAACAACGGTATCCGTTCGGAATAGAAAATAAATATGAGTTCAAACAAATACCAGTGGTATTAGTTGTTGATATTAGAACGGAATAAGTCGGATTTGAACCGAGAATCTCGTTGCTGAAGCTTTACATAATTGTAAAAGAGTGCGTGAAGAATACGGATCGGTGCAAACAATTTGTGAAGACAGCTTAGAACATCTGAAAACGCCTGATTCTGAGTGTGTTAACATAATATTAACTCTTAATGCTGTTAAAAACGGTTTGTACAGGGCCCGACGACAAGAACTGAACGTAAATAATACCGTTTGCCGATCATTATAGGATGTGGTAATTCCAGAAAAATTGGCTAAAGATTTTCTTGTCTATGAAGAAGACAATGTTCTTATTTTTATGACATCCTTTGCTATAAGAACAAAGCAGCGGTATTAAAGATATATTCTGTGACGGCACGTTTAAGTGTACCCCTAGCCCCCCTCTCGGGTTGTCTGGGTCGTTTCAGCGCAGGGGAACACGTACCCCTGTGAAGGAGCGACACGGACCAGCCGCGCCTGTCTTCCCATGCGACCGAGCGGGTGGGCAGGTTGCGGATAGCCCATCTCCGGCTGCGGGACCGACCGTTTTGTGTCGATCCCGCACCCGGAGTGTTTCAAAAGGAAACCCCGGACAATAGGAAGTGCCCTAGTGCCAAATCCCAGGCCTGGGGTAACCTAAATCCCCTTTCCTATGATCCAGCCTCTAACAAACTCCTTCCTTTCCCTATATCCTATCGGTCCCTGAGGAGGGTAACCTCGATTCCAAAAAGCCTACCCACAAAAATGATGCAGAATGGTAACAAACAGACTCCTCAGGTGGGTCCCGGCCCACACCGACGCCATCGAGATGACGTCGGTCTGCCCCCGTCGTACCTAATCTGAGGGGGGGCAACATGCTGCTCACACCCGCGCCATCTGCGCGATCGGCTGCTAGTTCTCTAGCGCCCATGACACTGGCTGCGACTAACGCGGCTTCAAACACTATTTCAGCTGCGACCAACGCGCTACCAAACACCGACACGGCTGCGACTACCGCGCCACAAAACCCTGACGCGGCTGCGACACACGCGCCAACTGACAGACCCGACAGACAAGGTGGGCCCTCCACGAGCATCTGGCAACAGAGCATCGTTAGGGATAGCTACACCTTCAACCCACAGACTATAAAAGAGATGGACAGACAGAAGGACCTAGGCCTAGGCAGCTCTGCCTCGACCTCTACAGACGGAGTACGCAGGCTTCAGCAGAAGCGCGGAAAAGTCCGTGCAAGAGGGAGAAAAGTAAGCGACCGGATGTGCAGCACTCGCGAAGGCATTAGCCAGCGCGGAGCACAAACGGCCGCCGAAAAGGGAGTACGCGACCAGCCGCAAGTACGCGAAGGAACTTCCCAGCGCGAAAAGCGGCCGGACGCGGAAACACGCGATCGGGGGCAAGTACGCGAAGGGGCAACTCAGCGCGAAAAACCCCCACACGCGCCAGAACCTGCCCAAGGCAGTTACCGACATCGACTCAAGAAGAGGGGAAAGCGAGCTGGAAACTCGCACAGGGCGGCTCTGGCTGCGACCACCGCGCCGAGCTCCTCCGAACCACAACCCGGACCAAGCGGTTCGGGGGCGGTGAAGAGGGTGCGCCCTGATGACACGGCCTCGCCGAGCACGCTACAGGGAGACCCCAAGCGTGTGAGGATCCAGCCTGCTCAAGGGGAGCAGAGAACCTACGCGCGAGCCACGAAGGATATCCCTGCGCGGCTGGCCGTAGCGATCTGCCTCCCTCCCCCGTCCAGAGACTTGACACCTGACGAAGCCGAGACAATCAAGATGAAGCTTGAGGACCTGGTCATGGATACCGATCCCTCTACACCACTCCCGGCCTTCCGCGGATACCCACGGGTAGCGGATGGCACCGTGCAGATGTGGTTCGAGGATGACTATGCCCTGACCTGGCTGACACAGAACGTACCCAGACTAAGACTGCACACAGACTTGACACTGACCGTCATGAGGCAGTCCGACGTGCCTACCCGTGTCCGAGCCGCGCTCTTCGTCCCCAGGTACAACAGGGACATAGCGAGGCTCCAAAGTGTTCTGCGCCGCCAGAACACTTGGTACGACATCGGTAGGTGGTCGCTGTACAGGGCGACCTCCGTCGGTGGCGATAACCACGGGACATATTTGACCCTGGGTATCCCACCGGAGGAGGTTGAAAAGGTTCTGGCGCGGGAGCGGCGTGTATCGTACCTGCTGGGTTCGATCTACGTCCGCTCCTACGCCGGAACCCAGCCCCCTGACGCAGACGTAGACACGGAGAGGGACGGACAGGAGGAACCGACACCGACGACAATACGGACTGACGAGCAGGACATAGTCCGGCTCGAGGAGGAAATGGCGCGAGCGGCGATGGACGACGAGACTACGGGCACCATTCCACCCACATCTCCAGGGTGGAATGAAAAACTCTTGGCCTCGTCGCCGAGTGACGACCGACGTGGGGTGGGTGAGGGGGACCAATCCTCGGATGGTTCCATCTCCTCTTAACTCCACGCCCGTTCCACCGCCGCCTGCACCACTCCTCCACCCAATCATACAGACAAATCTCCAGCATAGCCAGACTGCCACGGCTAGCTTACGCAGGGCGCTGGAGATAAACCCCGGAACTATAGCACTGATCCAAGAGCCGTGGATCAGGAACAACAGAATATGCGGCCTCGGAAACATCGGAGGTAAGCTAATTCTCAACACACATAGCGCAGACAAGCCACGAACCTACACCTACATCCCAAATAACATCCCAACCACAATGTTGACGCAATTCTGTTCCAGAGATCTGACAGCCGTCAGGCTCCAGATCGACGACAATGTCCCAGATTTAGTACTAGCCTCGGTGTATATGCCAGGCGACGACGACAACTGCCCACCGAAAGAGATGGCTGACCTGGTACAATACTGCGAGGGCGCCAATTTGGACCTGATCATCAGCACTGATTCAAATGCTCACCACCCACTCTGGGGGAGCGACACATCGAACACCAGAGGAGAGGTACTGTCCACTTACCTATTCTCTACTAACCTTATTATTATAAACCGAGGCTCAGAACCCACCTGGGTAACTGCCCGAGGACAAACAATTATTGACCTTACACTAGCCACAGATGGCGCGACAAAACTCATCTCAAACTGGTACGTATGTGATGAGCCGTCCTGCTCCGATCACAGAAGAATTCGTTATACGATAACAGCCAACACAAAAAAACCCACGCCAAAACGAAACCCGCGCCGTACCAACGTACCGAGGTACAAACGCCTTTTAGCTACCTTGCTGGACAAACACCTCCACCACCACACCACCACATTAACAGATCCAACACAGATAGAATACATAGTAACAAAACTCTCACAATACATCACTGAAGCATACCATGTCTGTTGTACACCAAGAGCCCCACATCCCAAGGGTAAGGGGAACCAGTGGTGGAACGCTAATCTTGGTAAACTTAGAGACATGTTACGCAAACAATTCAACAGAGCCAAAAACTCAAGGCTACCCGAAGACTGGGATCTATACAAAGAAACCCAATACACTTTTAAAAAACAGGTCAGAATTGCCAGAAGATTAGCCTGGCGTAAATTCTGCGAATCCATAGAATCAAACAGTGAAGCTGCACGAGTGAGGAAAATCCTATCAACCGATCAGGATCGTACCCTCGGGGCGCTAAAAAACCAGACAACACATTTACCTTAGCGGATTATGAAACCAGCAAGATCCTACTAGAAACACACTTCCCGGACTGTAACCTCCTCGAGGACAGGACGTGGGAAAATGAACCAAGATGGGCTCCAACTGACCAAGACTGGTCTAGAGCCCACAACATAGTAACAGAAGACCGAGTAAAATGGGCGATCAAGTCTTTCCAGCCATACAAGTCTGCAGGCCTAGACGGCATCCTTCCAGCCCTACTACAATGGGGTGGGGACTCCGTGACGCCATGGCTGGAGAAAGTCTATCGAGCCTGCATAGCACACAGATATATCCCACTGGCATGGCGTGAAGTGAAAGTCATTTTTATACCCAAGCCCGGGTAAACTGACTATACACAACCCAAAGCCTACAGACCCATAAGTCTAACATCCTTTCTACTGAAAACCCTCGAGAGACTCTGTGACAGACACATCAGAGACGGGCCTCTCTGCAGGAAACCATTACACAAACAACAACATGCATATTCCACAGGAAAATCAACAGAATCCGCGCTGCATAGCGTGGTTTCCAAGATCGAGTGTGCGATAGACCACAAATGCTCCTCACTGGCTGTCCTCATTGACATTGAGGGCGCCTTCGATAAAACCATGTTCCACAGCATCAGCACAGCCCTCGAAAGACACGGCGTTGACTCAACGCTGGGGGGCTGGATCACAAACATGCTCAAACAGAGAGCTGTACAAGTTACAGTAAATGACACAACGAGAGCTGTCGTGGCGAAGGGCTGCCCTCAGGGAGGCGTCCTCTCGCCGCTACTGTGGAATCTCGTTGTGAACAGCCTCATAAAACAACTGAATGACAGAGGTTACTTTACCGTGGGATATGCTGATGACATAACCATCATAATTAACGGCACCCACGAAGGCACATTATGTAACCTTATGCGCCAAGCCTTGAAAATAGTAGAGGATTGGTGCAAAGAATATCAACTAACAGTGAATCCAACCAAAACCGAACTTGTCCTCTTCACCAGAAAGAGGAAGTTAGCGGGACTACAACCACCACAATTCTTTGGAACCACTCTAAGCCTAGCTTCTGAGGCCAAGTACTTGGGCATCTACTTGGACAAGCAGCTGAACTGGGCAAAGCACACTGAATACATCACCACGAAGGCCAGTATATCCTTATGGCAATGCAAGAGACTACTCGGCAGGAACTGGGGCATTAGTCCTAGGATCACCCACTGGCTTTACACCACAGTCATCCGACCAATTATAACATACGGCTCCCTAGTCTGGTGGCCCAGAACGGACTATAGCACAGCCCAAAAAACACTAGAAAAACTGCAGCGGTTCGCTTGCGTAGCGATCACAAGCTGTATGAAAACCGCACCCACCGCCGCTCTACAAGCAATGCTGGGACTGCCACCGCTACATCTTATCGTACGGGAGGAAGCAGCATTAGCCGCTCTCAGACTCAGCATAGCCGGCACCCTGGGAAGTGACTCCAGAATAAAACACATTCGTATAAAAGACGAAGCAATCGAAAGGCAACCCATGATAGCAGCACCCACCGACAGAACCAAAAAGACGTACAACTTCCAGACACACTACAATATACAGCTTGAGGAAGAATCACGTGACTACTCAGGCCCGAAAGAGATGAGAATTTACACTGATGGTTCGAAAACTGCCTCCGGCACCGGAGCCGGAGTCTTCTCGAACGATCTCAACATAAAAATATCAAAAACGCTAGGGGCACTCAACACGGTCTATCAGGCGGAATGTGTAGGCATCATCCAAGTGGCATATGCCATAGAAGCCAGGAAAGTCACGGACACCCATATCCGTATACTCTCCGACAGCGCATCCGTCCTTCAATCCCTGAACAAGAACCATATTACCTCAAAACTTATACTAGAATGCCATAATGCACTGGAACGTGTATCGGTATTAAACCGCAACACAGTAACACTGCAATGGATAAAAGGACACAGTGGATCACTAGGAAATGATGCAGCCGACGAACTGGCCAGGAGGGGATCTGGCACGGTGACCTATGGCCCTGAACCTATAGTACCCGTCCCCTTCAAGCAACTACGCAGGTGGCTCCAGGAGTTTACTCACACACAGGCACAGAGCTGGTGGACTTCAACCCCAGGCTGCAGGCAATCCAAGGAGGCCATGCCACTCATGGATAGCAAACTGACAAGGCGCCTGCTGCGCCTGGACAGGAGCAGCCTGCGAATGGTGACCGGAACGATAACCGGACACTGCTCACTAAACAAACACTTCCACACGATAGGCATAACGGACAGCCCTCTGTGCAGAGCATGTATGGAGGCCGAAGAGACGGTCGCACACGTGCTCCTGGAATGCACAGGGGTCACCCAAATACGAGAAGCAACCCTTGGCGCACCGAAATCACTCGCAAATGTTCTGAGCGGACTGAGAGCCCTGATCTGCTTCTAGAAGGAGGTGGGCTGGCTGGAATGATGGCCGCCATGGCCCACGTACAATGGTCCACTTAAAGGACTAAGTGCGGAAACCACATCTCCTAACATAGAACCCCTAGCCCCTTTAAACAGCTTTATTCCATAGTAGGGAGCTCTGTTATGGAAACAAATGTCGTTCCGTTAGCTTATTGCCTACTGCCCAATAAAGAAAAAGTAACCTACGTTATTCTGTTTAGATTTTTAAAACAGTCGTCAATTTCAAACCTGAAAAAATACACGTGGATTTTGAGCTGGGTGCAATTCAGGCAGTCAAAGTAAATTTTCCCGGACCGAAAATCGTAGGCGGTTTTTTCCATTACAAGCAATGCTTGTTGCGTACAGCTAAAGAGTTAGGAATCACGAATACTATTGAGGACCGCCGACATGTCAGAATGTGTGCAGCTTTGACATTTCTGCCAACTATGTATATCGCAGAAGGGTGGCTGACGATTCTCGAAAAATTTGCAATGATTTCTAGTTACAATTTAATTCATACGTCTCAAATGTTTGGATGGGTACCTACATCGAATGTCTCTAATTCATGCACTGTATAAACAATTTCTGGCTAAGTGTTCCGATTTTCGGTCACAATGGTGCGTGTTTTCCGAGAGACACCGTACCAATAACACGGTAGAGAGTTGGAACTCAAAAAGTAATAAAGAAATGAATAAAAAATGACCAATTTCTCTCTTGAGATTGCTTAATGCTTTAGTTAAGTTAGAGCATGAATATGAACTGTCGGGAGAATCAAATATGGAAAGACGGCCAGAGTTTATCAACGATGATGATTTCATTATTCAAACAGAGCTGTTGCATGGCGAGATTTGCGTCGTTTTTTTTTTAGAAAAACTTAGTTAAGTACTTACCTAAGTAAACTAAATAAAAGCGTTGTTATATATTTGAGCGAGATTGTACTTTATTGTTTATGTCAAGCCTAATAATATACCTGTAGGGTGTTTACTCAAATAATATGACCACCGATTCAAATGATTCTTATTGGTCATATCATATCAATATAACATGCTAGTTTGACCACAATAAACACCGAATACAGTTCTGTCTTCCAAATGAAGTAGGTAATAACGACACAGACAGCGCGCGTCATTACCAAGACAAGACAACAAAAACAATTTTGCGATATATTTATTTATTATTAACAAATTATAAAGACGGCGCCATTACCAAGACAAGACAAACAATTTTGCGACAAAATAATTTATTACTAGCGACCCGCCCCGGCTTCGCACGTGTACGTTTTATAGCTTAAAACCTTCCTCTTGAATCACTCTATCTATTAAAAAAACCGCATCAAAGTCCATTGCGTAGTTTTAAAGATCTAAGTATACATAGGGACAGACAGCGGGAAGCGACTTTGTTTCATACTATGTAGTGATTAACAAATAACATAAAGAAGACGACCAAGACAAGACAACACAAACAATTTTGCGACACATTCATGTATTACTAGAGGAGGCTTCGCCCGCGTGGATGTCGTTTATCGCGTATTCCGTATTTTTCGGGATAAAAGTAGCCTATGTCCTTCAGGATCCAGACTATCTCAGTACCAAGTTTCATTAAAATTGGTTCAACGGTTTAGGCGTGAAAGCGTACTAGACAGACAGAGCTACTTTCGCATTTAAAATATAAGTAAGGATTAACAAATAATATAAAGACGGTGCGCGCCATTACAAAGACAAGAGAAGACAACACAAACAATTTTGCAACACATTTATGTATTTAACAAATAATATAATGATAGATATTGTATGTATTATAAGATTTTATATTTTCAAGACACATTTTTTCCATGATTTGGAGCGATCTACTACTATTTGCTGAAATTGACTCAAATCATTAAGAGTAAGCCATACTATAAAATTTAAAACACATGACATCAGAACGAGACAATAACAAATTTTACAGTGTTGTAGTTTGAGGATAACGGCGAAATGAAGGTGTACTATACACTTCTGCCAATCCTTCGGGGGATACAGGCTTGATGTTATGTAGTTTGAACTCTTATAATGAGTATACAAACAAGTGGAACCTATAGTCAATTGCTCGAGTTTTATTCTTCTCTTATTGACTTATCAATCATTTGTTTGTCATGTTAAAGAAGAAATTCAATATTATAAATTCGTTTTTTTTTCATAACTACAATAACCAATGGAAGACTTTCGGACCACCTAACGAACCCGTCAACAAGACACCGAGACAAATTTTCAAGGGATTCCAGATTGTGAGAAGTTCGGACTCGAGGTTGATGTGTTTCCAGCCCGAGATGTTCCTTCCCAACCTAATTGTAGATGATAACACTAGCAGCTATGTACCTGTTGTAGTGCACCTGTACAAACACAGACTACATTACAACATGGGTGTGAGGTTTTCTTTCTGCAAGAGTGCCGCATAAGAACACACTTCTTCACACCATCCGGGCGATCAAGCACCTGCCGGGTGAGACAAACAGTTCCCTGAGTGAGGCCCAGCAGGAGCCGATCAGCGTCCGGATGACGGCTTTGGTGGCGCCCTCAGCAGAGTTAATAGCCCATTGTTTAAAATATAATCAGAGCAAGCCAAATACATTTCAATCATAGGACTTCCTTCAAATATTCTGGCTGTTTTTATAAAGTGCCTGTCTCTTCTGCATCTTTGCCTATTAACTTTTTCTGTGCATCTTCTTAATGCGACCTTAGTTAGATATCTCCAGAATAATGTTGGTTGCCAGCTGCCCATAGTACCTGAAAAAATAAAAGGCAAGAATAAATTAATGTGCTCAATATATACAAGGTTGTCGGAAAGGGGGTACTAATCCGAAGCCCACTTATAGCATCGCTGATGACTGTTTGAAAGCAAGTGTTAAAATTTCAAGATTCGATATTTTCTTTTTCGAAATAAAATGATTTTTATTTTAGTTTTTTTCAAAAATTCTTCATCCCTGCTTTAGTTACAAATTCAGAAAATGGTGCTTCTAATTCATGACCCCAAATATGACCTAAAATGTAAACACAGCTGATCATAACTGGGGATAGATAGGTTTTAGTTTTTTTTTGAGATTTTTGAACAACTGTTTCTCTTAAACTATTGACTTTTGGGAAAAGTTGTAGAACAAAAGTTACTCATTATTATGTGTACTTTAACACCCTTTCGGATTAGTACCCCCTTTCTGACTAACCTTGTATATAATGCAGTCATCGGTGTGGCTCAAGTGTGGGTTTAAACTGTGCACATCGAACTACACCCTTTATTGAATAATGGTTTGTCTAATGGTTGGGTGTGTAATGCATCAAACAATTTCGTTCATTGTTAACAACACCACCAAATGATACGCCCAGGGGTGTGGTTGCCAAAAAGGATTTGTTAATGACACCACTAATGAATAGTGTTGTCTTCAGGGCAGCAACTTGCATATTATATTATTACCAATTGTGGCATCCCAACATTACAGTGGTGTCATTAACAATCCTTTTTGGCAACCACACCCCTGGGAGTATCGTTTGGTGGTGTTATTAACAATGAACAAACAATTTATGATTGTGAAATAGCCAGCACTTGAATGCTGGAATGGATTGAACATGACAAATATGTCCTGTAATAATACCCATATATCGTCTCGTTGCGACTTTAAGACCTCTTGTGTCACTTTTGGCAAAATCACTTTTTAAATTATTTTACTATGACATTACTTTTCATTTCAACCAACAATAGCAAAGTAAAAAGCAGGAAATCATGTGGCTGATACCTTTATTTTTTGGTTTCATTATATGTTTTTCAGTAGACAGTTTTTATTGATTTTCTCAGTGATTTTAACGTGTGACGATATATAAAATTAAGTCATACTTAATTAATTTCTACATCCAAATTTTATTTATATTTAATTACAATTTTTAAGTCATATGCAGCATAACATAAGCAAATGTATTTATTCTATTTTGTATTCATTAAGTTAAATAACATTATTCTTTAAAAAAAACTTCAGGTTCTTTTTAAACTGACATCAGGTGATTACAAGATTGATTTATTGCTCCTACAAAATTTGCCAACCATGCCCGTTATTCTAAATTTAAATGTTTATTTAGCAAAGGCACAAAGCATTCCAGATTTTCTAAAACTAGATAAAATGTATGCTTGGGCTACACGTAGGGTACACCATTTAGAAATTTGAAAAGTCCTGACAAAAAGCCTGACATTTCAATAAAAGTCCGGACATTTTAGTCACAAAATGCAAACATACGAGATTTATTGTTTGATCTTGTTCAGTTGATTGTTACAGATTTATATTTTGTTTTTAGATGAATGAGAAGTTAATAAAGATTAAAAAGTTAAGTATTTGATATTACTTATGTAAGTTTCATTACTGGTATTCCATCTAAGCCAAGAAATCTGGAAAAATTTAAGAGCCCGACAAAGTCTAGAAGTCCGGACATGTCCGGACAAATACGGACCTGTAAGTACCTATGGATAAAGGTGGATACCCTGAGTATGATGTGAAATATGTGAATTCACTTCTTTAAATAGGTAGCGACTGGGTGGAGGAATAAAAAGGGCCATTCAACATACCTGCAGCATTTTCGTACTCTTTAAAACAACTAAGCGCAAATAAAACTAGAACCGTAAGAAGACCTTACAGTAGAGTAATCCTTGATGAAAATCGATACTCACAAAATTATGAAGATTTGTTTTATTCTTTCGGGGAAATATTTCCCGCCTCCGCGTAGAGCGTTGTTGTAATGGCTATGGATTTTTAAAACAAAAACATTGGACTCAAACAAAAGACAAAAAGAAAAGACTTTGTTTCACTGACCTCTATAATTACCACTGGATTGGCGGCTGCACGGGGGCTTCACTGCGAAGAAAAATTTTCGACCGTCGTCTCTATCTATGGCTCTTTATTAGACTCTGACAACTACCTCATCCCCTCTGACTCATACTTCGCCCCTTTGACGCCTTCTGACGCCATCTTGATGCTATGACGTCACTTTTAAGTTTTATCTCTATTCTATGAAGTCTATGGACTGATCTGTCAAACTAACAAAATAATAAATAACGTTTTAGATATTGTTTTCACGTTAAGAAGATTAAAATGACACATGTCAATAGGAGTTGCTAGACATGTGACTGTAGTCGATTCAACTATCGATAAAATTTGTAAAATTTCAGCGAGAATTTGACAAATTATTGTAATGTGATTTTATGTACATTTCAAATACTTGTGATTTAAGTAATTAGGATTAAGTCAATTAGCATGCATATCTTCAACAATAGACGATTACGTGCTGATGTGATAATGAATCCAGCAGGTATGGGATGAGTGAACATAAATGTTTATTTATCACCAATAGCCCAGTAGCCGGGTCGCGAAAAAGAGGTTTATCTTGCGAAAGGTTCGTCGGTCCTGAATTTTGGATGTGTTATGTTAGGTGTTTTTTTATGAAAAGCCCACAAACAGACACACAGACAGAGAGAGAAATAGACAGCCAAACAGAAAGACAGACATGGGCTTCAAACCTATAAAATACCTCTGATTTTGAGTCTGGAATGAAAAATAAGAATTTAATTTTCTACAAAATTGATGTGAATAATTTTTGGCATAAAACCCATATGGAGTTATTTAATAAAAACTCATTGTTCTTTAACCCAAGATGGCAGAGCGCGCCGAGGTCACTCAAGGTACAAAATTTGTAATTTTTATAAGAACACATATCCGTATCACGTATCCAAAATTTAGGACTGACCGACTTTTTGCAAGGCAACTGGGCTATAATGAGCCTTATTTTAATTATTCAATCAACTGAGCCTATCGTCTATAATTATTACGACAGTCAAAATATTCATTCTGTTAATATAAATTTATCGAAATTATTTTATCGATACGCACGTCTCTGGCAACTGGTACCATCTGACGCAAGTTTGAAAACTCGTCGGGGTTTTTTCAAAGTCATTTATGTAATATATAATTGTGGCGTTAAACACATATAACTATATTGTTTCTATGTTTCTGATTTTAAAACAACCTTTTGGGTAAGGCTTTATTAATATTTTAAATTGATTTAATACTTTTTGAATTAAATTGTCATACACAAGCGCCATTACAATTTATTTTCATGTCATGAACTGACATCTGCCAAATTAATCAACTTACCGTGAAAGCAATATAATTACGTATTTAGCGTATCTTCTAAATATTCTTACTGTAATATACCTTGAAAAGCCGCAATTACGTGCAATAAGTGCTGTGGGTTGTCAAAGAAGTGCAAAGGCCGTCATGTTTTTTCAAATAACAAACACGACTCCTACAGTTACAAGTGCATCAAGTTGGAACATTCACAGGGCTTGACTTTCCAACAACTGCAACAACTTAATTTTCAATGCAGTCCTGCATCAAGAGTTTCCAATGCCGGAAGGACTACCAATAGCTCGGTGATCAAGGCTCGGTCTTTCAATCATCAATGAAAAGTCTGCTGGAGGACGAAGGAGTGACCAAACTGGTGCTAGTGAAATAATTGGTGGTGAGTGCTACCTACTAATGTGTAAGAATGAATAATAAACAACAACCAATCATTATTTGTATTTTTACAATTAAACTTATATTTAAATAAAGTTCAAGATGCAATTATGTGTGAATAACAAACATGTGCAGGAACATAATTATCCAAAATACTGTACATAGTGGAACAAACATTATTAACTAATCATTTTTCCTCTTCCAGATGATGTCATTGTGATGAATGGTGATTCATTAAATATAATCTACGCCCCACCTTACCAGATAAAAGGAATTTGAAATAATTTCCTCACAAAGAATGTAAAACATAATAATCACCAAATGGAGTAACATAGTGGATGTATATGTATACAAAGGACTGCAGTCACAATAATGTGAGATTGCTTTATAAATTAAATGATCAACACTTGGTTCCTGAAAAAATGAAATAGATGAAGGTATGTATGTATTTAATTACTGCAGACTAAAACCTCAAGTCACGAGAACCAATAGTTTTAGTCAGTTGCAATGTCATGGTCTCCAATGATATTATTATAAAACTTTCAACATTCAATGCTTAACAGCATTACTTTTCATGGCAAGTTCATGTAAATATTTGCATTATGTGTCCAATAGCAATACAAACAAATCATCAAACAACCATGACATGTATGTATTTTTTTTAACTGGTATCTACACTTCTTTCCACTCGTCTATCTTTAAAGGTATTAATAATTTAATAACGTTGATTTACATTGTTTTAGGTAAAGAACTGCATTGGAGAGTAAAACAGTACCAGCCACTTTATCCTACACGGCTTGGTTTAGTAAGTTGTAAAATTAAAAAATAAATATATTTTACAGTAACAAAATGCATTATCTTTTCTTTGTTTATTATAATATTCCTCTTCCTGAAATACAACAAGAACTAGTAAATCAATAAGGAGCTACGTACAGCAAAAATATAGAGCTCAAAAGACCAGTATTCGAATCTACACGAATATTAGCTTAAAAGACTTGTGTTCATGTTAGTTTATCGAAAACTGATACGCCCACAATTAAAAAGTAAAAAATTTGCGAGCCTAGGAATGAGGTCCACAGATAAGCAAAATGTCCATTTTTTTGTTAGGGAGTGCGCCGTCTGATTGTATCCCTATCTAGTCTGTGGGCGGCTGTCAAAGTGCTTTTGTGCCCGTTTGATAATCGCCATTTTGGCGCTGTTAGACGTAGCGAGTGTCTGTGGTACTAAAACTAGTGATGTCGACATCAGCGAACAAATATCGATACAAAAAAAAACTCTTGATAATAAGTGTTTACAGTAAATAAACGTAGTATCATAATTACTTACTAAATAATATTAAGGTGGGAGCGTACTGAAGTATCGATTGTGCCTAAGAAAAAGGAATAATGATTGAATTACCTTCGTTTTTATTAAGATTCTCATACATTAAAATAATGTGCATTTTGTAGAAAAAATACTATTACCTATTATTGAGCCAGACTGAACTAAATACATTATTATTTAAAACCTCTGAAAATTTTACCGATATATCGATATTTTTTCCTCGGGATATCGAAGTCGATATTGATATTTTAATAAATATCGATACATCGATATATCGATATTTTTTTTCACTTCCGACATCCCTACAATATACGTCAAAATTAGTTCTGTGGGCACACGCTAGCCCGCTATTGGCGCTTCAAATTGGCACAAAAAAATAGCTGTCAAACTTACGGAACAGCCAGTCCAGTGGTAATTTTATAGGTCAGTGCTTTGTTTCAGTGATGTGCCAAGTAGGTAGTACGTAGGTAGGGATGAAACGATACGAGTAAATACAAATACTTACTCGATACTTTTCATTCGATACCAAGTACTTTTGGTATCGATACTTTGGAACCGAGTTCCAAGTAGGTATCGGTCAAAAGTACTCGTATCGGTACTCAGTAGCGATACGAGTACTTTTGTCCTGATTATTCGTCTAGTCGGTAGAATATTTATATTTTATTACTTAGGTACTTGTGACAGATTGTTTTTCAAAGCTGGCGCAACAGTCATTGCATAAAAGAATTGTTTAATAGGCTGGGGATATTGCTGGGGAGTTTGTTGCGCCGTTTCTTCTTCACAACATAAACACTAGGAAGCGGTGAAGGGAGGGCTTTTTGGGGGATGTCTATATTGTAAAACCGACGTTCAAAAAGAACTAAGTAATTCTAGTCTATTTTGAATAAATGAGTTTTGAGTTGAGTTGAGGCAAACATCTTGAAAAAATATTATTTTTGGGGAGCACATTAAAACCGACTTTATTTCTGAGTCTTTTTTGTTTTATCAATTAACATAATATCAGTGTACTTACTGCTGTTTTTATTTGTCTTTAATTCTACGAATAAATTGACCGATACTCATTCGATACCGAGTAGGTATCGATACTTTACGACCGATACGGTATCGAGTAAAAGTATCGATACCTCAGTGGTATCGTTGCATCCCTATACGTAGGTATACTCGAAAAGTTACATGAGTACATTGTTTGCACCTTCTAAGTTCTCGATTTAAAGTATTCGGATGCACAAAACTTGAATAAAGATTTCGAGTATTACCTATTCGCATACTAAATGTAGTACTAAAATTGCGACTTTAGATCATTATTTATGAAGCCAATTTTGTAATGCAGTTAAGATATCAGCCTATCAACAAAATAATAATATGTACATATAAACTTATTATAAACTTGAATTTGGCGGGCTAACTGACGTTCTCACCATACGGTAAGAACGTCAGTTAGCCCGCCAAATTCAAGCTTTAGTACTTTTCGCAAATAAAGGTCTTTTTATGGCGTAAAAAGTAATAAAATTTGAATTTGGCGAACCGACTGACGTCTTCACTTTATCTCATTTCAACAACAGTCGATTCTGAATAAAAGGATTAAATATTTTTAAAGGAAGATATTGAAGGGTTTTTTTACAAAAATCGCACAACTTTTGTTCGTAAAATTTTTCAAGACAAAAAACTTCATGGCATTGTCAATGATAAAAATAAAAAAATTGAATTTAATTTATGATGTTAATGTTGTATGAGTCATCAATTAAGTTATGTATTATTTTAATCTTAAATCCTTCACATTACTGCAAACTATTTATAAGAATATATTAGGATGAAAATGCGAGTTATGCTGTTTTTGTAAAAAAACCCTTCTATTCAAATCAAAAGTTTTTATTTGACATAAACCATTACAGGCGCTTATGAAAAATTGAATTTAGATGCACGGTTCCAATAAGTCGTTTCCTATGGAGAAGACCCGACAAGAAACTCCATGGTTACTCTTTTAAAATCAGTATCTTTAATAATTTCAGCAAATACATTACTATGATTTAGACTAGATATGAGAGAACAATGTAGTCTTGAGCACAGACCAGTAAGTAAGCAATGAAGTACTAAGTCTTGAGTACGAGAATTAACAACAACAAATAAAGCACTATTTGAATAATAGCAATTCACAAATTAAAGTGGCATGCATCAAACAAGTCTACGAAGTTCTCACATTTACAAAACGTTAAAAGGAATCTAAATTATACAAATGAATGGGGAGACACAGACAAAACGAAAGTAGATGGCAAAATAAGTTAATTAAGTTGTCACGAGCAATAATGTCAAACAAACTTTAACCAATGAAATTGTTTTGGTACCAGCGATGGATGCGCCATTAGTTCCCCAGTGTGCTACCCCATTGCCATTTAATTGTCTTCAAAAGTTTGGTGAAAAATTATTCTAAAATAAGATAAACATATCTTGAGAATAACGATCGCATTGCAAGTATAATAAAAAATAATGATGATTGAGGATAGCTAATAGACATACACATACGTCGTTAATGAGGAACCATATTACCATACATGTTACCATATTATAGAGGTATTTATTATCAAAGTAACATAACTTTTCTCTGTAAAAATTATTACGATTACACAGAATTAGTTTAAGATTTATTAAATACTAGCTTTCGCCCGCAGCTTCGCTTCCGTGAAATGTTGAACCCGTTAAGTGACGATTTGCCATACAAACTTTCATCCCCTATTTATTTCCCTTAGGGGTTGAATTTCGAAAAATCCCTTCTTAGTGGATGCCTACGTTACAAAAGGAACCTACTGTCAAAATTTCAACTTTCCCTTAACTTAACCCCAGCGGTTTAGGCTGCGCGTTGATAGATCAGTCAGTCAGTCAGTCAGCTTCTCCTTTTATATTTATAGATTTTAAATGTTAATGTTTTTATCTTGATACTGACTGATTGATAAAATAGGTACTCATTATTTTATGTTTGCTTGTGTTTTTGAAAGTGTTTAGGGTACTTGAATCCACTGAAGTACTCAAATACCAGAATTTGAGTCAGATTCTCTTTTAATAACGAATATTAATGTATTGGAATACCAATAATGAACAACTCGGTACATCACTACTGGTACACTTAGTCATGCCCGAGGCATAGACAAAATATTGGATTACCAGAAATAAAACAGAAAAAAAATATTCTAGAATATCTCAATACGAATTTTGAATAAATTATGGAATATGATCTACGCCTTTTACGGTAACTGAATATTTACTAATACTGAAAACATTATAATAATGTAAAATAACGCAAACCATGGCAATGCGGTTTTTGAACGAAGTGTTCTAATCTAACAATGTTTTTTTTTTTTTTTTTTAAACGCCCAAAGGGCAGGTTCTAGTCTTTCGACCATACCAGACCATACCGCCTCGTCTTCCGTGTAGAATTTCTTACGTAGTAAGTTTAAAATTAATGTCTTTCGTATATATACTTATTATGTATCTCTCTCAGTTCACGGCTCATCTGCCATGCGGAAGACGTCCGGTCCTTTGGAAGGCATACACGGGGACACAGGTCCAACGCGCAGAGGCCCCTTTGAGAACTTTAATCTAAAATGGGGTGGGGCATCAACCGGGGACTATCCACAGCTGCACTATTGGAGTACAGTCATGGACCATCCCAGGTGGGTGCAAAACTATTGTGAAATATGGTAAAAATAAAACTGGTCTATGGGATGGGGTGTTGAATGGACTATTTAACTTCTATTGCCGGATGAAAACGGCGTCTGCCTTTCAAGCTTTATTATTATATTATTATATTATTATTTATTATATTATTAATTTTATATATTAAGTCTTTCGTAGTTTATCCATTTTAAAATTTGGTCATTTTATTTTTGTATTTACGTCAAATCCAGATTAAATAAAATAAACGTTGTCATGTCAAGCTCTATTGAAACATTGACATTTAACATGTCTGTCTTCATCATGCTTATTTTATTTTTTCCATTTCCTTTATTTTAGTGCTATCTCCTCATGTACCTAGTTATTTATGTAATTTACATTTTTTATATGAATTATACCTAAGTGTTACTATTAAAACAAATAATTTATCTTTATACACGAAAACCCAATAAGTAACTAAATATCATTTACAGTCTCTATTATTAATTTGTACAAGTATAAATACGCTGAGACATTCTTAAGTAGCTCCTGAATGCATTGCGGGACCTCGTCAGGCTTATTATAAATTTTAAGCAGCTCATCCGACAACACAAGGCGCTGAATGTTGAAAGACGAACACTCGAAGAAGATATGATGTAGTGACTGAACTTTTTGTGATTGACAATACTCACAGTTGGGAGAATTGACCATTCTAAGGCGATGAAGATGATAGTTTAAACGACAATGACCAAAACGCATACAACTGATAATTGAATAAAATTTTCTATTTATGAATTTGTTACTCTTGCAGAACCAAGGTATGGAGTTTATTTGAACATCTAAGTTAGCAAACCAAGTACCTTTATTTTCAACCTGAGTGCACTGGTATGAATGTCTTCCCCACTCTTGACACATGCGCTGTCTTAAAAGACTAACTGCATCTGTAGATGGTATGGAAACATCCATATCAGGGGTCAGAATTGGGAATTAATTCTTCTAAATCAACAATTTTTTTGGCCAAATAGTCTGCCTTTTCATTCCCTACAACACCGATGTGTGAAGGAACCCACACAAAACTAACTGCAATATTTGATTGATATAATTCCACCCATAACTGTTTTATTAAATAAATTATGTAATTAGTGTTAGCATTTAATTTGTTGTTTGCCAAGTTTTCCAGAACACTCATGCTATCACTTACTACAATCCATTTATTATGTCCTGAATTACGATTTTCAATATCGCACCTCCGATAAAATAGGGTTACAACTCGAAAATCCTGGATTTTCAGAAAAGCGAAAATAAACTCACGGATTTAATAATCAGTTTTTATTCTTGTGGTATAATTATTATGTGACACAAGTTATATATACTTGAAAAGCTTACAAAAAATACTTTTTAATGGCATAAGCTGTTTTTCAATTTTCCTGAAAAAAGGCCTGAAAATTCCCAATTGTAACAGTATTTTAGATAACTATTCGAGTTTCTACTAACAAAAATACAATATGACAGATGTAACAATTCTTATTATAATAAAAATCAGGCAGTTCTTTAAACTTTTTTTAACTTAATAAGCTTTCGTACTGCTGTAGACTTCGAAACAAAATTAACTTTAACAAAACCATTCAAAAATTCGAACCAACAAAAAAAAACAATTCTAATCATTACAATTTCAACGAATCATTTACAGTACAATTTTAGGTAGTCTTTAATTATGCTACGCGTAAATAATATTTGTTTTCCTTAATGAAATAATGTTTAAATACTACATAGGAACTATAATCATCACAATAAAAATCAAAATCACAGATGAAGTCTTAAGTTTCAGTCGTCTCATAATTAGGATGTACCTATTATAAAAAATACAAAGTAAAGTTCAATATTCAATTACATTTTGGTTGTATAAAAGCACATAGAACTGTGATATTTGATTACTATTAATCAAACTCATCAAATCAGCTTTCTTCCTCTCACTTATTGAGAGCTGTCTGATATAAGCAGGCTTTAAGTCCAGGCAGAACCTCAGGGTGTGTTCGCCAAATTTTAGGTTCCGAAAATCCTTCATCTTAATAAGAGTTCTTGTAACCCCATTATTACAAAAGATGGTCTAAGAAAAACCTAGGTTTTAAATTAGCTCCGTCTCTTTTTGTTACATGACGTAAGAAAGTGCTGGGTATATTTGAAATCTGGGTTTACCTTAGTTTTGGTTTAAACCATCTTTTGTAATAAGGGGGAAGGTGTTTCTTTCATGAATTTAACGATTCTGACGTCTTTCAATTTCATGTTACCCGTACCGAAGCGTAGTTCTGCATGTAAATTATAAACAATATATCACTTTATTATAGAAATATTGAACTAATTTAATTCAATCCTTTAACATTAAACTGTAATAATTCGACTTGTAACTTGTTCATTACACAAATTGATGTGAGCAACAAGATTTTACCTGTCTGAAACACTGTTATATTTTAATTTGTAACACTACTTGTATCAACAAACGTACGTCCACGTTTCATAAAACTAAATGTAACACTAATCGAGATCGTTCTGGAGCCAAAATGCTTTAGTCGTGTAGCGTTACAACTCCATCTAGCGGCCAGTTTTAGAGTTACAGATGTAACCATTTTGGAGAAGATAGTTCATAAAATTTTAAGTATTTCTGTATCATTAACTCAAAATTCGACTTTTTCGAGTTGTAACCCTATTTTATCGGAGGTGCGATATGTTTCAAAGCACTCAAAATAGCAACAGCTTCAGCTGTAAAAATACTTGAATTTTTGTCAATTTTTCGACCAATGCCTATACATATTTGAAGAGGGCTCATATATGGCAAAAGATGCAGCCCTATCATTCTTAGAACCATCTGTATAAACAAATTTATGATCCGACCACTCTGATAACATTGAATTTACTTCCTCTTTTGTTGACAAATCCTTTTTTTTTCTTTAAAATTATATTAATAGCTGGAAATTTACCAATAAAAGTTCCTTCATAGCAAGGTAAAATATGTTTGGATTGATAGATTTTTAATTTTTGAAAATTTACGAAATTTTGAAGACCTTGTAGCATAAAAATTGGTTTAGAAACTGAAGTAGTAATTGAATGTAACAAATTGACCAAAAGACTGTTACTAGATACACTATAAAGTTTTAGTATAAATCTTTCTTTTAAATAATTAAATCGAATGCTTAATGGTGGAACATTACAATCAATCTGCATTGCATTTATAGGAGTACTACTGAATGCCCCAGTTATTACACGCAAACATTTATTTTGGAGAACATCTAAACTATTTACAATTTTAACATCTGCAGCGAAGCAATAGAAACCATATTCAAAATGACTACGAACTAATGATTTGTACAACAGTAACAAAATTTTTGGGTCTGCACCCCAATATGAGCCAGACAAGGATTTCAGTATATTATAAGCTTTATTTGCTTTACTAATTATATGTTTTATGTAATTATTCCAGGTTAAATTATATGAAAAAAGAACCCCCAGAAATTTTACTTCGAGTGAAATGGGTAATGCACAATTATTATATTGCACATTGGGCATATTATGACACTGTTTACCAAATATAACAACTTTGGACTTGAACTGATTAACATTTAGATCCAGGTAAGAAAAATATTCATAAAGATTTACCAATGCACTATTGAGTATTTGGACTGTTTGTGATAAACTGTTCCCGGATGTATAAATAACCAAATCATCTGCAAACTGTAGATTTTTGACCTGAGACCCTAAAATAAGATTCAATCTACGTACATATAATATAAATATTAAAGGTGATAGTATACCGCCTTGACAAACTCCTTTTGACGAGAGTCTAGGACCATAGAGATGTCTATTAAATTTAGTAAATACTTCTCTACTGCTCAGAATTTTTTTAATCCAATTTATAATTTTTACAGGAATCCCTATTTGCGATAATTCGTGACAAAGAGTATCTATATTTACACTATTAAAAGCTCCTGCAACATCAAAGAAAACTCCAACCAAATTTTTTTTTGCCAATAAAGAGTTATGAATGTCAAGCTGTAATTGACAAACACTTTCCCTAGCAGACCGATTCCTACGAAAACCAAATTGATTAGAAGGTAAGATATTGTTATGTTCTACATAAAACTCTAAACGTTGCTTCAACAATTGTTCAAATAATTTTCCAACACAAGAAGTAAGTGCTATGGGACGATAAGAATCAGGACATAACTTAGGCTTATCTGGTTTTAAAATTGGTACAAGACAATCCACTTTCCAATCTTGAGGTATAATGTTATTTTCCCAAAGTAAATTAAGTATTTTGAGAAATTTTTCTAGACCTACAATACTCAGATTTTTAAATAAGATATATGGTATTCCATCAAGTCCATAAGCAGTATCTCTTCGAGTGGAGATGGCCGATATTAATTCATTAATTGTAAAAGGATTAAGCAGAAAACTATTTTTGGAATTAATACTATCAGTAAGAGTTTTTGAAGTATGTGACACAAAGTCTGGGGTGTATTTCTTTAAAAAATCCAAAACCCATGCGTCATTTTCATGATTATTAAAATTATGTCTTGTTGTATTTACGCATAAATTTCCATATAACAGATAATGGTGTGTTTCTATTAAAAGTTTCACAAAGAGAAAACCAACTTTTTTGTCTTTCCATTTTTAAAATTAGTTTTTTAACTGCCCGGAGCCTTTTAAATTGAAGATAGGTTTCTTCTGTTGGATTATCTTTAAAAGTGATATATGCTGTTTTGAAATTTAGTACAGCCTCTGTACACTTTTGATTCCACCAAGGAAGGGAAGGTCCTTTACTCTTATTTCTATGGCATGTGTGATTGGTGGTATTTGTGTTGACATAACAATTCAAATGATTGGAATTTATTTTGGAATTTGCAGCTGCTGTGCGCAAAATGGTACAAAATTGGAAATATGAATTGAGAAGACTTTTATTATCTATTTGAAAATCAACTAACAATTCTTCCACATGATTGCTATACATTTGCCAATCAACAAGTTTATAATTTGGGTAGATGGGCAAATGTTTAACATTCAAACAATTCCCATAAGAAACATTATTTTTGTTTCTGCTAACCATTACTTTTATGATTACAGGAATGTGATAACTACTACCGACAGGACTATCATGTACAGACCATTCGCAATGAAGTGCCAACGATGATGAAACCAAGGATAAATCCAGTGCATTCGGACGCCATGTTAGAGAACCAACAGTTGTTGCTTGACCATCATTAAGCAGAACCAAATTATTTTCGTCAATGACTTCTAAGACTTCTCTACCTCTTGGAGAGTCAGAAACACATCCCCAGGAGGTGTGATGGGCATTAAAGTCTCCAGCAAATATAAAAGGACCAGGAATAGACTTCACCAATGAATCAAAATCACCTTTATTAAAAGCGGGATTAGAGTTTAGAGGACTATAAAAACTGACTATACTTATTTCTTTATTATTAACTGAAATTTTTACACAAATGTTTTGTAAAGAATTATCAAAATAAGTGTTAATTTTAGTATATTATGTAATGCTTTCATGAATTATAATGGCAACTCCGTTGTGTTTGTTACCACAATCATTTCTTTCAATATTGTAATTTTTTATTCTAAAAGATTGATCAGGTCTGAACCATGTTTCAGAAATTATTGCTATATGTATATTTTGTGCATAGAGGAAATTAATAAATATATGTTTATTGCTATTAAGACTTTGTGCATTCCATTGAACTATATTTAAGTCTGACAGATCCATTAAGAGGATGAAGGAAATTTCTTACTTAGAGTTGTTTTTAAAACCTCTTTAATTGATGAGGAGTTGATAGGAACATCTTTATTGCTAACTATTTTTGTAATTGTTTCTACTAAAGTACTTATAAATGTATCGGATTTCATGAGATTATTAATTTGTACCTACATCTAATGTTCGAGCGGTTAAAGCTGGGAATGCGTTAACGTCCAAAAGATCAGAGTATGTGACACTTCGTGATTTAATTTTATTTTCTTCAACTTTTTGTTTTTTAATTGGGCAAGATGTGGAGATAGCTATATGATTACCTTTGCAGTTTGCGCATTTAGCATCCTTGGGGTCAACCTGACAATTCTTAAAATTATGGTTTAATGTACAAATTGAGCATACCTCAGTATTGCGACAGAATTTCGCAATATGTCCATAACGCAGACACTTAAGGCATTGCTTTACTGGTGGTATGTATTTACTCACTTCGTGACGCCATGAATCCAAGTAAATGTACTGAGGAAGAATAGTGGAGGCGAAGGTTACCGCGACAGCCTGTGTAGGGACGAAAGCTACGCCAGCATCACTTCTGTCCCTGCGCATGAAGCGCCTAACTTGTATTACATTTTTGGAACTACCGATCAATGAGAAAATTTCTTTATTGGACATTTCTGCGGGAACCGAAGTAAGGACTCCCGTTACTTCGGTATCTCCAGCCGGTATAGTTGCCTTAAGAGACAACTGCTCTAACAACTTTTTGTTTTGTAAAAACATATTAGCATTGTTTGGTAGGTCGAATGTTATGCCCACTTTATACTTATTAATGGTACGAAGATGCATGACGCCTGAAACACCATGCTCCCGTAAACCTTTTGATAGGGCCATAAGGTCTCTATCGCTAAATGTCACATTTTATATATGTTACGCGCTTGTGCTGCACTCAGGTGCAGACGTGTTTTGTGTTATTTTACCCAATTTTTGGAGTACTAAATTATTAATGTAAGCAATATTGACTCTGAAGTGTATTGACAATAATGAGTAACAAGTACTAAGGTGGAGTGAATTGAGTTAGTGAATTTTATTAGCGAGTGTGACATCGCGCGGCTCGCGTTCGCTGAGGTACGCTTTTCCTCACCTCGAGGAAAAGAGACGGGCTGTGAAAAAATAAATAATTCATCCTTGTCGCACCGCTGTGAGCCGCGGAGTGCGCGGCTGTTACTACAAGATTTTGAATTTTGTATTTTTGTTTATGAACCAAAATAAAGATGCCTAATAATTGCGGTGCTTGTGGTTCACTATTAAAAGATTTATTTATGGAATGTTCCAATGTAGAATGCAAGGGAAAATTTGACTTAGCATGTCTGGAAATAAAGAAAGAAGTGTTTAAGACATATACACAGGCTTATAAGAATAACTGAACGTGCCCGGAATGCATATGTTCAAAACCAAAAAGAGGGAATAGTGACATTCCGGTCATGAGTACATCTGACCTCAACATTAACACTGCTACACCAATTAGCAATGTAAATTTGCAGCGTGGGACTCGGGCTCCTTTTTCACCGATAATTAGAGATGCGGATTCTGTACTGCTAGAGGAATTGAGAGAATTTCGATCAGATATGGTAGCTCGCATGGACAGCCAAGCAAAGACTATAACGCTCTTATTGAACCAGTTTTCTCAAACAAAGACCGATATGAACAACGTAGTTAAAATGATGCGGGTACTCGAGGAAAAAGTAGAGGCTAAGATAAACCAGGAACGACCAACTCAAGATGTAATTAAGGAGTCATCCAACAATCATCCTTCTACTTTAGCAGAAATAGTTGGTCAAAAGAGCAGTTTTAATGTAGACGTACGTGTGCCAAAGAAAAAGACTTCTACCTGCTCCATAGCGCAAAATATAAACAATGGTGGGGCCACGAAGTCCGCGGCGATACCGGTAAAGACTACGTCTATTATTAACCCACTAGCTGCTAATGAACCAACGAATGCAGGGACAGAGGATAGTGAGTCGGGTCGGACAATTGTACAAAATAAAAAAAAATACCGGCAACCTAAACATGTGAGAGTAGGAACAAATACTGAGTTGAAGGCAATCCAAGCTACAGAACGGAAAAAGCACCTGCATGTCTGGCGGTTGCATCCAGAAACTACGCTGGAAGCCATAACCAGTCTCGTGAAAAACGTATGTGGCCCAAATGTTTCAATCAAAGTCGACAAAATCAAACACAAAACCGAGCGAGATTACTCGTCGTTTATTGTAGGAGTGCCTGAACAATGTTTTGAAAAATTAAACCAAGCAGAAATTTGGCCCATGAACGCGGAATTTAGTGAGTGGATTTGGTTTCGGAAGTCAACCAAAACAACACCAAAGGAATAACATTGAAATATTCTACCAAAACGTCAGAGGTCTGCGAACAAAGTTGGACGAATTCAGAAATAATATAAATTCATTAAATTCTGACTTATACGCAATCACGGAATCTGGTTGCAATGATTCCCTACCCAGCAAAACAGCCTCAGAACTCGCACTTTTTAAGAGTAGTAGGCTTAAAGCGCTCTTATATTTGTTTTAGAAATACCATCGATCCTATATTACTTTTAGACAAGCCGGTATGGCCTCAAGAGTGCTCAGTCTCATAACCAAGTCTCATATATGTATATAAGAGCATTTACTAAGACTAGTTGCACTTGAGAAAAACTTGCTCTTATATGGGTATTTTCTAAGCTCGTTTGATTTTTTATTAGACTTGCTAAATGCTATTGTAAGATGTCAGACTAATATCAGCATAGCATAAGAGTACCTACTGTGAGGAACCCTAATTTATTCCAATATGGAGTTATTTTTAGTATACCGAATGCTAATATTAGAGTAAACAATCTTACATTAGTTTAATAGTGCGCTTGTAAAATGCAGCTATACTAATGGCGACACTATCAATACAAATTAACAAATAAAATAATTAAACGAGAACAGGAAATACCTTATTTAACAGGCGCATGAATTTTGAAGCGTAAAACGAGGTCTATTTAACAGTAAATAATAAATTCCAATACGATTACTTACCGTATAACTACTTTTATAGGTACTAAAGTGCCGTACCACACAGTATAAACATTAACTTCACACAATATTAACTTTAATTTGTTTCATTTAATTTCAAGCCAACACTCACACAAACTTTTAAGTTGGATCTGACGAAAAATTCTCAAAATATTCTAACCTTAGACCAATATAAGCCTATGCAGGCTTATATGATACTTACGTAAAAGCAATATTAGCCTAAGTCGGCTTAAATTAACTTTGGCTAGATTTCAGTAAGTGCAAACAGCATTCAATTAGACTGATATTAGAACGATATTAAACTAAATAGGCTTAGAATGGTGCCCAAATCCGGGCTTATATCATTATATAGGAGTGATTTAAGAGCAACAAAACAGTAGTCTAGAGATTGTTTTAAGCCTAGTTTTTGCTGGTTGGGATCTATACAAGATCCGGAAATTATCCCGCCGGGATATCACATACTTCGCTGTGATCGAGCGGATGGTCGCAAACAGGGAGGCGCGTTTTTAGTGGCCACACACCGCTTCGAGCTGCGCCAAGTACATATCACAGACGTATCTATAGACAACTGCGTCTTTGAAATGGTTTGTGCGAAGGTACACCTAAATAACAGATTTTTGTTTTTGTGTTCAGTGATCTATATTCCGCCTGGTAGTTCAGAGAATGACTACATGATTTTATTTAGTATACTCAGATTATAAAACAGAAGGTTAGTATAATAGAAAAACTGTGCTCTAGATATAAGGAAATTGTTGTAATAGGTGATTTTAATTTACATTCGTGTCCTTTGAATGTAACTAATTATTATGAATGTTTCGTGTTATTTTGCGAATTCACTCAAAATAATAATGTACCCAATTGTTTAAATAGCCAGCTAGATTTGGTTTTAAGTTCAGGTTTTTATGGTGAGGTGTCGGTAGTAGCGGCGGACGAGCCACTCGTGCCGGTCGACGCGCATCACCCGCCGCTCGCGATCAGCGTGCCGTCCGCGAGCGCAGCTGTCCCCGCCGCCGCCGCCGTCCATGCGGCTTCCCCCGCGAGTTCGACCGGTTCAAGTGCACGTAATATTAAACCGCAGTGGAACTTTTACAAAGCGGATTATCAATTATTGTATTCAAAGATAGCTTCAATTGATTGGAGCGACTTGTATGAGATGAGCGATTTAGATGCAATTTTGGATTTATTTTACAGTATTCTTAATAACATTTTGGATGACTGTGTTCCAGTGAAGAAACCTAGTCCAAAGTCGCGGTATATTTATCCGGAATGGTATACGAGCAAAATAATAAAAGATTTAAGAACGAAAGCTAGACTTCACAAGACATTTAAAACTACAAAACTCAGTAGGGATTATGAAGAATATTCTAAATGCAGGGCACTTAGTAAAAAATCTATAGAAACTGTTCACAAACTGCATCAACATAAAATCCAGGGTCAGTTTGCTAAAGATCCTAAGTCATTCTGGCAGTACATACGTTCAAAGAAAAGTGCAGTAGGCAAGAAAACTATTGTAGTGGATGGTGAGCATTTATCGGATAATGAGTGTGCCAAACAGTTCGCAAAATTTTTCGAATCGGTTTACAGCGATCAGCCGCCGCGGTTAGACGCTCAAGCGGCGGCGGCGGCGGGAGCGGTGAGTGGTGCGCGGGTGCAACTTGACGCACTGAGTTTGGAGGACGTCAGAGGTGCACTCGGGCGCCTGAAACCGAAGCGTTCAGCGGGCCCGGACGGTATACCGGCATTTCTTTTTACAGATTGTGGTAGGTAGGGTGCTTGCGGAACCGCTACTTTATATTTTTAATATGTGTCTTCATTCCACAACGTTCCCCACTCAGTGGAAGATCACGCGGGTCATTCCTGTACCCAAAGGTAAGGCGGGCTCGGACATAACTGGTTATAGACCGGTGGCAATGCTGTCGACGCCGGCCAAGGTGTTCGAGTCTGCTATCCAGCGCTGCATGCTGGAGCAGGTGCGCGGACAACTGGCTGACGCGCAGCACGGCTTCCGGCCGGCGCGCAGCACTGCCACCAACCTGTTGAACTTTATGGCGCAGGTGGTGCCGGCAGTGGATGCTGGTGTGCAGGTTGATGCTGCTTATTTTGATTTTAAAAAAGCTTTCGACACCGTTGACAATGACATCTTACTAACGAAGCTCGCAGAAGTCGGCTGCACACCACATCTATTGCAATTCTTCGCCAGCTATTTGCAAGATAGACAGCAGTACGTAGACTATAATGGGTGTGAATCCGACCCATATTACACCTGGTCGGGTGTGAGCCAAGGCAGCAATTTGGGGCCCCTCGAATTCATCATAATGATAAACGATTTGCCGGAAGTCATCAAACATGGCTCTTGTTTATTGTTTGCGGATGACCTTAAGTTGCTGCTCGAGGTTAATAGTGAATACGATTGCGAACGATTGCAGGAGGATATAGATAGGGTAGTGGAATGGAGTCAGGACAACAGGCTTTTCTTCAACGTGTCGAAGTGCTCGGTGATGAGTTTTACGCGCGCGCGAGCCCCTCTAGTGCACGAGTACGTGGTGGACGCCGTGCCTATGCAACGAGTCTCTGAGGTACGGGATTTGGGGGTTGTTGTCACTCCTGAACTGTCGTTTCGCGATCATATTACGAGGATCTGTAAAAGGGCGTTTAGGAACTTAGGATTTGTTCTGAGACAGACAAGGCACTTCACTAACATCGCAACAGTCAGGGTCCTGTATGACGCACTTGTCAGGAGTCATCTGGCACATAGTGCTGTCATATGGGCTCCTCATGAGGCCAAGCACTCGTTAATGCTGGAGCGCGTACAGAACAAGTTCACGCGCCACTTGTATAAGAAATTATATGGGGTATACCCGTTTTACCCGTTGATGTACCCCACTCTGTTTGTGCTCGGTATGGTCGGGTACAACCAACTGAGGGTACGACGGGAATTCACGCTTGTCGCGTATCTGGTTAGGTTGCATCGCGGTATTGAGCATAACCCAGGAGTACTGCAGCGCCTGAGTGTATGTGTACCAGACCGCTATGTGTGGAGGCGGCGCCGCCCGCCGCTGCTGGCCGTGCCGGTTGCCAAGACTAACCTTCTCGCCAAAACACCATTGACCCGCGCAATTCGGGTTATTAACGATCTTCACATGAAGATCGACGTATTTACATGCCATTTGAGTGAACTCGCAAAAATACTATTGTTTATTTTATGTTATAGTGTAGATTAGAGTAGGCTATGTGTTGTTTTTTATTTCCTATAATTTAAATACTGTCTTTTTTATTTTAGGGAACTCAGTAAAGTAGTTATTATTTTTAGATATTATTTTAAATTGTTTAAGTGTATCATAGTTTTAATTACTAGGTGTTCGGTGTTTTCACCGAACACCTTAGTTTGCTATATCGGCGTGACGCGGGAACCTAATTTTATTACTTAGTATTTTATATTAAGTTCAGTGCACCTTTGTCTACCGCGTTAGCCGGGTGTATTCAATTAACAGTTTATTAGCCGCGTTAAGAACATTTATGTAACATCATCATTTCATATAACATTTAACATTAAGAACATTTTGAGTGTGAGACGATAATAATAAATAGTTAACAACATTAACATTCGTTTCTTCTCGATAACACCCGACACCTCGTTTCGTACCCCGACATATTTTGGTCCTTCGAGCCGGATCACGCGTCGCGTAATTTCGAAAATTCGGAATTTTGTTGTGCGAGGTCTGAACTATCGTAACAACAGTGTGTGTACGTCGTGAGGCAGTCGGAGTGAACATTGAAGCAGAACAGTGGAGTAGCAGCAAAGGCTGAGTACCAACAGCGGAGAATCCAAGTAATAAATTTCCTTATTTTTAGTCAGTAAGGACTTTCAACATCCTACTACAATCCTATAACAATGGCGGAATTCATTGAAACGCAATCAATCATCTATGATAGCATCATAAAACTTGGCATTAACTTGAAGAAGGATAGTGCGGATAGGAAAACAGTAGATTATTTTAAGAGGAAGCTTAATACTTTGGAGAATTATTGGAAGGATTACCAAATTAATCATGAGCGAATTGAGCAAGAGGTAAGTAAAACGGATCCTTATTTTACCGACCGAGAGTATGAGAAAACAAGTACGGTGTATGAGTCAACCAAGGCGTTGATCAACCAACAGTATCAGCTGCGGTTCATGAAGACAGGAAGCCTTTCAACAGGTGAGCAAACAACAGCTCGAGACAGATCACCATCGACATCGAGCATGCGGACAGAAGAGAAAACAGGTGAGGAGGCGGGACCAAGTTTCCCACGGCAATTGAGCGACCGAACTACTCCGAAATCAAACATGGAGCCAAACAGCAAGTTAGACGACTTATTGAAAAAGCAGTATGCGAATTTTAAAGCACTTGTGCGTACAACAGCAAACATAGATGTGGACTCTATCTCAGATAAGTGGGAATTTGAGGACGTGTTGAAGTCACTACAGGCCAGATGGTCAGCTATTGACAAGCTACACTGGGACATCGAGATCGAACTGGAGGGAGAAAACGAGCCATATAACACCATGTACGATAAGTATGAGAAAAAATTTAACAACCTAAAAAGGGCTATTAATACAAAAAATGTGGTCAGTTGCACACAGGGAAAAATCAACACCCCAACTAGAAATACCAAACTTCAACGGGCATTACAACCAATGGGTGTCCTTTAGAGACCTATTTATGGAAGTAATTCACAACAACCCCTCGTTGTCCAACTGCCAAAAGATGCAGTATTTAAAGGGTAAGGTTCGTGGAGAAGCTGAGAAACTCATACAACATCTATCGATAAGTACCGATAATTATTTAGTGTGCTGGAATATTCTCACTCATCGGTATGACAACAAAAAACTTATATTCTCGTCCCATATGAACATTTTGCTTGGCTTGCCGAACATACAACAGCAATCGTTACAACAGATTAAGCGATTGCATGACACCGCGATGGAATGCCTTAATGCCATCAAAAACTCAGGAGTCGACACCACATCGTGGGACCCTATGATCGTACACGTTCTAGGTCAAAAACTAGATATAGAAACGTACACTGATTATATCGAGTCCCTGAAGAATTCGAAAGAACTGCCGATTCTCGCAGAGTTTTTAGAATTTTTGGAAACAAAATTTACGTCCCTGGAAACAGTTCGCCGTAAAGATAGTGTGCCTTCGAAGACTTCTCATCAAAACAATTACCAAACATCTAACAATAAGAAAAATCATTATAACAATTCGAGCAATCAAGTCAAAAACAACCAAAGCAACGGAAATAGAGCAGTTGCGAAATCGATGCACGTTTCAAACATAAAATGTCCGCTTTGCAATAACCAACACGGTATTTATAATTGCAAAACATATTTAAAAATGAATGACGACCAAAGGTTAAAAACTGCAACCAAATTGAAACTTTGCACAAATTGTTTATTTAGCCATTTTGGAAATCAATGCACCTCCAACTTAACATGCCGAAAATGCCAAGATCAACATAACACCATTTTACATGACGCGTTTGCAAAATTAGCAAACGCATCAACACTGTCGTCAAGCAGCAACAACGTTGAGAAACAAAACGCAAAGTGCAATGAACCCGTGACGGGCACCGTCAATGCTTCTCAAAATGAAAAGGCAGAGATATTGCTAGCGACGGCTCTGGTGAAAGTCAAGGGTGTGGATGGAACTTACCAAACCATGCGCGCTTTGATTGACCAAGGGTCCCAGATATCCTTAATAACTGAGCGAGCAGCTCAGATGTTAGGTATCCAGAGACGACGGTGCAAAGGAGTCATCTTTGGAGTAGGGCAAAAGGAAAACAGTTGTAAAGGGAAGATAAACATACAGTGTGCTTCGACATACAACAATTTTGAATTCGAATCTGAGGTGCTCATCATGAACGAACTTATTAAAAGTCTACCGAACCAAACATTCCCTAAGCCAAATTGGACTTATATAAGAAACATTAATTTAGCTGACCCGGAATTCTACAAAAGTCGACCAGTTGACTTGCTTTTCGGGGCAGATATTTATGCTAACATTATGCTAGGCGGAATTATAAAAGGTGAACATGCCCAACAGCCGATGGCTCAGCAAACACAGCTGGGTTGGTTACTATGCGGTAACGTAAAAACATACCAATGTAATGTGGTTCTAAATAACATAGATGAAATCCAGAAATTTTGGGAAGTTGAAGAGATTTTAGAACCTTCAAACCTATCGGTAGAAGATCAGGAATGTATGGACTTCTACACAAAAACAACAAGAAGAAACAGTGAGGGTCGCTATGAAGTCAGAATATCACTGAAAGCCGATTTAACACAGCAATTAGGTTCTTCGAAACCTATGGCTATTGCTCAGCTAAAGAATTTGGAACGTCGCTTAGAAAAACAACCGACTTTGGCCGAAAAATACAAGGATTTTATGGAGGAATATGTTATGTTGAATCACATGAAACCGGAACAGAAAAACAACAACATTACACTCGAATGCTTCTTGCCTCACCACGGCGTGCAGCGAGAAGAATCGTCAACAACCAAGCTTCGTGTTGTATTTAACGCATCCGCCAAAACATCCACCAAATACAGCTTGAATGACGTCATGCTGAAAGGACCCAATCTACAAAAGGATCTACAGGCGTTACTACTGCAATGGAGACAATATCCCTTTGCCTTCACTGCGGACATAGAGAAGATGTACCGCCAAATCTTAGTAAACCCTGTTGATCAACATTTACAAAAAATCGTTTGGCGTGAGTCATCAACACAACCGATACAAGTATATCAACTGAACACGGTAACATACGGGACAAAGGCCGCACCGTTTTTGGCAATTATGACCTTAAAACAGTTAGCAGTAGATGAGCGATCTAAGTTTCTAGAAGCGGCAGTTGTCCTGGAAAACAGTTTTGACATGGATGACCTGTTACACGGGTCTTACAACATAGAACAAGGTAAACAGTCGATAAATGATTTAATTCAACTATTGAAATCAGGCGGCTTTAATCTTCGAAAGTGGTCGTCCAACAGTCAGGAATTGTTGGAGAACATATCAACAAGTCAAGAGGAGTTCGTTTACAGCTTCAAAAACGATGACATGTTGAAAACCCTAGGGTTATGCTGGAACCCAAAAGGAGATCAATTTACATTCCGGTGCGACTTTTCCCAAACAAATTCAAAACCAACTAAAAGGAGCTTACTATCAGAAATATCGAAGTTATATGACCCTCTTGGTTGGCTGACACCCCTATCCACGAAACTAAAATCATTATTTCAAAAGTTATGGAAACAAGATCTACAGTGGGATGATAAAGTGTCAGATGACATACATAATGAATGGGTTAAGGTGATGACGGAAATTGAAAAAATCAAACATTGTAAGATTCCTAGATGGATATTATGCAACGAAAATGACGTCATCGAACTGCACGGCTATTGCGACGCGTCCGTCGAAGCATATGCCTGCGTGGTATACGCACGAACAAAACACCAACAGGTGTCAAAGTATACGTTTCTACAACAAGATTCCAAGCAATATTCAAGAACTAAGTCTCAATAAATTTAAGTCCTTCGTAAAACAGAAACTTTGTATTAAGGGTTTCTATAAAGTTAAAGATTATATGGACGATAAAAATGCTTGGAATTGAGCCGCTCGCTCTTATCACAGAGACATCATTGAAATCATTGAAATTATTTCATTCATTCATTTTTTTTCCTCATTTTTGACATTCTGCATGGTGATTTATTGATAATTATTATTATTGAATTATTATTATTGAATTATTTTTTTTACCTTGACGTTTTGTCGACTATTATTATTAATATGTCGTTCGTTTTTATTTTTTATTTTATCGACTATTATTATTAATATGTCGTTTGTTTTATTTTTTATTTTATTAAATTGTGAATGTGAGTACAATGTAGGCTAGCTTTATATACGTTTCGTAAAACTGTTTGGGGGTTTGAGTATTTTTTTTTTTTTGACCTACGCAAATGTCCGGCTGATTGGTGTCGTCGTGCGTCGGGTCGTTGAGCTCCCTAAAATAAGGTTGAGCTACACGATGACTGATGCATGCGTGCCGTCAGTTGGGACAGGTCAACTCAAACCTGCTATGGCTCTTTCCTCAAAAGGCCATTCCAAACGTTGCCCTACACTGTTACACTCGCATAGTTTTATACCACAATGTCTGGACTTTAAAAGAGACGTTGACCTCTGAGTTTGTTTCGGCTTTTCTTCTCAGAGCTAGTCAGGTAGGAAATGCCGGCGCCATCTAGTCTTAAAAAAACATTACATTGACTTGTAAAAGTGTCTGTAACAGATTTATTTACAGAAATAAAAAAAAAAAAAAAAAAAAAAAAAAAAACAAGAAACAGTAATCGTAGGAGCAAAATCAAAACTTATACCAAGTAGGAAGAGCGTAACACTGCCACGAATGGAGCTTTGCGGTGCTCATCTACTATCTAAGCTCATCGAAAAAATTAAACAGAGTATAAGTTGCCATTTAGAAATCTATGGATGGTGTGATTCTATGGTGGTAATAGGCTGGCTACAAGGCGATTCAGCACGTTGGAAACCTTTTGTGGCTAACAGAGTTAACGCTATAAAACAGATAATGCCAGCAAACTGCTGGCGATATGTGAAATCGGGTGACAACCCGGCCGATTGTGCTAGCCGAGGTATAACAGCACCCCAACTATTGCAACATCCGTTATGGTGGAAGGGACCAGCATGGCTAGCGTCCTATGACGTGGAAAAGGAACAAAAACAGCCCTTATACCCAACAGAGGAAGAAATGAAAACGATAAAACTAGTTAACATTGTTCAAGACCTTAACAGTAATAGTATCATAGATAATTTATTATTGCAACATAATTCGTTTATAAAAATAACTCGTATCTTAGCATGGATACTGAGGGCATTGACGCCAAATTCGCAACGTAAACATTTACCGAAGTACCTAACATTACTAGAATTGCGGAAAGCCAAATCAGCTATTATAAAACGAGTGCAAAGTACAACATTTACGTCAGACATTGCAATGTTAAACAAAAATGGCAATGTCGCAACAAACAGCAAATTATTAAATTTGCAACCATTCGTAGATAAAGAAGGATTTCTCCGAGTGGGAGGACGATTAAGGAACGCGAATATGAGCGACGAAATGAAACATCCTAAAATAATCCCTAACAAGAGTCGATTGGCAGAGTTACTCATAGAAGAAGCGCATCAGTTAACATTCCATGGGGGTCCTCGACTGACCTTAGCTGCTCTCAGACAACAATACTGGATAACAAGTGGGTACAGTACGACCAAAAAACACTGAAAACAACAATCGACCAAAAAAGGGGAGAGGGGTGAAAACACTGAAAGGCTACGTGGCTGTATTCATATGCATGGTCACAAAAGCAGTTCATTTGGAATTGGTGTCTGACCTTACCAGTTCAGCATTCTTAGCTGCACTGAAGAGAATGGCAGCCCGGAGAGGAACACTACATAACATGTATAGTGACCAAGGGACCAATTTTATCGGAGCTAATAGGTTGCTGCAAGAGGAATACAACCAACTACAACAAGTTGTCGGAGATAGTTGCCAGGCCGAAATCGCTGAAATGAACATCCAATGGCATTTCAATGCTCCCTCTTGGCCGAGTGCGGGCGGGCTGTGGGAAAGAGCCGTCCGCAGTCTGAAGTTCCACCTGAAAAGAGTGGTTGGTGAACAAAGACTAACGTTCGAAGAGTTCACCACTATACTGACACAACTGGAAGCGTGTCTGAACTCGAGACCGTTATGTTCACTTTCAGAAAACATTGAGGATCTGGATTATTTATCACCGGCACATTTTTTAACAGGAAGATCCGACTTAACAGTCATTGAGACGAAGGAGGATGCAAGGACAAGATGGCATTTAACAACCAATATTTTTAAACAGATTTGGCAAAAATGGAAGAATGAATATTTGAGCCAATTAACAGCGAGAGAAAAGTGGTGTAAACCTCAGGAAAACTTAAAAATAGGCAACATGGTGGTAGTGCATGAGGATAACATTCCAGCGGGACGGTGGATTATGGGCAGAGTGGTAAATCTGCATCCCGGTAATGATGGATATGTCAGAGTGGTGTCATTGAAAACGAAAAATGGCATCATTAAAAGACCAGTAGTTAAACTTTCCTTATTACCGGTAGAAACCGAAACAAATGACATAAAAAACAGTTCAACGGAAACAGACAGGTCAGCTGAACAGAGTGCTGGGACCCGGAACAACAGGAAACGTACAAGACAAACGACAACATCATTCAAGTTATCGTATGTCGCCATGGCATTAACCTTCTTTATGTCAGTCTGCAGCGTTGCAAATTGCAGCTACAACATAACGTCATTCAACAACAACCAATCTTTCTACTTTGAACCAATAGCCAAAATCAATCTCGTGAAAGACAGTTGGGTACTAGTAGTATTTTATGACATGTCTCCGTATTGGGAAGGTATGCAGGCGTTTGAAAAAGTTACGACATATCTAAACAAAACATGCAAAACAACAGGTACAGAACAGTGTAACATGATAGTCCTACAGCTGACCCATGAGAGTAATGAACTGAAATACTATAATGACCTTCTGATGACGCAACACGTAAGTGGACACTCCAGACGGCGGCGGGGACTTATCAATGCAGTTGGAAGCATTGCAAATTCCTTATTCGGCGTATTAGACGAACAATTCGCGGAAAAGTACAGCCGTGACATCAACATGATTCAACAAAACGTTAAACATTTAGCCGGCTTATGGAAGAATCAGACGTCGATTGTCGAATCGGAGTACAATTTATTGAAAAGAACAGAAGAAATTATGGCAAAACAACACAAAATTATTAATAAACATCTGATTACATTGGATAAAATTTCAAACAATTTACAACGTGAGATAAACAACATATCCTTGATTCAAGAATTTACCATGACAGCCCTAACAGCTAGTAATTTACTGCAAAACTTAAAAAGAACACAAGATATTTTACTAGACATCCTAACCAATGTCCATCATGGACAGTTCAACATTCATTTGCTTACCCCTGAACAACTCCAAAAGGAAGTTAACATTATCTCTGGGCATTTATCCGACGACCTAACATTGCCTATTGAACCGCACGATATTCGAAAGCTTTATTCGTTGATAAGCATTAAAGCACGAATAACCGAAGAATACTTCCTCTTCGAAATAAAATTTCCACTTATCAGTAGAGACCGATACAAGTTGTACAAAATACATCCTGTACCACAACAGACGAACAACACTATGGTAGAGTTTATCCCGTCATCCGAATACGTCGCTACGGATCTAAAAAGAGATTCGTTCTTAACAATTACGTCTGAAGAACTGGCTCTATGCAAACAAGAAGATGATGTATTTATATGCAATTGGAAAAAGCCGACATACCATCTTAACAATGAAAACAACTTCTGTGATCTCGACCGAGATACCAAGAAGTGCAAGGTACGAAGATCCAGATGTGCAAACCAATGGACATCACTAAAAAATCCATCGCTATTTTTGTACCATTGTTGCAACATTTATGACGTCAAAATAATCTGCGGTGAACAAATAAACAAGGTACAACCACAGTGTACCTACTTACTACATACAGTGGGTCAACGCCCATACATTTGACAGGTCCTATGAAATGTCAAAATTGGTAACACTTGTCAAAGGGTTGTCACATAAAATAAGTTACACAAACTTTACCAAACAAACGTCCAAATTAATTAACGTTTTATAGAAACAGTGACACGCAAAAAGAAAACCATGCATGCGTAATTTTGACGATTGACAAAATAATGCAAAGGTATGTAGCAGCAGTTTCGCCATCTTATCCTGGAATATTCTAACAATATTTAAAACTACAAATTTTGTCGAGGTTATTTGGCTAGGCTTGCGGGGGTAGGTAAGAGCCATAAATTATTCCCAAATCCACGATGGAGTCATAGAAAATTACTTATTATTCGTGGTTATTACTTCTATGGTTTTCGTGGGTGCTGATGCCGGAAATAAAGCCTAAGTATTCCTCGATAATAAAAGGCGGTCAAAAAAATTTACCAGTTAAATGAGATTTGCCAGGTAAAACGTGGTCCCTATCTTGGTGTTTGAAAATTGATCTTGTTTTTGTAATCAGCGTCCCTGAAAATCATGGGTTTGACACCCATGACGGCTAATTTGATTTTTTTTATGGCCGCCATCTTGCCCTCATTTTGACCTCAGATCAGATTTTCTCTCATATATTTTTTCTCAGATTTTGACCTCATTTTCGGCATCAGCATCCCCGAAAACCATGGAAATGACACCCATGATGGTTAAATTGAAATTTTAATAGCCGCCATCTTGGAAATGGATTTTGACCTCATTTTCGGCATCAGCATCCCCGAAAACCATGGAAATGACACCCATGATGGTTAAATTGAAATTTTAATAGCCGCCATCTTGGAAATGGATTTTGACCTCAATTTCGGCATCAGTACCCCCGAAAACCATGGAAATGACACCCGTGACGACGAATTTGACATTTTTGTAGCCGCCATCTTGGATTTCGATTTTGACCTCATTTTCGACATCCGCACCCCAGAAAACCTTGGATTTGACATCCATGACGACTAATTTACTAATTTTCATGGCCGCCATCTTGGATTTGGATTTTGACGTTATTTTCGGCATCAGTGACCCCGAAAACCATGAAATTAACACCCATGATGATTAGATGAAAATGTCGATGGCCGCCATCTTGGATTTGGATTTTGACGTTATTTTCGGCATCAGTGACCCCGAAAACCATGAAATTGACACCCAGGATGATTACTTGAAAATTTTCATAGCCGCCATCTTGGATTTGGATTTTGACGTCATTTTCGGCATCAGTGACCCCGAAAACCGTGGAAATGACTTCCCACGAACAATCATTTGAAAATGTATGTATGCCGCCATCTTGGATTGGTAAACAGACTTTATAATAAAATTCTCGTAATAGGTACACATACTTATCAGTAATAAATTAATATAATTTCTATGAACGATATCAATCAAATTTGAAATCAAAAAGTGCGCGCCCTGGAATTTATGTCCCGAGTAGCAGTATGGCTACTCGGGACATAACCTCCGCCCCTTCACCCCGCAACCCCCCGCACGATTGCTCTGTGACAATGTTCTACGTTGACCGACTGTAAGGAGTAAGATATAGGTAGACTGTGGTACAACTGAGCAAAGCTGGTGTCTTATATTTAGATCTAGGTTGCATGCTGAAAGGGAACGATTTTACTCTGAACATTCAGAGTCAAAAGACAAACAGAATGGAGATGAGCACGGGCATTTTTATACCAGAGATGGATCAATTAAACTTTATAATCAACAGCACAATGCCTTCTAAAAACCTACAAGACGTACCAGACTCAGGCGAGTTGAAGTACGCCTTACAAAATCTACACAAACGCATCGACGACATGAAAAACAGTCAAGTGGAAGTAGGAGAAACATTATCCACTCATGACATCCATCAGTATGCAGTCAGCTACATCCTGGTGGGCGCGGGGGCGCTGGCGGCGGGAGCGCTGCTGTACAAATGGCAGCGGCGGCGTGCGCGCGGCGCCCACATCATGGCAGACATGGAGCTTCAACCCACCAGAAGTGTTAGTGATGTGAACGTCAATAATTGTGTTAGTGTTAGTGCGCGGCCAAACATTAGTGAACGTCAATTTAGTGCGTCACGTAGTTATGAGGAATTAAACAATCCAATGGTGAATAGGGCGTGTCCTCGCGTGCCTAGGAATCCTTTAGGAGCAGCAAACTCTTAAGTTAATTTCAAATAATTTTTACTTTGTTTTACTAACATTTTAATCTTAAGTTGGATTGTTTTCACCTTGTAAATATTTTATCATGTTCATACCATCATTTTACTAACATAACATTGTTTCATCACAGCATCCCAGTCTTTCGTGGCCCGGAATATGTTCGGTGTTTTCACCGAACACCTTAGTTTGCTATATCGGCGTGACGCGGGAACCTAATTTTATTACTTAGTATTTTATATTAAGTTCAGTGCACCTTTGTCTACCGCGTTAGCCGGGTGTATTCAATTAACAGTTTATTAGCCGCGTTAAGAACATTTATGTAACATCATCATTTCATATAACATTTAACATTAAGAACATTTTGAGTGTGAGACGATAATAATAAATAGTTAACAACATTAACATTCGTTTCTTCTCGATAACACCCGACACCTCGTTTCGTACCCCGACACTAGGTAAGTTAATGTTAAGACCACTCTATCGCATTAGGTGTACACCTGTAAGGATAGCTGTAAGGGAGATTTTAATAAATAAATAAATTTTCCTCGTTATGAGTTAAAAATACAATGAGGTCCGTTTGTTTCGTATCCTCAGGATATTTGCGTGTGTACCCTTTTACCTTGTAGATGGCGTACTTATCCTTTGCGTCCTTATAATTATTTTTGGTGCTGACTACCGTCTGTTCAGACTCCGCTGAATCAGAGTCCGAAGACTCAACCAACTGCTGCTGCTGCGAATCAGGACAGGACATTTCGTCCTTCCTCCGCCTTTTTTTCCCCATTTCGGGGTGCTAATTGATTATGTACACTATGAACAAACTATTTATATGAATATTTACAAAGAAAATGTATAAAATACGAATAAATGAATTTTTAAATAAATTTGTTTGAAAAAAAGCGCCTTTTCACTTTTACAATTTCCCGCCTTTCTGTAACAATGTTCCGAACAGCCAGTAGGGGTGGTTGTAACAAGTAAAATCTCGTAACTGTTACGCCTGTTCCTGTTCCACGTAAATAACAGCTCCAAAAACCTGTTACAATATAACAGTCTGTTATTTCATACTATGTGGGAATAAACTATTGTGTGTTTTGAACTCTGTTACCACAGATATAAACGTTTTACCCGTTTACTGTAACAGCTGTTCTTAGGTGGTCATACACGTTGATACCTATACTATTCTTTCTAACTAAGGTGTTAAATCTATGCGAGAAAAGGAAAGAGCTTGTGACGACTATAACAGGGTGTCACATGTAACATTTTTATCTTATTCTCACTAAGGTAACTCTTATGCATGAATAGAGAAAAGTGACTGTCATTTAAGGGATTTTATTATCAGTTTTTACAGTTAGTTTGTCACAGTTACAGTTTGTTATTTTATTATACCTGTTATATTTAGCTGTTACGATAAATACGCCTCACTTCTAACTGTCAGTGTCAAACCACAACATAACCTATTTCAATTGCTGAAAAATAAACAACAGATGATGAAACCAACTTTAAATCCTCTATTTAGCAAATCGCACAGAATAACACCAGTGTCAGCTATGCGTCCTAGCGCGGGTGTCTAAAACGAACGCGTATAGCATATAAAGTTTTTATGAGAAGTGCTGTCTCACGAACCGTGTTGTGGAGGTGTATTCTGTAGTCCATTCTCGGCTTCGTTAGCTTTCATGTTAAGGCTAACACGGCTCCTGCAGAACGTCCTATGAATAACAGACAAGATACAACTCCACTCAGGTTTAATGCTATACAAAAACACAGTTATGAAAGCATCAACAATGACTTATAGCTATGTCTGGAATAATTCAGATGAGGCAGTTTTTGTGTGTATTGTATTGGCTATCATATCTATATGCAAATAGTTTACTCGTACTCTATGAATTCACTGCGAATTTAGCTTTTTTTTCTGGTTTCTGAATTTTATTTTGAAGAATGAATATCACCCATGGTGATATACAATGTGTCTGGTTAGGGACTAGCGATATTCTAGGTACTTATATAGCAGCTATTCTAGTACACAAATACACTACACACTAGGGTCCAGTCCACTTCCCCGCTATTTGGCACAATGATAATATAATACGTCATTGATTTAGCAGCCATTTAGCTTTTTTGTTGAGATATTCTCTACCTTAAAGTTATGAAAATGTGAACCCATTGTATTGTACTGTAAATGATAGACAGTATTTTTGCCCTCCGAATAAACCTACTTTTATCTCAGTAGGACCAAAACTTTGAGAGATATGACTTTTTTGAATACACATACAGAATATGCCAACAAAAAAATGGAAGTGGATTGGACCCTAGTGTATAGTGTATTTGTGTACTAGAGTAGTTGGTATATAAGTACCTAGAATATCGCTAGTCCATGACCGGACACATTGTATATGCTGACATTTAAGTGGTCCAGTCCAGTAAACAACATGTGTATATAAATAGATATTTCATCATCATCTGCCCTTATCCCACTTTAGGTGTGGTCGGCACAACATGTATTCCCCTTCCATTCTCCTCTGTCAGGCATCATCTCAATTCTCACTTCTTTCTTTCCCATAATTATCATCTTTCACACAATCAATCCATCTTTTCTTTGGCCTATCTGTATATAAATAGATATTTATTAATAAACTGCCTCGTTGGTCTAGCGGTCGCGAGCGCGACTGCTGACCGTGAGGTTCTGGGTTCAATCCCCAGGTCGGGCAAAGTGTTATTGGGTTTTTCCGTGTGGAATTTCTCAGTAGCGGCCCGGAGTCTGGATTTGTGACCGGTCAATGGCAATAGGCTCGCCCCTTATATAACGTTACATAAACTCACGCCTGTAGTCCCCGAAGGGTTGGCAGAGGTGTATAGTACACCCACATTACGCCGTTATGTTTACGCCCCATGTAATATTTTTCCTAAAAAAGCGATTAGTTGTAAACGTGTAACGTCAAAATACATGAGGCCTTCCAGCAAATTAAAGTTTTTATGCAAATTAAGGTACAGGTACGGTGTACGCCGTTTTTTTTTCCAGTAAACTATAGTTTAACTTTTTGGATGTTTTTTACTGTGGTGGCCCACCTTTAACTCATAGTCTGCCCAAGTGGCCCCTAGTCCTAATAAATATTTGCATTCCTGATTTAAATGAAAGTGGTGAAATAGAGCACTAACATGAAATGAACTGGATTGAATAGGTTGTTGACATCCTCCTTCTCAAACACAGCCACCACAGCAGACCTGCATACGGATGGTACTGTTACCAGCACCGATAAGCGCTGGTAGGATGGCGCTGGTCGGCTGTCCCATTTCAAAACCTAATAGGTATGGGCTTAAAACGAAATTTTACAGGAGAACGCATAAACGTTAAATATGACAGCCTTTGAAAAGTATTTAAGTCAGGTAAAACCATGTGGTTAAAGTGACTTACTAGGTTTTAAAATTATCACAGCCATTGAATGGCACTTACTAGGTATCGATGCTTAAATATATCTGTACCTACCCCAAGTGTGAGTTTTTTACGTTATTACTGTAGATGCGTCACGCCAAAAATGTCAAACAAATTTTTAGTCACGCTATTCGCCGCTAGAGGCGCTGCCTAAATTTTCATACATTTTTAGCGTGACGCAACTACAGTAGTAACGTAAAAAAACTCACACTTGGAGTACTGCTTATTATTTGAGTTTTCAACGCTGATGTTTTTGTATTTGGTAGACTTTCTAGGTTAGCAAGATTATGCAATAAAACGATTTTTATAAAAAGTGTCCCTTACTAGGTTTCGAAATGGGACAGCCGGGGTTACCTGCTTCCTTTATGTATACGCCCTAAAGGTAGAACCGCACTAGGCGGAACTGCACCGCGGCGTAGCGGAACTGAACTTCACGACGCGTCATTTTATAGTAAGCCGCACTTGAACTGCAGCGGCGCTACAAAAATATATCTATTCAGTAGCTAAGCAACCTCTGAGCAAGATGAACGACGAAATGGATAATAATATGATTATTATTTCCTTGTTGTGCGAGGAAGAGGAAAGGATCGAGCAAGAACAGGCAAGAAAAAAGCAAAGAATATGGCTACATGACATATCAAACTCGCGATATGAAGAAGACGAGTATTTTACGCTTTTGTCACGACTTAAGAAGGATCCAATAACATTCCATACTTATTTTAAAATATCTCAATACAAATTCAATGAGTTATTACAAATTATGCAGCCGCGATAGGAGTGGAATGAAGTTTGTCGAACCGCACTCCGCGGCAGCGGAACTACACTTTTGGTCAGTTGCTCAACTTTGCCGCGCAGTTCAGTTGCAGTGCAGTTCCGTTGCCGCGTAGTGCGTGTTGTCTCATATAATTTCATATAAAGAATATTTTGACGCGTCGTGTCGCTCAGTTCCGCTGCGGTGCAGTTCCGCCTAGTGCGGCCCTACCTTAATGCCTATTTCCTTAAAGCGTAGGCAGAGGAGTTCTGTTATACAGCCACAAGTTCATCATGAGGGTATTTAGCGCCATGTAATAAGGAACATTGTCATTGAACTACTTACTAATACTTTTCTATTAGTTAAACAAACTGGTTGCTATTTATTATTAGTTATTAGACATGAAAATAATAGGTTGTCGCATTACGTAGGCAGTGTGGAACTACAAAATCTGTCTGTTTTCTGGTCGAAATCCTGGCTTAGATTTAGGTAGTGCTCAAGAATCTGGTGTTAAGAAGCTTTATTACAAAGATAACTAAGATAGACCGAAGTCGAGTAAGGCTAACTCCGCCACCATATTAGCAGTAAGGAAGAGAGATTACGTAGGTATGATTGGTTTGATCAGTTGAAAGAAATTCTCATACTAAATGTATGGAGGGAGCGAAAGACAAAATTTTCAATACCTGGCTTTTCTTTTTCCTAAAGTTTTTTATACTTAAAATAATAAGTTAAACTTAAACTCTCCATGTAGCCTAGTTTTGATAATAGCCTTAACTATTAAAATATCTCTTAATTGACGAAAAAATCGTCTATGGACATTTAACAATTCCAGCCTGTTTAAGCTAAAGCAAAGCAGTACCTCAGCTACCTTATTCGCCTGAATAGACACACAGACCTTAGATAAAGAATACCATAGATGACACATGCGCGTATACCATAGATGACATTTTGATGAATAATTATTCAATTATTAATATGTTGATATTATTTTTATTTTATTTTATTTTTTTATTGTGAATGTGAGTACCGTGTAGGCTAGTATCCTACTCGAATTTCATAAGTGTTTGGCGGTTTTGAGTGTTTTTTGTGACCTACGCAAATGTCTTGCTGATTGGTGGCGTCGTGCGTCGGGTCGTTGAGCTCCCTAAAATAAGGTTGAGCTACACGATGGCTGATGCATGCGTACCGTCAGTTTAGACAGGTCGACTCAAAGCTGTTTGGCTCTTTCCTCAAAAGGCCATTCCAGACGTTGCCCTACATTGTTACACTCGCATAGTTTTTGATACTTACTACAATGTCTGGACTTTAAAAGAGACGTTGACCTCTGAGTTTGTTTCGGCTTTTCTTCTCAGAGCGAGTCAGATAGGAAATGCCGGCTCCATCTAGTCTTAAAAAAACATATAAAATTGACTTGTAAAAGTGTCTGTAACAGATTTATTTACAGAAATAAATATCATTTATCATTTATTTATCATTTATACCCGTAATGCAGTCTCTACACTCGCGTCGCGAAAGCCCGCGAAGGCCGCGAACCGCGAGTGTGGATGGTTTCGCGGCATCGCGATCGCGCTTCGCGGCGTTCCACGTCCTGTGGCGGTTTTTTGGTCTGCGTCAAAGGGTTTGCGAAGCGCGAACGCGAACGCATCCACACTCGCGGTGTGTTCGCAGTTGTGTTCGAGACTCAGTGACAAGCGGACGTCACTGACCGAGTGGAGTAACGATCGCGAACTAGTGTTCCTTGAGTGTTATCAAGCAGAACCCGTGCTTTGGCAAGCCCAACATGATAAAGCACACAGTGTCAGAGCAGCAGCAACAGTAAGGGCCTGTCCACATCTCCACGTCACGACGTCGTCAACGTGGAACGGTGCGGTAACGTGACACGGTGCGTTGACGTAACGTGCAAATTTACGTTACCGTAAATTTGCACTTTAATAAATAGTTTACTTACATGTAAATGTTTGGTTGAAACTGAGAATGCATGTTAAAAGTTACGCAGGGTCTTCCGAAAAAAAAAATCAACAAAATGTTTGGAGCAGATGCGATCATATTTTTTGGGTTCCCAATTTCAACACCCGTTTGGCTGTTGGCAGTCCACGAATCCACGATTTACACATTTGGATACTTTGGAAGGTTAGAATAAAAAAAATAACTATAAGTAATAATATTCACATTTATATATTGTTGAAACATTTGCAAGATTCAGGAATAGATATAATAAAAACTGCTACGTCTTTATTCACCAAGAACGGTAAGAAATTGTTAATCACAAGTAAATTACTAAAACCTTTTACGCAATAAACAGTTTTCAGCAATATTTTCCCGAGATGAGGGGTAATTTTAATAAGCAAAAACTGGTATTACTAAAAGGTGTGTTATCCTGCTAAATTCAAAATATGTTTTAGTAATGGACGCATAACCCTAATGTCTATGTTCTAAATTTGGATTCGTATTGTGAAAATTACGATTTTATTTTGGCAGTTTTACACATACAGGCTGTATTTATAGGCCTTATTTAATATATAGTATTCATATTTTTCCTATTCTTCTTAGAATATTGTTAAATAATGACGTAAATGTAGCACTTACGTGTGGAGGTTATGTTATCCTATTTCCGCTCACTACGGCATTTACAGACGATGAGAGCGATTACGCACTGCATCCGATCCGAACCCGTGAAAATACGGATATAAAAAACTCGGACCGAATTCGGATATTGCTTTACGCACTGCATCCGATCCGAATCCGTGAAAATACCGATCTAAAGTAAAAATCTCGGACCGAATTCGGATATCGCTTACGCACTTATCCGATCTCTGATCCAAAAATTCAAACAATTCAGGGGCAATTTTTGGCATATCCATTTGGCGTCCGATTTGAATCCGAGGTAGTGCGAAAGCGTTCATACAAACATTAGGTATACTACGGCTACTTCGGTCCGTCAATATTTCTTCCGAATTGGAGACTCACGGATGACAGATAGAAATCGGATGACGGATGCCGGATGTAGTGCGTAAAATAAAAACAAATAGTTCTATGGCTACTTCGGAACGTATTTTCACGGATTCGGATCGGATGCAGTGCGTAACCGCTGTTACACTGCAAAGATCCATGTGTAACACAAGTAACTTCACGTAAACACTTGTTATAAGGGAGTTAATAATAACAGTTTTAATGACTATTTATTTGCACTAAACTTGTGAAACGTCAAACAACACCACTAAGTTTGCCTGGCTCCAAATTTTGGAGTCAGGCAAGCTAAAAGGCGGCATGCAGAAAGTGAAAAAAAATACTCTAAAACTCACTCTTAGGATTTCGAGCGTAAATATATCTCGCTCACTCTCGGTATTATTATTACCATGTCACTAAGTGAGCTTCACAATGCAGTCAGTCACGTCAGGGCTGTCATAGAGTACCTACATTACAAAGAGTAATTATAATCAGTATACAGTGCGTGTATATGTGAGTGTGTCAATTTAGGCGAGTAGGTAGGTGAGCTACTGCTTTAGCTTATACATAATTATATATCCACTGTGCCGCCGCCATCCAAATTTATTCAGAGCTATGTCGGTCTGTATATTATAAATAATCTATGCTGCACTCATTTCATAGGTAAATAGATTTAAAGTCTGGAGCTGTACAAAGACTTGCTTGTTTTTTTTATTATCAGTCAGCGCCATCTAAGAAAGACACAAAACGAGGAAGGATCTAGAAAAAGAATCACTCATATACATCAGTACCCCAAGTGTGAGTTGGATAGTTTACTACACGTTTCCGTAACGAATAGTTTACCATGAGAAGTTTAGTGTCAAACAAATTTTTAGTCACGCTATTTGCTGCTAGAGGCTCTGCCTAAATTATCATACGTTTTTGGCGTGACGCAACTACAGTACCTAGTAACGTAAAAAACTAACACTTGGGGTACAATTAAGTCACCGTCAAGTCGATGAACAGACACGTCAAAAAATTTAGTTCTGTGGAAGTTGTAGGCCTGCGACCCCATCGTCACGGCGTCTTACTTGACTGCGTCTCCGGCACGTCAAACCGTGAATGAAACAAGGGCATAGCACGTTGCTATGACTGACTGCGATGCCAACCTTAGAGACAAAGTTGGGAAGTCTGATGTGCCTGTAATTTAACCTGCTCCCATAGGCCATTCAATCGGGAACACAGCAATGCTGCTAGAAATAGGTACCTACCTATGGTGGTAGTTTCCTGGGCGAACTTATTCACAAGGTGCTCTATTACTACCGATGTTTGCCTTTGATTTAAAACTTACAATTCCTTATCGATCTACAGAGCAACCAATAGCGCCGTTTAATAACTATTACCTAAACTTCTTATTAATAAACATTTAGGTAGAAATTAATGTAGTAGAGTGCGCGCAAGATAACTCTGCGCGCGACTGAGGGCGTGCTAAACGTTGCCGTGATCGCAAAAGTTCAAATTACCGCTTTTTAAGCTTAACTTTTTTATCGCTTAACATAATTTTAATTTTCCCGTTAAATATTCCTACAATCAGGTAGTTCTACTATGAAAATTGATAAAACGGCACACACTTTGGTGGACCATGATTAGTTCCGATTTCGGCCGCGCGCAGACTTATCTTGCGCGCACTCTACAATAAATTGTAAATTATATACTTGATTTGTGCACAAAAAAATAGAAATCTCATTTAACGCCATCTAGTGTCGAGTAGCGGTAAACGAAACCAACTGAGACAAAAAGTGACCCACGCTTTTAAAATTGTCTCTGCTATTTTTAAGATTTTTTGCATAAAAGTCCCTCATTGCCACAGCGAGAATTAGGTAGTACTGTTGCAGAAAATACTAAAGTTATCAAGTTACTAGAGTGTGAGTATCCAAAAGCAACCAATAGATGGCGTCGGATGTTCATGAGGTAGTCTGGCTCACTTTGTAGTTAGCCTCCCTTTTAAGGGATTACAGGCGTGACTGTTTATTATATGACGGATGAACATCTTCAAAATCCTCATTAGCACTCATAACTGTGGGCTCCGGTGGATAGTGTTGGATACAGAAAATGCAATCGTACACTCAGATTATAATTCTAACAGTTATAATTAGGTACAGTAAATAGGCAAGCAAATATAACAAGTCACGAATCATAGAACACGAGATGGTTCAGTCGACCGCCAGCCATAGAGTACCCTGACATTCAATACTCCAGCATAGAAGTAATAAGTACTACGCATGAAGTCCTTGTACTGAAGTCACTACTCGATCGTGCGCGCGTCACTAACTCCATCGAACGCCAACCAGATGGCGTTGGTGTCCTGGATACGACTCGATTCCGACACGGCCATCCTGCTTGCACACGTCCTCGTGTGATGGTTACCCTGCAGACAAATAGTCCACGAGAAAACTCTGTTCCACTCGGTCACTCCTGACCAAACTCTTAGATTTATCGGATCAGGGAAAATAGTGAAATTTTATAACTCTACAGTTTTATTTCAACCAAATCTTACTCTTTAACATAATCAGACACGGGAAATTGGGAATAATCGAAATTACAACTATCACTAGCCTGAGCCATGTACCACAGTCACCCTTTAAAACTCTACTGCAACACAAACCGCTAAGTTTACAGAAACTCTCGAGTAAAACCTCTAACTCCACGGCTCTCCAGCCGACCAGCAATCTCATTGCTCTCACACATCCAGCGCATGGATCAAAACTTCACTACGGTCTCTTCAGACCCCGACCTCCGCCAGAGTTGAACGCGCATCGCGCACCCACGGACTACTTGAGTTACCTCAAGAGACACCGATTTCTACCGGGCTACGACTACTGTAACAACCACTGGTACGGTCGAACACAATACGGCCATTAGAATCCCTTACTCGACTGTCTATTACAATTACAACTTAAGCTTGTTCATCATCATCAAAATCATTATCAACATCGAATGGTACTTGACCCGCTGGCATCATAGAGCCGCGCGATTTGATCGGAAATAGAAAGTAGAAATTAATGTAGTACAATAAATTGTAAATTATATACTTGATTTGTGCACAAAAAAATAGAAATCTCATTTAACGCCATCTAGTGTCGAGTAGCGGTAAACGAAACCAACTGAAACAAAAAGTGACACATGCTTTTAAAATTGTCTCTGCTATTTTTAAGATTTTTAACATAAAAGTCCCTCATTGCCACAGCGAGAATTAGGTAGTACTGTTGCAGAAAATACTAAAGTTATCAAGTTACTAGAGTGTGAGTATCCAAAAGCAACCAATAGATGGCGTCGGATGTTCATGAGGTAGTCTGGCTCACTTTGCAGTTAGCCTCCCTTTTAGGGGATTACAGGCGTGACTGTTTATTATATATCTTTATATATATCGCGCTGACTCCACCCTCTCGGCTAGATAGCAAGCGAGAGGATGTATGAGAGGAAGATAGATGCTGCGCCGTAACTCCACGAGTGGCCACGAGGTCGCATGCCATCTCTTTCATCTTGCTGCTTGCATCTTTTTTCATCTTCGGGTGACCTCGACTCTATGCACGTGTCGTTAAACTCATGAAGTTTCGTGTTCGATAAAACTTCTGCATAATATTGGCAGCGTGCCTTGCGACTGCATAAAATTATTTTCAAGTTTTTTCCCATTATACTTTTTGAGGTTTTTTTAACTGGGATAAGGCTTTAAGGGGTATAAAACTGTTATGTGCAGGACCGGATCTCTGTTCGTTAATGGCGATAAGCTACGCCCGTGTTACATCGGGAGTTGCCGAACGAAATTATTATACCTACGTGTTATCATTACTGAAAAAGTTGAAAATCCTGGCTTTTGTCAGTCCATGGATTAAATGTAGGACGAAATAAAGTCTGTAAAGTGGGTTGTATATATTTCGGACTGTCTTTTGGGGTTTACCCAAAATTATATGGTAGTCAACGCGACGCCGACGTCCATTTTGAATTTAAGCTTTTTGTCACTGAGTACCTTTCTGCGAATGTATGCGTATAGGTAGGTAAGTCTTTGTCGTTTTCGGCTATCTCCGTGTATGGGTCAGTGATAATTCGGCCCTCACAACTTCTTTATTATTTTAATTTTCCGGATTGGCCATATAATTTTTTGTTACTGATCTTTTATACCTTTATTACTTTCTTGGATTACATCTACGATCTGACTTTCGTAATCCTTTATACCAAGGTACCTACCTACTTTTTTTGTATTATTTGACTTGGTTGCGGTGGACATTAGTCGCTACCTGATGTTATGCGGTCAAGAGCACACGAATCCAAGTAACCGAGATATAGCGGGATTCTCCTATACCCCTCGGGATCATGAGATCTATGAATATCGGGTGTAAAAAGAACCTTAACGATAACGAAAACCTTTTTTTCTTCTAGACCATACCTGGGAAACCATTGGTTTTGGAGATATTGAAGGTCAAAGTATACATATTTTTTTGTTTTTTCCAAAAACGTATTCTAAGTGATAATACTAAACTTTCTTCCAAACAACCTTATCAAAATTTTCAATTTTTCCTCACAAATTACGCATTTGAAGTTACAAAAACGCAACGAATATCAAACGCACACCACCGCCTTGGCTCAGCTGTGTGGCCGCTGCACGCACGCAAACGCGCGGCATCGCCACAACCACACATTGCGCGCTACAAAAAAAAGCGTTTTTTTATGCCAAAAAATAAAAGTCGTTTCCCAGCAATTATTTTTGGTCAATGTAGTTTAGTTTGATGTAGGTACAGAGTGTGGCTATGTGATGGGTCTTTTTACATCCTGTATAAACACGACGGAACATAGTAAGCTGCTTGGCGCCGGACTTTTATGTGAAGGTGGTAGCTAGCTGGGCGAACTGTATAGATCTTACTACAGAGCGTTCTGGGTTTTGTTGATTCTTACAACATGCGTCTATTCCCAGCGTGCGGTGAGGAACTTTTGTATTCTATCCCGTCCCCACACGGGATAAAATATAGGTTTGTAGGTAATAGTGATCCACTCGTCTAACGAAAACTTTTAGTCAATTTTTATTACACCTACAGATAGAGGCCTGGCCTATTTTCATCATCCATCACGGCGTAACGCGGAAATGTTGTCTTATAATTTGATTAGAACACAAGTGTCAACGAATTCGTATAATTCCTTCAAACCGCGTGATCACCTGGTGACTCTGATTGACCTAGCTACAGTACAACTAGTTCTCAATTCGGATGTTTTTTTTTTATGTATGTTCTGGCATAACTCCGTCGTTTATAAACGGATTTGCAAAATTTTTTTTTTGTTTCAAAGAGTATTCTTTCGAAATGGTGTCATTTAAATTTGGTGAAAATCTGATGAAGACACTCGGAGATTGACAATGGAACTCTTCAATGGATAACAGCCAATTACCCGAGATTGCTGTAATTGCATGTTTGTGTATTGTTTATGCCACTAAAAATAGAAAAATAAAATAACTTAAAAAAAAAGTAAAAACCGACTTCAAAAAAAAACTAAAAAGTGTAAAATCGGTGCCTTCAATTAGGTTCAGTTTAAAATTGCACCGACTTCTAAAACAAGTATAAGCAATAAGTTTTATAATATGGAAATTATTTTACTCTTTGTAGTTTTTTTTGAAGTCGATTTTTATTTTTTTAAAGTTATTTTTACTGTGATATAAAGTCAGAATCTGCTGTTTTATACATTTTACTAGGCAACATTGATTATTTTATATGGAACAGCAATTTTTTTCTTAACGAATTTAGAATTTGTTGATATTATTTAGTAGTCACTGAGAAAAACGGGCGTGACGTGACGTACATAGACGGACAGACATACACCGAATACTCACCATAAGGGTTCCATTTTAACCTTTTAGGTACAGAACTCTAAAAGGAAGATTGTCAGATGAGTCAATCTTTGGTTTAGGTGTTAAACTCAATATATCACGGCACCTTGGCAGGTTGCCTAGTCAAGTCCAAAGTGTTAGGTCACTTTCAAATTGGACGGTTGCCGTCGAGCTGCAGCTGTACCGCAGCAGTGCGGCTATCGAGCTGCAAACGGGCGGCTGTGTTTTTACATACCGTTGACGTGGCGAGAGAGTAGTGTGACGCCCGACCTGCTGCCGTGCGTGCGCGGTATGGACGACGCACTGCCGCTGCCGCACTCAGGCCGCATCAACTGTATGAAAAAACAGCCGCACCGCTGCGGCACGGCTATAGTCCGACAACAACCGTCTAATTTGAAAGTGCCCAAGTCTAGAAAGCGAATAAGCAGCCTTTTTCTAAGGGAATGCCTCCGCTGCCGGCGCCGGCACCCAAAATTAATGCCATTGGGAACCGGCAGTACATTACTGCCGGCAGCCGATTAAAACATCGGCTGCCGGCACCCAAAATGGACACCGGCGGAGGTAATAAGTTGTTTGGTAGGTTCCTTTAAACTCTGCAGACAGAAATAGAGCCCCGCTCAGCGCTCCATCGACTCTGCTTTGGAAACCCAAACGACCTTACAAACATCCCCTTCAGTTTTTCATTTCCTTTTATTGTGGAAATGAAAGTGGGTGACGAATATTCGTCTCATGAAGAGTTTGGCCTCTTGCCTTGATGGTGTTTAAAAACAGTGTATGTAGTTAGCGCGGCGCCGGCAGCGGAGGCACTCCCTATTTCTAATGTTATGTGTCTCAAGTTATTAAATAGTATGATAAGTACGTGTGTGCGTGTATGTGTACATACATCATCAGCCAATCCCACTGCAGACACGGGCCTCTTCTCAGAATGGGAAGAGTTTTAGGTCTTAGTCCACTATACTGGCCTGAGGGTCTACTCCTTAAGCACGAAGTCCGTGGTTTCGGCCTTAGTTACGAGCGTTTCCTACTCCCTATCACCTACGGACATACGATTATTTCGTGGCCCGATCTAAGAATGAACGACAACACGATTTGACAGTTGTCCCTACTACCGATGTAGTTTTGCCCGTCCGAAAAGTTGAACTTGACACTTGTTTTGTCCACTCTACGTTTCGGGGTACTTTCGGACGGGCAACTAACTTCGTTGACGGACTTAAGGAGTAGGCCCCCTGGTGCGGGTTGGCGGACTACACACACGATCGAGAACTTTATAGAGCCCTCTCAGGTGTGTAGATTTCCTCACGATGTTTTCCTTCACCGTTAACCCGTGACGCGTTAACGTGAACGTGTGTAAAGGTAACAAGATCCCCCCAAGGTCCCAAACAAAGAAAACTACAAACATATTTTTTTTTTGTATTTTTTTACGTTTTTATAACAAGTAGTTCCAATAAAATTTTACAAGTTTATTTTGTACAAGTACGGAGTATCCCCCGCTTATTGAAACTTAAACGCATCAGATATTTAATAGTGGCATAAATTGCGGAGAGTGCTTTTTAGAAAGTAACAGGGCATTTACTAGCGTTTGTATACCTGTACGTCCGTGCGCCGATCGTCGCCACGAGACAAAATCACCTACTTACAAACATACATCAATGTGGTCGAGAGCCCATTACTTTATAACCAATGCGAAGAAGTTATTGTTACCGTTTCATACGTAATTTTACTGCAGACAGGCGAATTCACGTAATTTTACTGCAGACAGGCGAATTCACGTAATTTTACTACAGACAGGCGAATTCACGTAATTTCATGACGCACCGATCAAGTTGCAGTGACAGTGCAGTTAAGTTCACGCGAGCGTATCTGACAGCGATCGCCTATTAACAGAATACGAAAGCGTTGCTTTGATCGAAACTTAACTGCAACTGAACTTCTTTAGTTAGCTGAATCAGGCCTCAGGTCATATCGAATCTAATGCCTCATTCCTATATTTTATCGAGTGGTATCGGTTAAAATTACGACTCGTTTATTTTATTAGATTTACTAGTCTTTATAACTTTAAATCCATCCGTTGTGAGAGATAACTTGTAAACGGTTACCGGTCAAAACGTTCTGGCATACAGTCAGCGTGCGTTCAAATGCTTCTGACGATATGCCGCTAACGAGCGGTTGTTTGTCGCTTCGTACGCCCTCAGTGTAAACTGAACACATATAAAGTGGATCGAATGATCGAATACTCTTGACTAGCTACTGTTAGTCATGTCTGGCCAGACGTGAAAGCCCATTTTTTTATAACTTTTCTTTTAATGAACAATGTTAGTTGAAACTGATCGTTGTGTCGCATAATGCTATTATCTGCAGTATACTCTGCATAGATTCAAAAAGTCTGCAGTAAAATTGTTAACTTTTTACTAAAAAATAATTAGCAACACGATTTTCCATACATATATTCTCTATTTTAATCAAGCGTTTGCGTACAATACATTTTACTAACCCATTATATTATCTTGTATAGATGATATTGATTTAAATATTTAGACATTCCCGAACTATAAAAAATCAATTCCTGTATCTAGCATTTCCTTTTCTAATTCCACTTTATCTGAATCGTGTTGCTGATTAATAACCAACTTCATTGTAGCCTTAAAACAATGACAATGCCATCAAAACTGTGTACAGTGATAATCCTTTATTGTTAGTACAACAGTTCTGACGATTGTAACTTATTTCATAAAAACATGTTACAGTTTCGAATATGTAACATTCGTAACGTATGTACTTCATTGGACGTTGGGATTGAATAACTTTGGGAGATTTTAAAATCTAATACATCGAAACGTTTCAGTTCAATTTGCAGGAAAATTACAGCCATGTTACAGTCTTAATCTCTTCATCATAATTGTAATGTTACTTTATCCTTATTGGATCAATATACTATTGTAACTTTTATGAAATAAGTTTGTAAATCAAAGAAAAAGAAAATTGTGCTATTGCTATCACTGTTACGTTTCTCGTTTGTATAATAAAAATATTGATTGGTTATAATCGTAATGGGCTCTAAAGTTCAATCGATCCAATGCTTCCCACCTCGAACTACTCATTTAAATCCTTGCAACATGATACAAACAATTAAAAGCTTCAATATTTCAAAACTAACATTCAGCTATAATATAATTTGACTACATATATATTTTTAATCTTATAACGATATTTCAGTTTAATACGATAACACAATTGATAGTTATTCATATTTCAATATTCAACAATGTGTAACGCAACAATTCAAATCTGTAATACAACGCTGTATTTATTTTCATTTTTTTAACGGAATATATTATTTGAAATTGTAACGTAGTATTATTCATTGAAACTATCATAACTTCATCTAACCATCGCATTGGCTCGACTGAATCTTGTACAGATTTGTACTTACATTTAATTTATTTACAAGTTACACGCTATCGCTTGCCCGAAGATAAACGGAAAAATATTATATGTTTATACGGTTCGTTCAGTGTAAACTTACCTAATGATACGGTCTTATTGTGTGCACATTCACAGCGTTCACAGCCTTCAGAAATGTAACTAAAGTATTGTGATGCGCACTGATCAGTAACAAATGTTACAATTACTTTAATAATTCGACGGTAATGTTACATTTACGAATAATTGTTGAATCGTTTATTCTTTATTGACTTTATTATTTCAATCGTAAATTAAAGTTACGTCCCTTTAATGTAAATCTCAGTCTAATGTGACACGGCATTGTAACAATGTTACATTTACGAATTGTAACTTCCATTAAAAATTGTAAATCACAAAAAATGAATTACAAATCAGTACGCTTTTATTTTCGTATGCGTATGTAAACTGAAACCTACTTTTGTGCTACGTTTGTGCTACTTTTGCGCATTCGAACAATCTTCGGGCTTTCGACCGTAAAACTAATAACACCGAAATATCGGAACAACCAATAAACGTTGCTTTAGTCTAATTTATTTTATACTATTTGATTTCGAGACACAGTCTCTATTGCTATCTTCAATAGCATCCGCTATGAGGTCTAGCGAAAATAATTTGTGACCATACGGCCCTACCGCCCGGGTGCACCGATCTCATCGTGAGCCACCCAACTAACATAATAATAACAACTCCATATCCATAAAAATATAACTTACAAAAAATCTACTGTGACTTATTACATACAAAAAGGTCAAATGCTACACCAATTAAATATTACATTTCCATCTACTTATTGCTTATAAATTAAAAATGACATTATTGTTGCAAATTGTACAATTATAAATTGTTATTATTATTTATTATTATTTTATTTGGAAAATATTTTAGTCTTATAGTTAATTTAGAATTAAGACGATCGCGGGGTGTTTTACACGGCGGCGACATCGATACGATTCGATCGCGCGTTTAGTGACGGCAGGTCGCCTCTGTGTAAGACACCCTTGAATCAATCGATTTATTTAATATCCCTCGATTGCGACTTGCGTTTGTCGCGTATCTGACACGACATACTCGAGACCACACATACACAGGATGACAAATCATTTGAGCCAATTATTGCGTTAAATGATAGCAGTCATCGTCAGCGACGTACAACACACATTTTTAATATTAGGCCGTGCTTACTGCACCAATCACGACACGCTAGAGATCATCTTAGTCTTAATATATTGAATTGAGCAGTATACGGACGCACGGACGCACAAATTGACTATAACCCTGTAGTAACTACTGAAACCTAACTAATAAGTAATTAATTTTTTTCTCTTTCTAGGGGCGTATAAGTTAAAAGCATTACATTATTAAAGTCTCCACAAAATTGTATAACTTACTATAACGCTATTCATTTTTTTATTCATCAATTAAAAAGATAATATGTTCCTTATTATCTCTAATGCTACAAAATAATTTAACGAAATTATAAAATAACAGAATGCTGTATTACAGGTCATATTTTGCTATGTAATGTACAGATATACTTCTCACATTTATCGTAATCAATTCCCGAATGCAAACTATTGCAATCTGTTCACCGTTACCGTTTAATAATATTTATATATTGTATCTGCAGTAATAACTAATAATATCGGTCATCTGGATATGACTTTATTTATCATCATCTTTATAACAATAATTATGAGTAAAAAGATAATAAAAACTTTTGTAAAATAATATAATAATATATATTTAGACATATATAATAAAAATCAACAATACAATAAAGTCACAGCATGTATTTACATGTTTCTATACATGTTAGTGACGTTGCTTGTAACGTCAGCACAAGTACTGTCATCGTACCCATTTTAAGTGTATTTATTTTTCTACATAGGATTAGTTGGCTTAGACCAGTGCGTACAGACAGCCAGAAAAACGACTTCTCCCCTCCCTCGACCCTAACCGGCTTGCTCCTAAGTAGTCGATAAAAATCTACTATTTTATAATGAATCTCCCTCACCGTCGAAACATACTTATCAGTAAATTTATAAATAGGTATCAGAAGCTATAATCTGTAGACCGTAATTACCGAACCCCAGACCCGCCCGAAGTACTCAATAAAATTCATCATGAGAAGATCTAATTAAAATGGGTACAAGAAACGATGGCACTTTACAGGGTACCTATGCATTTTTTTTTCATAAATTATGTCATAAAATGACGACTAAAGAACTATGTATGTTTAATTTACGCCGTGACTTATTTCCTAGTTTCGTTTTATACCTAATCACATCGATTTAGAACATTTGTTGTGTGGTAGTAATGGTGGCACGGCCGCCGGCCTGACGTTTGAGCCCATGAAACAAGAAGCTCGCGGCGGCCTTGATTGGGGCGACGAGTGGCGCCCTCGCAGCGCTCTCCCATTGTCAGACATTGCCGGTGGCGGGGAACCTCGGCGGCGGCAGCGGCGGAGGCGGCCTGCCCGCCTCCCCCCCACCCGAAGACTGCTCCGATACTGAAATTCATAGCTCAGTTATCGTCACCACCCTCCCATCTCACACCTTGGACCGACACGTCTTTTACAAAACTAAGTAATAAACGTAAGCAGGTATCTGTCAATTCCTTGTCATCTGACTAGCATAGGTCGTTGGTCAGATGACACTTGTGTGACTCTGTAGTAGAAACACGTCGCTGTGACCGCGCTGCTGCGCGCAGGGCCGAAATTAGAGGAGGGCAACAGGGTTTTAGTCCTGAGGCCTCCACGATATGAGATTTCGATTTATTTTAAATAAGAAACATCTATAACATGCTTTGTTACAAAGAGAAAAAAGTTTTTTTTTAAACATTTCAATGGGCCTCCATTGCTTTGTTGCCTCAGGGCCTCCAAACCTTTAAATTCAACTCTGGCGCTCCCGAGCTGTGTGTCCCGACGTGTTTCTTCCAGATAATCTTATAGAATGTTCGATTACGAAAAACGCTGCAGTGCGTTTTTCGTTTTATTATTCTATTATACATTCTGCTATCTGATAATGTTATTCGATTATTAATTAGGTATTAATCGACTAAGGGCCGATTTTTCAACCGTCAGATTATTTTTATTTGAGGAATAAATAGGTTTGACATATTTTCTATACAAAAGCTGTCAAAACTTATTTCTCAGATACAAGATGACTAACGATTGCAAAGGCGGTTCTTAGTCTGGTTTCAAAAATTTCCTAACTATTAAGTAATTAGACTACAGTAAGGGGAAAACAAAAATTTATATTTCTATAGGACTGCTCAATATCTGAACATTGTTAGTCGGAAAAGGAGTACTAATCCGCGGGCCAGTTAAAGTATAACTGATGACTGTTTTACACCAAGTAATTTAACAAATTTAGTTATTTCTATTTAATACACATCCTTTATTTACATATTTAAGAATTCAGAAAACTACTAATTCGTGAATCCAAATATGACGTCAATAGCTGGTGATAGATAGATTGGAGCGTATTTTTAATAAAATATTTGAATAGCAATTTTTCTAAAACTATTGATTTTGAAGGAAAGATGGTAGAACAAGAGCTATTCATTATTATAGGTACTTATTAGGTGTTTAGTACCGCCTACGAAGAAGGCTACGCTTGTAGGCTTCGTAGCGGAACTTAGATCCGCGTAGCATGGCGTAGTCTGTTTTCGTAGCGTAACGTAGTAGGTCCGTTTAACGGAATTTTGTAGCACAAAAAGTAATCTAATTACAATTACGAATAATAAGTTATGACTGAATATTTCACGATATTTAGTTAAACATCGATTTTCTAAAGTGTTGATTAAGTGAACAATTTACGTTATAAATCAGTGACATTCACATTCGTTGCTCATCTGAAGTGTTTTTGAAACGTTTATATTTTAAGCTAATGTTATTCTGATTCATTGAAAAATTAAACTGTTTATTATATGGTGTTGATATTTTGATTGTTGATGTTTTGGTTTTTGAAGTTGAGTATCCCACCCGATTAGTTACGATGTTACGATTTACTCAAGTGCGTTTTTCGGAATTGCCCGACTAGTTTCGGACTCAAACGGAGCCGAACTGTTCGACTTGCGACCTCGCCGCGTGTTCAGCACATGATTAAGTGCTCCGTTTGGGTCCAAAACTAGTCGGGCAATCCCGAAAAATGTACTTGAGTAAACCGTAACTAATCCATAAATAAGCATAATACTGTGCAGAGTCTGGAAACAAACATGTTGCTTTTTTCCATTCATTTCCTTTCTAAAATTATTCTTATTTGTCCAATGCTATATTAAATAGAGTAAAGTGACTTTCAAATTATTTTTTTGGATTATGGAACCGAGTATAGGTTTAAAAAAGTTTCGGATTAGTATCCCCTTTCTGACTAACATTATATCTGTGCCCCTAGTGAAAAAGGGTATAAATCCTTATACCCTTTGTAAGGACTTTATACCCTTTGCCCCTAGTGGAAAAGGGTATAAGTCCTTGTACCCTTTAAAAGGACTTATACAAGGTTAGTCAGAAAGGGGGTACTAATCCGAAAGGGCGTTAAAGTGCACATAATAGTGAATAACTTTTGTTCTACAACTTTTCCCAAAAGTCAACAGTTTAAGAGAGAAACAGTTGTTCAAAAATCTCAAAAAAAAGCTCTAAAATCTATTTATCCCCAGTTTTGATCAGCTGTGTTTACATTTTAGGTCATATTTGGGGTCATGGATTAGAAGCACCATTTTCTGAATTTGTAACTAAAGCAGGGATGAAGAATTTTTGAAAAAACTAAAATAAAAATCATTTTGTTTGAAAAAAATATATCGAATTTTGAAATTATAGCAGTTGCTTTCAAACAGTCATCAGCGATACTATAAGTGGGCTTCGGACTAGTACCCCCTTTCCGACTAATCTTTTATACCCTTTTCACTAGGTGCACAGATATATGCAGTATCGGTCTTCTGATCATTAGGTATTTGGTCACATAAAAGGCGTCAGGCGACTTCTCTGCGTTACACCTAAATTCAGCAATTAGGCCCCATTGTGACACCTTAAATATAAATTCTTTCATCTTCATCGGCTGTTTCTTTACAGGCTTATTTTATCGGTTTTAACTTCAGTGGACCAATGGAATTCTTCTTATCTATTCTTCTCTTAATAGTGTCAACGTATTTATGTTTTATATTGAATAAAGTAACACATCGAAACTGATAATAACATAGCTTAGCCGACCGAAAAATATCTAGAAAAATTAAAATTAGTCAGAATACAGCCTATGAAAGGTAATTCTTGTAATATTTTAATTAAAACCTAGTGGGTACTACAAAGTCATTAAAGATCAAAATGATGTCTCATTTTTAAATGAAAAGGGTGAAACAGTAAGAAACTCAAATTATCTCAGTCCAGAACTAAGTCTGTGGGGATTCTGGAATAGCCTCAAGCCTTGTACGGACTATGCGTTCCAATGTACGCGTAGTGTGTGTCCTGAGTGACGGCGCACCGCGCAGGCGGAATGATCGCCGCATTAAATAAATGTTCGAAACGTTTGAATTTTGATATCAACATTATTAAAACCAAAGTAAAATAAACACACGCGCGTACACGTCATCTTTCCCGCGTGCACTAAAGTCAGGTATCGACGGTAAAGCCATGGTAAAGCCGCTCCGCAATCCGCAATACGCCCTTGCGCCGTCACTCAGGACGCACACGTAGTCGGTTACGCGTACACAGGAACTATAGTTCCGTATTTGCAGTACGCGTGTACAATTTGAGCACGCGTGTCGGCTCCCGCCTCGCGGCGAGTCATCGCCAGTCGGCTCCGGTGTGTAGAAACTCAAAACTTTTTGTTTGAACCCAGATCCAATGTTGCACCAATCTAATGGCGGATACTGGCTGGTCGACTCTCGACTTGACACCACGCGTCATAATCCAGCGATGCATAGTGCCCTGTACGCGTATACGCCTGTACGCGTATTCAACATACCTACATTACGCGTACATTGGAACACTTAATCCGTACAAGGCTTGAGAGTCCGCTGGGCAATTTTCAGATGGGATTTCGAAAGAAAGATTTCATTATAAAAAAAAACACATTAATTGCCTCGCGGGTTTAGGCACAGTAGATATATAAGCTAAAGCAGTAGTACCTCAACTACATATAATCGCTTGAATTGACACACTCACGTAGACACGCACTGCCACAAGACCTCTAAGTGAGCTTCACAATGCAGTCAGTCACAGCTCAGCTTCTCAGTATACAGTGCGTGTATGTGTAAGTGTGTCAATTCAGGCGATTATAGGTAGTTGAGGTACTGCTTTAGCATATAATATGTACTGTGGTTTAGGCGGTACACACGACAGTCATTTAATAAATTATTTTGTTTAACACCGTACAACACAATCATGCCAACAGAGGTATGTACATGGATGATTGTATAGTTTCATTAAAGCATGTATGATTAAGTGTAGAGTTATGTTGAAAGTGGTATAAATGTGCAACTGATGCCTACAAAATTCAATAACACCGAAAAAAAGCAAAAGGCAAAATTTTGAAAAAAATATAAAATGTTATTTAGTTGTCTGTAATGTTCAGTGTGGCCAATAATGATGTTTTTATTGATTTCTTAATTTTATTTCTATAGTCACAGATTAGTCAACAAATGGAGCGATAATATGCATATTCCTCATTAAAATCAAACTCGTCCAATTATTAAAGTCTGTGGGAAAGATGTTTTTTTTTCTTATAATGGTTTGCCCCTCTCTGAGATTTCTCTTGTACCGTGGGTGTGTTACCAGACACAAATTTTCACATGCAAAAACGCCCAGACCCAGAAAAACTATCAGTATGCCATTGAAAAATTTGTTCCGTGTGGGTTTCGAACCCACGACCCTTAGCGCAGTAGCCAATCGCTCATCCAAACGTGTCATCTTGTTGATGTAATTAGGATTTGTTGATGCGTTCCAATTGGCGACTGTCAATAATCAGTTTTACACGAATAAAATTCTCACTCCATTCGCTACCTACTCTATGCCATGTATGTGTAGGCACCAAAGTGAAGTGAATGCGGTGACATAAAGCGTGGTACTTACGGGAATCGTGTTTCTCGTCAACGGGTGCGGGGGGTGGCGGGGGAGGCAGCTGCTGTTCCAACGCGTTCACGCAGTTCATCATACTCCCGTAGAGGCGGCTGTCGCGAAAACTGTCCCTGCACACACTCTCCAATCATCCCCTTTGACCGATTATGTGATTACCCCCATGTTTTGATGATCATTTCTATGTTTATACAATTTCAGTTTGATGATATTCCGTATGGCGATTCATTGTTTAGTTTGTAGATCGCAATATTGTGATATGTTTAAAGTTTGTGTTTCTATATAGCCTTAAACAAAGGCGTTACTTCGAGTTTTAGGTTGTGAGTGATTTTGTTCATCTGAATTTGTTCCTTGTTCGCAGCTGGCCTAACTAGTATTGATTATCAGTTTATTAACGCGTCTACAGTGGCTTCGTTTTCATCCTCCATAGCTTTCTAAACTAGTGATTTATTTTTGCATGAAACAATAAAAACCTAGACATTGCGAGACTAATTAATGACACTCCCAATTCCTGATTTGGAAGCATTGCTACCAATTGATTAACTAAATCAGTGAATTAATATAATTGGACAAAATATGTATTTTTATCTAATATAAAAATAGATGTACAGAGGCCATTGAATTTATTTTAAATAATTGTCATCATTTGTCGTCGTATGAACGTGTAGATTTTGAAATTGTATTAAATATAATTTGGATCTGAAACACGTTATAGGTACAACCTATTACAACAGCCCTTTCTGTTTAAAAGGGTAACATCGTTTCAGTGATATTTACAAATGCTATACGAACATCACGTGCAACGCGTGCTGATGAATGTCCAGCCCCTGTCTGGTTTCGTGCGGTGTCGTGATAATATGAAAAAATCATGAATTATATGTGTCATGTAATGGTAGGACACAGTCAGTGCCATAAGTACTTAAAATATATCAATCAAATGTTCGCAATTACTTACCTTCCGTTAGAATTCCGGAACAGTGCCAATATCTCTTCGAAGGTCTTATTTTTTGTTTCAGGAACTTTTTTATACGTAAATATCCAAAAAATTGCAAGGAATACACTAAAAGGCAGGAATGTATAGTTTTCCAGTAGTGCCTGCAATATAAACACAATTAATGTGGTACTTAAACATAAATTGATTATGAAATGATTATTATAATAGACGGCGTTAATTAAAACCAAAGGAACACAATCGATTCTCCCAGGGATTAGGCACTGAAAGTGAATTTCTTTATTACTTCGATTGGAATATACTATTATATGTATCAATACCTTACTTCCTACCAATACAATATTATAAATGTGAAAGTTTGTAAATTGGGATGTTTGTTAATCAATCATGCCTTAATGACTGAATGGATTTGGCTTAAGTTTGATACAGAGGTAGACCAGGACCTGGATTAAGACATAGGATCTTGTTATCCCGGTACATGAAGCAGTTCTACTAGGATGCGAGGGAAACTGTGGGCAATAGCTAGTTGACAATTAATATTCATCATCAGACGTCCACTGTTGAACGTGGGCTTCACAATGACCGCGACAATGAAAGATCAAAGGGAAAATTGCCATAATCGCAACCCTTGGCAGAGAGATGGGTGATCGAAATTTGTAGTTAAAGCAGACATGAGAACGCTGCTGCTAATGCTCTTGACAAAATCCCTTAGTTATGTTTTACGACCTCCATGTGGACCTATTCTTTTCCGTGTACAAATACCAGTGACCGTAATTATAAGATCAGTGCAGCTGTACCAAATTAATTAACGCATGGCAATTAAAATCCTACTCACATTGGTTAGGTAAACGAACAAAAGGACGTACCTTCATGCTTGGAAAGCCAATTCCGACAACGAAATTGGCCATCCAATTAACTAATACGGCGATAGCCATCGCGCTGGGACGAGGGCCCTGCGAGAACAGCTCGGCAGTGATGAGCCAGGGGATGGAGCCGGGACCCACCGCAAAGAAGACCACGAAACTCAGCGTAGATACCACGGACAAGTAGCTCATCCAGTCGATCATTTCCTGCACATAGCCGAAGAACTCCTATCAGGGGATAGCAATGGTGTCCTTTCCCATCGCCGACCGGATGAAATAAATCACAAACATAAATGCACATCACACACTTGTCTGTCCGTGTGTCCGTCAACGCTCCGCGCGATGCGTGGAGTTCCGACTCAGTTGTTTGAGTGCTGGTAGCGAAGTGTTGTCCATCTATCGTATGTACTGCGAATGCTGGTGATAAGTGCCATCCTGCTTTTGAGCAGTGTTTGTGTGATTATAAATTTCGCTTCATTTAAAAACGCGTGCGCTGAGCTCCCCGTGAACTTTTACCACAATTTAGTGGTCAACAAAAATAGTGGTCAGTGCTATGTGAGTGATGTTCCTAACATTTATATTTGAGAATTTATTCCCATAATTTATTTACAATTCTTTCCTATCGAGAGTCCGGTTTCGGAAACAGGAAAGTCGCAGAGGGGGGAGGACTAGCGAAGCGACGGGTGTATATGTCTCAATGATTTGTAAAAACTGTTATTCCGAACAAACCAATGTCAACAACGGATGTTGATGGCAATGATTTGATGAAGACAATATCAGTTTTTAAGACCATTGGTGACATATACACCCGATGAAGCAAATGACAGTGTGTGAGAAATAAACCAGGGATTAAAGATGGCATGTGGTGCATGCAAAAGTGTTACTAGACTAAATAAATGATACGACGAATGACGATATGATTTTTAGTAATTTCTGTAGGGTAGGAGTTTTTGATCGTCAAAATTTCATGTTGCCACACATTTCACAATATGTGGTTAATAAAACTCGTAAGAATATGTATCAAATATTTTTTACGGAGTATGCCGCATGACTTTTAGTCACTTTACATTCGAAAACCACGAACTCTGCTCATAATTCTGTACAACTTTTACTATAAGTCAAATTCTGAATTCGTGAAAAAAATAAGCTGTTCCGTACAAAATAATCAACGTTGCTTACAAAGTGTATGGAACAGCTGTTTTTTTACGAATTCAGAGTTTGTCCTGTAGTAAAAGTTATACATAATAATGAGGGGAGTTCATTGTTTTCGGGTGTTAAGTGACTAACTAGTCATGCTGTATAAATATAATGTAATTGAAAAGCATCTCAGTATTCTGACGTTCAAAAATCTAAATAAACCAATGAAAGGAAGACTAATTTCGAAAATATTAATTTTATAAGTTGATTTGGAAGATTAAGCAACCAATTAGGGGTATGAGAGAAAATACCAGTTATAAATGAAGTATTGATAGTCAAGAACGTTTATAGATAGTAAGTGAAGAAAGCGATGAGAAAGCGTGCGAAAGCAATTTTTAAATGTAATCCTTGATTGAGACAAAGCTTTAGACTGAGTTAACGTTCTTTACGTTTAAAATAATATCAAAGAACTTTTCTTTAAAGATATAATTTACATAACACACGTCTCAAATGTTTGATAAAAAGTAAAAAATATCTTATAATTAGATATGCCTGAATTCTAAAGAAGAGTTAAATGTGGAGTCTCTCAAGGAACACATTTAGGGCCAGTATTTCAAACCAAAATACCGGCCTGACTTATTCTAAATTATACAACTAAATTCAGAACAGTACATGGTCAACATAAGTTCTAGCGATAATATTATGTTTGCAGATACATTTAGAGTTATTTTGTAGCGGTTTTCATTGATCAGTTATTGTTTCGAGAGAGTTCAAAATGTTTTTGTATTGTTATATTTATGTTGCGAAGGTCGGTAAGTTGTTATCTTCGTCCATTCTCTCGTCCGACGGCCGATTCCTATGATTTACCGAGTGTTATAGGTTAAAATTAAGACTTGTATCTTTAACAATAATGGATCAAAGACTAGCTTTGGATAGTAAACCCATACATACGTTAGTAGCTATCACATGTGAGTTTATTGATATCCCCAGTTTTTGTTATGAAATGCTACCATTAGTAAGTAAAACGATTCGTTTTTTTCGCCATAGGAACCGGGCATTTAGCGTTATGATTTATAGAAATATTAACTTGATACTATCTCTCTTATAGGTAAGCCGAATTCCAAACAGTAACTAAATCGTTCAAAACTATATAAAAAACATGTTCGATTTCAAGATTGCAATCTAAAAGTCATCAATCATCTTCGAGCTGAAGCTCTACTATACTATATATATGTATTATAAGCTGTTACTATAGTAACTTTAATCGTCTCTTAAAACTTTACGAAAAGTAGTGGAAACTTTCTTTTACCCTCACAAACCTAACAGAAAGTCGAACCACAATTTTATAAGACACACCTTTATTAGGAATGAAATGGTGATGAAAATAGAGAAGATGAACATTCCCCCGAGGCCGTAGAGGTGCAGGGTCCGTCGTCCGGTGCGGTCCATGAGAGGCAACGAGACCAGGGTCATGCCAACCATGATGGCTCCGATGCCCATGGTCGCGAACTTCGCTGACTCGTCCGTCAAACCCGAAGAAGTGAACAGCGAAGTGGAGTAGTAGAACACCTGTGTAGTGTGGTGGAGCTAAGTAAGCTTACGAGTATGTATAATTATTATACCATTGTTAATGTTAGTTAGGTTCATGATCACGTCACTTGGGGTTAACATTAAAAACTAGAGCTCTATTGTAGCTTACGTCACAACTAGAATCATGCTGAGTGGAAACCTTGTTGTCATACCTTCGACGTCCAATTGCCAATTATTGAATGCAAGTTTTTGTTCCAAGTAGATACTTTGAACGTTTTTGTTTTTTTTTATTTACTTCTCGTTTGGCTGTAAATGTATCTTTCTTTCTTTTTATAAGTGCATTTGCGGTAAAGATTTGGTAACATATAACATACTTGTCTATAATATACCACACTTTAGCGTCAATAACTCCTTAAGAAGTTACTAAAACTAAATATTTGACAATTGACCAAGGTCTGGCGACCAAGAATGTTCACGTTGAATAGATCTTAACTCCTTCACAAAATACTCGTACACCTTCTGACAGACTAGGTTCCTCCGCTGCCATGCCTGAAGACTTTTTACACCAAATATAGACCTAATAACTAACGTGTTAAAGTTACTTACTGCGTTAATGCCACTGAGCTGCTGGGACAGCTGCATTACAACGCCGATGAGCAAGGGAGCGCGTAGCGTGGGAGAACATAACAGTTCCCGCATCGAGATAGACGCTTCTGCTTGCTGAGCTCGTTCCTCGGCTCGCATCTCTTCAATATCTTCTTCCACCTTGATAGAATATTGAGGAGTTGTACATAAAGGATTCTCGTCAACTAAGGTTCGGCGAAGAAAGTTAGAACTGTGATAGGTTTTGATGCGTATTCGTTTACGTATCACAATTTGTTTCTGGAAGTTCTAAAATTAGTAATAATCTGGATACACGCTCATTCTTTCACTAGTAATAACATGTAGGAAACAGTATACTATGCATTACTACCGACAAAACCGTTTACGCAAAGGATTGCTCATGCAAGTTGCTATGAGTAGCTGGACCATTAGTTGCTCCTTTTAGAGATATACAGTCAGTATCAAATATATTGGGACGTACAGTCTGTTCATAATTACCTAAACAACTAAAGAAATTAAACTTTATCGCAATGGGATAAAGTTCTTGATAGAATGATAGTTGTCTCTGTTGTCATTCTGAAACACTCTTTGTATCATTGGGATTAGTTTAATTTTCTTAGTTGTTCAGATCATTTTGAATAGTCTGTAGGTAAGTCCCGGTATATTCGATGCTGACTGTTCCTAAAAAACTATAACAGGGTCTCAGTGTAGCCAGAATTTCATTTCACAGGCTGGTTAAATACCCAGTTTCCGACAAAAGTACGAAAATACAAACATATTATCGAAGTAAAATAATCCTACCTGATTACTAGCCCGCAGTCGTCTAAGAGCACGTCGAGCCTCCTCTTCCCACTGGCGCGTGATGAGCAAGTACCGTGGTGACTCCGGACAGGCAGGCAGCAACAACAATTGCAGGATCGCCGGGCAAATCGCAAGACCTGGACACGACAGTTATCAGAATTTATAACTTACACAGCTTACACAACACTCCTGTTCTTTTTGTTGGCTAGTATTCCGAGGGGCTAGATACAATATAAAACTTCCTCACTGCACGCTGGTAATAAACGCGTGTTGTAAGATTCTACAAAAACCTACTATGCTTGATGGTAAGGTCTATACGGTCCGTCTAGCTAGTTACTACCCTCATATTTAAGTCAACCAGTTTACTGTGTTCCGTCATGTGTATATGAGATCTCTATATGGGGGAAATCCCATCTCATCAATCAATATCACTGTTACTTAGATTCGTGTGTTCGATCTTAGACCCTGTTTGCACTTACCATCGGGTTCAAATTGGAACAGAGGAGAAAAGTAAAAAAAAAAACAAAAAAAAACTGGCTGATGAGTATTTTTAGTATAATAACAACTAAATTAAATTCTAATTATTAAAAATTTGAGTAGAGATTTCTTTCTAATGTCTACTCAAATCTAATGTTGAATTCTGATTCATGATTAAGTATCATTGTAGAATTCGGGCCTGTGTCTAGGACACTGTGTCTGGAGACACAGTCTTGAGCCCAGGGACCAATAACGGTATAAAAGTATACAATGCGAACCTCCTCATGTCCCATTGTTTTTAAGCGCTCAGTTAAACAGGTAGCAAATTGTGACCGCATGTCGACTGCGTTCCGGACACATTTCTAGTAGAAACTTTGCCTTCTTAATGAAAAAGTGGACTAGAATTGAGTGATTAATCTGTGGAAAAATTGATAATATGCAACACCAACTAATTGAATGTGCCCGAAATGCTAATAAAAGGGACCAAATGCTAAATTATACAGATGTTGGTGCGTTTCATAGCATTCTAGCTGAACCATACTATATTCTTTTAAAATTAGCTAAGGTTGATAATGGTTGTTGGTAATTACGATAAGGTACAATGGGATTGTCATCATCATTTTTATGTACAAAAATCCATGGTAATTTGATAAAGAAGAAGAAAAACCGATAACGTTTATCCAATAGAAATACCGGTAGTAGTAGTACTTAGTAGTGTTCTCAAGAACATCTAAAGAAAAAAGATTACCGTTTGCACTCCGTTTGAGTCACAACAACAAACTTAAAACTACTTGAACCAGCTCTTAAATAAGCGTTTAACTTACAAACTTCCATCCTCACATCATACAAGACATACATCAAATTCCCAGTAACCCAGTAAAGATAAATAAAGGAAAATATCTCTTCCAACTTTAACTGCACTTGACGATCTACGTCGGAGCGACGTCTCGTCGCGTCTTTTATGTCAACTATCAAGTTGTGAGTTGTCGTTAACTTTCAAATCTCGCACCTGCACTATCTATCTTTAACTTTTCACTCTCACTTTTCTTTTCATCTTTAATTACTTATTCTGTTATTTTATAGTTTCAAGGCCTAGGTGTGTGATGTGAGTTGTGAATCGCTTCGCATTCGTCGCGTCTCGTTTGAGTGCAATCTGAATTTTTATCTTCATTTTAAGGTTTGTGATGTGTTTCAGAGATTTGATTATGTTTTTTTTAATGGTTAAAATTTCACTGATATTGCCTGCCTTTTTGGTGTAGTGGTTGCAAGCGCGACTGCTGAGTGTGAGGTCCTGGGCTTGATCCCCAGGTCGAGCAAAGTGTTATTGGGTTTTTCCGTGTGGAATTTTTGCCCGGTTGACGGCAATAGAGGCGAAATGAGGGTGAACTATACAACTCTACCCAACCCTTCAGGTTATACAGGTGTGAATATGATATGGTTACCACTTCTGTTTTTCATGCATTTAAAGAGATAATTTGCACGAAAGAGATGACGTGCAACTTTAAATAACTTAAGGCCAGATACTAAAATGATCGGTTGATTTGGGTGATTTTAACCTTTTGAATGCAGTTTATAGTGGAAAGCGTCCATCTCTCCAATTGAAATCTTTCTTACTGCGCCTGCGCTTCGTGCAATAAGGCTGTTATGTACAACGGCCACGCCCATTGGACGCCCATAACATAAATACTTTGGTACAAATAGAGGGGAAAGTAAGCAAGTTAATATAGTATACCTAATTTTATTTTTATTTTATTTACTTATTAAAGACCGCCAACAAAGGACGTACACAGAAAATCACAAAAATTGGTAAATAGAATGAGTCTTATATCCGAATACTCCTTCAATTATAGGAGGCCACAAGATGCCATTTTTTTTTCGACTAAGCTACTGTACAACAATATTTAATAAATAATAAATTGTGAGTTAAATAGTTAAAAACAATTTAGAAGTTGAGAAGTTGTTTTACAAATGTTGTTTTAATATCTTTTTGTATTTTGATAAAGACTCGCAGATGTCATATCATGGACTTTCGACAAGGTATTGTATTGCCTACAGAGTCTTGGCAAAATGGCTAATCCCTACTACTTATAATATTATAAATGCGAAAGTAACTCTGTCTGTCTGTGACGCCTTAACGCCTAAACCGATGAACCAATTTTAATGAAACTTGGTATAGAGATAGTCTGAAATCTAGAAAAGGACATAGGCTACCTTTTATCCCGAAAAATACGGAATACGCGATAAAAAACATCCAGGCGGCCGTGAGAACTTATTTGAGTTGCCTCCTGCCCTTATCCCAACTTATTTGGGACCGGCGCAACATGTATTTTTCATGTCACTTGTCATGCTGTAAATGTTTTGGCTAAGTTTTATGACAGGCCGCCTGCCTGACGGGTACTGCCTATTTCACCCCTAGAGTAGAATTTCCGAAAACGCTCAATCACGTGTAGGTATGTTTATATCTAACCAGGAGCCTATATATTTAATTCCGTGCTTCTAACTTCAAAAGTAGGTACCAGATTTTTCATACACACTTTCAACACTAATTTCACCCCCCTGGGGGGTGAATTTCCAAAAACGCTCAAACACGTTTAAGTTTATTTCTCACCTGAAGACTGAATATTTAATTCCGTGCTTCTCAGTTTAAAAATAACATTTCTCTTTCAACACTTATTTCACCCCTTTAGGGGCGAAGAGCACGCGGATCCAAGTAACGGAGATATAGAGGGATCACCTTCGCTTATACCCCTCTGGTTCTCACTTAGGTACACATGACGAAACACAGTAATAGGGGGTTTACACAGGTCGATTTGTCGCCGCTCGGCTAGGCCGAAAATCGATCGTCTAAATGACAATTCGCCTAGGCTGTGAGTGACTAAAATCGCAAGCCCCATAGTTGGGTGCCATCCGACTTTCGCCGTGCGGCGATAAGCTGCATGAGGCGGGTGACTAAAATCGATCATGTAAATGGTCAGTTGCAGGCGATTCTTTCCTTCTGTTTCTTCTCTCTTTATTTCTCAAGCAACTCTCGAATAATGGAACTACGAACCATGTCGATGCCAGCACGTAAAACTACCGCTCTGCTCAACATTTTCTTCGGAAATGAACAAGTCGCATGCGATTTTTGTCGACCGGTGTAAATGGGGTGGCGATTCGATTTTTAAAAGCGATGCGACTGGTGAGTTGCTGCACGGCTAAAATCGACCCGTGTAAATCCCCCATTAACTACTTGGCACTGGATTTTAATGTGAGGGTAGAAGCTAACCAGGCGGACCGTATCGAACCTATCACCAAGTGTGCTGGGTTTTATTGAATCTTACAACACGCGTCTATCTGCTTAAAAATGGTAACATTCTATGAAAAAATGCGAATAGATGCTGATAATTGTATCTAGTCCCTTATCTGCTATATCTATTAAGATATGTAGACAGAAAACTATTCACTTTTCATCTTTAGTGTTTAAGGAGTCATCCTAGGTGTACGATCAACATCAAAAATGATATTAAAGTTAAGTGATGATAAGAATTAGTCTTATATCATATTTGTGTAAATACATAAACAATATATACTGTGTAATTATGTAAAATACAAATACAAATAAAGATCAAATATTCCTCTGCATCACTGTCGACTGGTAATGTGCACAGAAGACTGGCAGCATTATGATGATTGTGATGATTCTTAAAAGTTTCAAAATTGTTTTAGGAATGAAAACTTGGAATTATGATTACGATTGGTTTTTATGTTACATCGGCTTTTGCTATCCTCCAATTTCTGAATTGAGAATTCGGGATAAGTAATACTCAAGTAGTATTTGAGTACGGAGTTGTCAAAAAAATGCTTTGAAATACGTAATTTTGTTTGACAACTTCGTAATCAAATGTTACTTAAGTACTACTTATCCTAGAATTCTCAATTCAGAAACAGGAGATATGGACTATACGTCCATGCTGAATTACGGCCTGTCCACATCTCCACGTCATGAGGTCGTCAACGTGGAACGGTGCGGTGACGTAGCACAGACCGTTGACGTAACGTGCAAATTTACATTACCGCATCGTAAAAATGCACGTCAGGATCATTGTTAGATTTATCGTTTACCATGTAGATCCTGAATTTTAATAAGAGAAACAGTAAGGTATGGTTTTAAAGCATCGGAGCACACAGACGGCGACTAACACGCGGGCATGGAGAGCGCGGGCGGTGCGCTTATACGTGTGCGCTTGCGGCTAGAGGCGGAACGTATTACGATACGGTAACGTAAATTTGCACGTTACGTCAACGCACCGTGCCACGTTGCCGCACCGTTCCACGTTGACGACGTCGTGACGTGGAGATGTGGACAGGCCCTTAGTGAGAATTTGCACCTAACACTTCTTACTTCGTTGGCTCACTGGCCAAAGATTTTCTTGGCCACCATCAAACCTGCAAAGATAACTTACCAAGCAAAATGGGCCATCCTTCATCAGTGCCGAGTATCTGCTCAATGCCCAAGACTTGGGAGAGGAGTAAGCCCACAGTGACAGCCAGCTGGTTGACCGTGCCCAAACCCCCGCGCAGGTTTAGGGGCGCGATCTCCGATATGTACATTGGCACTAGTGATGTGTTTAACCCTAGAGAAAGTCCAGAATTCTTTAATAAATTGTACAAAGAAATGTAAAATAAAAACAATGTGATTCGGGAGCCAATGGTCAAAATTGGTGGGTTTTTTCGTGGCCATTCTTGTTGCAGTGACTTAAACATCTGAAAATCTTTCACTATTATGGATAAAGGTCCGAGACGGACTGCAGACTGCAAACTGCAAAAGTAATATCGCTTGCGGTGCGATCTGCGGCTGCGGTTGCAGTTTGGCAGTCGCTGTCGGAATAGCACCTTTAAAGTGCACACCTTAAAGGCGCTATTCGGATGGCGACTTGCGGTCTGCGGTTGCAGTCTGCAGTTTGCAGCCCTTCTCGGACTTGTAACCTTTATGGTATAAACATATTTAATGAATGGCCACGAACAAAATATAAGGCGCCACTGCTCATACAATTTTGGTCACTGGTCTTTTGATGTTTTTGTCGCAATCTTTGAAGCAAACAAGGGTAAACATTTTTTTGAACATTGATTAGCTCCAATACACACACAAGCTTTCTGGAAATCATCATGTATTTAAAAAGTATATATTTTTTTTACAAAAATCTACATTAGTGATTTCTATGTGATTAGTAAAAATACTTTTAATATTCCGTTCACTGCCAATAACTATTACATTACTGAAAAAGAATACGCAATAAAGCAGCGATCGCATTCTGAATTTTATACTTCCGATTTATTGCAATATTCCCTTTGAAGTCTATAGTAACGGTGCATTGTATTGAGAGTTACATTGTACTGAAATATTCCAACGAGTCTTTGTAGCTTTCGATACAATAACTAATTTCAAAATTGAAAAAAAAAGTATGTTTACAGGGTGAAAAGAACAAAAGGGTTCTGTAGTGCCATTCTGTAAGAAACCCACCTCGATATCGACGGTTAGCTCGAAATCCATAATGTCACAGTATGGATAATAGAAGCAAATAACACACAGATAATCGACAGTATATTCAATAACGCGTAGTTTTGTTATCCACGCTGTGTCACGACACGTGTCGAATTGACAGTCGCGATCGAGGTGAGATTCTTACAGAATTGCACGGCTGGACGGACGGTCCCTTAATATTAAACTAAGCACATTTAGCATGAAAGACACAATCCTTTATTTTGAAATGTTATTAAAACTGCATTCAAGTTTTTTTCAACAGTTACTTTCCTTAATCAGCTTCCGAACATACACAAATGTGAAAAAATAACACTGTATTTTTATGACATCTATTAATAGGGTCGATATAAGGATCAAACTGTTCTAACAAAAATTGTGTCTTAAATTAAATAAAGTCCGTGTAATGTGACAATAACTTAGTTATACACTTTAACAATTGAAAAGCTACTCAAAAATACTTCATTTTATTCGTCGGTTGGGCTTATTTCATAAACTGGGGGTGCATGAAAAGAGCCTTCACGAGTGACAATACTTAAGTATGTCCGGCGCACCCTGGGCAGTCAGCCCCGCTACCAACCTTGCTGACTGGCTAATCTTTTCACCACGGCGGCGGCATGAGCTATTCTCGTATAGTTCGTGACGACACGATAGAAGAAGATTTCATAAACTTCCTATAATTTGAGGTATATTGTTTATTAGAATGATTTGACTTATTATGAGCCCAATCAAATATAGGGTGACTGGTAATTAGTGACCGATCCTTTAACACATGATTGTACTCATGATAACAAACAACTTTCCCAAAGAAACATTATTTATAAAACAAAAAAATAATATGTCCATATTTATTACGAGCCGCGTCCATTCCGTAACGATTTACTAATAAATTTTAAATTAAAAAAAATAAAATAAAAATATGTTTCTTTGGGAAAGTTGTTTGTTATCATGAGTATAATCATGTATTAAAGGATCGGTCACTAATTACCAGTCACCCTATATAGGTTGTTGCTTTTTCGCAGTTATGTCAGTTCGACAACCGGCTCAGGCAAGACTAAAAAAACTATGAATACAGTTACAGGAAGTTGCCTTTTCGCAGTTATGTTAGTTCGAAAACGAGATCAAACACTACAAAAGTTATACTTATTTTTAAATATAAAGGAACGCTCTTTTGAATAAGGTACTTCCCTTCGGGTCCCGTTCATCCACTTTGTGTAAAGTGCTTACCGCAGTTGACTCCTATGATGAATCTGCCGAATATGAGGAGCTCGTAACAGTGTGATATCTTGGTGAAGCCCATGAGACTGGCGCCGCTGATGCCTAAGATGTTGTTTAGCAGTAAACCCCCTTTCCTGGTTGACAATACGGAAATAATTACAGAAGCGGCACGGCATGATGGCGTTTTTGACATGTTACAATAGTGTTGTGAGTAATAAGTATAGTTGTGACAATCTAATAGGTCCGATTTGACATCTGTCAAAATACTAGGAGTAACGTCAACACTATACTCCTTAAAATATAGCTTGATTAGAATGACAGATGTCAGCAAAAGTGACGACATAACTTTGTAGTTACGTCGAACGTGTGATTATTGGCATACGAAAAATCACTCACTTAACTAACATGATAACAATAAATAATTCTTACTGATTCATAGTCATAAAATATAAATCTTACGTTATTCAAAAGTTATGTCATATTGCAAAAATGTTAGAGATGGGACACATCGATAAATGTAAATCGATTGAATACAAAAATTATTACGTTTGCGTTATTAAAATTTTATGCTTTGATAATAAATAATTATACCTACTTCGTACAATATTAAAAAGGTCTTTAAAAGTTTTAAATGTATGTTTTAGATATAAACTATTGCGACTATGATTATTCGTCATGGGTATCAAATCCAAAGTTTCGGGTAGGTATGCTGATGCTGAAGATGAGGTCAAAACTCAAATTCAAAATGGCAACGGTAGAGACGGCTGAGCTCCTTTAATGCACTTGTAGTTTTATGAATATAATAGGGATTAATGTAGGCTTCTATATGAATAACAACACAAAAACAAACTATGTTAAGTACTTGGGTGCATTAAAAAAGCTTCCACATGTTACCATGGCGGTACTCCACTGATGCGGCTATCTAGATACCTACCTCTATTTAGTGCAACAAAAGAAACAAAATAAAATAGCATTACAAAAAAAAGAGAAGAAAAAAAATACTTGTAAAACATTAACACGTAAAACGCAAAAATACAACAAAATTATAAAAATACACACATCAAAAGTGTCTAGGGATCAACATATATTTTTGCAATAACTTTTCTCCTGATTGATATTAATTAAAATTTTCTTTAAGGATTCATCAAATAAAGTGTTTTCGTTTGTCACAGTAACGATAAACCAAGTCACCTTTGCATTAATAAAGAAATTTGCCATTTTCCTAATAAAGGGATTTTTGACATTTGAACCACTAACACAAAAGTTCGAAAAAAAGACTGAAATAACAGTTTTCTTTAAAATTTTATTGGGTAACTTAAACAATTAATAATCCGTGTTTCTACCGCGAACACTAACAACACAAGAACATCGGTTTGGCATACTCAAAATGAGTTCATCCAAATCACGCTGTGGAATGGCCGCCCATGTTCGTTGCAACAACAAAAAAAGGTCTTCTTGCGACTGGATACCCTCCATATTCGGCAGAGCTCTTCTCTGTAGCATATCCCATGCATGCTCAATCGGGTTCAAGTCTGGCGACTGAGCAGGCCAGGGCAGGACATTGATGTTAGCTGCGGCGAGAGTCTGTCTTACAACTCTTGCGGTGTGCGGTCGTGCATTATCATGCATTAACTGAAATAAGGGACCGATTTGCGCTTGTAGAGGAACGATGACGTCTGATACAATCGTCTCAGCATAAATTTGAGCGTTGAGGTTGCCTCTGATCCAAATCAACTCAGTTCTTCCGCCGATCCAAATACCCGCCCATACCATGATGGTTCCACCACTATAAGGATGGACTTCCTGGCAGGATTTTAATCGCTGTTGGCGTCCAGGGGTTCTCCAGTGTCGTATACGTCTTGTATCCGGTCTCATACCAAAACGAGACTCATCAGAAAAGCACACGAAACGCCATTGTTCTTCTGCCCAATTTCTGTGTCCAAGAGCCCATTGATATCGAATCCTACGATTGTGCATTGCTATAGGTGGTACCCGTAGCGGTCTTCGGGAATGAAGGTTCACTTCATGCAAGCGGTTTCTGACTGTTTGGTCGCTAATTAAGTTCCCTGAAGAGTGATGAAGCCTCACGGCTAACATCATGGCGGTTATTGTTGGAGCTCTTCGAGTTAAGATTTGAATGTATCGGTCTTGTCTCCGTGTGGTGCAGCGATACCGTCCTCCATGGCGCTCAGCCACGGTACCAGTGCTTCGGTAACGTGTCCAAAGTCGACTGATAACACTCTGACTTGTATTCAGAGCTAAAGCCACAGTACGTTGCCGGGAACCAGCTTCTATCATTCCCACGGCTCTGAGCATTTCTTCCCTGCTTAAATGACGTCGCCGCTCCATAATAACGTTGGTTTTAATCAGTAGTAGGGAAACAGTAGCACTAATAATGTCTTCAATGCGTTGTATGTTTTTATAGGGAAAATATTGACAGCTGATTTTCATCTTTTACTCGAATTTGATTCACAGTTCCTGATTCAAATTATGAAATGCACCAAAAAGGATCCATATAAATTTATAAAATCATAAATTTATTACAAAGCCACATCTCAATCTCAAGAAATCCGCATAAAAATGCTTGATCCCTAGACACTTTTGATGTGTGTAGTAGATTGTTGCATCGAGGGCACTAAATTAACACGAGTGCATTAATTACTCACAGCATGGTGCGTAATCCACTTTTATTTCAACTACCAATCTACATACCGTGATAAAATATCGATATAACATTTTTTTAAACTTTTCTTGCTAAATATGAAATATCAAAGTTTTACAATGGTACAAAATGCGCACCATTTGTTTTTTTCACCAAGTCGGTTTTATTTAGCTGATTTTTATTTTCAGCCAATATCTTTTTGATCTAATGCATACATTTTAAGATTTTTCTTTCAACTACGTAGTAATGTTATCATTAATCGCTACAAAACCGATCACAAAATACGTATTTTCTGCTTAGAAGCAAAACAGTGCAGAAATGTTGTATGAAATCTCATTACTGCACTGCAAACAGTGCAGAAATGTTGTATGAAATTTCATTACTGCACTGTTTTTCATTAGTGCAGTTTTTTATTTTTTATTTAGATATAAATTTACCACAGAGGTTTAATGTCTCCCGTTAAGTTTAATATTAAATGTATGCATTCTTATGCATTAGATCAAAAATATACTGGCTGAGAATAAAAATCGGCTGAATAAAACCGAATTGGTGAAAAAAAAAAATCTAAATGGCGCGCATTTTGTACCATTGTAAAACTTTGATACTTCTTAATTAGCAAGAAAAGTTTAAAAAAATGGAAATAGATAGCGATATGAATTCAAGTCCAGAAAGTATAAAAACAGCTGCAAATGAAATTGTAACCTTTTGCCGCAAAAGTCGCAGGATAACCTTGTTTTCATTTGAGTTTTTATTTTGAGTAGGTATATTTTATCACGGTAGGTAAATTGGTAGTTGAAAGAAAAGTAGATTACGCACCTTGCTGAAGTGAGTGATTAATGCACTCGTGCTAATTTAGTGCCCTCGCTTGCGCTCGGGCACCAACATAACACTCGTGCATTAATGACTCACTTTGCGCTCGGTGCAACAATCTACTATTATATTAAACTTAATGGGAGACATTAAACCTCTGTGATAAATGCATATCTAAATAAAAAATTAAAAGCAGTGCATTAATGAAAAACTGTGCAACAATGAGCACATTTCTGCACTGTTTTGGTTCTAAGCAAAAAATACGTCCTTTGTGATCGGTCTTGTAGTGATTAATGATAACATTACTACGTAGTTGAAAGAAAAAAAACATTAAAAAAGGGTGACGCTGAATTTAAGCAAGGGAAGTGCAGTGTGTATCTCAAGGTTGCACCAAATGGGTGTCCAGATCTTTTTTTTTATACTAGTTGTCTGCTGTAGATCGTCCTAGGGGACGGTTTCTACGTAACCGGGCAGTTATTGGCGAGACCTGAAGGGTCTCCAGCCAAGGTGTCCAGCTCAGAATGTGTTAGGTATGTGCCAGGGGCCCAATTCTCCTAAAAGAAATCTTGATAAATCGCAACCGAATCAAGGCCGAAGCGTTCATTCAAACAGTTTTCGTTATCAGAAGCTGTCAAATTATTTGACGTAAAAAACAAAACCCATCATTTTGACAGTTTTCGTGAAATAAACCTGACTGACGGTTGTGGTTCGTTTGCGTTCGGCAACAATTTTGTTAGTGGAATTGGCCCCCTGACGCTGATATTCTGCTAGATCCCTGTAGTTACAGACGGACGTCGATCTATACAGGGTGTTAACGAATTCGTGTAATTCCTTAAAACCACATGATTTACTACTGATGTAGACAGGCCCCGCACGGGATTTAGCTAGATTAAAAATAAAAACATTATTTTTTCATGCGGCTTTGTTACCGATCGTATCTAAACCACCTAATAAGGATTCAGTAAAAAAATAAGAATTTATTTTTTTGCAAAAAAAAATGTTTTTTTTTGTGTCAACATTTCGATGCCACGCATAAATTAATGAAAAAACGGCGACACGGCTGGCAGGAACGACTAACGCGATATCGCTCTTTGCAGTCAGATAACTCAAGGCTCTAAAACGACTCAGAAATAGAAAATCAAGATTTAAAAAAAAAAAAAAAAAACATTTGTTTTTCAGAAATTCCCATTTAGGGTTAATCTGTGTCACCAGTAGATCACGTGGTTTGAAGGAATTACACGAATTCGTTAACACCCTGTATAGTCGGGGACTTGAAATGTTTACCACCCTAAGATCTATAATTGCTTGCACATTACTTTTTCATAAGGTTGCTCAGTTGCAAAGATATGACATCTTGAACCTTATTGCGCACAGTGTGTCAAGGAATCGAATTTGAAATCTGATAAACATTATGAGTCCGCGACCGTACTACGTACTAAGTGACGTCACCTACACTAATGACACGTGTCCGCGCGAAATTCTCTGTTGTTTTTTTAACGCTTTAGTTGTCGTGTAGCGTTTTCTATTCTTTCATTCTGCATTGTTTTTAGCTGTCATCGCTAAGTAATTGACTTGTAGCTTAATTAAAAAAACTCCCTTCGTGACAACTTTTAAGGTGAATTTCTCCGAAATATTTTAAGGCATTTCCACTAAATAAAAACCGTTACAAACCGTGAAAAATTATATATTTGTTGATAAAGTAAAATAGTTTCTTTAATAGGGTATATGACTATTGTTTTTTTTTTATTACAAATCTCGAGACTATTACGAAAATAATAAGCAACAGTATAAAACCAATGAAATATTTAATAAAACGCCCAAGTAATAAACGCTTTAAAATTGTTCACAAGACAGAGACAGCACAACTACCATAAGACGTTATACCTTAAATACTTCATAGTGAGCAAACTAATCGAGCCACTTCTATTTTTCACGTATAATTGTTATTAATTACTATTATTGTATGCCTTGCAACACCCTTACAGGGTCTATGTATGTTTGAGATAACTATTCTATAAGTTCTCTGTAAACTACATTGTGCAATAAATAAATAAATATTTTTGGTACCTTTATGGAACAGGGGCCTAATTCTCCTAAAATAAATCTAGATAAATCACAACCGAACCAAGGCCGAACCGTTCATTCAGACAGTTTTCAATTTCAAAAGCTATCAAATTGTTTGACACAATAAACAAAATCAATCATTTTGAAAGTTTTCGAAAACAAAAACTGACTGACGATTGTGGTTCGATTGCGTTTGGCAACAATTTATTTTAGGAGAATTAGGCCCCAGATCAATTCGAAACGTATATCGCCTAAAAAAATATTTGATAACCTTTACAATGAGGGTAGTTTTTTGTCAACTTAGTATATAATCCATGAAACCAAAACTAATAACCAGGAGACGTGAAAAAAGGAGTGGCTCGATTTATTTGCCCCCAAGTGTATATACATTCTTTATATACTTTCTTTAAAATAATACTAAGTTGATGTAGGTACATTTTTAATGGTAGGCAAATTATCTATCACAAAATCTGTCAATATTTTCTGGAGAAAATTCTACGTTTTATTTGAAATAGACAAATAATTAGGCATAACACATAAATACGGTTTTTTTCTATTAGGTTACAACCGTCTTAGCTCTATAGATAAATCTTATAGGTCAAATCCTTTTATTCAAAAAGAAGTCATTTAGTCAAGACCTGGGGCCCAATTCTCCTAAAATAAATTGTTGCCAAACGCAATCGAACCACAACCGTCAGTCAGTTTTTGTTTTCGAAAACTTTCAAAATTTTTATATTTCAAAAAGATTGATTTTGTTTTTTGTGTCAAACAATTCGACAGCTTTTGAAATTGAGAACTGTCTGAATGAACGGTTCGGCCTTGGTTCGGTTGTGATTTATCAAGATATATTTTAGGAGAATTAGGCCCCTGTAAAGTCTAAAATAAAATGTCATGACGCAATCCTTACCTCCCAAATCTGTTAGCGATCATGCCACCAGAGAAGCCACCAAGCATGCCACCGATAGCGAAGATGCTGACTGCGATGGAGTACAGCCTGTTTACAGTGTCATCCTGCAGGTCCATACCATACCGGTTCTTGTACACATCCTTCATGAAGTTTGCGATGTTCTGGTGGAGGGAAAAAAGATTAGCAACATGGAATATGGAACAGTTTTATGGCGAAGAGTACGTCCTCCTCCCATATTTGTCTTACTGGCAGCAGCATCCTTGTTAATACTAGTCGCGCGCAGAAGGTTTGCCGATGACTGCCCCTCCCACTTTACCGCTTACTGCCCGCACTCGTCTGGCCTACCTACTAATCGTACCGACCGTCGACGCGTGACGTCATGAGGCTATCGGCAAACCTTCTCCGCGCGACTTATACATAGAAATTGCTTAAGATTTGCTCATTCTTGTTTTTATATTTTTTTTCTGTTTTTATAATTTTTAGGGTTCCGTACCCAAAGGGTAAAACGGGACCCTATTACTAAGGCTCCGCTGTCCGTCTGTCCGTCTGTCACCTGGCTGTATCTCATAAACCGTGATAGTTAGGCAGTTGAAATTTTCACAGATGATGTATTTCTGTTGCCGCTATAACAAAAAATACTAAAAAACAGAATAAAATAAATATTTAAGGGTTTTTGCTCGCTATTGATAACGGCAACGGGTAGACGCTTGAAATATTCACAGAATATTTAGTTATATATTCACTTTAAATATAAATAATGAAATTAAAATAAAACAAATATTTAAAGGGGGCTCCCATACAACAGACATGATTTTTAGCTGTTTTTGTAGATAAATGGTACGGAACCCTTTGTGTGCGAGTCCGACTCGCACTTGGCCAGTTTTTTACTCTGTTTGTTGAACTTGATACATTTTATTTTTATTTTCTTCTTACATAATAATGGCTGTCTATCATGCTGTGCGATTGCGTTAGGGTATCAATCTGTACAACGCTTATTGTTTTGTGTCCTTATGAAATAAATAAATAAATATCTTCTATTGGTGTCGTAAATGGTATCTAAGGAGCTTTATCAAAACGACGCTTAGCAGTACCATCAAAAATCCTCTACTTCTCTATCCATCCTTTTCACAGCACCATGTAAATAAAAAACTACTTCGATTATAATTAATTTATTCTCCCTCTCACTTACTCCTATACTTTTTTCACCCAAAGATACGTCCTGACAGCTCGGTCATTTCGTAAATGATAGCCGTAAGAGCATGTGTCCATCGCCGCCGTCACGTCACCGAGAAACGAGATAAATAATCTCGGACCGAGTTCGGAACGACGTCGACGGCGATCGTGTGTCCACCGCGACCGATCTCGGTGGCTCCCAACATAAGACAGAAATCCGTGCACCGGCGCCGTCAATCTCGGATGTAGTGGACAAGAGCAGACGCGTTTTGTATTGCCGTCATTTCGGTCCGTCACGATCTCGGCGGAGTTCTAGCTGTAGCGCCGAACTACTCACAATATCGGTGGCCGAGATCACGGCGCTTGGATGACGGACGTGCGGTGGACACGCAGTCATAGTAATGTATGTATCGCTACATCGGCAACGTCACGTGCCAGCGGCGGTGGACAAACGGCCTAAGGAGACTGCTGTCGAAAAAACGCAAACGACATCATCAAAAACTGTGAAATAACTATATTATCCATGTTTTGTTTTTTAAAATACTTGATATTCTTTGTATTACTATATATACGTTTTGGAGAAAAATGTCAAGAATCAACTTATAGTGAAAAGGGAAATATTTCTTGAAACATTTCTTACATCTAACTATCTCACTCGCACACAATCTGTCCTTAATAACATTTAATTCCTCTTCATTTATACTTAGCATGCATTTATTATCTCTATCATAAGCTATATCTACACAAGTGCGCTTTCACGTTCATCTTGCGACTTCGTCTGAAGCATGCGTGAAACGCTATAGCGCATGCCCCTAGCGCACGCTAATCCGTCTATTGTATGTCAACTGACGACTGACCGAGGTGCACCGGTGTAGACGATAAGCTGTATGCGTCTTATGGCAATCAATATTGCATGCGCTTGATGCAAGAGGAATTGAAAGCGCAAGATGAACATGAAAGCGCACTGGTGTAGACATACCAATACGTCAGCTGTCGTTCCATACCTTATTTGTTCAAATCTTAATTTATTAAAAATGTTTTTTTATAACTCTTTATTGTAAGTGTCTAAACATACTATGCCGAAGATACGCGACCGAAGTTATTCATGATTACGCCTGTAATGCTAAAAAAATACGTCGCGTTACAGCGTACAGCCGAACTTCAGTCGGGTGTAAGTTCAGCGACAATTCGGCGGCAACGTATTCTGTAGAGCACACATTATACGCGACCGAAGTTCGGTTAGATTGCCGACGAAGATCCGAGGCGGGTAGCAGCGGGAGGCAGGCATTCTCGGGCCACAGGCATTCTCGGGCCACGCGTGTCCGCCCACAAGTTTGTGCAATTGAATTTCTGCCGCGTATGGTCGGCACTTAGGCATCGTTAACACCAAACGTATTGTCCGTCGCCAACTGTGAGTATGCTCACTGCCACAACGCACTACGTAATAGCATAGAGTCGGTTCGGTGTGAACAAGAAGTTAAATGTTTATTGAAAAGCGATAAACTGCGTAACGCGTGCTCACAGTCAGCGGCGGACAATACGTTTGGTGTGAACGATGCCTAAATCAGCCGCGGAACTTCGGTCGCGTATCTTCGGCATAGTGTGTTTGGACACTAAAGCGTCTAAAACTGCCCGCCGTTATTCGCTTTATAGGCCCGTTTCTATAAAAATCTCTCAACATGTCGGGCAGGTAGTTGGCTCCCAAAAGACGCTGCCATAGAGTAGAGTTTCATGCATTTGTCAACTTTTCTTTACCTGCCTCTCAAATCATATTGAAACCACACCTAGACGCCCTCTCAAATTAGAGTTCTTTATTAATACGGACCCTAGTATTAGAGCAATGAATCCTATGCAATTTAATAAGTAATAAATCAGTTTTAAATATGACATAACATCACGCTTGTATTCCTGAAGGGTTGGGCAGAGGTGCATAGTACACCCTCATTTCGCTGTTTATTTAACTTATATGTGGACTAGCTTTCGCCCGCAGCTTCGCTTGCGTGAAATTTTGAACCCGTTAAGTGTCGATTTTCCATACAAACTTTCATCCCCTATATAACTCCCTTAGGGGTTGAATTTCGAAAAATCCCTTCTTAGTGGATGCCTACGTTACAAAAGGCACCTACTGTCAAAATTTCAACTTTCTAACCCCAGCGGTTTAGGCTGTGCGTTGATAGATCAGTCAGTCAGTCAGTCAGCTTCTCCTTTTATATATATAGATAAGAACTAAAGTGTTTTCACGTTTTTTCTAATAAAATAAAGAATAATAGTAACAGAAACTACGGCAGAAACAAAAAGTTAAATAGGTACAGGGTGAAAATAAATATTACTATCGCGGTATCGCTACGCGCGGTCTGTCAATTCGGGGAGCTTAAATGTCTCACGTTAAGAACACCCGTGACTGCCTCGTTAACATATCATCACACCTGTATTCCCTGAAGGGTAGGGCAGAGGTGTATAGTACACTCTCATTTTGCCGTTATGTTTAGTTCCTTTCCCATGTAATAGGGGGCGAGACTATTGCCATCAACCAGGCACAAATCCAGACTCCGGGCCACTACAGAAAAAAATCCACACAGAAAAACCTAATAACACTTTGAACGACCACACGTTCAGCAGTAGCGCTCGCGATCACTAACACAAACGAGGCAGTACTTATTATGATACATTTGACATACAATTAACTCCTGTGATAAATAATGTAGAATTTCTAAAACATTGATCGACTGAACTGTACAGAGTGGTTATCCTAGCATAACCAAACCAATAATAAAAACTGGCAAAGTGCGAGTCGGACTCGCGCACGGAGGTTTCCGTACCCATCTATACTTCTATACTAATATCGATACTTCTATATATCTATACTAATATTATAAAGAGGTAGAATTTGTTTGTTTGTTTGTATGTAGGAGGTAATCTCCAAAACTAATCATCCGATTTCAAAAATTCTTTCACCAATAGGAAGCTACGTTATCCTTGAGTGCTATAGGCTATATTTTAGTATCAAAAAATTAGGGATCCGTAAATAAATTACAATAATATAATGTTTACGCGAGCGAAGCCGCAGGCAAAAGCTAGTATATATTATATATATATATATAAAGAGGTAGAATTTGTTTGTTTGTTTGTATGTAGGAGGTAATCTCCGAAATTATTCATGCGATTAAAAAAAATCTTTCACCAATAGGAAGCTACGTTATCCCTGAGTGCTATAGGCTATATTTTAGTATAAAAAAATAGGGACCCGCAAATAAATTAAAATAATGTAACCCAAGGTATCAAAAATTGGCTTATCTTTACTAATATTAATATAATTAATTAATGCGGGCGAAGCCGCTGGCAAAAGCTAGTTATCTATAAAAACGGCAAAAAAACACGTTTGTTGTATGTGAGCAATTTTTTTTTATTATTGTTCTTATAGCGGCAACAGAAACACAGCATCTGTGAAAATTTCAACTTTCTAACTATCAGGGTTCATGAGATACAGCCTGGTGACAGACGGACAGACGAACAGACGGACGGACAGCGGAGTCTTAGTAATAGGGTCCCGTTTTACCCTTTGGGTACGGAACCCTAAAAAGCAATAACCTTCTGAATCGTTTAATGTACCACAATATTGGAAATGTTAGAGTTGTTCCACAGTCACCTTTTACAGGCTTAAATATGCTGATGGCAATGAGCTGAATGGCTACTTATAAACTTAGCCGCTTTTGAAAGCCTGAATGGAACGCTTTGGTGAACCTAGTCACGTCTCATAGCATCTGTATTCTGCATACGAATCGCTCCACGCAGCGCAGTACAGCAAATTGTTATAGTACGTTGCATAGCCCTAAACATGAAGGTTTTAAAATTTTTGGCTTTCGTTTCTCGGTGCGATCGTATTTCGGAATAATATCAAAGTTTTAATATTTGGTTACTGTTTCGTACTCGATTTAAATTATAAATTTAAATATCGCGCGCCGAATGCTGGGTTCATTGCTGGACGCTTGTGGCTGGTTGATGTGTGTTCACGTCACGGCGTCCTAAGCCAATCACATTCTCTTGAAAATACAATGCGTTGTCTCGCTCCCACCTTCGGCTTCTTCCTGTCTGTTCGTTACGTTTGAAGTGTGTGACACTTTTCTTATTTTCTTCTCTAAACAAATCTATTTAAACAATTACCTAATTGAAAAACATATGGTGTAACGGCGGCGGTGACCAGCAACATTAGGCTAAGCGTATGCTGAGACGCAGGTGACGCTGCGCAGCACAGTACAAATTTTGCCGCGCAGGGCAGGTGAGGCAGACATAGGCCACGACCGCATGCTGCGACGTAGCTCGAAGACACATTCGAGTTTTAACTAGTAGGTACAAAGAATAGACGCGTTCGAGTTGACGAACGTTTTTTTTAATAGTCTGGATGATTAGTATCATACAAACAAGGTTCACAACGCACGAATTCAATTAAATGTTCTGTCATTGCAATAACATACGAATTAGCGGTAAAAAACACATGTCGACATGCACGCGTCGCGCAGAAATCTGCGTCGGCACTACAACGAGGCGCAGAGCAGGGCAGACGCATGTCTGAGTCGCACGCGTCTGCGCCGCAGCGTACGCAGCTCTTAGTAAATTCATACATTACAAAATCTGCTCTGCGCTGCGCTGCTTGCACCTGCGTCACCTGCGTCTCAACATACGCTTAGCCTTATTGTCGGCTCCTATCAGACCAAACGAGGGTAAGTGAGATCAGCGCATTGTATTCCGATTAGTTAGGGGTGCTAAGCGAGTTTTTCCATCGGCCAGCTAATACGGCGATCGGGGTACGCAACAGTTACTCAGTTGGTCAAGTGGTCGCAAGCGCGAGAGCTAAGCTTGAGGTCTTGTCCACAAGTCGGGCAAAGTGTACCTGCCATGTTATCTCGTCACCATTTTTGGTTGACTGGTAGAGAATGCCTAGGCATTAAGTCCGCATTTGTACGTTTTTTGTTGCATAAAGTTTAAATAAATAAATAAAGTGTTACAGCGGTTACGCACTGCATCCGATCCGAATCCGTGAAAATACGATCCGAAGTAGCCATAGAACTATTTGTATGGTAGTTTACGCACTACATCCGGCATCCGTCATTTGATTTCTATCCGTCATCCGTGAGTTTCTAATTTGGAAGAACAATTGACGGACCGAAGTAGCCATAGAACTATTTCCCATCAAATCTATTTCGTCGCCCGGGAGTGAAAACCTTGGGAATGCAATTTGGTAATTTTTATTTGATCACGACTTATAGGTACTGCAGTGCGACCACGGTTCTTTGATCGATAAACTTCTCGACTCGATAAAAGTTTAAACATACCGAATTTTAACGAGAGTCGGTAGCACGGAACTTGCCTCGGTATCTTTATCGAGCCTTGTCGACGGCTGTCTTCTCGATAGCTTATCGACTTTTCAAAATGGCAACACCAGATTTTAAAATATCATTCACTCATGTAGACTTTATTTTATCTAAGAAATAATCTTTTCCTGGTTATTTCTCGCGACTGAAAACTATTTCGTTTGTTAGAAATATTGTAAACATTTTTTTATAATCTTTGTAAGATTGTAAAAAATATTTAAAATATAATTTTAGTGGCATACAGTCTGACAAAAAAGAGTAGAAAAATTGGGGGCACCACTAGTCATACATTATTGAATTAAACTTAAATTCGCGTCTCTAAACTCCGCTTGTGGATCCTTTTCATGTCACGATGCGTTCTGCTTTCAACATCTAACAAAATGAATTCTCCATAATCCATTTGTTTTACAAAAATAGCTTCAAAGAATCTTTATCTACCAATTTTTAACTGACGACAACAATTCGTGATAATTCGAGAAATTTACCAATAAGAACTGTCAAAACTCGACATATTCGATAAGATTTGTCGATTTTATCGAGGCCTCGATAAGATGCGATCCGAGCTACCTTTGTCGTTTTATCAATATCTTATGTCAAATTTGACGTTTAGAATAGATAAATTTCTCGAATCGACTCGATAAAAAGAACCGTGCTTGCACTGCTGGTCTTATAAGAGAGCCGCTCTATGTGAAATTAGTTTGTAGGCACTGAAACTAGCTTCTATTGGGTATATAACATTCGTAATAAATATAATTGACTAGCTTTTGCCCGCGACTTCGTCCGCTTGAAAGCCCACAAGATCCGTGTAATGACCGAATGCATTCCCGAGGTTTTCACTCCCGGGCGACGATTTGATGTAATCATGCTAGTGTAAGGCTGTGTCTGGGATTTAGAGCTAACCCTTTCCAACTATCGTCATCATTCAGCCGAAAAACGTCCACTGCTGGACATAGGCGTCCCCCAAGCATCGCCACATCGACTGGTCCTGCGCTTTTCGCATCCAGCGGATTCCTGCGATTCACCAGGTCATCGGTCCACCTTATGGGGGTTCTACCTACGTTGCGCCTTCCGGTACGCAGTCGCCATATCATTATCGACTATCTATCCGACTATCATACTCGTACCACTATGATATAACAATTATTAAATAATAAACATGGTAAATATCCCGTTTTAACCTCTAAAGATTGTGTTAGTGACCATGTCAGTTTAAAAACTTATATAACAATTATTTATTGATTTTCCTCAAAAAAAAGAAGTTTGCTTTATACTTCTGTGAAATCTACTTTATCATTAATTTATGGGCAATGAAAACTGATGATGTGTGTAATATTGATGAAATGCCCCGGGATATTGCCTCAAATACGCCTGATGCAACTGCCAATATGCGATTGCCTAACGCCATTAATACAAAAGCGGACGTTGCCTGCCCTGAAATCGCTGAAATGAAATCCTATATTCATTACAGCACATTGCGGTGAAATCAATCAATTCAATGAAGCCTTCAACTCTAAAATGACAAATAAACTATTTCGATTCAACATCGTATCATTTCGATTTAACATCGAAATAGTACTTCAAGTGTTATTAATATTTCCTTTCATGTAGAATGTTAATTTGTATCTGCAATCGAGACGATTTCTCTAATTGATTCGCTCGGGTCTTTAAGTACCTAACTCATTGAATTGCATTGTCGTCGCTCCGAAGTTCGTACCTATGCATCGAGTTTACGAGTCGTTGCAGAATCTATTCGAATTAACTTAGCGACAGCACAACGCTTCAGTTAACTTGTCTTGTCGCTCTGTGAATGAGTATTCATCACTAAATTGACTTTCTCGTGCCGTATTTATCAAGTTAAATGATTCACAAGTTTTTGGGACCAACAACTATAAGAGTTCACGATGTTCTATTAAATGTTGAACTTTATTCCAGATATGATTGCAGAGATTCTGGGAAATAGCTAGCGCTGGGAAATAGTGAAGTTTAACGTTCGAGTCTCAATTGATTTCTTCAGTTCGTATGAAGAAGTTTCAAGTATTTCGTTTAATGTTCAAGGTATTTCTATTTTAAAGCAGTTTCGAGTGTAAATTCTTCAATATTTCGACGACACGTTTGGTGCAGTGGCTGAGCGATTGTCTTAATGCACTACGGGTTTGATTCTCGTACGAAACAAATACAGTCGGGAGCAATGAATCCGGGTCACTGATATAAACCATCATATCTCGGAAACTAACTTCCGGTTTCTGAATTGAGAACTCAGGATAAGCAATATAAATAAATATTATACCAGGTGTAAGGGACGGTGTACCGAAAACTGAAACAGTGAATTCAGCCTATTATCATGTATTATTCTGAATTGAAAATAAGTGGACATTTTGCTCGGAATTTTCCGGTTTTACTTTTCACAAATTTTACATTTCTCTGCTGTAAAATAAGCGATCCTATTAGGACACACAGCACATTGCAAAAATAAAAAGTATTTTGTTTACAAATCGGAAAATTCGAAAGATTTCGTTGATATTTTCCACGGATTTTCAATTCAAAATAATGAACTAAATTCACTGTGTCAATTTTTGATAACCTGTCCTTTACACCCAGTTTATTTACCTGTCAAAACACTTATTGAAATACAATAAAACATTGACAAATTAGCAATTTCCAGTAAATTTGGAAAATTCCGAGAAAAAAACCCACTTATTTTCGATTCAGAATAATGAGCTGAATTCACTGTTTCAGTTTTCGGTACACCGTCCCTTACACCCAGTATTATAACATACAAGGTGTTTTTTTGATATCCCATAACTCTAGGGTATGATTGAGACCATATCAAAGAACCAACTGGCATATGAATTATTCTTCAATCATCTTTTTTTTTTGTTTTCATTTTTCGTACAAAATAATTTCACAAAGTCACGACTATTAATGTAAAACGCCCTTACGTGAAATATGACAACGTCGCATTTTCTTAGCTTTAAATATGAATAAAAATGAATTATTCTTATTTATCAATGAAACTTAGATATCTATAATTTAATTATGATTGATTAAAATATAAAAGACTAAATAAAATATATAAATATATATAAAATAAAAATATAAAATGTATTTATTAAATTGATTTTGTAATTTTAACTGATAGAAACGTATTTATGTTATTTTATTGATTGATTTGTATAATATTTTTAATGTGTCTAAACTAGGTATTTGATTTGAATGTTAAGAATTTATAATACGACTTGTATTTAAAAAAATATTTCGTAATATTTGCACGACGGAAATGTCGAATGTAGTGAAACCCAATTATAATCTAAGACGACCGTATTTGTAACCTATGTTCTTGCAAAATAAATATATCATTCATTCATTCAACAAAAATACACAGCCATATAAACTTAAAAAATACCAACAAAATAATTTCAATCCTATGTCGTCAACATAATGCCGTTAACATACAATCTTAAGAAGATTCGACTGGATCCGTTGACGTAAATTAGTCTTCATTTTCGCGTTTAAAGCCGGGTCCGCGGCGCCGTGTTTTCGTGTTTACAAACAGGATAATATTGTTTGCTAACCGAATAGGGGCGTGGCCTAACAGTTTTGTTAGCAAAAACACAATAATTTGTTTGCCGAGACGAATGGATAACATCCCCCGCGTTCGCCTGCGGGGAGGGAAAGTGACGTATTTTGTGTTCGCGCTCACTAGAGGAAGACGCCATCATTGTAGGCGCAGCGGACTGGCTGTTTTGCTAACTTGTTTTGATAAAGGCGCAGCGAACTGGCTGTTTTGCTAACTTGTTTTGATAACATGTTTTGTTAAAAAATCGGCGCTGCGGACCCGGCTTTAGGCTACATTCAGTTCGGATATTTTTAAGCGCTGTCCCGAGCTCCGTGTGTTTTTACGTCAAAGAGTAAGAACATAAGTAATACTATGATTCTGACCTTTCCAGGAGCGTTGATGACGCCAGTATTGTACCCAAACTGCAACATGCCCAGGACCGCCGCCAATATCGCGTACGACAGGAAGAAGGTTAGACCCTGAAACAATGACTTCTCATAACAACTATAAGCAAACACGAAGTAAAAATGATGGAAGTCGAGTAAAGTGCACTTTATGTCGCCGCCATATTTGTGGACAACGTTAAAACCAGTTAAAACTAACCAGCCGGGGCAACATGCGCATCGCGACATAATGTTGTCGTCGTATCATCCCGCTTTGACACGAGATGATGCGACGGCAAAATTAAGTCACGCGGCGCATGTTAGCCCGGCTGGTTGGATTTTAACATCAGTCACAAACATGGCGGCGATATTAACAAAACATGAAGTGTAACATTCAAGTTCCTTTATTTGATAATTGATTGCAGTGTTACACACGAGGACAAAACATCACTAAAATAAATACAATGGTACATACACATTTTTACACATATTGTATTACACGTTTATATACAAAACAAGAAAAGAAGCGCTGATCAAACGTTTGCCACACTGAACGCGGGTCGTGGCGACTGTGGGCCCGCGCTTGCTTTTGATGTGACATGCTTCATAGTAATCCCTTGAGCACGGCCAAATTTAGGGAAGGGCTGCAGGGGCTCGAGTCTCGGGGTCTCCACAAGAGGGCCCCTTTTTAGAATGGCCACAAAATGAGGTTTAGATTTTATCAGATAAGAAAAATATGACACCAGTACCCTAAGTGTGAGTTTTTTTACGTTACTACAATAGTTGCATCGCGCCAAAAAATTATGAAAATTTAGGCAGAGCCTCTAGCGGTGAAAAGCGTTACTAAAAATTTGTTCAACATTTTTGGCCTGACGCAACTACAGTAGTGACGTAAAAAACTCACACTTGGGGTACTGTTCTGTTCAGACAAAAAGAAAAAGTTCACATTCACAAGAGACTTTCTTATTAAAATCTTTTCAACGGACCTCCACTTCTTCGTTGCGCTAGGGCCTCCAAACTTTTAAATCCAGTCCTACCCTTGAGTACAAATCACGCGGGTCGCTGACACGCCCCGCGTTTGGTGTGGCGAATGCTTCAATGTTGAACACAATCAAGCTTCAACTTTTGATTCCCCACTTCATGAACTTCACGATATCTCGGAACACCATTTAACAGAGCATTATATCTTTTTATATCATTCAAAACATTTAATTCAGGATTTCTCTTATGGACAAGACCGAACCAAAAAAAAAGGAAATCTTAATCTTAGTTTTTTTTGCCATTTTTTTTATCTATTATTGTAAAACAGTTATATTAACCAATTGACTAGAGCATAAAAAAAATGAAAAAAGAATCATTGAAATCGCATTAAATTAGCTTGAGAGAATTTAAGTAAATTGGTTAAAAACGGTGCTTGCAATTTTATTTTTTACTGTATCATTTATTTGTTTAAAACTAATTAACGTTTTCACTAGACAAAGAATGAAGTAACAACATACAGGGTGAAATTGTAAACACTCGACAAACCGAAATGGGAGATTGTACTCATCACTATGAACAACTTTTACTATGAGAACAAACCTGAAATCGCGAAAAAAAAACCGCTGTTCCCTACATTTTGACGAGTTATGCGAACATAAAAGTAGCATAAAAGTTATTTTACGCGTACCAAATAACTTTGCCCCTCTGAAGTGAGGAACAGAACGCTCAAAGCCTGGTTTCAGAGAGGCAAACTTATCTTAAGCGTACTGCATGATTATATAAAATGGAACGAACTTCTCTATTTTCTCCATGACGTGTAAAGGCGAGAGGCAGATTTATGCAGTTACTGGGAACTGATAGAATTAAAGCTTTGTGTGTGGTTTATTATGCGTGTAGGTTAATTTTGTGCTCGTCCGTCCTGTGTTGTAAAGTCAATTTAGCGGTATAACTGAATTTGTCTCATGGAAGTGCTGTGCTAGGAAGGTGAATGTATTTGTAATTTTAATAACATGTTCTGATGCAGTTAGTTATTTTTATTCTTTGTCTTCAACACTGTTTATTTCTTTAACAATTTTAACTTGGTCTCCATGATCTTAGAATCTATTTTTAAGGCAATGTATGGGCTTGTTGGTTTCTAAAACATGATACCAACCTGCATCGGAAAACAGCTTTTGAGATTGATCTTCGCTTTTGAAACTTTTTGAATTCTACTCGATGTCTTGCACCTACAATATGTGTAGATCATGGTGACCTCACTTACTCCAGGACGTTCTGATTTGAGGCCAAAAGTAGTGTAGAACTTTGCTTCTCGTCTGATGTCTTGAGCCTGTTGGTATCCAATTCAAAATAAGTTACGTACCTGTTCTAGCGGCCTGAACCTCCGCCTCTGGTCATACTCCCCGCTATCCGAATATATGGGATCCCATCCGAAATTTTGAGCTCTATTTTTATCGGGTCTCTCATTCCCACTCGTTTCTTCCTGGTATTTACTATACTTTTTTTATTAATCTATTTAGGCATTCATGCATAACATAACAGTAAAGAGCAAGCCAATGTACAGTTCCAATTAATCAAAATAAATGATAATTATTAAAAAAGGAAAATTTTACCTACTTACATACCTAAATACAAAATTATCATAACTAATCAAGTACCTGGTCCAGCTGTAGACGCCTTTCACCTTCAATTCTTCGTTTTCTATGTTATGTTAACTTCATCACAATCATTACTATTGTGATCTGCTTTTGAAGCTATTGCTTCTGTCCGTTATTTTTTAACCGACTTCAAAAAGGAGGAGGTTCTCAATTCGTCTGAATGTATTTTTTTTTGTATGTTTGTTACGCGATATCTCCCCCAATTATGAATGGATTTTGATGATTTTTTTTTGTTTGGTAGCCCATACTTCAGAGGTGGTCCCATATATATTTTATTGAAATTGGTTCAGCACTTTTTGGAAAAATCAACAAAAACAAAAAAAAACACAAATCGTATGTGGACGACGTTCTAGTTGTAGTGCTGGTCCGAGAATTTGTACACTATTTTAATTGTAATTTGTGGCACTAAAAAGTATAAATAAAAAAAACTTTAAAAAAGTAAAAACCGACTTAAAAAAAAACTAAACGGAGTAAAATAATTATCATTTAATAAAACTACCAGTTTCAGAAGTCGGTTTTCTACGCTGAAACAAATTGAATGCACCGACTTCTGAAACTGGTAGTTTTATTAATATTTAGTTTTTTTTGAAGTCGGTTTTTACTTTTTTAAAGTTTTTTTTATTAACCTTTCTTTGTCAAGTGATTTCATTATTCGTACCTATTTTATCATTATACACCACAAATGTTCAAGTATTTAACTCTTCGAATTGATCAACTGCCTTTCCATCTTAACTTTTATCATCGATTTGCACTTCATCATCATCCTCATTGTCAAGCTACGTACCTGTTCCAGCAGCCTGAGTTTCCGCCTCTGCGAGTGCTCCTCAAGCCGGTCGACGTACTCGCGCAACTCCTCGATCTCCTCCTTCACTTGCTGCACGGTGTCCAACTCTTGCTTGATGGCGACCATATCACGTTTCACCTGCACAGAGTCATTAATATCATATCAGTTCTTTGGGAGTGAAAGGATAAGGCATAGTTCAGAATTACAATATCATATCACCAATGAACAAAGTGGTCTATGCGCGTCACATGCTTATCATCAGAACTAAAATGTCCAAAAATAACGCTTAACGGGCGAATTTGCGTCCACACCATCGAAATATTTGAATTTTTTTGTAACTAGCTTTTGGCCGCGGCTTTGCTCGCGTTAATTAAGAATTTGACAATCAATTCGGGTTGTATTAGGTGCAATAATATAATTCAATCATGATTCGAAATACACATGGCGCCATCTATGAACGCAATTATTGTTTTCCTCGGGAAGAGTACTTTTTTTCGGGATGAAAGGTACCTTATGTCCGTTTCTGTACACCTGACAACGTATATACAAAATTTCAGGATGATCGGTTCAGTGGTTTGGCGTGAAAAGGTAACAAACTTACTTTCGCATTTATAATATTAGTTAGGATATTGAAATACAGTGACGTATTTTATTCTCTCAGTAGAATAAGTTTTTGTTAAACAATTAGTCTGCCTGTAAATTTAGTATTTTATGTCAGTACTATACTGTATGATGCGTGCAAGCATAGGCATTGATTGTATTCTTCAGTTCTATACGATAAAGGGCGACCGGCACACTCGCAATCGCGGCTTAGATTTTGTCAGATCAACAATTTTCATAACAACGTGTGTTTCAACAATTCGATTTCGCCATAAAAACAAGCAAGCAATGAATATTGTAGTATTGTCAAAATGAAAGGTATTGTGATTGCTAGTGTGTTACGCAATTAGCGTGCCGGTTGCCATATAACCATCTAAGTCAGGCTGCTCTTAAGAATTGCCTAAAAACACTCTATTAAAATTGCTCTACTCAGGAATCGAAACTGGGGACATTGCGATCACCATTCCGATGCTGCTGTATATTACACTAATAACCGGTGTTCTAGCAAAAAGTTTTTTTCCATAAGTATAAACTTATTTACCACCCCTATTTAACCCTACATGGGTTGATTTTTATAATAACGTTATTCATTTAAGAAATGATTTTAACTAAGTTTCGAGTTAATCGGGTACCATAATAAGATTTTCCCATACAAACTGTAAGACCCAGTCACAACCCGTCGTGACCAAGTTTTGAAAAATCGTTAAACACAATCCCCCTTATTACAAAATATGGTCTAAGAAAAACCTAGGTTTTAAAATAGCCCCGTCTCTTTTTGTTATATAACAGAAGAAAGTGATGGGTATATTTTAAACCTGAGTTTACCTAAGTCTTGGTTTAAACCATCTTTTGTAATAAGGGGGAACATATTTGTCTTCTTACTTTAAACTCTTTTTGAGCCAAGTTTCAAGTTTATAAACCAAGGAAAACGATTTTTCATGTACACTTTACCCGCGGTCATCATAAGAGGTTGATTTTCGAAATTTCCATTTTTAGTGTGAATTTTCGCTATAAAATACAACTAGGTACCCTAAAGGGCGTCATTCATTTTGGGCTAAATTTGAAAGTGCCGAACTAAAATTATGTTATATTCCGGTAGAATATGTTATTCTATTCATTTGTTACTATGGGACCAAAGCTGTAAGGTCATTCACCGCCACGTTACATAAGTTCAAAAAATCAATTTTTCATATTTATTAGTTGTAGTTAGTAGTTTTATACAGGGAAACATCATCATGAACATGTTATATTAGGTCTCCGAAGTTTGAGTGCATTAGACTAGTTTTAAAGGGTGTCTCAGTAAGAGTGCACTTTTTCATTTTAAAATAAAAAGACGTATTTTTTTAGATAGTAGTGATACTTATTATTATTGGATTGTAAAGAAGACATGTTTCGATTAAGTATGGAATTAAATATCCGGCAAACGGGCCCCACGGCTCTGATGACAGGCCATTACCCTTTTCATGAAACTTTCCATGACTTTTTCACAGAGATGTGGCTGTGTATCTCACTGATGACGCGTTGAATCTCGGATTTGAGCTCAAGAATTGTTTCTGGTTTATTTGAATTAAACCGAGATTTCACAAAATCCCAAAGAAAAAAATCGCACGGGGTTAAATGCGTGATCTTGGTGGCCAGTTGACATCAGAAATTCTAAAATTAATTTCATTAAAAGAGTCAGTCAGAGAAAAGAGCCTGTCATCAGAGCTGTGGGGGCCATTTACCGGATATTTTATTCCATACTTAATCAGAACATGTCTTCTTTACAATCCAATAAAAATATCAGAACTCTCTCAAAAAATACGTATTTTTATTTTAAAATGAAAAAGTGCACTCTTACTGAGACACCCTTTATTTTTACTTTTATACTTTAGACTACTTCGTTGGTGTAGTGGTGCTGAGCGTGAGGTCTTGGGTTCCTTAGGTCAGGCAAAATGTTGTTGGATTTTTCCGTGTGGAATTTCTCAGTAGCTGCCCGGAGTCTGGATTTGTGCCGGTTGAAGGTAATAGGATCGCCCCCTATTACATGGGACTTAAACATAACAGCAAAATGAGGGTGTACCTGCTATTGGGGTTACTTTGATTTCAAGGGGTGACATTGATAGTTACTAAAAATATTGCATTTGGTCATACAGGGTGTAAAAAGACCCATCACATAGCCGAAATCTACGCACTCTGTACATCAAACTAAACTACATTGACCAATAATAATTGCTGGGAAGTGACTTTTATTTTTTGGCATAAAAAAAAACGCTTTTTTTTTGTAGAGCGCAATGTGTGGTTGTGGCGATGCCGCGCGTTTGCATGCGTGCAGCGGCCACACAGCTGAGCCAAAGCGGTGGTGTGCGTTTGATATTCGTTGCGTTTTTGTAACTTCAAATGCGGAATTTGTGAGGAAAAATTGAAAATTTTGATAAGGTTGTTTGGAAGAAAGTTTAGTATTATCACTTAGAATAGGTTTTTGGAAAAAAACTAAAAAAAAAATGTATACTTTGACCTTCAATATCTCCAAAAGCAATGGTTTCCCAGGTATGGTCTGGTAGAAAAAAATGATCCCAATGATGGGTAGAATATGTGGTTTTCGTTATCGTTAAGGGTTTTTTTACACCCGATATATCTCCGTGAAAATGGAACTTATGCATTTTAACTTAACTGTATAGGCACCATTGACAGTTTTCCTATTTTACCATACGGTATAGAGGTGTCTACGAAGTTAGATGGCGAAGATAAAAAATACTAAATCACACCCCTGATTATGTACAAAGTTCGAGTCCTAATTGGGGCTACTTTGACTCTGAATGATATAACAGGGATTATCAAAGTAAAAGCCTACGGTCCGACTTTAATAAGGAAATTTCTTTTTTTATCGAAAACTATGCTCTGTAGTTTTTTTTATCTAGTCTATGTGATTTTATACCTATATCTCAGTTAATTTAATCTACATGAAATATTTTTGATATAGCAGCTAAAAGCGAAAATAAATAAGATAGAAAAATTGATCAAAGTAACCCCGTTCTACGACTATACACCTCTGCCCAACCCTTCAGGGAATACAGGCGTGATGTTATGTGTAATTTTACTAAAATGTTGCTTTGAGTTCATTTAGCATTTAGTCCTTTAGCAGTTTAGGTTGTGCGAGAGTCTTACGCGTCATCCTACGTGAGCGATCTACAAGCGACGCGAAAACAACAAACAGTCGATACCTATTGAAGTGGCCTACGTGACCAAAGGCCCGAACTCCACCAAAGCGGAGATGTGCGGAGATGTCCGAACCGGAGACGAGAAGAGATGTTTTTCAGCTAGAGTGTATCCACCGAAACTGTCCGGAGATGCGTATTGGCTAGACTGTAGCGGAGATGTGTGCTGGCTAGGGTGGAGATGTGCGCTGACTAGAGCGGAACTGAGCTGCGTGCGGCGAGCGTTGGATGTGAACGCAATGGTGTGGGCACCGCTCACTGCACGCCGCACACATCTCGTCTCCGCTGCGCGCCGTCGTCAGCTTGCGAGGCAAAGCTCACATCTCCGCCTTGTACTGCGGCCCAGCTCAATCTCAGCGAGGAACAGCTCACATCTCCGCTTCCATCGCGCCATACAAATATGATACATCTCCGTTCAGTGGTATCCACTTAAGCTGAGTGGAGACGAGATGTGTGAATAACGAAATTCTATTGGTTTTTTAAAACACATCTCCGCTCCGCTGGTCTCATCTCGGCTTTGGTGGAGTCTGGGCCAAAAGCACGTGGAGAGCGGTGCGGCGCGGCGCGGCGCGGCGCGAAGCGAACGCTGTCAGTTGGCTTGATATTTTCACGCGAACAGGATGCGGTGCCGTACAGTGCTACTGAATGACGACGGCGCGCGGCGAGCGGTCCGCGAGCTCGTAGGACAAAGCCGCCGCTTCGCACCGCATCGCGTGTCACCGCATCGCATCGCTTCGCAATTCGCGTCGCTTTAAACCGCTTACGTAAGACGTCGCGTTACATTAGGACATGTTCTTATAATACCAGGCAGATAGATAATGTCTCACCAATTACGCCAGCCAAGCTTGACTTGAGGTTGACCACAGTATTTGAAAGGATGTGCGGAGATCTGATAGGTCCGTAACCGCATAATAATCTCGATTAGTTAATGTCTCCCGATGTGATATCGACATGCTTGACAGATTCACGAATCATGCTATGCATCGGCGATGGCACATATTTTAAGTATTTGAAGTTGTTCTAATTTATAATGTCTATTGTATCTCTTTGAAATCATGGCTCATCTTCCGTGCGGAAGATGTCCGGTTCTTTGGAAGGCATATGGGGGACACAGGTCCAACGCGCAGAGGCCCCTTTGAGAACTTTAATCTAAAATGGGGTGGGGCACCAACCGGAGACTATCCATGGCTGCACTATTGGAGTACATTCATGGACCGTCCCAGGTGGGTGCAAGGCTATTGTAAAATATTGTGAAAAATATCTGGTCTATGAGAAGGGGTGTTAGGTGGACTGGATAACTTCTATTGCCGGAAGAAAACCGCGTCTCCCTTTCAAGATTAAAATTGACAAGTGTTGGCAGACGGTGACTCGCCAGTTCACTAGCTGGGCCCCCTGAAAAGCTGCCAGTACATAGGCGAAGGGTGCAACAACGTGTGAGCGGCTAGAGGTGTAGAGAGGCATGGCCCTGGTTTCACCGTCGCGGGTCTAAAAGACCCGGAGTGGGTTTCCCCGCCATTAGACACTTCCACCCCCGAGCATATAGCTCTGGCGGCCCCCTCAAGCGATTATAGGAAGTTGAGGTACTGCTTTAGCTTATACAAGGTTAGTCAGAAAGGGGGTACTTATCCGAAAGGATGTTAAAGTACACATAATAGTGAATAACTTTTGTTCTACAACTTTTCCCAAAACTCAATAGTTTAAGAGAATGAGATGTTCAAAAATGTCAAAAAAAAAACTCTAAAATCTATCTATCCCCAATAATATAATGAATAACTTTTGTTCTACAACTTTTCCCAAAACTCAATAGTTTAAGAGAATGAGATGTTCAAAAACTTCAAAAAAAAAACTCTAGAATCTATCTATCCCCAGTTATGATCAGCTGTGTTTACATTTTAGGTCATATTTGGGGTCATGAATTAAAAGCTCCATTTTTTGAATTTGTAACTAAAGCAGGGATGAAGAATTTTTGAAAAAACTAAAATGAAAATAATTTAATTTGAAAAAAAAAAAAACGAATTTTGAAATTTTAACACTTGCTTTCAAACAATCATCAGTGATACTATAAGTGGGCTTCGGATTAATACCCCCATTCCGACTAACCTTGTATATCTACTGTGGTATAGGTCAAAAACCAAAATGGCTGCCATTTGGAGGTACAACAAAAAAGGGTATATTTCTCGTTATATTCAGGGTAATTATGTCGTCTTCTCGGTCGTGCAACACCAAACACAGATCAACAAGAATTCAAAAAGTAAATTAATATTTAACAATTTTAACCTCCACTCGACGCAATCGTAATATGATTTAGGTAGTTTGAAATAAATCAGAAGCCGTTACGGGTTATTGTGCCGCTAAAGCAGCAAGACGAAGGTTCCTGAGCGATGTGCACGGCTCAGCACGCGAGACACGCGACCCAATACCTCTGCGGTACGATCGTAAAATCATCGAGTTATTTATGGGACGAAGTCCCCCTGTTTCTACGACAGTCTGAATATGGAGGAATCATACATAATCCGCTGCACAACCAAAGCCCCATCCGATTGGTCGAGGCTTTTGGCTATTAAACCATTGGCCGTAACAACTACCGACACAATGACCACAGTAGATATACAAGTTTAGTTTTAGTATACACTAAACCTGAAACTAGTTTGTTCAGAATCACTAGGAGAATCGATTGGCATAGTTTTTATACAACGTTAAATCTTGCAGTTTTTTTTTATATTACTGTTTTTTTTTCAATAGATTTTTATGCATAACAGTGAGAATAGACACCGCTCGAGGCTTGAGACAGTCCGCTTGGTCAGTTTCCGTGTATTAGACAACCCCTGCATAGCACATCTCAGGCATTTCACACTTTTTTAGGGAACTTAACGCGAAATAAACTAAGGTGTAACTTAAAGATTTACTAAAAAAAACACATATTCAGGCAGTTCTGATGGAAATCTTGTTGGGGTGTCTCGGTTTTTGTATATACTAAAAATAACGTTGTATACACTTTTGCTCAACCCTTCGGAGGACACAGATCTGATTATTCTCATGTATAAGTTATTCTCTATTTTTAACCAACTTCGAAAAAGAGGAGGTTCTCAATTCGGTTGTATGTTTTTTTTATGTGTTTTACTTCAGAACTCCATTATTTATGAACCGATTTGAAAAAATATTTTTTTGTTCGAAAGGGTATACTTTCCGTTTGGTATCACATAAATGTTGTTATGATTAGACCATGAACTTCAGAGATATGGAACGGAACTCCTTATCGGATCAAAGCAAAATTCTCAAATAACTAATATTGCTTTGTTTATATGTGTTGTTGGTAACTGACTACTGGAAAAGAGGAGGGGGTGCGTCTCCTCCCCCCCTTTTGGAATGTTTTCATTATATCGTGTAAGGTACCTATCATTTGAAAGGGCTTTTTTATACCCGACTACGTCGAAGCCAAAGAAGGGTTATGAAGAGAAGGGTGTTTAATTTATGGCACTAAAACGTAATCAATAAAAAATAAACTATAAAAAAACAAAAAAACCGACTTCAAAAAAACTAAAAGGAGTAAAATAAATACCATAATATAAAATTTACAGTTTCAGAAGTCGGTGCAACTCTACACTGAAACAAATAGAAGCCACCGACTTCTGAAACTGTTAATTTTATATTATGGTATTTATTTTACTCCTTTTAGTTTTTTTGAAGTTTCTCACGTAATCTTTGACTTTAATACAAGTAGCACAGTCTACCTATACATTACTCCTTACAGTCGGTCAACGTAGAACATTGTCGCAGAGCAATCGTGCGGGGGGTTCCGGGGAGAAGTGGCGGAGATTATGTCCCAAGTAGCCATACTGCACTCTCGGGACATAACCTCCGCCCCTACAAAATTTTGACATTTCATAGGATCTGTCAAATGTATGGGCGTTGACTCACTGTATGTAGTAAGTAGGTACACTATGCAAGTAGTCTACACGTCGGTCGTCAGTCTCTTGACTCCCCGAAGCCTTGACCTACCCTCAACCGATCCGACGACTGTGGTCTACTTAACATGAAGCACTTACGTGTAATTTGCCTAAGTTAACGAGTTAAGTGATCTACTTTGTTCGAATGTATTACTTAAGAGGGCTGTCGCATTTTCTCACCTCTCTCGCTCGCACAGGACCATATTTTTTAAGAATGTTAAATTAAAAGATGCATTTTTTAATAATGTATTCAATGGGCTCCCTTTAAAATAATATTAATTTAATAGGTATAATTATTAAAAACATTTTTATTGTGACATTTATTAAACTTATCTCAAAAACGGATCATAATAATTATTGAGCTGAGTTTATTAGGGAACACGATAGTAATGTGTTTTTAATAATTACCTATCAAATTAATATTATTTTAAAGGGAGCCCATTGAATACATTATTAAAAAATGCATCTTTTAATTTAACATTCTTAAAAATATGGTCCTGTGCGAGCGAGGCAGGAGACAAAATGCGATAGCCCTCTTAACTACTTATTGGTTAGTTAGAGCGCTCCCTGATAATGTTAAGCTTTGTAAATGTTTGCTAAGGGCCCTTCCTGGGCCGGGCCTTTCCTGTCATGCGTATTTTAGCCCTAGCGCGGATCTGGTCCGCGTGCAGGCTGCCCGCATCCTATCATTTCATACACGTTTTTCCTATCATGTGGGCAGCACGCGGAACGCGGATTGGCGTGCTAACCGGATGCGGGCGGCGTTCTTTTTTGGTTCACAAATCGGACAATACAAGAATCACTTAAGTAAAATTTCAAACTTAAAAAGACACATTGGACTGCATGCCCTAAAATAGTGAACACAGCATGCATTTTTATGTAGATGGGGTTAATTATAGTTTGTTGATTTTACATACTCCCCATTTACTTAAGGTTTGTAATTAACAAGAAAGACTCAAAAGTCAAAACTCTTCATCGAAGTTTTGACCGTGGCCAAGGTACTGGAGAAAATGTCATTCCGCTGGCTCATACCATTGCAGCTGGAAAGCATTCTATAAAATGGAGCATGTTGTCTTACGTTAGTTTTGCAACTACATTCGTGCATCGTCCGAACGCTCGACGTAACGTTATTAATCTGTAAAAAATACTGTACCTACTAGCTACTAAAATAATTTGTAATATTGAAAATACACAGTTAATTTGGAGTCAGAGTTTTATTCATACGAAACATTGGCTTCTTCTGCCTTCAGTGTTGTTTTTACTGTGACGCGGGTCGCACGCATGGTCATAGTACGCATGATTACTTTTTTAACGTTCATCTTTGTGCACGAGTTTAGTCACTGGCGACACGCACGACACTGCAGCGGTAAACGAAATCTGTATCCTGCGTGTGGCCAGGAGCGTGCTATCACCCGCATGCGGACCAGATCCGCGCGCGGGCGTAAAAACGCATGACAGGAAAAGGGCCTTAAAGCTCCTTTTGATAGGTTAATAGTTTGGAGTTATTCTCAAAAAGAGTGTTCCAGGCAGGGAGTGGGATTCGAATATCCGATCCCTAGTACTGACTAGGGATCGGATATTCGAATGCATATTTACCTAAATTGAATTATCTATACATATAAAAGGAGAAGCTGACTGACTGACTGACTGATCTATCAACGCACAGCCTAAACCGCTGGGGTTAGAAACTTGAAATTTTGACAGTAGGTACCTTTTGTAACGTAGGCATCCACTAAGAAGGGGTTTTTCGAAATTCAACCCCTAAGGGAGTTAAATAGGGGATGAAAGTTTGTATGGAAAATCGTCACTTAACGGGTTCAAAATTTCACGCAAGCGAAGCTGCGGGCGAAAGCTAGTTAGCTATGAAAGTATGGAAGCCGCTACGTAAAATATATTTTTTGTAAAAAAAAAAACAGGAACACCGGGAATGCATAACTAGTCGGGTGTATAGTATGGAGGAGACTTCTAAAAATGATTTATTAAAAAATATCTTGGATTCTTGGATTGCATAAATAATAATTATTATTATTTAAAATTAATGTTTAACCCCTGATGCAAATACTTGTGTATGTAGAGTGTAAGAAGAGGAGTGGTGTGTTAGAGAAACCTAAAAAACACATAAAATAATTGTCCCGGAACTGCATGATTTTTTCGATTTCGAAACAAAAGCACATTCCATAGTAGCCAACACCTCAAGTTTAGGTGAATATGCATCCGAACATTCGACCTCTAGTCAGTACCTACCAGTGGTATTCTGGTGACGACAATTGATTGTCCAATCCTGGAATACTGGGTAGACAAACATTTATATATTGTTAATGTTTGTTTGAACAAGCATGATATTGGAAATGCGTTTGGTTCAAATTAATTATTACAATAATTTACCTACAACATAATATTAGTCCGTCATTATGACAGCTTACAATGTCAATGAATCGCATCAAAGCAGCATGCATCATTGCCCAATAATTGATTCATTAAGTAACGCTGACCAAATATTGTGTGGGCAATTCCTATTATAATGTCTGACCTCGTTTATTATTTAGTATCGTTAGGTAAATTTTGTAAACATTTTGTGCATCGGACAAACGTGTGTTTATTTTGCTATAATATTATTGTTATTCCGTTTATTTGTTGTACATAGGTACTTGTTTAGGGTTCCGTACCCATAGGGTAAAACGGGACCCTTTTTACTAAGACTACGCTGTCCGTCCGTCCGTCTGTCAGCAGGCTGTTTAAATTTACACAGATGATGTATTTCTGTTGCCGCTATAACAACACAATACATGCTATAAACAGAATAAAATGAACATTTAAGAGCATTTACGCACTGCATCCGATCCGAATCCGAGAAAATACGTTCCGAAGTAGTCATAGAACTATTTGTATGGTAGTTTACGCACTAGATCCGACTTCCGTCGTCTTAATTTTTGAAATATTCATTAATTACGGAAATTCACAAATCGAAAAATATCTATGGTAACAAGTCCTATGAACGCGGCGTTGCGACTTTTGTCATACCATACCCCTCTCGCCGTATGTTATTTGTCGGGGAGGGTTGTGAAGTGAGAAGTTTCTTGTCCACTCACACGTTAATTTATAAATGTTGCCAGTTCAACCTAAGGTATTACTTACAAGGAAGTACTAAAGTTAATTGATTTAATAAAAACCGAAAAACAAAAAAAAATGACCTAATTATATTTTCGTTGATATACCATTTGACTCATAATACCATCAGAAAGGCGTGGTTAAAATCTTTCGGGTACCTCGGGCCTACGGTGTATACATATATACAGGGCGTCCCACAACTTTGCCACATGGAGGGGAAGTACCTTAAATACTGTAGATAGAAAAAAATACTGAATGAAAACTTCATTTTTATTTGAAAAACAATACGAACTGCATTCAAAGAATTTTAAATAATCACCTGTCTGAACTGGGAATCGAACCCGCTAAATGTGAAAATAAAAAAAACTGTAATTTTATTGTACTAATCGAAAGGCTCGATCAGATACATTTATTTCTTCTAAGTAACATAGCATCTAAAATAAAAGGAACACCATGAAATTTAACATTTAACTTAAAATTTTGTTTAGAATAATGAATAGCATTATCTCTGACTATGTCGTGCTTATAACAACTGACTTTATGTACTACTGCTTTATTACTATTTCGAAGTATTATTTCAAATAATTTCACTACCTATGAAAAAAGAAATAACACAACGGTAAGCGAGATAGTTACAATTTGTATACAACAGAAGAAGATAAATAGGAAGAGACATATTTTGAGTATTTAATAAATTAAATTGTTTGTAAGTTGCACAGTTACACGTGTCTTAATATTTCAAATAAATGTTAATTTCATGGTGTTCCTTTTATTTTAGAAGCTATGTTATTTAGAAGAAATAAATGTATCTGATCGAGCCTTTCGATTAGTACAATAAAATCACAGTTTTTTTTTGTTTTCACATTTAGCAGGTTCGATTCCCGGCTCAGACAGGTGATTATTTAAAATTCTTTGAATGCAGTTCGTATTGTTTTTAAAATAAAAATGAAGTCTTTATTCAGTATTTTTTTCTATCTACAGTATTTAAGGTACTTCCCCTCCATGTGGCAAAGTCGTGGGACGCCCTGTATAAATTATATTTTATAAACATATCTTAAAAAACAATATGTATTCATATGCAAATGTTAGCTATTGAAAAGTTTAGAGACCAAATTAGCTTAACGAACAGTTAATGATAGGTTGGTGAAATAACCCCTTACAGCGGTTACGCACTGCATCCGATCCGAATCCGTGAAAATACGTTCTGAAGTAGCCATAGAACTATTTGTATGGTAGTTTACGCACTACATCCGGCATCCGTCATCCGATTTCTATCCGTCATCCGTGAGTCTCCAATTCGGAAGAAATGTTGACGGACCGAAGTAGCCGTAGTACTGTCCTCGGATTCAAGTCGGACGCCAAATGGATATGCCAAAGATGCCTGATATGCTTGGATTTGAATCAGAGATCGGAATAGTGCGTAAGCAACATCCGAATTCGGTCCGAGATTTTTACTCTAGATCGGTATTTTCACGGATTCGGATCGGATGCAGTGCGTAAAGCAATATCCGAATTCGGTCCGAGTTTTTTATATCCGTATTTTCACGGATTCGGATCGGATGCAGTGCGTAAATCGCTCTTAGTATTTGTTTATCAACATTTTTTTCGGTATGTTTTATCACCTACACCTTATCAAGTGGCGCAAGACGACCTCTATCACAAGTCATAAAAGATAAAGTTTTTTTTTGCCAGAACTTCTTTGGTCCTTAACTAATTAAGTGGGTGAGGTTTTCCTTATTCAGATGACAAGCGTTGGACGCGCGACCATTTTATGTAAAGACTGGCGTCGACTACAGCCGAAACGCGTCGAATCGAGTCGAGTCGCATTTGTTCCGTGTGACGCGAAACGGTCAGTAATCGCAAGTCGTTAAAACAGAAATTCGCGTGACCAGCGATGCGCGCGAGTTATGCGACTCGGCGCGTCTCTGCTCGTCGCTGATCGACGCAGTTTTACAGTAAATGTATAGGAGGCGAATTATTGCGGTTCTATTCGACTCGACTCGGCGAGCCTAGTGGACGCCAGCTTTAATACTACGCAAAATGCGTTTGATAAACAACGCAATTTCAATTGGAGCATGATAATCGCAATCTGAACTTTGCCGTTACAATAACTGTACCCCAATTGTGAGTTCACAGTTCACTGTGATAAGTGTGAAACGTATCGCACTCGCGTTTTTAGTCACACTATTCGCTGCTAAATGCCTAAATTTTCAGACAAACTCAAACTTGGAGTACTAGAAGCTAAACGCGTAGTACTAGTACATAGGTATTACTTCTATGCCTGACGTAACGCGGTCCAATAACCTTAGGAACGTACACATTTTTATATCACGCAGGCAAACGACAGTCTGAAAATGAAAGACACGGTACTCACCTCGGAGACCTCACTCTGGCATGACTCCACGCTCTTGGTCAACTCCTGGAGCTGCGTGCGGATCTCGCAGAGAGCGACCGTCGTCTCCAGCTGGCGGTCCCCTCGTTGCAGGTCATCCAGCTTGGCGGATAGATTCATGCTCATTATGCTCACCTGTCTCTGTAGGCTACAGCCAAAATCAATGTTAGTTACATCTGCCAGTTCAACCTCAAGCTGAACCTCCAGCCGTCTGGGTCTTCCCCGCTAACACGACAATTTGACAAAACCTTATAGCTCATTTAAACTCACGCCTCGCGGCTCGTCTCGTGTCTCGGCCACAACTCGTTCGCTCGTCAAGTTAATCAAGTTATGTTCACACTCTCGCGGCGTGTTCAGTTGTTTTCGAACTGTCAACTATGGAGGACGTCGAAGTGTTAGCGGCATATAAAGACCGAACGCGTGTGTAAACACCAGGCGCGCTTCCCCCGCGAGCCCCTTTGATTCGTACCCAAAAAACCGTTTCCGACACGAGCGCTGCGAATGGCGAGACGAACTGTGAGGCGAGCCACGAGCGCACCGGTTACATACGAGTCTCGTGATTCGCCTAGCGGCTTGTCTCGCCGCTCGCGCGAGAGTGTAAATGAGGTATTACAGTCCCTACAGACTTTACGATCAAAGAATAAAAAACTTTCGATCAGACACAACATATCGAAAACAAAATCGATAAACGGGTTCTAGCAGATTTGAATGCACCACTAGTGGTCTGTCATTGCTACTCGATAGGTTGCTGGATGCAGCTGGATTTAATTTTAGATGTCTCTCGAGACACAACATTTTTTAGACTGTGCTGATAGACACAATCATCTTTTATAATATAACAAAAACAATAAGGTTAAAAATAATCTGCAATAAATGATGCTAAAGGTTGGTAAATAATCTGTCTTGTCTCGAAGAAGCGAGGAAGCCCCGACGACCTCATTTCTGATATTTATATGTGGAACAAACTAATGATATATATTATAATGTCAGCATTTATCAACATCACACTGCTTATTTCCAAATAAACTGATAATTTGTTACGTTTGCTGTTCATTGAGAACACAATTATCATAATAAATTATTAGTTTTGTTGATTAGTTCAAAAAAAAATTGATAACAGTAAATTGTTTTCACGAATTCAATGGTAAGACTGTTGTCCTCGCATTTTAAATTCCATCTACAATTCTCTTCTGTGCCTACAGTTTTTGAGAATCTATAAAAATATAATTAGCAACAAAAGTGTGTTTGATTTAAAGAATGGAATTTTAATAAGTTTTGAAACGAAAATTCTTTATGCATATTAAGTGTTTCGTGTGAATTATAAATACCATTGTGCTAATCAAAGTAAAATAATGTTGATTTATTAATGTAATGTTACCAAAATTCTTTAAGGTGAAAGGTGAATACAGACAAAAGGTGAATGCAGTGAATTAATTTCAATTTCATCTGTTACTAAAAACTCTGTACATTTTTTTTCGACAAACCAAAAATTTAAATGAACCTTTTTTTTATAAAAGTCTATTGCCTTCTAATTTCTATGGAAAACACTTGATTTGAACACTACATTGAAACGTTACAACCACACCCATGCAAGCATTACCCCGTCCTATCCCAAGGTTAATGTCAGAGGCAAGTGTTAAGCACGCATGTGTTCCGGGTAGCGAGAGACAAACAAGGTCGTGGCCATAGATGCTAACCACGGTGCCATGGTCCGATGTTATGATAGAAACTGTGAATGATTCAGCCACCGCGATTGGACTCGTCGAACGCATCGTCATATCTGTTATACGAGATAGGATGCCAAGCCAAGGTGAAACAAAATGTAGAAGACACATCGACACATAGAGAGATCCTTATGATCGTATGCAAATGAAGCCAGTATTAAAGGCGGAAAGCTATCCGGTATTGTCGCTATGGTCACGTACCTAAGTAGTAGCTCCCTGAGTGTGGTCTCGTCTTCCTCCGTCGTCGCATATCGTGTCAGCTTGCCTCCGGCCTCCCGGCCCACATGATCTGGTACCACTGCGTCAAAACTACTTGTTTATTTTATTTTTTACATAACTAACTTCCCGATGCATTTCGTTACTTCAACCCGTTTTTTGAATTTTTGCTTTTGCGCCGCAAAGTTTGTGGTTTTGAATTTGGATTATAGAAAGGATGCGTGGCTCAAAATTTTGTACGGTTGGTGCTACGAGTACCTACTCAGAATCGAACCTTTCACCGTTTGCCAATTAGCTTCGATGGCCACGACAGGGTCCCTAATCAATTTTGATGTTCAGCGATACCCACAAACTGGTATGTAAATGAAATTAAGGTCGAATATTTTTTGCGTTATTATCGAAATAAAAGGTATTAAGTTTAGCAAAGAAAAAAACCAAAAAAAAATGTTTAGTCCAATAATTTATGTTTTTAATACCCTATCAATTTCACGAGGGACACGTTTGAATTTTTCTCGTCATAGTGTCTCAAATATTTGTCAAAGTTACGCTTTTAACAATAAGCGTGAGATTGTTGCTAAATTTTAATTATATACTTGTTTAAGCAGTGAATAAGTACCTGTGAAATTTAGATATTCATTTTAAACACATTTAAAATAACCGTGCAATTTGCCGGCAACAATATTGCAGGAAAATGGCACGGATATTATGAGATCAAACTCCAATGAATGAAAACACAGATGAGTTAACAACAGACAGTAAAATGGGTTTTAAAATATGAGTTTTTTCTTAGACGATGTGTTTCGCGAATCATGAGATGTTATTGTGACTTGTATTCCATGCACACGTGACACGACTAACACCGACTTAAGAATTATAATGATATAGTGCATTGTTAGATGACATAATGTTAAAAACAAACGAAAATAATTCTCAAAAAAAGGAAAAAAACGGTAATTTTTAAATTTGGTTTAAGCCGATACTACATTTACAAATGTATCGTCGCAAAAACGCCGTCGCGACAATACTTTTGTATTTTTTTCGCGACGGCTGATCTGATTACGCGACGACGCGGACGTCGCGACGATTATAAAATCGCGTACCACGAGATTTTATCTCGAAAATAGTGCAACGGTTATCTTTTGTTAGCGACACGAAAACTGTTTCAAAACAACGAAAGTACTGTACGCGTGAAATAACTTTCCCGCTCTGAAACCAGGCTTTCTGCGTTCCGTTGCTCATTTCAGAGGGGCAAAGTTATTTTACGCGTATTGTGCCGTCGCGGAGATAATCACTTTCGCGACGATACATTCGTAAATGCAGGTCATCTTCAAATTACGAGCACTTAAGAAAAAGTAGAAAAAAAAACAAATACATAATTTTGCCTACCAAGTTAAATAGTTATAATCTATGTTCCCCTCCATAACTCTACGATATAACAGCACTCCATCCATTCACCGACGGGCGCCGAACAAAATATTTCCCATTTCACTTCGATGCTCGCAGTAACGGGTCTCGATACCAGGAATTCCTGATATAAATGATACACATTCACTAGTTTCATTCATATATCCATTAGCCGAGTTATAACATCGTCCATTCACAACTTTTTATAAAGTGAGATGCACGTCACGGGCGATTTATGAATGAAAGCTTTATACTGGCTGCACATTATGCGATTTGTCTTGAGACTTTTTGCAGCGACTTTTTTTATTTGAAGATTTTTTGTAAGTCTCAAATCACTTGTGTCTATAATTAAGGATTCTTTTTCGGACTGTTCTAAGTTTACCTTATTCAAGGTATTCCAAATAATTGTTAGTTAGAGGTACGCGAATCACCCCCATGTATGTTCTGCGATTTATTATATAGTTTTTTAGTTATACTTTTTTCATGACATGACATTTTTGATCATAGTATCATGAACAGTTGAAAAAATGCGTGTTTTTTTTTAAATTACATTTTTTTTTACACAATTTTTTGGGAAAATCTGTAATGCCTGTTTATTTTGTTAGAAAATTGTTAGGACAAGGGCTGTTAGTTGTGCTGTTTTTGCTGTGCTGGCGGTTTTTTTTCATAATTATACAAGTTATTTTGATAACTTAACACTGGTGCTACACATTTTAGTGTGCTTTCCTTTTCCTATAAAAAATATTAAATAGCTGCTTCTGTAATAAGTCAATATAGACGTTTTACATCTGTGCTCTTCCTCTCTCCTACTATAATATGCGGTGCCTAACAGGGTCTAAAATTGATCCCATAGTCTAAGCCTACCACCTGTTAAAATGACATTATGGAATGCAATAAAGTATGGAGTGTTGAGAACATATTTTTCTTCTACTAAAAACCTAACCTACGAAACATTGCCATAACTTTTCTCACACAGCGATTTGAAACGAGCCGCCATAGTAGTTATTGCAGTATATTAAAATACCTATCTAATGACATATGTGTGGTTGTTGTTGGTTCCCAGCCAGACAAGCTTCCATACATTTATGCAGATTCTCCTATAACCGAAAAAACATAGTTTTTTTCATCTGCAACAACTTTTCAACTACATAACTTAACGCTTCTGACAACACGTATTTGGCACGGGAAATACGAAACTCACGTTTCAATAAAACATCGCAATTAATTTTAATTGGCAAAAAATAATCTGGCTATGTACCGACAGAAGGGTACCAATGGAAATTGTTCATGGTATTTACCTACGCATTCTCGGAACTGTTTGTCGGGTAAAGCGAAAGTGAGTCTGGAACTCGGTGCGGAAACCTGATATAGCTCGTGTCGTACGCTCCGTAGTACTACGAATTAACTTTGTTTACAAACAGATGTACGTCGCTTCCGCTGCACATTGAGAGGACTTGACTTTGATTTTCCATGACATTCGAAGTTGTGTTCTGAGAATGAATTCTTTGCATTTTATTTATGGTTTGTTGTTTATTTAAAATGTTTTTAAGAATTTAAGAAAGATTTAAGTTAAGAAGTGTAGTTTACGTTATTTGTTGGTTCATATTGTATAATTATAAATGTATGGCTTTGTTTAGGTTTTAAAGCGTGTTTTCCGTATTTATTACTGTTAATCTTTCTTATAAATCTTCTTCTCTCTCACATTTTTTAATTTTATAGCCGTCATTTTGGATTTTGACTTCGACCTCATTTTCGTCATCAGCGCCCCCCATAAACCATGGATGTCGTGTCCATGTTTCCAAGTTAATTTAATTAATTTTTATTGACAATAATCAGTGAAATGGCCTGTTGGTAGGATTTGATCGTGTAGTAGGATCTTACTTGTTGTTGATTATAATGAAAATGTTGTTTCTTTGAAGGAGTTGTGGTTCATTTGATAAGATCCCTAACGAGATTAGAAGTAGTTGTTTAATACCGAAAAAAAAGTTGTGATAGCTTAGCGGTAGAAAGCTTGCGTACAATGTAGGGTTCCGAGTTAGATCCCGGCCCGCACCTCTTACAGATTCGCTGTCCTAACTAGGTCACAGTATAAACCGATATTGCTACCTGATTCTGCTTCCATCCTGAGTAGTAAACTCGCTGCTGTCGTGCTGGAGGACGCAAGATCAGGTAGCGCCAGCAGCATATCCTGTGACCTACTTAGGACCCTGAATCTGTACTTGAATTTCACATTACCTAAATTGTGTACCTACATAAATGTTAATTAAGTGTACCACAATATACTACTGAAGAATGGAACAGAGTTTTATTCCTGCAAACCTTAGACTACATTTTTCAAGTATACGGCGATCGCATAAACGTTTTAATTGACATATTATTTATTTTATATTATTTATTAAGAATAGATGTTTATTATTTATACATATAAAAGGAGAAGCTGACTGACTGACTGATCTATCAACGCACAGCCTAAACCGCTGGGGTTAGAAAGTTGAAATTTTGACAGTAGGTTCCTTTTGTAACGAAGGCATCCACTAAGAAGGGATTTTTCGAAATTCAACCCCTAAGGGAATTAAATAGGGGATGAAAGTTTGTATGGAAAATCGTCACTTAACGGGTTCAAAATTTCACGCAAGCGAAGCTGCGGGCGGAAGCTAGTAGATTTATATACATTTGAAATATTATGTTATCCCTCAAAAGCGACGTAAAACGCCGCTAAGTTTTAAGCACCACTAGTGTGGATATGTATTTGTACACTTAGTAAGCAAATTAATGATTTGATTTGATTAAACGGTTGTTTAACGAAAGAATTAATATTGGTAAATACCAGCCTAAGTCGTTTAAAGGATTGTCGAAGCTAATAAGAATATTAGAAGGGAAATATTTTCTTGTACAGGGATTAGATCTAATCAGCTTTATGAAAAATAATGTTAAGAAACCTGATGATTAAACAAAAAAGATTTTCTTGTTAATCTCGACGAATTTACGACGGAAGGTTTTACACGCTTATTTTAATTGATATTATTCCCTTTATTCATCTATATTCTTACCAATTACATTTTTAACCCTTCTCATATGAAGCTACTCAAACAAAAACAGTTACTAACTCGAATTACTTATTCTAAGTAGCACAGGCTCTGTGACACAGAGTCACTGTCTTGCCAACTTAGGCGATTTGTCGCCATTTAGGTGACATAGTTTTGGCGACAAATTTTTGCAAAGGGCGACGGCCGCAATTCGGTTTAGTTAAAATTTACTCAAGCTAGTAGTAGTAGTGGCCTGCGGGCAGTGGGTTAGGGGACCCGTCGCCCGACCGACATAGGCCCGAGAAGGCGGCGCGCAGTGTTCCGTGCGCGCTTCTCAGGAGGACGTGGGGCAAGGCCACACAGAAGGAGAGGTCCGCCAGGGGCTGGCGGATCGAGGCCTGCCGGGGTCGCGGTGCATGCAGCTGCGAATCCCGCGTCCCCGGCTAAGGGTCAGGAGAAGGAACACCGTGTTTTTAGCCGGTAAGAGATATCCCTTCGCCTTCCCCGGTGAAGGGCATTCATGAGGATTTTGCCAGGAAAAAAAAATGCTGGTACTAGCATGTACTACTAGAACAGCTATCTATCGACATTGCTGGAAGAAGAAGCCGTTTCTGATTATTTTTGTTTTTATCGCACGACTGCCCAAAAAAAGTAGTGTTATGTTTTTATGGTTAATGTACATATGTATATGTGTTCTTAATTCCACCGTAACTTCTAAACGCCTGAACCAATTTAGATGTTTTGTATATCATTATTTTTATTTTTGCATTAAATTAGCTTACACAACGAACTTTTGTTTTATTTCTTCCTATGAAATTAAAATAATGTTTTAATTTAGATTATTTTGGTGTCGATTAATAACTTTTTCTACATCGGCTACTGAAATATGAATTTGGCCACTAACGCTGTGAAAGTCGGCTTAGCTACCTGGCAACACTGGTACAGAGTAGCACAAGTATATAGAGGTCTGCGCACGACGCTATAGGTTAGATTTGACTGGAGACCCTTCAGGTCTCGCCAATAACTGCCCGGTTACGTAGAAATGGTCCCCTAGGACCACCTACAGCTTCCAAAAGAAAAAAAATAAGCTGTAGGTTAGTAACGCGTTACTAACTAGTTTGAATAGACGCAGCGTGCTGGTCGCTGCAATACAGTAGTTACTAACGAAACTCCAAGATGGCGGACCAAACAACAAAAAAGTATCTTGTCTACTAAAATAACAGTGATTTGAATAGCATCGTGTGTTAGTTAAACAAATAACTTTTGTTTATGTTCGCAGCTTTCGCACCAGAACTTAATAAATATAAAACCGGCCAAGTGCGAGTCGGGCCACGCGCAGTAATAGGGTTCCGTAGTTGCATAATAATGCGGACTAAGAAGAGGGCTTAGTAATTTTTCAATGGAATTTGTACGAAATTTTTACTTTTCCGGTTGGCCGACTATTACTCGTAAACTTGTAAAGCCTACTTACCTGTGATAGTTTTCCTTTTAACTTCGCTGTGTATACTACTACCGTGATTTTTTTCACATATCCAAAACTAGCCGTTTAGCTGGCGGGGGGGGGGGGGGGAGACACTTGACCCTAACAAAAATTTGCACTTTAAAGTATAATATTTCAGAAACGGATCCCTTAATCGAAAAATTGTTCCACAAACTCACAATATTTTTGAAAGACCTATCCAACAACACCCCACACGATAGGATAGACGAGAAAAAAAAACATCCCCACTTTAGATGTACAGGAGACAGCCTCGTAAAAAAAATTTTTCATGATTTTATTTTACCACTTTGTCGACGTGATTTATATGTATATTCGTGCAAAATTATAGCTTTCTAGTACTAAGAGTCTCTAAGCTAAGCTGCGGACGGACGGACGGACATGGAGAAACTATAAGGGTTCCTTGTTGACTACGGAACCCTAAAAAGGATTTCTGTATCTATGGTTCTCTTCAACATCTTGTCCTTGTAGAAGTAAGTCGAAAATAAAAGTTTATCAAAACAATTACTTACTCCCTTAATACAAAAGATGGTCTAAGAAAAACCTTGGTTTTGATATAGCCCCGTCTCTCTTTGTTATATGACATAAGAAAGTGATGGGTATATTTTAAACCTGGGTTTACCTTAGTCTTGGTTTAAACCATCTTTTGTAATAAGGGGGTTAAAGTTTGTACGTTTATATCGAACATCGTGTGAGAAGTTTGGTAGCTAACTAGTTACTAACTAGATAGCGATTGCAGTTAGTAATCAGTTTAATTTCGTTTGAGAAGCTTCATGTGAGACCGGCTTAATTTGCCTCATAAGTGTGCGAGTAACCGATGTCAGAGTGAAATCAATTTACTAGTTAAACGGCGATAGCTTGCCTCCTGTGTGACACTGAATAGTGTTGAAGTGGGTTGCATTTTGACTGAAACGGTATTGGACCGGAATAGTTGTCATTTTCATTGTACGGGGGCCTAATTCTCCTAAAATAAATTGTTGCCAAACGCAATCGAACCACAACCGTCAGTCAGTTATTGTTTACGAAAATTTTCAAAATTTTGTTTTTTGTGTCAAACAATTTGATAGCTTTTGAAATTGAGAACTGTCTGAATGAACGGTTCGGCATTGGTTCGGTTGTGATTTATCAAGATTTATTTTAGGAGAATTAGGCCCCTGTTTCGTAATTATTACAGTGTACAGTATTACAGTGTTCTGTAGGAATGTAAGTACTAAGCCCCTTGCAGTGCTTTGAACAAGGCCCCTCTCGAATAGGGTGGCTGCAGTCAGTATGCTGGAAAAACCAATTCATAATTGCGCCAACAGTCTATCGAACTGCAGGACTATCCGGAAAGAAATTTAAAAAAGCCGGTCACCAACATAAACCTTAATATCTCGGAAACTAAGAATTACAGCTTATTCAAATAAAAAATATTTTATAGACTATTTAACATTACTCTAATAAAATTAATAAACCTTTTTAAATAGTCTATTAAATACTTTTTATTTAAATAACCTAGCATTCTTATTTTATAGCCTATTTCTATTAAAATTAATAAACCTTTTTAAATAGTCTTTAAATACTTTTATTTAAATAAGTTAGCATTATTATTTTATAGACTATTTAAAATTACTCTAATAAAATTAGTAAACCTTTTTAGATAGTCTATTAAATACTTTTTATTTGAATAAGCTAGCATACTTATTTTAAGAAGGTGGTTTTTGTTGGTGACCCGGATTCATTGCTCTCGGGTGTACCTATTCCGATTTCTGTGACTATCCCACATAAGGTTGCCATTTTTTTATAAGTAAATTCGTCACGTTATGCGAATTAAACAGTCAGTCACGAGGGGGGCGGGGGGCTAAAGAGGGGAATAAACCCCATTTGTCTAGTGAAATCCATTCTCCTATACCAGCACGATCTGCCGCCGCGTTTACTATAATGATGCGCTCCATTCAAATTCCGGGAGATTTTAATTGAAATCAGGGAGCCGGGAGATTTTCAAAATTTGCCGACAGATTCCGGGAGAATTCTGGAATTCCGAGAGGGTTGGCAATCCCACAGTTTAAAGGTTTCAGTTGTATCGTTCTGATGAAAGTTGTAACTTTCTGTAACGCAATATTTATAAACTAGCGACCCGACCGGCATTGCACGTGTACGTTTTATAGCTTAAAACCTTCCTCTTGCATCACTCTATCTACTAAAAAAAACCGCATCAAAATCCGTTGCGTATTTTTATTTTATCTAAGCATACATAGGGACAGACAGCGGGAAGCGACTTTGTTTTATACTATGTAGTGATTAGTGACAATGGGTGCTGTGGCTTGTCTCAAGTTCGATATCACAAATAGATCTACCATTCATCATCTGCCTAGCCTTTTCCCAACTATGTTGGGGTCGGCTTCCAGTCGAACCGGATGCAGGTGAATATCAGTATTTTACATGGAGCGACTGCCTATCAGACCTCCACAACCCAGTAACTGGGTAATACGATACTCTTGGTAAGACTGGTTGTCAGACTTTCTGGCTTCTGACCAACAGTAACGACTGTCAAAGATCTACAAATGACAGCCGGGACCAACGGCTTTACGTGCTTTCCGAGGCACGGAGGAAACTCGCTATGGTAAATGGTCACCCATCCACAAACCAACCTCGGCAAGCGTGGCCTAACCCGGAAGATCGGTCTATGCGGCTGTAATTATTTAGCCACGAGCTCCTCAAATAGATCTACCATTATTTATTCCGAATTTGACTGTTGCTTGTTAGATTCGTAAATACGGCTACGATGCAGGAGAAGTCCTAATTTGAAGCGTCGACCAATAAAAACAAAAGTAGCAGTTTTGTTACTTCCCCTCGCGTTTTGCAATCAGTGGATTCAGTCAGATTCGCAACTATGGTATCACAAATAAGTTTGGATAAGAATTTTCGAATAAAATTTCTAATAAAGTTGTAAACTCAATATTTGTCTTTAATATGTTGGAATTAAGTTTCAAGTAACGCCTTATACATGCAGGTATGATTTAAGAAATAACAAGTCTATTGGTACTTCTCATTCCTTTGTAATTTTTATAATTTAATAATGAGCATGAAGTTAATAAATAAAACTTAAAGACCGACACGGTGGGTATTACATTTTACAACCGATTTACAATAGATTTGTGAATCTACTAGCTTTAGCCCGCGGCTTCGCTTCCGTCAATTATGCTCAAAAAAACTCTTAACACACTACTATCTAAAATAATATAATTGAAACGTGATTCGAAAGACACGTGGCGCCATCTATGAACGTTATTGTTGTTTTCCTCGGGAACAGTACTTTTTTCGGGATGAAAGGTACCCTATGTCCGTTTCTGTACACCTGACAACGTATTTGCAAAATTTCAGGATGATCGGGTCAGTGGTTTAGGCGTGAAAAGGTAACAAACTAACAAACTTACTTTCGCATTTATAATATTAGTTAGGAAGTTAGGACTAGCAGCTGAGACTAAATAACAGAATTTAACCGTTAATAAGGCAAAATGAATATATTTCCCACCAACTTTTTTTTAAGATGTCGCGAAAACCTCCTTTTTATACTTTTATTTTGAAACCTGCAATAACACTGCTTTTTTTTCTGAATGAAAAATAAAAATAACACTGGTTTTTTTTTAAATTATTTATAATTATTTTGTTATTAAGTCTTTCTTAAAACCCAATGTTTAAAAAAACCTAATCACTAGGAAGAGTTGAAAATTCGAGAGTAGGTACTTTCACAGACATTAAATAACATTTCTTAAAAAAAAAACAATGTCCCTAAACGTAACACATAAATACGCGTCATATTTTATACAAAACACGTACGAATAATTATAAAGCTGAGTGCATACCTAATCAAAAGTGAAACCGCCGATAAAAGCGAGTTGCGCGCAAACTGCACAACTCTGAACTACGAACGAACAAGTTATAACTAGCAGACATCAGCTTGTCCTCATATGATCAAACTGTATTGAAACTACACGGTGAAACATGTCGAAACGCGATAACTGGGAGATGTAACTTTCACTAGTGTTGTGCTTCAAAGCCGCAATAATCCAATTAGACTTTATGACGTAAGGACTTAGGGCGACAGCCCACGATGACTTTTTGCCGCGAGCAGTCGCGCGTTTGTTTTGGTACATGTGTTTGCTTGTCGTATTGCGCGACAGAAGCGATGCAGTAGCGATACAGTCCGTTGATTCAGCAGCGCTACTGAACACGCGTTTGCGACTGTAACGACTTCGGGGCAAGGTAGGGTAAGCGCGATAGCTCGCACGGGCCGAGCGTAGGCAGATTACGCTTTAGTAAAAGTACTTATGTGTAGGTATTATATTGAATTATCAATTATTAATTTTGCCTCAATTCATCCAGAATTGTTTTATATAGTTTTTTTCTCATCCTCAGTTTGTATATTTTTTGACTGTAATTAATATTATGTTTGTTTTTGTGTATAGACTCAATTAATTTATTTACTTGACAAACAGAACTGTGTTCCTAGGGAGCTCGTTGCGCTGCAGCATAAACACTGGGAAGCTGTAAAGGGAGGGCGTTCTTGGGAGCTGTCTTTTGTAAAATTGACGTTCAAACAGAACTCCTTAATTAGTTCTAGTCTATTTTGAATAAATAAGTTTTGAAGTAGAAGTGGCGATGCAGAATCGTGAGCTCGGCCGTTTTGCGATTGTATCTCTACTGTACTGCAAAAATGGTCATGGATTATCGACCTTACATTTGTACACAAGGTAAAGATAAAGATATTTCAATAGATCATATTTATACAGTAGGTTTTTGTTTTGTTCTCTACATTTTTACCGAAATAAATGCACAATCTTTTTTTCATAACAGTTATATTTTATAAGCTAGATATTTAATTAATTTAAGCCTCGTTGCTCTCAATTTTATACCAAAATGGTAATCCTCAAAACTGTAGTATTAATTTTTAATGTTATACCTATGTTTATGCATGTATTATTCCTTCGTATTTTATTTTCAGTGGAACGATAATTTTAATTTATAACACAACTTTTTAGTATAAACCAAATTCGTAGCAAACTGATTTTATGAAAATACATGGAAATGTATATGTGCGGTTATTGATGCGAGATATTATTATAAACTTATTTAAATGTATTTAAATAAATGATATACTAATATCTGTGTGTCATGAACTAGACTCACTATTTTGAACGAAATAAAATATTAGTGTTGTACCTCACCGACATTTGGAAATATATTTTATTCGCGTCATTTTCTGAGATTCCGAAATAAATTACTTTAGTGTTTATAGTGCATACTTCTAGTTCATAGTACACAGATATAATTGAAGTCATATTCACTGTAAAGGTGAAAAATGCTGGTCGTTATTGTCTTCAACTTGTGCTGGGTCATCACACAGAGCACTAAGTTGAATAACTTGTTTGTAACAACAAATAAAATGTTGCTGTAAAGGTTTAAGGAACACTTCACAATATCTTGACTCTTGGGCAAGTTATTGACCAGCATTTGTCACCTAAAGAAGAAAAATAAATGGAAGTTCAAAAATATTACGCTGTGCTTATTGGCCGTTTCACGAAAGTGCAACACAATATGCTCACATCGGTAGAAAACAGAAAAGCTGTTAAATCATTTTATGACCTTCCATTTTAATAAATATGTGATTTAATAACGACATACACGGGCTGAATTAAAAAGTAAAACGACAAGACGTGCAGTGATACTACACAAATATGACAACTATAGTGCTGATATCGTTACGATATCAACGCCCCACTCGGATATTAAATAATGCAATTTTTTAATTGTATCATTTATCGATAGTATCGCTCAATTTGCCTTAAAGGTCAAAAAAGTATTGATATCGGAATGGTAGCAGCACTATAGTTTGAATTGAATTTTGCACTTTATTAACATAAAAATATACACATAAAAGGATTGACAACCACGCTGATAAAAAACCGTCATTTTATATTTCTTTCTTTCTTTATTAATAGACTCTTTGCAGTGCAAGTGAAGAGAGGGATGGAGGATTACAATAGGCTGGTTACGGAAGGGAGGTAACTAAGTATTGTGCAGCCAGTTGAAAGAGGTCCACTAGTCGACTTCGAAATACTAAACTGACTGACTGATTGATTGAACTCTACGGATATACGGATCTTTTTTATTATTTGATTTGGTCGCGTTGCCTCGACTCGGACCTGGGGCCAAATTCTCCTAAAATAAATTGTTGCCAAACGCAATCGAACCACAACCGTCAGTCAGTTTTTGTTTTCGAAAACTTTCAAAATGATTGATTTTGTTTTTTGTGTCAAACAATTTGATAGCTTTTGAAATTGAGAACTGTCTGAATGAACGGTTCGGCCTTGGTTCGGTTGTGATTTATCAAGATTTATTTTAGGAGTTTTAGGCCCCTGATGGTAAGCGTATAATATCGCCGCCTGGGAGTGAAAAACCTCGGGAATGCAATTTGGTCATTTTCATTTCATCATAGCTGTACCTGGCATGCGTTGCAATGCACTTTTTCCAACTTACTACTTTCCTAACCTGCAGAAACAAAATCAAAATAGTAGCAAAAAGTTAAAACCATTTTCATGCACGCGGTAAACAAATTAAGAATATGGACATACTTTCAGATAATTTAGTTTTTTTTTTAAATATCAAAATTTTCTTTCATCAGAAACTTACACACAAAAAAAAAATTGCGAAATCGGTCCAGCCGCTCACGCGTGATGCCGTGACCAACGGAAATAGGGATTCATTTTATTTAAATAGATGAAGTATAGGTACTACATCTTATAAGAGAGCCGCTCTATGTGAAATTAGTTTGTAGGCACTGAAACTAGCCTTTATTGGGTACATAACATTCGTAATAAATATAATTGCCCGCGATTTCTTCCTCTTGAAAGCCCACAGGAACCGAGCAATAACCAAATGTATTCCCGAGGTTTTCACTACCGAGCGACGATATAGGGTCTAAGATTAAGCACACGAATCCAAGTAACAGATATTTAGAGGGATTCCACTATACCCCTCAGGCTTTTACATACACACTACGAAACATAGTAAAACTGCTTGGCGCCGGACTTTAATGTGAGGGTGGTAGCTAGCCAGGCAGATCGTATAGATGCTACCACTAAGCGTGCGTGATCTGTATAAAGAGTAGAAATGATAGCCGAATATCTCACTCTTGTCCCAAACGCGGCGATGTGCCATATCAAAAGTCAGGTATTGTGAAGTCTGGACTAACCAGTTTATAAATTTTATAGCCTTTTGTGTTTTTTTTTATCTGAAACAGCTATTAGAATAAAATTAAATTTATTTTCAACTAGCTGTGTCATAGCGGTTGCGTCCGCGTAATAAGTTCTTTTTTATTACGTCATAGCTCTTTGCGGGCGTTCACACAACATCTCACCAGAGTTTTATCGCAACGGATGAAATTCATCCATTGCGACAGCAGTTATTATGCGAGTGGCGCTAATAGATTATTTAATTGTCCTCTACTGTCTCAGTTTATATTTAGTAGTTCGTCGATTGTTATTCGAATAATTATGGTGAGGAACTACTAAATCGACAATCGAATGCGCAACAGTACAATTTTCGATTCAGTCGATTGTTTTTTTGATGAATGGTGTAGGAATGCATACGGGACAAATAAATAAATATTCATTTTTATATTTATAGATGCGTTTGTAGTTTTTAACACGTGACTATTTTTTTTAAATAAATCACCAAATCATATTTTACCTTTTATTCAAATTGGTTTGGGCCAGACTATACCTATGTTGGCTTATAATATAAATTGTACAAATTACGCAAAAGGCTCCCCGTATCACTCGAACAAATAATAATAATTATTAATAATATTATAGAGCAACAAGAAATATTTCTGCCTAACATTCCACCTTCCGGGAATCACAGGAATAACTGATCCATTCTGTCAGTATTGTATAATAAACATCAAATCACATTAACAGACAACTCGCCAAATGTTAATTGACTCATTTTTTATCATAGTCATTGATTATTATAGTCACCTAAATTATTGGCACTTCTACATAATATTGCTGGACAACCCACACAGTGAAACCGGTCCCATTTGTGGTCAGCTACGCTGGGACCACAGTTACAGTACATTCTGTGGTTTTCATACATTTATCGGCTACAATTTGTATATGGAAATATGTAATTTATATTGATATTATCGGGATCGATCATTCACAATATTTTAGTAGTTTTGCAATTTAAATGAACTAATCGGTTCATTAAATCCTGTTCAAATAATGTTTTAGCTTGTTGCAGTTGGTTTTTAAATTCAGATAAACAATTGCCTCGTATTGCAACTTTCAGTTTCATGTATTTTTTTAGTAAAAATCTGAATAGTCACTATTGTTTTTGTATGTTTGGCACTTTATGAAGTTACAGTAACATGTAATATCACCTTTTTCATCATCATCCTCACCTCCTTTCTTTTGATACTAAACCTTTTTTTTTCTAACACAGGTCACTTCGTTTTGGATTTTATCATATTCGAAATTTGATATGTTTGGTAGTCATGAGCTTTAAAAAAAAAGGTAAAAGTGGGCTACTCACACACCCGCCGCAGGGGCAAACTAGGGCGCACGGCGGTCGCGGCAATATCGGAATTTTCTCTACACACATTGAAATTGCCCCTGCTTGCCAATACACATCACAATTAAAGTGGCCATCCCCACTTTTACACTCTAGATTGCCCCAGCGGCAGGGGTGTGAGTAGCCCAATTTAGTATCAAAAGAAAGGACGTGAGGATGATGATGAAAAAGGTGATATTACATTACCCCTATCAAATTCGCGGATGAATTATTTTTGAATTTAGAGGAAAGGGAGGAGTTTGACAAGTTTGGGCGCCAAACTAGTGTGGCAGACGTGTCCCTAGGTTCTCAGGAGACCCTGGGCCGTTTGGTACATTACAAACATTAAAACATTATTGTCTTCATTCCGTGTGTGGACGAGCTAGAACTTAAAACTTCTTCACCAAACGCTGGGAATAGACATTGTTGTAAGATTCAATAAAACCCAGCACGCTTGGTGGTACGAGGACGGGTACCATCGTCACATTAAAGCCAAACAGTTTACTGTGTTCCGTCGTGTGTATGTGAGAGCCAGAGAGGTATAGGGAAATTCCTCTTTAAGTCTGTTACTTGGATTCGTGTGCTTCATCTTAGATCTTGTCTGCGATTACCATCAGGGGCCTAATTCTCCTAAAATAAATCTTGATAAATCACAACCGAACCAAGGCCGAACCGTTCATTCAGACAGTTCTCAATTTCAAAAGCTATCAAATTGTTTGACACAAAAAACAAAATCAATTATTTTGAAAGTTTTCGAAAACAAAAACTGACTGACGGTTGTGGTTCGATTGCGTTTGGTAACAATTTATTTTAGGAGAATTGGGCCCCAGGTAGGTAGGTAGGTTTTCGTAAACGAAAACTGCCTGAATGAACGATTCAGTTGCAATTGATAAAAGTTTTTGTTAGTAGAATTGGCCCCTGAATAGTTGTAAAGGAAAATAAAAGTGCAACAGAACAACTTGAATCATTTTATTATTAAGTTCAATAAATAGTTCAAGGTAAGTATTATCAGCGTGGTCGTCGAAGCTACCAGCCAACTTGTTCTTAATCCCGTCAGACGAAGTTCAGCGAAAATGCGCTTTAATCCTCTCAATGCAGGTAAGCCCCTAGTCACCCAGATATTAAAGCCATCGACGTTGAGGGAATAATGCGTTTCATACAGTTCCATTTAAAAATGATTTCCAATCGGAATTTAATAAGGAAAAATATTTTACAGTTGGAATTTTATAAAGAAAATTTTAATTACATTTACTAAGAAAACGTTCTCAAAGGTAGTTGAGTATTTAAATTGTAAGCTGTTTTCTAGAATAATCAGCCCAATACTGTCCAACTGTTAAGCACGAGCCTCTTCTTCGAATTTGAAGGGCTTAAGGACGTATACATAAAGGAAGCAGGGAACCAGCGCTGACCTACCAGCGCTTATCGGTTCTGGTCCGTGCAGTTAATAGGGGATTTACACGGGTCGATTTTCGTCGCACGACTAGGCCGCACGAAAATCGACCGTCTAAATGACAATTCGGCTAGGCCGCAAGCGACTAAAATCGCAAGCCCCAAAGTTGGGTGCCATCCGACTTTTGGCGTGCGGCGACAAGCCGCATGCGGCGGGTGACTAAAATCGACTGTAAAAATGATCAGTTGCAGGCGATCGCCCGCTGCATGAGGTGTGTTTTGCGCTGTGTTGTTCCGCTAGAAATGAACAAGTCGCATGCGATTTTTGTCAATTTTTTCAGTCAAATACCCTATTATATGGTAGGTAGTAGGTATAATTTTTTGTTTTTTTTTAACTGCACTCTAGTACACCACGGTAACCCCATGATCTAACTTTCAAGTCTTCCCAATCCATCCTAAGGTTATCTGTAAGATTTCGCTATAGCAATAAGACCGCTATTGTACCCTTCTTTTAAATTGTTTTTGTTTCTTTGCTATTGTTATGATGTACCTAAAGGATATTCTATCTATCTATTTATCTACTACCCTCATTTCCCCGCAGGCAGACAAGAATCAAATCATTTTAATTTTCCCCTGACCATGAAAACAATAACAGAACAACAATTTAAGTAGTTAAAACTACAAACAAAACTTCTTATGACATCCAGGAATTGGAAGCCACCTGGCCTTGAAGCGGAGACTGATATGAAAACAGAGTTCAGATAGAAAAAGTTTTAAATTGAACTAGCCAGGCTTTTCTAGGTAGCGCTATGAATGGGAGCTGAGCGATGTTGAGGCTTCTCGTGTTACAGGCTGCGGCCTCACGTTTAGTTTGGCCTAGTATCCTTGGCCTAGAATTTATTAACCGACAAGTTAGCTGATAACTTTGATCTCGATTGAGTAATCTTAACTTTTATGCTAGGGTTTTGGAATAAGCTGGTTTCTTTTGAAATTGTGAGCTGCTGTTTATCTGGAAAAGGTCTTATTTTTAGTTTACAAAAAAATAAAAAAGGACACAGTTCTGTTTCTGAGTCATTTTAGCGCGCGAGTTAAATCGCGCGGAGTGTCACCGTGCTTTAATTTATTTATGCGTGGTATCGAAATGTTCTATGAATTATTTTTTTGGAACTTTATTTAAGAAAAATATATTTTTTAAATCAAACTAAATTCCTTGCTGGTTTAATCTATACAATTGAATTATACGAATTCGTTTACACGCTGTATAACTAAAGGCTTATCCTGCATTAATTATACATAAAATTATCAGTAATGGGCAATATTGTATACGATACGCGATTCGCTTTTCTCGCTACTATTTCCATTAGTTGGGACTCAATTTGAGGCAAAACTGTTTGGGCCTTATTACAAAAGATGGTTTAAACCAAGACTAAGGTAAACCCAGGTTTAAAATATACCCATCACTTTCTTATGTCATATAACAAAAAGAGACGGGGCTATTCTAAAACCTCGGTTTTTCTTAGACCATCTTTTGTAATAAGGGGGTTTAAGCCTGTAGTTTTTTAAGTATAACAGCGAACTTAAAACGAATAGTTGCAAAAGCTCAGTTGTCGTAGATAACAATAAATATTGGTATTATTAAAATGAATAAGCGATAGGTGTTATTTTTAATGAATTCCGCGAGTCGTCTTTTTTTTCTTGAAATTCGTTATTAAATCGTATTTTGCTACTATATTGACTGGCATCATTTCCTCGTAGCACTTGCTACGAAATTATTGTAGCTGTTGCTACGAAATTATTGTAGCACTTGCTACGACTAATGTTTCAATTGTCATTCTGCGTAGACATGATTACTACAGCGTTACTTAGAATGCTTTTTTTAAGAGTTGCGTAATAATCAAACTTTTGTCGTGAAGTGTACCCTAGCTTGTTCCAAAACCTTAGCAGTATGAGCTAAAATGAATCACAATGATGTTACCTGAAATTTGGTCTATGGGTGAGTACAGAGGGGGTTCCGCCCCTCCCGGATGTTGGTGTTCCAGCAGACGGTGGCACGATTGTCTCATGAGCGCTCCCGACACTGATAGACAGACAAACGGACATACAAAATAAAGAATGGTTCAGATAATACCACCAATTGCCAGTGACAAAAATCGCAATGCCGCGCGCCGGGAAGAACTCTGTTATACATTTTGTAACACTGTCAGAATTTGCCGGATCCGGCAATCTGTGAGCTCTAGTACAAAATGACACATAGTACAGAATTTTTCTGACAGTTCTTATAATGTGCGGCCGGAGTTTTTGTTCTGTAGCAGATGGACAAGCACACATTTTTCCCTTTTAAGCACAAAAAGATAAAGATAAAATAATAAGTAAACAAAATTAAAAAAATAGGCCATCATTGATAACCAGCTCTGTGGATATGCTTACACTGAGTTACACTGAGCGGTGGCCGATTTGTTCGCATGAATAAGAACATTTTCTAAAAAAAAAAGCTCTACTTTTGGTAGTTAACGTGTGTCATCTCAAAACACAAATATATTATGTTTATTTCCATATTTCTTTCGTTCAAATTATTTTAAATTTAACAATTCATAGCAAACTAAACATTCCGTTATCAAAAAAAGCGTCTATAAAACTGAAAAAAAGATAAAATTAAATACTCTGACTGAACACAACTGTATATTTATGTAAAGCCATGGATTGGACTAGTATATATTTAATTACCAATATTACAATAAAACGCTGCATTCGTCAATGCTATTTTAGTTGGAGGTACACACAAGACCGTACACCATGCGGCCATCTTGCAATCCATAGCTTTACATTTTCTTTGTATTATAATAAAATGGTTACCTTTATTCTAGTTATTGTCATTTGACTACGACTGTTGGCAGTCTAACCGGCGACATTGTGTCTGTAACAATACAAGAATCATTATTAATTAAAATGTCAGATAAGGTTTTTGTACAAAGTCAAAATGGCTACCGTACTGATCTATCGATTTATACGGATTTAGGCATCAAAATGACAAAAAAAAACACTTTAACCAATACAGGCGCTTATGAAAAGTCAAAAAAATTTAGGTGTACGGTTCCAATTAGTCGTTTCCTATGGAGAAGAGCCGGCAAGAAACTCCATGGTAACTCTTTTTTAAAAAAGAATAAGTATTTTTTACTATTTCAGTGAATACAGTAGGTACTATGAGAGAGAACAATGTAGTCTTAATCACAGACCTTGGAGTAATGTAGTACCAAGTCTTGAGTACAAAAATTAACCAAAACGGAAAAAAAATACGATATGAATAATAGTAATTTACACAATTATAATGTATGGGCAAGTCCACAAAGTTCTCACATTTACAAAAAATAAAATGAAGCTAAACTTTAGAAAACAATTGACATAATTAAATATCATCATAACTTAGACAAAAAATCACTGTAAAGTAAGATAAAAGATATCTTGAGAGTAATGATGGCAATAAAAATAAAAAAATAATCATAATTGAGGATAGTTAATAGTGTGTATGTTACACATACATCATTGCCTCTTCCGCATTGGGCACATGTCTCAATACACCTGCCGCAACTTCTATTTGGGCACATGCCACGATACTTGTCGCAACTTTTTATTCGAGCACAAGTTGCGATAGAAAACGCGTGACACATTTGACGTTTACAAACACTAGCTGTTGCCGTGTGCCACTACATATGTTCAGCGGCACAAGTATCGGTACTTAATTTGTATCGGGCACATGGTATGCTCTGCGAAATGTGCCAAAACACTGTTGCAATACCGTGTGCCGTGATAAATGCAGATTAGATGCACATTATATAAAAAAAAAAAAACTATCAGAAAATTTCTGACGCGCGCCTGGACGCATTCTACTTATACATTTTCTACTAAACCCCGCACACTGTCATAATTTGCCGGATTTAGTAGCCTGCGGACTCTGGTACAGGTAGCGGCCTCTCTGTACGGAGCTCAAAATAAAATACAGTTGTCACGGGCAGTCCGAAGCTGAGAAGGCAGTGGAAACTGGACAGCTCATCTAACCATAGGATAACAAAACTATGTTCGAAGTATTATCAGTTTTTAATTTGAATGTTATTAGACTAGAAGCCGACCCCATTATACATAGTTTTGGATAGAGCTTTTGTACAGAACAATAAATCAGTTTCAACATGGTAGCCTGTAAAATCATCAGAATTTTGTACTTTGACAATTTGTTTTTAAATATATTCTTTTCTCCTCTTATTTTATAGCAAAACGACACCAAAGAGAAAGCTCTCAACATTAAATGAGAGCTATATATTTTAAATGGACCTATGGCAGAAAATCGCCATCGGATTGGCGAATGTAGGCAAACTGGGGCCCAATTCTCCTAAAATAAATCGTTGCCAAACGCAATCGAACCACAACCGTCAGTCAGTTTTTGTTTTCGAAAACTTTCAAAATGATTGATTATGTTTTTTGTGTCAAACAATTTGATAGCTTTTGATATTGAGAACTGTCTGAATGAACGGTTCGGCCTTGGTTCGGTTGTGATTTATCAAGATTTATTTTAGGAGAATTAGGCCCCTGCAACCGTCGGTTCGGATAGGATAACGCTCCCGAATAAACAGCTTGACCACCTAGGTAGTCAGCCTGGAAAGTGCCCGAAAATGCCAAACATTTTGCCTGCGTAGCCACATAGCAAATAACGCTACGATTTCTAGGCATTTAAAATCAAACTAACCTGTCAAATAGTAAAAACAATATGTACACAATCAAAATTCAAATACAATAAAATTGTTATGCTAAATTAAATTTTCGTACCATCGCATTCGTACGTGCAAACAAGTAAAAAGCTATGCTGCTTTCGCCAGAATAAAAAACAAACTCGCACAAATTCATATTTTAATTAAAATATGTTTCAAACCTTACTAAAATGGCATTACATTCAGCGAAGTTACACTGTCGATGTCGTTATGAATTCACGCTAAAACCCTATAGGTAATCTTTTAGCATCAAACAAGCAATCCCAATAAAATTGACGGAGCAACTCTATGCATAGCCGCTTCTATTAAATTTTGGGCATCGCTTCGTGCAACATAGTTACAAAGTTCCCGTAATAATCCGTGGTAGGGCGTAACGAACCCTATATAATCGGTTGCTCGATGGGCATGAAATGCAGGCATACTCCGGCGCTGCATGCGCGTGGTAACTCAGTTATCTGGCCACTATTTCCTTTAGGTCTAGAACGGGTGTAGAAAGGGTACATTGATAATCTATCGATGTACATCGACATACACGTAGATGATTTTGTAAAATTGGTCAAAGTTGTGCCTCGATTTTGATAACGATAGAAGTAGTATATTGATTAATTTTTCCTTAAAACTATGTGTTGATTCGGTATTGCTTGAAGCGATGTTTGACGACGTTAAATGATTGGCCCCTTTTTAGTTACGAGTACTGCATTGTGATTGCATTCAAATATACACAAATCTCACTTGTATAAATACCTATCCAGACGTAGAAAATATTATTATTAGTATGTTTAATAATATTGTATAAAATTATAATAATATTGGTGTCACATCTCATCTAAAGCTACTTAAGGGGTCTCTGCGAGTTGTCTTCGGCCCCTCGTACGCCTTACAAAGGCCCGGGACCTCAGGGCACCGAGATATATAAAATGGATAAAAAAAACTCAACCTAGCTTAATGAAATTCGTAAGAAGGCGAACTCGAGTGTACTTGTATTTCACAACAAATAAAAAATAATTAAGTATTCAAATCGGCCCACAAAATAATGTCGGAGAAACTGGTCTATACAAATAAAAAAAAAGATACGCTTCAATTTGAATAACCTCGTCCTTTTAAAGTCGGTTAAAAAAATATAAACTCTCAAAAATATAGGGAAATATTCAAGGTCGCGTTGGCCATGCTCGATTTACAAACACATAAGAGTCAACTTTCTGATTAGGCAAGTTAAGTATAAAACCTCGTTTGCACACATATTGGCGAGTTAAGTAATGTTATCGCTAAACAGATTGCCATCCTATTTTTCGGCGAACTACGTACTAGATGTTAAGTTGGCCGGCTGTGAAAGACGCGAGTCTTTCGGCCAACTTAACTCGCTGTGCGTGTAAACGGCACTGTCCAGTTAAGTACATGCATAAGTTGGCTGTAGAAACATCGTAATCGTAAGTTTACGTTGCGCGGTGTAGAATGAAACTTACAACTAAAATCGCATAGAATCATAGTCTAATGAAGTTCACTAATGGCCGATTCCTACGATTTACATAGCTTTATCGGTTATATTAAGACTCTTATAAAACTCTAAACTCGTTTATTCAAAATAGACTAGAATTACTTAGTTCTTTTTGAACGTCAATTTGACATAATACCGGCTTCCCGCGGTGCATGATAGCGCGCACCGCGACACAAGAGCTCTCACCGACGCACCACGGGAAGAGACTCGTCCGTGGTAACGCGAACGCGTGTGGAGCGGTGCGCCGTATCCACATCACCCTCATAATGTGGCTTCCCACGGTGTGTGATTTTACGGATGATATCACGCACAGCTGGTGCGCGCTACCACGCACCGTGGGAAGCCAGCTTCAGACTGTCCCCAAAAGCGCCAACCCTTCACCGCTTCCTAGTGTTTATGCTGTGAAGAAGAAACGGCGCAACAAACTCCCCATATATCTTTACCAATAATAAAATAAAAGACCGAAGCTTTGTATAGATAACCCTCCCGTATACGTAAGTAGCTAGATTAGCTTACGAGTCTATTTTTATGCCGAGTTTAGCAATGAAAAATGCTACTATTGGTAAGCAAAACAATTCGTTTTAGATTATAGGAACCGGGCATTAATCGGCAAGTTAGCTCGCAACGCGCGCTCAGCATATTCCAATTTTTGATTAGCTCTTGTTTGTGATAATTAATTCCGTCACATATCAAACAGGAACTGACATTAACTAGGTCATTATAATGTTAATGAGGTTTCTGATGATCCGATTTCGCGGAAACCATTTTGTGTTCATTATTCCGACGAATATGGAGGTACCTAAATGGATATTCCGTTTTATATTTAGGTTCAATAAAATGTGCTTACAGAGCTGTGTTACAATTTTGGTGTACAATAAAGTATATTCTATTCTTACTATAACGTTCTTTTCTACGAGTGTCTGCGCTTAAAAACTAATTGGTATATACACCAGTGCACTTTCATGTCCATCTTGCGCTTTCAATAGCGCATGCAATAGCGCATGCCTTAATACTAGTTCGACAAAAGCGCATGCCTCTAGCGTACGCTAACAATCAATATTGCATGCGCTTGACACAAGAGGAATTGAAAGCGCAAGATGAACATGAAAGCGCGCTAGTGTGGACATTCCGTATAGTATCTGAAGCCACATGGAAAAGAAACGATGATAGATGAAAACCGAAAGATTTAATTTATAAAATTGTATCTGCAAACATGATCTTCACGTATATTTTGTATGTGATAAAATCTGTCGATATCGGTCGGTATCTTACGATAGCTAACGATAAAATATACAGTGTCCCAGAAAGTAGTGTCAAGCGGAAGTCCAAAGGGTGCTCTAACCTCTCACACCAAATTCTGATTTTAATGACATTCTTGATCATAGTGACGTGAATAGTAATTTTTTCTAAATTAGGTGAATAGAACACGCATTTGTCAAAACTATTCATGATACTATGATCAAAAATGTCATTAAAGTCAGAGTTTGGTTAAAAAATGAAAATGAATTGTAACTTGAAAACTCTAAAAAATCGCGGGACATACATGGGGGTGATTCGGGTAGCTATGTCTACACCGGTGCGCTTTCATGTTCATCTTGCGTCTTCGTCTGAAGCATGCGTGAAGCGCCATAGCACATGCAATAGCACATCATGCCTTAATACTAGTTCGACAAAAGCGCATGCCCCTAGCGCACGCTAATCCGTCTATTGTATGTCGTACCGGTGTAGACGATGAGCTGCATGCATCTTATGGCAATCAATATTGCATGCGCTTGACGCAAGAGGAACTGAAAGTTGAAAGCACTTAAGTTAAGAATTAAGCCGATAACCTGGTGATGTATGGAGAGTCGAAAAAAATAATTGTCTGACTTTTTTTTTGACCTATCATGTGTTGCTCGGAATAAGAGTCCAAATAACCTCCTTAAATATTATCACGCATTTTTGTTACACGTTGCCTATCAGGTGAGCCGTCGTTGTTCACAAACCTATTACCTACATGAAAAGTAAAATAAAAATAAGTGTGTTCCGCGAAGCTACATAGACAAAGCATTTTGTCAGGTTACGGGAAACAAAAGGTATCTTCAAACGATGAGGACGCTTTACTGCGAAATCTCGACATAAAATGTTCTTATAATATTGACTATTTTACCTATTGACAAAGATGACCTTATAAAACCTAATTACTGGAAGCCATACGCTTCATACAATTTTATAACCATCTTTGTTACAAGGAAAATACCTATAAAGAAAATATTAGTCGAACGATCGATTTATTTTAACTTCAAAGCTATTAACTTCTTAGCTTATTAAGTGATCACCATTCTTTCATTTTAATTTTAATAATTCCTCCCTTTTGTTAGGAACGGTGTGCGAATTTCGCATTCTCGTATCGAAAATTTGTTTTCGCAGAAATTGTAATTTATTCCGGCGCGCATTGTGGAATTAAATGTTATTTTTTTATTTTGCGACATGTCGGGTGCTTCGTTGAATTTTTTGCGATTAAAGGGCAGTTCAGACTACGCTATTATAGCTTATAGCAAATATTGTATAGTACAACGATATCGCTCAGCATACATTTTATATGGACACGTTCACACAACGCTATGCTATAAAGCAGCTATACTCAACCTGCGGCCCGCGAGCCGCATGTAGCCCGTCGAACTTATGTGGATGGCCCACCTAACATAGTAGTCAAACATTTAAAACAACAAGCCAGATTTTAACAATACAGTTTTGGATCGCATGTGTCTGTCAGATTAATTGTGAACACAATGTATTGTTAAAATAAATAAACCATTTTTCAATTACATTTTTTATTAATACCTCAATTTCATGTTGTTGTGGCCCGCGGCACAATAACTAAAATGTCTTTGCGGCCCTTAAAAAAAAGGTTGAGTATGGCTGCTATAAAGTGTTGGGTTGCTGTACGCGATAAACTTGAGCGATTCTCAGAGCTATATCGTACGATTCTCCGGTCCCCGCCCCGCCTCACTTCTACCCCGTCAGTCGCCCGACGGATCGCCGTTAAATACCTTGCCATAAATAGTAGACCGGCTTGCGATATAGCGTATTGTGTGAACGTCGTGCTATACAAGGTTAGTCGGAAAGGGGGTACTAATTTCAAAATGTTTTACAGTTCCTAGCACAAAGGTGCATAGTTTCTAACCCTATTGTGTAGTTTTAGCTTTTAATATCGATTTAGCATGCCCTGTAAAGATATTATAAATGTTTCGAAATAAATAAATAGCGAAATACTATAGCGTAGTCTGAACTACGCTTAAATGTAACGAATAGAGATTATCTCTTTCACGAACCTTGTTTAACTATGCGGTAATCATAGTTTATTTACACTGTTTTTATAGGAATTAAAAAATATTTCGTAGCGATTTTCGCTTCCAACTAATGATGTCGGCTGGCTATTCACTCGCCGCTTTTCCCGAGTTTCTGAAAACAATCGCGTGACGGCTTTTAATCGCGCGGCGTTTTGTTTTGCGTTTTTTTCAGTTGCGCTTCTGTTTGGGATTCGAAAATAAAATTTCGAGGTATCTGTGTGAAAGGGGTCCGTGAACTAACACCTGGACGAGGATGAGTGTCAGAATGACTTTTGTTGGCTGCATCAAAATGTGCATTTGTGGGTAACAATACTGGGAACTGTGGGAAGGTGTGGGTCGTTACATGATTTTCGCGAAACGTAACGTAACTAGTGACGTTGAAGACGTCAGCTATTTTGAAAACACGTTATTTAAGTACCTAACTAGTTAATTTTTCAAATACTGTTCAGTGATTGGACATGGTGAATATGGTGATTCTGTCGAAGTATTACAGTTATTTACGAAACGTAAATATTGAGTGATTACTACTTACATAATACGTAGTTTTTGGAACGAATAAGTTTTTGTTGTTATGCAGTTACATCACGTAATACTAATACAAACAAATAAACTTCCCTTCATTCGGTCACTGCATTGTAATGTAACTGGGTACGTATTGCAATATCTAAAATTAAAAGAACTAACGTAAAATAACCTACGTCCAAAATCCCTAAAATCAAAATACCTAATGTATTTAAATACCTAAGCAACTAACACCTATCTACGAATTACCTAAGTTTAAAATACCGATTGAACTAAATATCTAATGTTTAAAATATCATCAGTTATTACACCTAAGTTTGATACACCAACGTTTACTAGGAGGACTTAGGATGCAGGAGCGAGCGAAGCGAGCTAGGGACTTGGGGCACCCCAACTCGGACAGGTCAGGTTAGAAGGGGATGGCGGTGTCTAGTGAGCGAGCGAAGCGAGCGGGCACAGACCCCGCCATCCCCTTCGTGGTTATTTTTTTTTACGGGACCTTCGGCACCCCTAATTATAATTATTTGATTACTTTTGTAGTAGGTATACACCCGTCCGTCCACACGGAGCGCACGGCTCGCACTGAGGCGAGGCGGCGTTCGCAACGATCGTATGAGGCGAATGCTCACAGCGAGCACACACGTCCACACAGCCCGAGGCATGTGCGGCGAACCATTCGCGACCCATGCCTCGCAATGTCTGTACGCGGCTTTATATTTATTATGAATTAAAAATCTCCCTAATTGTATTGAAGATGTTAAAAAATGGCAGCACTGATAGTGACATTACTGACGTAGGCTTGCGCCATCGCGGGAAATGAATACCAGGTATTATTATACTATGCTTTTGATCAAATATGTATAACATTCAAGTTGTAGGCACAAGATGCAGCATCATTTCCGCGGCGAGACAGATCAACAATGAACACCGTCGATTCCACACACATAATGTGGTTATTAATACACTCCATCGAGTTCGGAGTGGTCGTCAATATTGCACGGGTATGCTGCGAATTGCGGTCCTATACAAATATTTGCCTGTGCTAATTTTAGATGCTCTAATTAGTCGAGCCGGCTCGCCACCGAACTGCAACTAAATAAGGCCTGGTTCATAGAGATGCGGAGCGTGATGCGGGGCGGACAATTCAAACATAAAGGTTGGAGTACACGCTCAATGTTATTTGCACAGATTGTAATTTGCACGACTATGCAAGTAGTACGTTAAGTCGGCAAAACAGTACGCGTAGTACTGTTAGTACTAATAACACCGTTTGGGCAAACTTTTGCACAAGCTCTTTGAGCTCGGACCTTAACACGTCTGTGTTTCCTTGTGTGTCAGTGAGAACCAGAGAGGTATAGGAGAATCCCTCTACATCTCCGTTACTTGGATTCGTATGCTCTATTTTAGACGCTATCTGCTCTTGCCATCAAGTGCGACTAGTCAAACACGACCAAGTAAAATAATAAATAAATACTAGCTTTCGCCCGCAGCTTCGCTTGCGTGAAATTTTGAACCCGTTAAGTGACGATTTTCCATACAAACTTTCATCCCCTATTTAACTCCTTTAGGGGTTGAATTTCGAAAAATCCTTTCCAAATGGATGCCTACGTTACAAAAGGAACGTACTGTCAAAATTTCAACTTTCTAACCCCAGCGGTTTAGGCTGTGCGTTGATAGATCAGTCAGTCAGTCAGCTTCTCCTTTTATATATATAGATATTAGACCGTTTAAGGAAACGCGTTTATCCGCGCGTATTTTTTGAGATGCACTTTGTAGTTGTATGTTCACACACGGCAAAAAACGCCGCGGAGTGCGCAGTGGACCCCGCATCACTATAAACAAAGCCTTACTCCCGATCTGAATTAATAAAGTTGGATATCGAAAATTTGAAATATTCCATTTTGAAATTGGAATTCTAAGTTTAAATGATCTTCTTAAGCATTTATTTCTGAAGTTCCAATTTAAAAAAAAAACCATGCGCTTTTTTGACCCACACGTCGAAGCGCTGCGACAACATAACACATAAATTCTAAATCCATTTAAAAACTAAAGCAATACTTCATACAACAGTGAGTCGCCGATTTTGCGTTGCGACGTCGCATAGCTTTGATGTATGCTGATAGCATGGGAGTACCTACTGACTGGTTTTCACCAACAATTTTAATTCTCCGGTTAAACAACCGTTTACCAACAATTCTAGAACGCGTTATAAGGTGGATCCAGACTTTGCGAGGCATGCGCCACGAACGGCGTACAACGAATGCCTCGGAGTGAGGCGTGCGTGTCGAAAAAATATACCAACGTATGCTCGTGTCGAGCCATCGCGTGCGAAGCAAATGCTTCGTTTGTCTGTCTTCATGTATGTGGCGAGGCATGTGCTGCGCACAGGCCGAGCATGTTCTAGGCGAGCCAGCGTGTATCGGTAGGGATAAGCATGCGTTGTGCACCGTTCGCGGCGCATGCCTCGCAATGTCTGGATACACCTTTAGGCAAGTGATGCATCATTTTAGGTATTCTGACCATCTTGTATTTCAAATGTTGGTGTATCAAACTTAGTTGATATTTTAAACATTAGATATTTAGTCCAATCAGTATTTTAAACTTAGGTAATTCGTAGGTAGGTGTTCGTTGCTTAGGTATTTAATAACATTAGGTATTTAGATTTTAGAGATTTTGAACGTAGGTTATTTTACGTTAGTACTTTTAATTTTAGATATTGCAAGACGTACCCATAATAGGGATGTTTACCAACTTAAACCAGAGTTTAACAACCGTTTGTCAAAAATTGCAGTGCGGTTTTCGAGTAAACGGTTGTTTAATTATAGAAATAAGCTTGGTGAATACCAGCCTGAAAAGCATTAATGGATGGTCAACAGGATGCAAATTTTTGCTAAGATTGTTCAAATCTAAATTCTACTAATAAAGATAGAAAAGAATCATTTATTTTGACACAGCACAAAGAGACACAACAGGTAAAAAGTGTGATATAAATAAAAAAGTCTTGGGTATGTGTCTCACGGCTGAACCAAAAAGGTGTCCAGATCAGCTTGATAGAAACGTTTATCAATCAGAACCGAACTGAAGCCGAACCGTTCATTCAGACAGTTTTCGTTTATAACGTTTGCATGACAACAAAAATAAAACTATACATTTCGATAGTTTTCGTTTACAAAGACGTTCAGATTGTTTGACAACAAAAAAAAAACCAAACATTCTGTCAGTTTTCGAAAGCGAAAACTGCCTAACTAGTTTAGGTCATTATTTGTCTAATGTATTATGATGTGGCTATGTGGCTGATAGATACGCGAGTAAGTTAGCGTACCTATTCCAACGACCATTGTCGCACATGTGTCAGCTTCAGGCTGGAGTTCACCAAAGCTTCGTTTAAACAACCGTTTACTTAAAAAAAAAACTATTCACTACAAATTAGGTAAACGGTTGTTTAACCGAAGAATTCATGTTAAGGCGCTTCCCTCACCGAAGTGGCGCCACTTCAGAAAAAAAGGATTGTTTCTGTCAACACACAGCATATTCAAATTTCGTACGTACAACATTTTAGTCAAGTGTTGTAGAAATTTTTGAACACCAAAAAACAACACTTCACATCCTAGGTTAGAAGTTTTAGTAATTAATGCTAACTTATCGCTAAAACCTCGAATCCAGAAGCTCTAGTGTTGATATTTGGTGTTCGAAAATTTCTACAACACTTTACTAAAATGTTGTACGTACGTTTACAGGCATAGTAATGTGTTAGTTGAAATAAGGCATATAACGCTTCAACATTCGTAACCACTCATAGTTTAGTGAGTCCGATTTTAATTTGCAAAGTGTCAATTGATAACGATTAATTAAAATCTACCCTTTCCACGTCCATGAAACAATTATTGCTCGAACACAATCGACTGTTACCGATATTTAACCTAAAATATTATGAAGAAAGGTAATCCAGCAGCACTAGCCGGGAATGGGGAGGATACTATTTGAATTACGAATTGGAGGGATAATAATGTAAAAGAATTACTAATAATGCATTAAATGTAATAATAATTTTAAAAACAGTGACGCTAGCGAATGTGACATATTATATAATATCAAAACAAAAATCTGAAAAAATATGTATCAATAATTCGGATGTCCCATTTCAAAACCTAGTAAGGGCTTAAAACGAAATTTTACAGGAGAGCGCATAAACGTTAAATATGTCAGCTTTTGAAAAGTATTTATGTTAGATAAAACCATGTGGTTAAACTGACTTACTAGGTTTTAAAATGATCAGAGGCAGTGGATGGTGCACTTACTAGGTATCGATGCTTAAATATATCTGCTAATAACTCACATAATAATGTGAGTTTTCAACGCTGATGCTTTTGTATTTGGTAGAGACTTTCTAGGTTAGCAAGATTATGCAATAAAACGATTTTTGTAAAAAGTGTCCCTTACTAGGTTTTGAAATGGGACAGTCGAATTCCTAAATAGTCTCAATAAACATTTAAAAATGGAAAAGCATTTTTTTAATAATTCAATGTTTACATTTTTAATTCCAGAATTCCATTCATAATAAATCTCAATTCGAACATCATTCCGTTCTCTATTTAAATAGTTTATTTAATACCTAGATATATCCCAAGAAGAAACGGGTAAAAAACCCGCGCGTTTGTACTGGAAACCACTTAAAAAACTCGCGGTCCGAATGAAAGGTACACACTGTCCGCACGAGACCCGAGAGAGAGTCAGCGTCCGTGGACACGAGAAACGATGCGAATGCCGAGCGACTACTAATTGGACTCTCCCGCCGGGTGCGCGCATGCGTTATCGGCAGCTCTAACTTTACCCATCACCCGCTTGCAACCCGATTTTAATACCTTTCGATTTATACTTTGAGAGAATTTTTTGCTGTGTTCGGCGAAATGACGAACAAAGTGCAACGCGACTTCATTAAAAATGTGTTCAGAATTTCAGATATTACGTGAGTTGCATTGCATACAAAGAATGGTAAAAATATATTTTCCATACGTCGAAGGCTCGAGAAAAAGGAAAAAAAGATTTTATTACCAAAAAAAATACTGTAGCAACATATTTATCATAGTTTTATGCACGTTTTATGGTAACTAGATGTGATAAATTTATAAAAAATGTTTTATCCTAGGGTTGTCCCGGCCTATTTATTGCATCGCTCGGTTGACCGCTACGAATAGATAGTCGGTGGTACTTATACAATGTGTCTGGTTATGGACTAGCGATATTCTAGGTACTTATATAACAACTATTCTAGAACACAAATACACTATACTAAGGTCCAATTCACTTTCTGTACGTGTGTACAAAAAAAGTCATATCTCTCAAAGTTTTGGTCCTACTGAGATAAAAGTAGACTTATTCGGAGGGCAACAATATTGTCTATCGTTTACATTACGATACAATAGGTTCACATTTTCATAACTTTAAGATAGAGAATATCTCAACAAAAAAGCAAAATGGCTGCCAAATATCGGGGAAGTGGATTGGACCCTAGTGTGTAGTGTATTTGTGTACTAGAATAGTTGCTCTTTAAGCACCTAGAATAGCGCTAGTCCATAACCGGACACATTGTATACTTTGTTGGAGTCACCGCGGACAATTTTTTAATTATATTATAATCTGTGTGCGATGTCAACCAGCAGCTTACATATCGTGTAATGCATTCAATAACCCATTAATAAAATAGATTGCCATATGGTTAAATCAATGTACAGTGCAGTAGGCACAATAAATATTCGCATTAATTATAGTTATACTACATTTATTTATTCTGTCTCAGAAATCTTTCGTCTGTAACAAGCCAATACCACAGTAGATATACAACAGTATAAGCTAAAGCAGTACTTCAACTACATATAATCACCTGACTTGACACTCACACAGACACGCACTGCAACAAGACCTCTAAGTGAGTTTCACATTGCAGTCAGTCACGGCTGTCATAGAGTATATTACAAAGAGTATTATACTCAGTGCGTGTCTGTGTGAGTGTGTCTATTCAGGCGATTATAGTAAGTTGAGGTACTGCTTTAGCTTATACTGTTGTATATCTACTGTGGTATTGGCTTGTTAAAGCTGGCATCTACTAGGCTCGCCGAGTCGAGTCGAATAGAACCGCAATAATTCGCCTCCTACATTTACTATAAAACTGCGTCGATCAGCGACGAGCCGAGACGCGCCGAGTCACATAACTCGCGCGCATCGCTTGTCACACGAATTTCAGTTTTAACGACTTGCGATTACTGACCGTTTCGCCTCACACGGAACAAATGCGACTCGACTCGATTCGACGCGTTTCGGCTGTAGTCGACGCCAGGCATTACAGACGAAAGATTTCTGACACAGAATAAATAATGTAGTATCCTAGTATACCTGTAATTATATGCGAAACTGTGACCACACAATACATTATTCGGATAAACAGCGGTAAACACAATATTGTCGGTAACCAATTAAAATCACACGAATATTATAAATGTGAAAGTTTGTGAGTTTGGATGTTTGCAACTCAATCGCGTATAAATGGCAACCTATTTGGATGAAAGGAGATCACCCGTTTTGTTCGGTGATTTGGGATAAAAAAAAGTCAGCGGCCAGGAATGAATTATATTTTATTTAAATGGTGGCAGGAGTACAAACATTTCTTTGTATGGCGGCAATGCTGTAATAATAATAAAATAATTCTTAAAACCCCTAATATAAGTCGTCGTTTTAATTTTTACCTGGTATATATTTCCGAACCCAAAAAGTTTTCGACTTTGACGCCATTGTAAAAAATAATGAGTTAAAATTGCGTCACTATTATTGATGGCCGCCAAAATCCCAATTTTATCCCAAAATGGGTGATCTCCTTTTGCACACAGGTAGACCATGCTCTTGATTAACACATAGAATCCTTAATATAATCCTAAGGGAACTAGTACGTGTATGAAACACGAAGTAATTCCCTTGGGATGCAAGTGGAACCGCGCAACACTGTTGTTTTTTTATTGCAAGTCTCGAAAGTATTATAAAATAATAAGCATTTCACATACCGTGTTCTTCCTACACTTTTTTTAAAATAATACCAAATTGTTGTACATTTTTAATAGTAGTCAGATACCCTATTCTGTGTTTTTATTTTAATATTCTATTATTGTTTTATGTAATTGTGCTTTTGTGTGTTGTGTTTTCTTTATGTGCCAAACAAATGTTTTATCTATCTATCTATCAACAATTAGTCATCTATAAAATACATAGTTTCAATCAATCCAATCCTTATTTGTTTCAAAGTTTAATTCTCCTTCAACAACTTCTTCACTTGTAAGTGAAATGCAAGTTTGTTGTGTAATTCACGTTACACAACAAACATACTGCCTAGCCTTTACCCAGGGGCTCAATTCTACTAAAAGAAACGTTTATCAATTGCAACTGAATCGTTTACTCAGTCAGTTTTCGTTTACAAAAACTATCAAATTGTTTGACACCAAAAACAAAACCAAACATTTTGACAAGATTCGTAAACGAAAGCTCCTTTCACACCCACGCCCTCACACACCTACACACACACACACACACCTACTCAGACCCACGCCTTCACACACGCACAAATGCTCTAATTTAATTTTATTTTATTCTGGCTGCATTGTAAATTGATCTAATTTAATTTATTTTACTAGAATCTTTATTTTAAAATTATTAATATTGTTTTTAATTTAATTTACTTTTTAATCTAAATTTATTTTAATCCTGATTTTATTCGAATTTAGTTTTTGATGTAATAAGATTACTTAACTTGCTTTTATTTTAATTCTATTTTTGTGCATAATTAAAGGTTAAGGTTAACTATTGAACTTAATTTGAAGAAATATATAATTTTGTCACCTTTTGCTGCAAAAAACTTGCCCAATTGTAACCTAAATGGAAGAAGTCACTGGCTCCTGAAATACAGGTACTCTAGCCTAGTTCTGGAGCCAGGGTCTCACATTTTTCTGTGCTCTGTTTTTATGGCAATAAAGAAATTTATTATTTAAATTTATTATTATCAACAAGTCCGAAAACTTGTCACCGACCTGTAAATGACACAACAACATAATCATTCAGGGGTGATTCTATCATTACAGTTATAGCTAATATCGGTATGTCAGGATTGCGAGCAAGGTAAACGCAGTAATTAAAACCAACATTGACTCTCCACCACTGAGAGTAATTGTATTTGGGTTAGTAGGTATTAGTAACATAAACTAGATCACAATATATTACTTTACACAATTATTACAAGATCATAAAATAAGGACAAGCTAGTCAGATATAAAAGGTCAGACTTCTTCAGCTGATCAACACGGAATGGTCCCGCTTCGTCGAATGACCACCGCCTTTATAACCTCGGGTGCGTTGATCCATATCGACGACTACCTTCTTTTGTCAACATTGCCCAGTGCTACCCGCTACCGATAACAGACCTTTCGATCACCCGTAAAGTATGACATTGCTACCAAAATCAAATACGACAGAAACTTAAGAATCATGATGTCTATCCAAAGGTTGTCTGGATGAAATCGCCTAGTGCGATAAGACCGCCCATTGTACATCTCTATTTTATATTAATGTTTCTTGTTTGTTTTGTGTACAATAAAGAGTTATTAGTACTATCTACAAGTAGTATACATGAACCACAACCTAAGTTAGTTGCATCTGAGTTAGTTGAAGTTCTCCGGCATCTGCCGCGGACCAATTTCCGCATACTCGTACATCCACCTATGCAAGAAAAACATGGAACATTAGTTGTCACACTGCAAGTTTTGCCGGCTGTGGCATTCGCGGCGGTATGCCAATAAGTTTGTTACCTCGGCATCGTTTGGTTCGCTTGTCATTTGACTAATTTGAAAATGGAATATGTATTTTACTCGTCCAATAGGAAATTGGGTGTTAAATTCTCAGTGCAATAACTAAAAGCGATGTGTAATTGTGATTGTTTCATTTTATTTAGCACAAAATTAACTCGGCTATTAGATATCATGTGAAGCGTTGTGATTGGTTGTTAGCATTTTGTTCGACCAATCACATTTGTTGACAACAGATTAAATCAGATATCAGCCTTTTGAAGTTGAGAGAAATGTTTTTACACTATAAATTATTGCGAGTATATGACATTTCGTAAATAAATTGTTGAATATTTAATATTATCATCATTGACCATCAGGCCTCCCCCAAGAAAAAAAACCACTTTGTGCTATCCATGTAGGGGGGGGGGTTGCACCCGAGATGGGGTTGTGCTATTCTTTACGTCCGGCACCTCACGGCACATGGATATAAGGATAGCGAGGCTAACTGCCCAGTGTGCGCCGGACGTCCTTAACGTCACTCGTGGAGGCTGTTTAAATGCACTTATAACATAACCAGTCCATTACTGTCCCACTACTGAGCACGGGCCTATTCTCAGAATGAGAAGGGCTTAGGCCTCAGTCCATCACGCTGGCACAGTAGACATTGTGACGCTGGCCTGGTGCGGGTTGAGAGACTACACACCATCGACAACTTTATGGAGCCCTCTCAGCTGTGGAGGTTTCCTCACGATGTTTTCCTTCACCGTTATTTACGATTTCCACAAAACGGACCGCGCCGGGGCGCGCCGGACTGCATTTCACACTGTGCTGAAGGAAATTCAGGCTTCTATACAATAGTTAAGTTCCATGTTTGCATGGAATTCACACTGCTTGGAACTCGGTTAGGTCCGCGCGTATGCTGCGGCAGCCGGTCGGTTCCTTGCGTACGTGGACGGTGGCGGTCGGCTGTCGTCGCGCTGGCTCGTGTGTTGTCGCCGGCCGGCAAGTTGAATCATTCAAGTCGCTGAGAGCATGCTAGCGGATACGCGAGCATGCGCCCGGGTCCCAGCAGATTGTAGCCGTCGGGTAGACGCGGTCGGCTACTAGCGCGTGCTCGCGCATCCGCAGCGACGTGCTGTGCTGCGCCCCTGCGTAGCCCGGTTGGTGGAAATAGTACATTAATGAACACATAATGCGAGTAGGTAAATAGCACCCTTATTCCTATTTCCGTATAATCAAAATAAGATCCAAGACATGACGTCAAATCTCTGAGGGTTAATCTTGTACCGTTATAGATTTCAGCTCTTCATTAGCTTGAACTCCTCAAGGGCGGAGGTTCGTTCGATGCGATTACTTGCCCCAGTACCGTTTTAGGACACAGCTACTTCCCCGCTAATCGAGCGACTATCTCATTAATATTCTAAATGTGAAGCTTGGATGTTAGTTTGTTACTCATCACGTTCAAAACGGGGAAACGGGAACGGATTTGGATAACATTTGGGGTATAATGATACGTACGTATGCACAGCTATTTTTCAAGCTATACATTGCCAGTGTGAGCTGATCTCGCATTGTGTAGGCTTTCTACAGAATAAGAGGTCAGCTTATAATGGATAACTGTAGTTTGATGTGTACGTACACACACATCAAGCCAACGAACGATAAGCAAGGAGAAAAACCGGCCAAGTGCGAGTCGGACTCGCGCACGAAGGGTTTCGTACGATTATCTATAAAAACGACAAAAAATTCACGTTTGTTGTATGGGAGCCCCCTTAAATATTCATTTTATTCTGTTTTTTAGTATTTGTTGTTATAGCGGCAACAGAAATACATCATCTGTAAAAATTTCAACTGTCTAACTATCACGGTTCATGAGATATAGCCTGGTGATGGACGGACGGACAGCGGAGTTTTAGTAATAGGGTACTGTTTTATCCTTAAGGTGCGGAACCCTAAAAACAAGTTTCGGTACCGCTTACATCCGAATGAAACAGGATTCGTTCAGTACAAAGTTTGGTCAAATTCAGCAAATGACGAACGTTCTTTCGTAATTGTGGACAAAGACAAAATAAGTTATTTATAAAACGCTTTTTTGCTGTTTTTAAAGAACCAAGGACTTAAACTACACTCGGAAGCAATAAAATCCGGGTCACCAACGTAAACCTTAATATCTCGGAAACTAAGAATGATAGCATACTCAAATAAAAGTATTTTATAAACTATTTAAATATGATTTTATTAATCAGAACTTTTATCTAACAATATTTACATAATAACAAAATAAAGTTTATACAAATAAAGCATAAAACTAAACTTTTATTTGTAATTGTGTAAATATTGTTTGTTTAAATATTAGTTTTTATTTTATAAAATATTTTCTCAATTAAAATTAGTAAAATCCCTAAATAGTCTTTGAAATATTTTTTATTTTAATAAGCTATCATTCTTAGTTTCCGAGATATTTGGGGTTTATTTTGCTGACAAGAATTCATTGTTCCCGAGAGCATTAAGTGTGCTATACGCTTTTATATAACATAGCATTATTATTTAGCTATTAGATATTATATTAGCTTTTAATGTAATCTAATTACTTATGTGGTATCCAGTTAAATATCGGCTACTGCAACGCCACCCAAGGATGTTATTAGCAAGCGATAACCGCATTATTATATGAATCGTAAAAACGTCATCAGAATGATCAGACATGGTGGCTGACCGAAATAATAGTCACAACGGTTAACACAGACGTCTATTAATCCACTGAGGTTAAATTAATGTAACAATATCCCGTGATTAGGCAGATGGAATCGAATTACAATATGAAAACGTGGTGAATTCGATACAGGATGGCAGAATAACGACTTCTCGCAAAAAGTCAAGTCTGACGTTTCAACATTCACGTTCATAAACTTCAAATTTCAAATACCAGCCAGTGTCCATTCCGTGTTGCCAGTTCCTGTATCGACCTCATCCAAGTACACTATTGTACTTGACGTTTCCGATTAGTAATGATCAGACGATGTTATTATTAATTGACATTATAGATGACGTATCAGTGTTGACGCTGCGACAGATAATTATATGAAGGCCGGGCCACGGTAATGTTTAACAGCGGTTACGCACTGCATCCGATCCGAATCCGTGAAAATACGTTCCGAAGTAGCCATAGAACTATTTGTATGGTAGTTTACGCACTACATCCGGCATCCGTCATCCGATTTCTATCCGTCATCCGTGAGTCTCCAATTCGGAAGAAATATTGACGGACCGAAGTAGCCGTAGTAATGTTTGTATGAATGCTTTCGCACTACCTCGGATTCAAATCGGACGCCAAATGGATATGCCAAAATGGCTCCTGAATTGTTTGAATTTGAATCAGAGATCGGAATAGCGCGTAAGCAACATCCGAATTCGGTCCGAGATTTTTACTCTAGATCGGTATTTTCACGGATTCGGATCGGATGCAGTGCGTAAAGCAATATCCGAATTTGGTCCGAGTTTGTTATATCCGTATTTTCACGGATTCGGATCCGATGCAGTGCGTAATCGCTCTTAGATAACATTACCGTGGCCTGACGCTCATTGTGATTTTTGTCACGGCGACTTTTTGTTACTAAGTCAAATTCTATGAAAATATATATTTGTCACCGTAATGTCACGTCACCATAGTGAGCGTTCCATATATCTTCATAGCATTCGACTTGGGTAACAAAAAGTCATCGTGACAAAAAAATCACAATGGGCGGCTAAGAGGATGGTAAGAAGCGTGCACCTAATATGTTATAATTGTCCCAATGCTACACCGGTTAGTCAGGTGTCGAAAGATTTGATAAACTATCTCTTTTGCCCGTTAAGCCGGGTCCGCAGCGCCAATTTTCTAACATGATATTGTGTTTTTGCGAACAAAACTGTTAGGCCACGCCCCTATTCGGTTAGCAAACAATGTTATCCTGTTTGCAAACACGAAAACACGGCGGATCGGACACGGCTTTACGAGAATCGTAGACGGAACGAGATAACAAAACAAATCGATCGACAACTGCTTATCGAAAAGGTTCTGAATAAGGAGGCTGTTCTCGGAATGGAATGGGCTCAGGCCTTAGTCCTACACGCTGGCCTAGTACTGATTGGCGGACTACACAGGCCACCAGTGGCGAAGGGTGAATTTTCTTAAAAGGGAAGCGGCGTGAATTCCAGTAACTACTCGTTTCGAAAGTGAAGCCGATAGAAATCGAGTTGTATGGAGCCTTCGCCACTGCAGGCCACCAAGGTGTATTTTTTTTTTGGAACCCTCTAATTTGTGCCATTTTCCTCAAGATGTTTTCCTTCACCGTTAACGCAAGTGATAATCAAATTCTGATCTGCATATGAATACGAAAAGCCGTACTCGATGGGATCAATCTTAAGATCATCGCACATTATACCGGCACCGCATCTGCACAGCTGCAACACGGCGTCGCCTCGAATTTAACTACGCGTCGTCCGCGAGGTGCAAGCTCGCAGTGCAAGCAAACGTGCAAGACGGCACAACGACATTGTTTCGCTGGCGACTCGGAGTCGGTGCGCAGTAAGTACGCGGTCCCCTCGCTTACAGCTCGCGGGCTGCGACTGCTGCGAGTCGAGTTGTATGGTAGCGGCAAGGGCGCTGACTGCCTGCCGTTGGCTGTTTGGCGCTACATAAAGGGAGCGGGTAGAAGCAGGGGCTGGCTGTACAAACAAAAAAACGTCTTGTCCCTTGCAAATACAGCAACAAATGACGGCATACCAGCGCTGATCGGAGCACGTCGGAACTTGTCGGTGAAGTTCGGAACTTGTCGGCGCTGGTTCGCCACACAGTATAGAGACTACCTGCGCCGACTAACTGCGCGAACCAGCACCGGCAAGCGCTGAAAGATCGGCGCCGGCAACCCGGTTTCTACGTGTATACGCACTTTGCGTATATATGTATATATATCTACTGTGCCACTGTGTTGCCATAAAAATACTTGATAACATAATTGTTAACATCATCCTGCGTGGTGATTCAATTTCAAATACCTCCCCTGCACATGTTAAGCCGGAGCGGATGATATTTCCGCAATAAATGAAATACCTATTTCAGATTCCAGGCCACGCTCAATATATTGTAAAAAATAACAGTTCATATTTTGTTTTCTTTTTGCTATGAAATACAGCACACAGTTTTGTATAAAAGCTTAATTTAAAATATCAATATCCTGCACGCTACAATGGTTTAAAAAATAACAGTTTCAATGCAATGGAACAACGGTTATTTTTTATTTGGTAGGCGCAGCAGAAAATAATAACGTACATTATACGTATGTAACTGTTATTGTATAAAGGATGACTGGTAATTAGTATCAAATACAAGATTGTATAGTACTTATGATAACAAACAAACCCAAAGAACATTTTTTTGAAAATAAATCAATCCAACGTCAATTCCAAATTTAAATAAAAACCAGCCAATAGCGTGTCGGGCCACGCGCATTAATAGAGTTCCGTAGTTGCACAATAATACGGTACGAAGAAGAGGGCTTAGTAATTTTTCATGGAATTTGTAGGAAATTTTAACTTTTCCAGTTGGTCGATTATTAATCTTAAACTTGTAAAGCCTACTTAGCTGTGATAGTTTTCCTTTTAACTTCGTTGTATATAGATACTACTACCATGATTTTTTTCACATATCCAAAACTTAAACGGTTAGTTTTGGATATGTGAAAAAAAGTGTGTGCAGGGGGGGGGGGGACACTTGACTCTAACAAAAATGAGCACTTTAAAGCTTAATATTTCAGAAACGGATCCCTTATTCGAAAAATTGTACTAACAAACCCGTAATATATTTGAAAGACCTATCCAACAACACCCCACAACATGGAGAAGACGAGAAAAAAAAAACATCCCCACTTTAGGTGTACAGGAGGTAACGTATAAAAACAAAAAGCATGATTTTTTATTACCACTTTGTCGGCTTGATTAATAAGTATGTATATCCATGCTAAATTATAGCTTTCTAATACTAAGAGTCTCGGACGGACGGACATGGCGGAACTATAAGGGTTCCTTGTTGACTACGAAACCCTAAAAAAGCAGCATCTCTACTATTTTATTGAGTACCGCTTAGTGGAAGAATACCGTCCCCTCCCCCCGCGTTGTTTGCTCCTTTGACGAACAATACAAACAGCCTAGCCAGTTAGTCACCGTCGCAAGCGCATCGTATCCGCAATACCGTGGCGTAAAGGCCTCGTTTATGGAAACGCGGAATCCACTGCATTTTCTAAGGTAATGCTAAGCGTCATAAAATACTCCTACAACTACAAATTAAACAAAACGCGCGGTAAAACATGTCTCCATAAACGCTCTACTACATAGTCATAATATTTGAATTGTTTTAAAATTATTTAATAATCTTGTATCTCTTTGGAATCACGGCTCATCTTCCGTGCGGAAGATGTCCGGTCCTTTGGAAGGCATACGGGGGACTCAGGTCCAACGTGCAGAGCCCCCTTTGAGAACTTTAATCTAAAATGGGGCGGGGCACCAACCGGGGACTATCCACGGCTGCACTATTGGAGTACAGTCATGGACTGTCCCAGATGGGTGCAAGACTATTGTAAAATATGGTGAAAAATATTTGGTCTACGGGAAGGGGTGTTAGGTGGACTGGATAACTTTTATTTCCGGAAGAAAACGGCGTCTGCCTTTCAACATTTAAAATTGAAAAGGGTTGGCAGACGGTGACTCGCCAGCTCACTAGCTGGGCCCCCTGAAAACCCGCCAGTACATAGGCGAAGGAGGCAACAAACGTGTGAGCGGATTTAATAATAATAATTATTCTTTCGATTGCACAAGGAAATTCATCGCCGTGCGAAAAGCTGAACCACTCTGGTGTACCTACCGTGTACACTTTGGCAGTGCTCCCGTTTGGAAGGAGCTGCAGGGGGCGCAAACGTTGCTGCCGATCCTGGAAAGCTGGTCAGTAAAACTTTGAGTAGCTTCGTTGTGCTTTGGGTTTTTTTGTGATGGCATCTTAAATTGTTAAATGATTCGCTACCACTGTCTGCTAAATCATTAGAATGTTATATAACCTAAAGGGTGGAGACCTGGTGTCCTGAAATACAGACCCCAAGCCTAGTTTAGGCTCCAGTCTCCCACAATATACCTACTACATCCACTTGTTCCCTAGAAATCATATATTTAATGTGTATTGTGGCGAGAAAATAAAGCTTATTATTATTATTAATTAACAAGACTATCAGTGAAGCACACTTTGTAATAAAGAATTGTCTTGTCCTTTAGAATAAAATTGATAATTATCTTGGTTTCGATGGCGGCACGCCTAACAGATAGATTCACGGGCGAAGCAATATTTAAAAAATATTGCTCACATATTCCGTACACGGGCTCAGCTCAATTTACTTTGTGTACACTTCAAAGTCCATTTATTTTATTTTATCAAATAAATCGAACACGTTCGATCGTTTAGAGTACCTAGTTTGCAGAAAAACGAATGTTATTGTAAGCCGTAAAAATATGTGCATTGGAATATCTAACGTTCCGATATGCAGAACATTCTCGATATCTGTGGTATTTTAATAATATCTCACGTTTTAATAGAATGCAGTGACTGCTTCAGATATTTGCACCGTCATACGTTATTATAGATATTCTCACATACTCGTCCTCGAATATCTATATTTGTGAGCATATTAAGGATTCATATTTTATCAAAGCGGCTGCGAATTCATATGGATTTTTAGGTGGACCACGCTGGCTAGGATTAGATAAATTAAAAAAAAAACAATCATATAGTTATAACAATAAAAGTTCAAATCTTTTAATCTTTACATAATAATAAATCAATATACATTTGAAGTTTGAAGAATCTGTAGACTTGGCGTGTCTGTTCATTGGAAATATAAAAAAATAGCGTAGCGTTTATAGAATAACCGATAGAATATCTTCAATCATTTTTGGAGTTTTTGTCCGTGTATCTGTTTGTCAGTTTGTTTGTGCACGCATCACGTACCTACCTAAAAAGTATTACCTCAATGTGGCTTTGACTTTTATAGACAAATATTGTGCGTATCTTGGAGTCACATTAAGTTTCTGTTTCATCGTAATCGGTTCGCTCAATCAAAAGATATTAGAATTTAAAGTTATCAAGAAGAAAGTTTAGAAATCGGACGGCAGATTAAATCCGGCGACACAGCAGACTACAGCAAACATACAACAACTGCTTTATGAATCAATTAATTTGTCCATACATTTACTTGTGTAAGAAACAAATACTTTACAGCATTTGCTGTACACTTCCTGTATGCTGCTCTGATGTGCATTCACCTGTAGAATGAAGGTCAAGCTACTTATTTTTGTTTCACATTTCTTCTGTTCCTAGTCATATAGACAGCAACCCAATAATAAGCGCCAGCGAACAATGGCTGACTGTTTTTCCATTATTTCCCTGGTGAACGTAGGTATCACAACGGCCACTCAGTCTAACAACGCATTACTAGTTAAAAGAATTTTTACAATGCACTTCTATTGTTTCCTATTCACTCGTGTAACAAAGCAAAAATACCTAGAGGATTCTATTATCAGTGGTTTGTGACGTCAACTTGTTTCAGCTTTACAAAAAATAGGAACAAAACACGTTAGGTACGTAATTTAAAAAAAACTATTTTGTTCGCCTACACATTTATAGGACCGTACTAAGTACAAGATTTGTCTCCGTAAAGTTTTGGAATTTTTCGGCCATATATCGAGAAAAGATGGCAATAACCTCGAACAACTGATGGTTACCGGCAAAGTGGACGGTAAAGGACCAAGAGGTCGCAGCCCTTTGCGATGGTCTGACCAGATAAGCTCTTCTCTCGATTTCGAGGAAATTTCACGATGCGCTTCATTTGGCCAAGGATAGACAGAGATGGCGTAACATCATCAGAGAAAATATGTTTTCAAGGGAGGATCACGACCCTCAGTAATGAGAAGTACAACTTGAGGAGGAGAACTAAGTACAATACCCGGCAGTAAATATTACGAGCTTTAGAAAGAGAAATCGGCTACCTTCGGCTTCGTGGAGCGTGGTCTCTGTCATCCATAGTTTTTTTTTAAATCTTTTTGTAGTCCTTGTGGTTTCCCTCCTCCCCGAAAAGGCGAAGGGTTATGCTGGACTCTTACCGGCTAAAAACACACGGTGTTCCTTCTCCTGACCTATGTCCGGTCGCGGGATTCGCAGCTTCATGCACCGCAACTCCGTCAGGCCTCGGTCCGCCAGCCCTTGGTGGACCTCTTCTTCTGTGGGGCCTTGTCCCACGTTCTCCTGAGAGGCGAGCGCCTGTAGCTGGTCGGGCGACTGATCTACTAACCCGCCGCCCGCAGGGCACACACTAGGGTAGCCGGAGATCGTCGCGTGCCCTTCGGTGGCGCCCGGTGTGTCTGGCGCGGGAAGGGAAAGAAGCAGACGCCTCTCTCTCCGTCTCCGCTCATTTTTTGGTCGCCATCACCACCTCGCAAAAGGATGCGACGGCTTCCTCTCGCTCCCGACCATGGACAGAACCACGGCCTAAAGCGAGAGGTCACCGCCGACTGCCGCGACTAGTTCACGGCACCACACTGTGCAGCGCCGTATCCTCGGGGCGACGCAGGTCGACGCAGTAGTGACATCCAGGCGTCTGCTTCCGGCCTATGTGACGCAGGTACTTCAGGAAGCTGACGGCGCTAAGACGCCTCCACAGCCACTCCTCCATTGCGGGTCTTACCGCCGCTATTACGATGTGCCCATGTGAAATTGTACGACTGACAAGTCAGCGACAAAACGTCATACTATTTATTGCGCGATACTGTGTATGAGATTTTAAAAATCCACACAAACCTATAATTTATTTTCCAACTTGGTTCTACTCTATTTTCGTCCATTCACATAAAAGTTAGGTGTCAAAACAGCAACCCAATTCCGTTTACACCTTTACTGGCCTCATAAACTTAATTTGCCAAGATATTTACACTTAGAAAGAACCTATTAGGCTTCCATAGTCACGTTAAGAAAATAAACACTCGGAAAAAAAATTGACACATTTCCGTCATCAATCGGCCACTCATAAGAATTAAACGAAGTTAACAGGTGTTAGTGCAACCTGTTCTAATGCATTACAGAGACTAGGGACCACGACTCAACAAGTTATAGGCTCGCGCCGTCAAATATAGGTTAGTAAGAATTTTTAATGGCCTTAGCGCCGAGGCTACGCTACGAATTTATGAATTAATTTCGATATTAAGTGTTGTTCAACTTATGGTCCTCTATTGTAGTACATTATTCGTGTGAACAAATTAAGTAAAGATCTAACTATAAAAGTTGCAAAACTGATGAATATGTTTGCAGAGAAGAGAGCACTTATAATAAAATAGAATATAAAATAGATAAATTATTTTATTGCCATAAGGATATGTATGTATTAATGCCGGGTGCCATACGAATATCTATAGCTATGTACGACTATCATGTGATATGTCTATACCAGTGCGCTCTCATGTTTATCTTGCGTCTTCGTCTGAAGCATGCGTGAAGCGCCATAGCGCGTGCAATAGCGCATCCCTTAATACAAGTTCGACGTCAGCGCATGCCCCTAGCGCACGCTAATCCGTCTATTGTAGTCGACCAACGACTGACCGAGGCGCACCGGTGTAGACGATAAGCTGCATGCGTCTTATGGCAATCAATATTGCATGCGCTTGACGCAAGAGGAGTTGAAAGTTGAAAGCGAAAGTTGAACATGAAAGCGCACTGGTGTAGACATATCACATGATAGTCATTACGTCAGAACCCAGAAAGTCTAACAACCGGTCTATCCTTAGAATGTCGGCATTGCCCAGTAACTGGGATGCGGAGACTGAGGACAGTGGCTCCGTGTAAAGTACTCAGCCGCATCTGGTTAGATTAGAAACTGACCCGAACATAGTTGGGAAAAGGCTAGGCGGGACGAAGAATATACATTCTGTAGATCATAAAGATAGCACTAGAATTGATTTCTGCAATATTTGGTTGAACACAGGTACCCAAAGTCCGGAGAACAACCGGAGAGACCGATATAGCATGCAGAAACAGCAAACTGAAGTGGCAGTGAGCTGGCCTTGTCTGTTGAAGGACCGATGGCTGTTAGAGCAGACCAGTCCTTGAGTGGAGACCGCGAATAGGCAGAAGCAGGGCGCTCCCGAAACCAGATGGACCAACGACCTGACGAAGGTAGCTGGGTGGACTGGATGTGGAAGACGGAGGACCGGTTTGTGCGGTGAAACTTGGCCTATCTCTAGTAGTGGACTGCGATTGCAAACTATTAAAACTACAATTCACACAAATTTTGCTATGAGTAGACAAATTGCTCCTCACATTTATAGTAGTTTCATATTTATTTTAGAACTAACGACCCGCCCCGGCTTCGCCCGGGTGCAATGTATTATACATATAAACCGTCTTCTTGAATCATTCTATCTATTAAAAAAAACCGCATCAAAATCCGTTGTGTTGTTTTAAAGATACATAGGGACAGACAGTGGGAAGCGACTTTGTTTTATACTATGTAGTGATACCGTTTTGCAATGCCAAGCAGTTGACAAAGATCCATTCAAAGTAGGTGTAAAGGCACGTTCAGATAAACCGCGTTTGACGCATACCAAAACACGTCTCAATGCAGCCGGGTTCTACGAACGGTTATGAAGTTTGCATAATTATGTTGGAAACGCACGTAAAGCGGGTGCCACCTTAATTTATTCCGCTATTGTGCAACTTGACGACACAAACGCTTGATGACGCTAACTTGCGTTTCTCTGAGCGTCACATGAACAATTACTATGAAGAGAATGTCAGTGCTGCCGTTTACTGTTTAATATTGAGGGTTCAAAGTTTGTATATTATGCTAGCATGCAGCTGGCGTAAACGTGATGTAGAAAGCGTAGAATTAAGTGTTGTGACGCTAGTATGGAAAGGTCTTTCCTCCGTTTGGAGACGGGCTAGAATATAAAACTTCCTCACCGCACGCTTAGTGGTAGGATCGGTAGGGTCATCTGACTAGCTACCACCCTCCTATTAGTGTGGCGCCAAGCAGTTGACTGTGTTCCGTCATGTGTATGTGAGAGCCAGAGGCACGACACGTTTGGTGCAGTGGCTAAGCGATTGGCTGCTGCGCTACGGGTCGTGGGTTCGATTCCCACACGGAACAAAAATTTGTATGGCCTACAGATGGTTGTTCCGGGTCTGGGCGTTTGTTTGTGAGATTTGTGTCTGTAAACGCACCCACGATACAAGAGAAATCTTAGTGTGGGGCAACGTTTTATAAAAAAAAAAAGAGAGGGGTATGGAGGAATCCACTCCAGGTCTACGCTCCGCACCATAAATTTTGTGCTCTTCGATTGGTTAGCTTCACACCGCTTCGCTCCTTTCCAGTCCAGAGGGAGCCTTACACTGAGGCGAAACAAGCGCAATTTACGACGTGCAAAATAAGTCGGCGTAATTTTTTGGAGATAAATAACTGGCTCAATTTGCATCTACTTGTGTTACGAATTGCGATGGTGCATGAAACCGTTTGCACGGCGTAAATTATGCTCGTATGGCCTCCGCTCTACGAACGCGGTCGCCATCTTAACTTAGTCTGAAGATACCTCAAAATGTGCACTAATAATATCGGGTGGCCAGTACAGGCTTACAGAATTGCCGTTCCAAAGGATATTAACTAAGAAACTTTGCTTGCTAAGTTTCAGACTAGATTTTAATAGGTTTGCAGCGGCAAACATGTTTAGGGGTTTTCGTTATATAGTTACTAAGTCCGGGGTGGTCCGTGTAACTTTGCCGTTTGGGCTGGGAAATTAAGCTGTTAGGCATGCCTGCGGATTCTCGTGTACTTATGTATTTGTGGTGTAGTTACGTGGGTTGAGAAGGAACAACAGTATTAACTGCGCAATGATGCCAGCTAGTGTGTGTCAAAACACATCTTTAGTTTTTTCTTGCAGTGAGGCCGTCGTGTCGATATCTATCTATGTTCTATCTATAATGTTACCTAACAAACAAAAAAAAAAACATAATTATTAAAAAAAAAAAAAAAACTAATTCTAATATTCACCATACCCAACTGCACTACTGATAAATTTGTGTTATGTTTTTTAGCAAGACGTGATTATTGGATCTGTTAGGGCGGTGTCAAGTGAACTGCCGTGTCTGCCTTTCAATTTAAAAATTGAATCATGTTGGCTCATAGTGTTTCGTTAAGGCCGTAGTCTGTTACAAACGCCGTAGGCTACCTGACGCCGCGTCAGGCGTATGAGAGAAACCACTATAGTACGTTTCCATAGTAAGCATTCGTCGGCCGCGTACAGCGTAACGCCGAACGCAGCCTACGGCGTTTGTAATAGACCACGGCCTAACTCACATTCAGAAAGACCCCCTGAAAATCCAATTATGTTTTATCTCTATTATTCATGATGTACAAGTATAAATTACATTTTAAAATATTTCTATAAAATAGTAGCCCACCAGCTTTGGGAATAGAGTACAAGCTACGGCAATCAGGGCTCCAGAGAGAGCAACTTCCTAACAATACGCGCCGTGTCCAGAAGTACCGCTTTCTAAATCAAACCCTTGTCCAGCTGCCTAACGGGAGCCTCAACAGATATTGGTCGGGGCTTTTGGCTATTAATTATTTTATCATTACTTAAATAATCAATGTGGTAAAGTCTTTCTTACTTTTGTACAATGTTTAATAGCTTGCTCGTTACTCATACATTTGATTGATAGTTATTAAATAGCGCGTAAGTGCTACAGTTACGCGCTGTTTATTGTAAGACAATTGCATTCGCTGGCGAATCCTATCCTATCTCAAAACTTTCAGTAAGCCACAATCGCTCTTTTTTTTTTTGGTTTATCCTATTGTATTGCTATAACTATAATTTTGCAAATGCTGTGCACTGCTGTAAGTGACGAGTTCACCATAATACAAAATCCTCAAAATTTATTATTGTATGTTTATTAGTGAACAAGTCGTTGGAGAGTCATAATAAATAAATAAATAGTGCCCTTTCCACCGCAGTCAAATGTCTAAAAACTGTCTTGTCTCTTGTCATAATATCCACAAGGTGAACCGACACAAAATGGCAGCCTGCAATTCAGTCATTCATCGCTATTATTTATTCAGATTAAATTACTGCCTTTCACATTGTCGACACCATATTATTTTAATTATTTCAACCTTCAGTCGTTCAGCTATCATGTAAATGCATGCAGATGACATGCATTTAACGTACGAACATTTATTCTACACGTTGACCGTGAGTAGACAAAGGACAATTTAATGATGGGAACAAACACATGTTAAGTTCTTTGCCATATTATTCTGTAGATTGTCGCTATTCCAATGTTATACAATCTACTATCAGGGACAACTTTTGCATGGCGAACTGGGTCAAGTCGAGTGCTGTTTCTATTTATTCCAGAAAGCTCATATATTACTATCCCACTGCTGGACACGTTTGCCTTCCATGCAGTGAGGTCTGAGCTCGATTCTGGCTCGCAACTCCACCAATTTGATTATGACTTGCGTTAACGGTGAAGGAAGTCATCGTGAGGAAACCTGCACGTTGAGAGGGCTCTAAGAAGTTCTCTCATCATCATTCAGCCGAAAAAAGTCCACTGCTGGACATAGGCCTCCCCCGACTGTATTACTGAACTTCGAAGTTTAAAACACCGATGTACTGTATTCATAAAGTTTAAAAGTACGAATTACGTGAGTTAGAATGTACGCTATTACAAATTACTTTATTCAGAATGTTCATCATTCCGATGTACGTTACTCCGAAAGTTTACTATTACGAATTACGTCATTTAGAATGTTCATCATTCCGATGTACGGGACTCCGAAAGTTTACTATTACGAATTACGTCATTAAGAATGTTCATCATCGCGATGTACGGAACTCCGAAAGCTTACTATTACGAATTACTAAATTTCGAATGTTCATCATGGACATTCTGAGAGAGTATTTAGGTACTTTGGCATATTTAAAATTTATTAAACTACTATTACCTAAGTATTTAGATTAAGATTTTTAATTTCTGTAGCCATACACTGTTATAGTTCATTTGTAATTATAAAATTGTATACTTATAAAGCTTTACTTTTTTTTAACGTTGTAAATCATGAATTGACTTCTTACGGAAGGAGCGGAAGGGAGTGTCGGACTCTTACTCTACTCTAACAAGCCATGTTGGGAGGGGGGGGGGGGGGGGTTGCCATAATCGGTTGGCGATCGCAGTATGGTTGTTAAAGTACTCAGAGAACGCTTTTACTACGCACCTATAATAAGAGATGGGGCAGTGTCTATTCTTTACGCCCGGCACTACACTGTGCCGGGCGTACGTGTGGTGCCGAGTTCGGTGAGAAGTTCTCTATGGTGTGTGTAGCCCGCGCCAAGCCAGCGTGGTGGATTCAGACCTACCCTTCTCATGATGAGAAGAGGCCATCGCCCAGGGCAGATTATGCTATTACACTTATCCTGTGGGATGGAAAGAGATACAACACCGAGTACAAAATGGCAACATGCCGTAAAATCGATTAAAGCTCACATCCTCCCATACTCGCAAACAAATCAATGCCAATCACTAAGTACCACAATTTCACAACCCTATTCTACCAAATATTTTTCCGCACTAATTGTGACTTAACCCGTTGGCTGTAAGCGGGACATTTACGTATACAAAATGGTCGTATCGAGCTGCTTAGTACGAAAATAGGTTAATGTAAGGTTAACCGTTTATTGTAGTATATGCAGGCGTAGCCTCGGAACGACCTCGATAGCACACTCGAGGCATGATCGTTACGGATTTCGCTCTAAAAAATGCACAGAAACGGTATTTCAGAACGTGGAAATGATTATTCAGTTCTCATTATATAAAATGGAACGATTTCGCAGAAAGTGTTTAAATAAGTTAAGGATGAAACTAGTTTAAATACCTAAGAAACTGGATTGAGGGACTAATTATATCAATTCCGTATTCCTATTCTGCCTAGGCTTTCAGTCTAATGGCCCTTTTCCTGTCATGCGTATTTTAGCCCGCGCGCGGATCTGGACGCATCCTATCATTTGATACATGTTTTTCCCATGGTATAATAATACGTTTCACTGGTATTCTCTTCCTGTGATAGGTAGGTCACGTGATTGACCTAAGACTAGGTACGTCATCAGCTGGGGTGCTTCCACTGTGTATAAATAAAGTACCCGAGCAAGATGCATTTTTTCACATATTTGCTTCTTTAGAGAAGCAATTTTGAACTAGTAATCTTATACAGTTTATTTTTAACTGAATAGATGAATAACACGAAATAGAAAATAGTTAGGCTAGTCAGCAATTTATTTAATATTTATTATGAATTACAAATCTCCTTTACAGTATTGGAGATGTTAATCAATGGCAGCACTGATCGTGACATTCGTGACGTAGTCTTAGGCCATTGCGGGAAGAGAATACCAGGCGTAGCTTATTATTATACCATGGTTTTTCCTATCATGCGGGCGTGTATCTGTACCTAGCGATTGACCATGTCCTGCGTCTTAACGAATACATTAAATAATTCGTTCTATATTTGTTCTATCGAAATAAGCATAATACGCAATTTGTTCCGTTTTAGTTTTTAAAAAAAATGGCTTCTTCTATAACAGTTAGCCAGCGATGTACTTTTAAATTACGCACTTTAAAAAAACAAAATCTAGATAGGCGATTAGTTCTACATTAACTCTAATTACTTATCTACTTTTTACTTATAAAAATTCATTATTTTAAGTTAAAAAAGACAATACAAAGAAGTAAAGCTAGCGATGTATTTCTAAGTTAATGAATTTCTTTCGCTTATAATGTGACAGTTTTGTCCCCATTACAATTCAAATTAGATTTTATTAATGTTTTTTATTTAATATAATTTGTAATTTAGATATATCGAAGTTCACAGAAACTACCTACGCTTAGAAAGAAGATTTTGTTTTTCAAAATTTTGAGAACTTCGATATATCTACATTACAAATATTAAATAAAAAATATTAATAAAATCTAATTTGAATTGTAATGGGGACAAAACTGTCACATTGTAAGCGAAAGAAATTCATTTACTTAGAAATACATCGCTAGCGTTCCTTCTTTGTATTGTCTTTTTTAACTTAAAGTAATGATTTTTTATAAGTAAAAAGTAGATAAGTAATTAGAGTTAATGTAGAACTAATCGCCTATCTAGATTTTGTTTTTTTAAAGTGCGTAATTTAAAAGTACATCGCTGGCTAACTGTTATAGAAGAAGCCATTTTTTATAAAAACTAAAACGGAACAAATTGCGTATTATGCTTATTCCGATAGAACAAATATAGAACTAATTATTTAATGTATTCGTTAAGACGCAGGGCATGGTCAATCGCTAGGTACAGATACACCATGCGGGCAGCACGCGCGCGGAACGTGGATTGGCTGCGGGCGTGCAGCCCGCGTGCGTACTAACTGAATGCAGGCGGCGTTCTTTTGTTTCAGTGTTATTTTTACTGTGACGTGAGTCGCACGCATGATCATAGTACGCATGATTACTTTTTTAACGTTCGTTTTTTTGTTCATGTTTGTTGTCGATAAGTGAACGCACTTGCATGACTACCTATACAGAGAATACTAAAATACGTTTAATGCTGGCTTCCCACGGCGCGTGGTAGCGCGCACCGGCTGTGCCTGGTATCATCCGTAAAATCACGCACCGTGGGAAGCCACATTATGAGAGTGCGTGATTTGAAACAATTTTTTCATTCCTACCAAGTGAAAGAGAACTCACACCGCACTTTTGAAATTACCGACTCTCGGCGGATACGGCGCACCGCTCCGCACGTGTCCGCGTTACCACAGACGAGTCTCTTCCCATGGTGCGTCGGTGCGAGCTCGTGCGTCGCGGTGCGCGGTATCACGCACCGTGGGAAACAAGCAAGAGATATCAAACTATTCTGACTTAATTTTAACCTTGCAATACGGAAAAGGACGTCAATACCAGGTCACGACAGCTATTAATAAATATCTAGCCATCGAGTTTATCCCTCAATGCGGATTAGCACCCGGTCGTTAGCGGTAGCCTTTCATTGCACCGGCGCTGTATTGATAGATAAATCTCAACGCCAATAAAATATGATTCAATTTTAACAACAGGTGGGTTAATATTTCTACAAATTTAGTTTTAGACTAAATTATACAAGATGTTAAAAAAATACTGTTAATATAAGGTCCTATTTTAATAATCCACGATATTTTGCAGTGCCTCAGTAAATGCTAAAGAAGTAACCACTTACCCAAAAAAAAAAACTGGTGGTATAACATGCAGGCTATGGCGCTTCAGGCATGCGTCGGACGAAAGCGCAAGATGAACCTGAAAGGTCCCGTTGGCACCGTTTGGCTACGAAACCCTAAAAACGAGCTAAAGAATAGCATCACAGCGAAGAAAAATCCTGTAGAGAAAGTAATATTGAATAAACCTTGACTCTAGGTGCGCTCATAACGGAATTAGCTCCGATATAAAAAGAGGGAGCCGGAGCCGGCCGGAATAAGCGGCGGACATTATTTTGATCCCTATAAAATAAGGACTTGCTTTTCAGATGTGCTATTCTCTTTTCCTTTTTATAGGAAAGCTTTAAATGAATACCGGGACATTATTTTGCAATGGCACTCTTGACAGGAAGCAGGGTGGCCTGTTCTTGCCTTTTAAGCTGTTAGAAAATTTCTCACGTGTGCGCGAAGAACCTCTGCACATTCATTTTGTATATACTAGAACCAGTAGGCTGTAGTATGATAATTCAACATACCTTCAAAACTCCACGCACACATATAAATCACATAATATGTACCTATGCATCCATGCATATCACTAACATTATCTTATCGAGTACTGTAATTATAGACACAATAGATAAACAATGGCACTGACGATCCGCATCGTCGGTCGGGCCACTAGCGGTTAAATCAGATGATACAACACAAACACAACACTCGCTCACACACTGCACCCTCAACCTACACACAATACAAACACACGCCTCACAAAATGTTGAATTTTTTTATGCAGATTTATGACTTTTTTTGTATTCAAACCGTTTTTGTCAAATAAAGAAAAATACATCCTAATTAAACTATTACAATAGGGCATCAAAATATACCTCCGCGTCGCTGTCTACTGGTAACGTGCCTTTTATTTGTAACTAGCTGTACCCCGGCATGCGTAGCAATGCCACGTAAAGAAAAAAAAAAGTGTTTAGTTTTAAAATTATGTCGATTAGGTTATTTAATTTTGTTGTCGATTCGAAACCCATAATTAATACTTTTTTTAATTTGAGGGGGGGACCCGAGTTTACCGTACCGACGGAACGAACAACAAATGTTTGACAGGTAGGAACAGTTTATATGGGAAAATAAATTGTTGTTTTTACTATTTTCCTCGCAACTTTTCCATATTTTCTCACCGTTTAAACCTTCCCTGGACTTCCACAAATATTTCAAAACCAAAATTAGCCAAATCGGTCCAGCCGTTCTCGAGTTTTAGCGAGACCAACGAACAGCAATTCATTTATATATATGTAGATTATGTAAATAAGTATGTGTAAATGATCACTTTTTTGTCGTAACTGCTATGGCAATCGTTTTAAAATGCTAACTTTCTCATTACCTTTGTATTGTTAACTGCATGTACATTAATCTGCATCGTACTTTCATAACTATAATGGAAAGTGTCAAATCATTTATTTTTTTAAAAGAGTGTCCATTGAATTTCTTGCCGGCTCTTCTCCAAAGGACCTACTACATGGAACCGAGCACTTAGTGTTGACCTTTTGAAAGCACCAGTGGTCTGACTTTGACATAATTCTGCAACAACAGGCAAAGACACTGGTCTCTAAACAGGTAACACTAGTTTAGGAGCCCGGGCATTCATATTTATTTTGTAACCTTATGTCTATAAATATTTATTATTATATTCTATCTTCTATCTATCTAAAACCTAGTGATCACTTTCATTTAAGACCTACACTTTCCCTAAAAGTATTTAAGGCCATTGAAACTCAAGGTACTAAAAATTTCAGGTTTTGTGAACTTGAAGTGACTTTAAAACTGCTTAAGTATGGATGAAGGTCTCCGGTGGAACCTGAATGGAGAATGACTGCCTCTTGTAGAGTTGTTAGGTCTCGCTGTAGGGGTGAGGCGGCGGAGATTTTAAGTACTAAAATTTCGAGTGTGCGCTTTCAAAAATATTCATTTCTTGTACTTAGAATAGAATAAGTATTTTTTGCGTCATATCACTAGAAAATACAACAAGATTTTTTGGTCCTTCAGGACAAGTCCGACGCAAAAAGACTAGTTTGAAAAGTAAAGAAAGACAGCACATAAAAAAAAAGTTGTTACTTCATTCTTTGTCTCGTAAAAACATTGTTTTTTTTTAAATCAATAAATGCTGCTGCAAAAATAAAGCAAGCACCTTTCTAAAAACCTACTTAAATTCTCTCAATCTAACTTAATGCGATTTCAACGATTATTTTTTCAAAAGATAGGTTTTATTATGCTCTAAGGATTATGTCTAGTGAATTTAAAGTAATATTTGGTAGTACAATTGTACACGGTGAGTCGAAAAGGGGGTATCTACTAATCCGCAAGCCATTTAAAGTATCACTGAAGACGGTTTTAAAGCAAGTGTCAAAATTTCAAAATTCGATAATTTTTATTTTCATGTAAAATTATTTTCATTTTAGATTTTTCAAAAATTCTTCGTCCCTACTTTAGTAACGAATTCAGAAAATAGAGCTTCTATTTCGTGACCCCAAATATGACCTAAAATGTAAGCACAGCTGATCATAGCTGAGGGTAGATAGATTTTAGCATATTTATTTCGTAATTTTTGAACAGCTATTTCTCTTAACTATTGACTTTTGGGGAAAATGGTAGAACAAAAGTTACTCATTATTATGGGTACTTTAACACCCTTTCGGATTAGTACCCCCTTTCTGACTAACCTTGTTGATAAAAAACGCTCGCAGCACTCGGACCGTCAGAATGTGTCATTTTCCATATTGTCATATTATTTTTTCGTTTCGGTCTTCTCCATAATTAAAAGCGCGTAAGTATTAGGGTGCATACAGATACAGTAACATATTGTGTAACTTGTGTTTTATAACACGTCCACGTTAAGTAACATTGTTTTTCAACATTGCAACATATAACAATACTGTACACATTAGAATAACAATGCAATACAACCATGTTATATGACATTGTCGTTTGTCGTTCTGCAGTGCTGTCAGGCTGTACAAAATGCTGTGCACAAAGTCGACGCGAGAGGACGGTTTGCTAGCTGCTGCAGCAACTGTTGTTCTTTTAAATAACAAAAGAAAAAACGTAGATGCTGGGTTCGTCCAAGTTTATTGACATTGTTGTAAATATTAATTACATGTTATATAACACGCTTGTTATTATAACATGTTTTATAACATTCAGTCTCCACATTACTGAAACATGTACACAACAACGAACATATTATATAACATGTTATGTTTTTATTGTTATTAAGTGCTTCAGAAGCGATCAGTTAACAAGGAAAGGAACTTTTTTTTCTTTTTTTTTTCCCACGCGTTGGAGATTTAAAGAATGATACAAATTCATTTACAACATGTTATGTTATATAATATATACGTACCTTAACGTATCTATTTATATAATTATTACCTATAGACAAAGGTATATCTTTAAACCAATGTAATGTGAAGACATGTAACTTAGTACGTATTTACCGATCGCGTGCCATGACAATCGCCTCTGCATTATAACCGCATGTTCATAGAAACGTACTGACCTGACCGACAGTTTGTACTATTGTGAATGTTCACAAGTGAGGGTGTGGTATGAAACACTCGCTAAAATCGATAAGCCTTTAATACAGATGGTCCTTTGATACAGGTGGTCGTTTAGAAACAGTTGATTGTAGATTGTCGGGGTACGAAACGAGGTTAATGTTGTTAACTATTCTGTATCTCTGTTCACGGCTCATCTTCCGTGCGGAAGATGTCCGGTCTTTTGGAAGGCATACACGGGGACACAGGGTCCAACGCGCAGAGGCCCCTTTGAGAACTTTAATCTAAAATGGGATGGTGCACCAACCGAGGACCATCCACGGCCGCACTATTGGAGTACAGTCATGAACCGTCCCAGGTGGGTGCAAAACTATTGCAAAATATGGTAAAAAATATCTGGTTTATGGAAAGGGGTGTTTAGTGGACCGGTTAACCTCTATTTCCGGAAGAAAACGACGCCTGCCTTTCAATTAACTATTTATTATTATCGTCTCACACTCAAAATGTTCTTAATGTTAGGTAAATGTTATATGAAATGATGATGATGTTACATAATTGTTCTTAACGCGGATAATAAACTGTTAATTGAATACACCCGGCTAACGCGGTAGACAAAGGTGCACTGAACTTAATATAAAATACTAAGTAATAAAATTAGGTTCCCGCGTCACGCCGATATTGCAAACTAAGGTGTTTGGTGAAAACACCGAACACAGATGGTATTTTAAAACTTGCCAGAAAATATGGTCTTTCGATACGGGTGACTGTATGGATCAATATCGCCAGTCGTGCTCACCAGCTGTATCACCGTGCGTTCATTAAATAATACGTGGAATAGAAAAAAGGTAAATATAAAAAAAAACACAAAAAAAAAAGTTTTTTTTTTGCATTTTTTATTGTATCTTTATGCGAACTTTTTCCAAGAATTTTTTCAACGTTCTTCAATGTTACAAAGAGTCTTTTGTTGAATTTAGATGCTTCAGAAACGATCAGTTAACAAGGAAAGGAACTTTTTTTTTCTTTCTTTTTCCCACGCGTTGGAGATTTAAGGAATGATACAAATTCATTTACAACCTGTATAACAAAACTCAAGTCGACTGCTAAATAATTTCATCTCAAGATCAAAGAACAACAGTAAAAATAACCACAGAAGTAGTTTTTATAAATAGAAATACACTGATACACTGTGGTTGAACGTGGGTTGAACTGATCCCTACTGAGCCATAAATAGTTACAGGGCTGCATCAACATAGTATTTACTAAGTTCTCGGAAGGGATCTAAACGAGCTAGCGTCGAGTTTAATAAAAACTCTTCAACAATCTCGAGCTGTACTACCTACGCGTTTACGTGACTTCGTTGCTCGAGTGGACGAGTGCTCGAGTTTTAATGTCAGTTTTAGAGTTCCTTAGTCAAACTAGGAAGCTTCATACAAGGTTAGTCGGAACGGATACTAATCTGAAAGGGTGTAAAAGTGTCTACTTTGCCTTTGGTCAAATGATTAGCATTGCAATATAACGTGGCAATGCTGCCAGTCTTCTGGGCACGTTACCAGTCGACAGCGATGCGGTGGAATATTTTGATGCCCTATTTTAAAGAAGCCGGTTAATTATAGTGAGGAGGTTAGGAACAAAAAATGTTATTTTGAACATTCATTTTTATTCAGAAATCAGAAAAAAATCTTTTTATGAGTAGGCCCACAGAACAGTCTGTTCTGTGAGGCCTGTTTGCCTTGTAATGTCACCTTTTGATCAGAATGCAGCTTGGAGATGCTATTTTGTCTTAAAAAATGGCACATTTTGAACCAAATCTATTTAGAATTTGATAAAATCCAAGGCTTTGCGTCCAATGAGAAAAAAATTACGCGTCGAGCCAAAATTGTAGATATGACACTTTTTGATCCTGAGCTCCTCATTTTTATTAGGATATATTTTTCTTTATTTGTAATTATGTAAATATTGTTTGTGTAAATTAACAAAAAGGAATGACAGAAAAAAAAAATACTACTCTAGGACCATCATGCAGAATAAACATCTACAATAATGAATAACTTTTGTTCTACAACTTTTCCCAAAAGATAATAGTTTGAGAGCAATATTCATATTTATTTTATTCATAATTATGTAATTATTTTGGACATTTAAGTCTTCGTGAGGAGAAATCTATCTATATTATATTACTTAAGATTATAAAATGAATCCCTATTTCTCTTGGTCACGGCATCACGCGTGAGCAGCTGGACCGATTTCGCAAATTTTTTTTTTGTTGTTTTGTAATTGTCAGGAGAAGGTTCTTATGAAAGAAAATTTTGATATTAAAAAGAAACGAAATTATCTCAGTATGTCCATATTCTTCATTTGTTTTCCGCATGCATGAAAATGGTTTTAACTTTTTGTTACTATTTTGATTTTGTTTCTGAAGGTAGGTAGTAGGTAAGTAGTAAGTAGGAAAAAGTGCATTGCAACACATGCCGGGTACAGCTAGTAAATAAATACAAATTAATTGTGATAACTGCGCGCTCGTAAATAGAATAAATAAAATATTAAAACAAAAATTCTCCTCGAAAGTAGCTTCGGAATATAACATTTTCCTGGGCCACGTCACCATGCACTTAACAGCCACAGAAATGCGGAAAGTTATTAAAAATGTTATATTTAAATATTAATTTTATTTGAAAGCGCGCTTCAAAGGCTGTTTTGCTCATTTGCGCGGGTAAAGAGGTCTGGCAACATCGCTCTCGTTCACCGTTGGGTTTGCAAAGGTTTGCTTCGAGCACTGACACTGCGTGCGAGTTCGTGTAATAAAATGTAATGTAATTCTTAGTATTTGCTCTACGTCGTCGGTTCGATTTGACTGTCAAGGTAGTCAAAAAAAATGATTCCTATGGAAAGTAATTAATTTTTATATTGTACAGCATGTTATCTAACGAAACGCGATCCCCTTAACCAGCAATACTACAGGGTGTAAACGAATTCGTGTATTTCCTTAAAACCACATGATCTGTTAGTGGTGTAGATTGGTCCCGCAAGGGAATTTAGCTTGATTAAAAATAAAAAAAATAAAATTCTTTTTTTTTCATGCGGCTTTCTTATCGATCTTATCTATCGTAGGTACACTAAACAGCATTGTTGTGATACGATAATTATTATGACATCAAATTATTTTCATTTTTTTATTATGCAATAAATATTAATCTCATGTTATTTTGTATCTGTTAATTTTGTTTGATATCTGTTGTAATTATTAAGAGCTTTCTTATTCATAGCTTGTAACACCACGATCGTAGTAATATTACTAAACGTACAACCGGTAAGGCGTAAGCTGAGATTTGCATTTGTGTGAGTGCACATAGAATCTATTGCCAAAAAGCAGTATAAATCGGTTTAAACCAAGCAAAGGACGCGTCTGCATTTATTCTCACGCAAATGCAAAGCTCAGCCTAGGCCTCGCGGACGGTACTTCACCAGTAACGTTACTATAAACTAATAGTCTGTGATAATGTTTAAAATAAACGACGTTCGAACGTCGTTTATTTTAAACATTATCACAGACTATTAGTTCCAAATTATTTTCACTTTTCTTTATTTTATAAATATCAATATCGATTGGTATTTTCAGATACATAACGATATAAAAAAACGTACGCGCCGAGAACTTCTTCCTTTTTTTTGTATCCATTGATTTCTATGTAGAGCGATATTTAGATCGCGATATTTATTGATCAATTAAACCATCAATAAAGTATCACGAATCCAGAATCCCGATTCAAATGTCGTGATAAATATTGAGCGAGTGCGCTCCGATATAGATATTTTATAGTACCTACTTGTATCGTATATTACAGCGTGTAGTCATTTAATAAATGGCACTCTACAAAATGCACTTGAACAACGTACAAACAAAATGTAACAATATTTTCAAAATCTTGTTATCGAGAAGCTGAAAGCACTGAACACAAGAGTGTACATAGTTTAGCAAACATGTTAAGGCTGCGTTCACACATGCGCGTTTTTTCGTCGCTCCCTCCTCAGAAACTTTGGAATTTAATAGTTAGTCACTTGTCTTAACGTACATTTTTAATCGATGTAACGTACACGAGCACGCTCAGCGCCCGAATAGCTATTGCGTTGTATACGCGTCGCAATCGCGCAGCGCCCGCACCGCCTCCACCCACCCAACTAGGATGACAAATGCAATTTGAGATCTATTGATTTGTCATAAAACTCAAATTATATACAATAAAGGACCATGGGCAAAAATGTATGCGACTTGGTCCAATCCCACACAACAGTTATAAAACCTATGCCATGTGAAAGCTATTGGGGTACGATTTATTTTATTCTATGGCGGTTAAGTCAAAATCGAGCGCGAACAGGGTGTTGTGGTATAATAAAATTATTTGTTAAAAATTGACAAGCATTTGATCACAATCCCATCTGATAGTAATATGTGACGATATGATAGAGATATTAATTCATTTTTTGCCAGTTAATGGGTCATCATCATCACCAACAACCCATATACGTCCCACTGCTAGCACAGGTCTCCTTTATGGAGAATAAGTTAATGAGTATACATTACCATAAAAAACTTTGTATTTTTTTATTGTACATTTATTAACATTTTTGCTTTCATTTAACTAAAATACTGACAGTATCATTGCTAAAAATAATCAAAAAATACCTTCCAGACAACCGGTAGGACAACATTCTCAGTTTTGATAATGTGCCCAAACACCATGTTCGCGCTCGATTTTGACATAACCGCCATAGTATGAAATAAACGATACCCCAATAGCTTTCATATGGCACGGGTTTTATCACTGTTGGGGGATTGGATCAAAATGGCTCAAGGTCCTTTCAAAGCGAGTTAGACGCGGGTGAAAACGCGCGTGGCGTGCGCTTAGCGAGCGCGGGTTCTCTGAACGCGCCCTAAAGCTTGAAACAGGGTCAGACCTCCAGGTTATTGGCAAAATAGCTGTGTGAAAAGCGTAATATTACATGATGCAGCTGTTCATTTTCTGCTCTACAACGCATGTGGAAGCTTATAATTACTTCGGACAGCGTCGATCAGAATCACAGACTGTGAACCTCGAATATGAAACATCCATAAATACATTAATTTTATTCGTTAAAAGATTCGTCGGAAATACAGGAAATAGTAGCTGAAAACATTTTTAATTTTGTGCATTCGCGTATGTGTAAACATTTCAATTTTATTAATGACTAGCTGTACCTTCAGAAACAAAATCAAAATAGTAACAAAAAGTTAAAACCATTTTCATGCATGCGGTAAACAGATTAAGAATATGGATATACATGATATAATTAGTTTTTTTTTAATATCAAAATTTTCTTTTATAAGAATCTTCTCCTGACAATTACGAACAAAACAAAAAACGAAAACGAAATCGGTCCAGCCGCTCACGCGTGATGCCGTGACCAAGGGAAATATAGATTCATTTTTATATATATAGTTCATTTTTAGATATATAGATTTATATTTTAAAGGTGCACATATTTGATGAATAACCTGCAATGGTTATTGGCGTGCAGAGGGCATCGACCTTTTAAGGTTCAGCTACATTTAGCGACTTGCAAGCGCAAACGACTTGTGCAAATGTTTGCGCAAGCGGTAGCCGTCTTAACGTACATCCTTGCTTGTGCAAATCAGAATTTGTCCAAATACGATTGAGCGCGTAACCGGACCTATTAAATTCAAGCGTCTCGTTTAATTATTTTAATTGTATGATTGTACTATAATATGAATTAGATACAGTGTCTCCTGGAAGATTGTTTTATTATAATAATGTTACGTTAAAGTATCCGTCTCTCTAAGAGTAAGCATGAGGTCAGACGAGCGTAATTTACGCCACACAAAATGAGTGGCGTAATTTTCTGAAAGGATTTAAAGGACTGATTTTGCGTCGAGGTTAAAGCACGAATAGCAATATTGTATGAAACCGAACGTAGCCGAAGTTACACGACTCACTTTCATCATAATCCATCACTGCTGGGTGTAATTTGATGATTCTACTGTGGTTATACCCAGAGATACACACACAAAGACACGCACTACAACAAGACTTCTAAGAGCGATTACGCACTGCATCCGATCCGAATCCGTGAAAATACGGATATAAAAAACTCGGACCGAATTCGGATATTGCTTTACGCACTGCATCCGATCCGAATCCGTGAAAATACCGATCTAGAGTAAAAATCTCGGACCGAATTCGGATATCGCTTACGCACTTATCCGATCTCTGATCCAAATTCAAATAATTCAGGGGCCATCATTGGCATATCCATTTGGTGTCCGATTTGAATCCGAGGTAGTGCGAAAGCGTTCATACAAACATTACTACGGCTACTTCGGTCCGTCAATATTTCTTCCGAATTGGAGACTCACGGATGACGGATAGAAATCGGATGACGGATGCCGGATGTAGTGCGTAAACTACCATACAAATAGTTCTATGGCTACTTCGGAACGTATTTTCACGGATTCGGATCGGATGCAGTGCGTAACCGCTGTAAGAGAGCTTCACAATGCAGTCAGTCACGGCTGTCATAGAGTACATTACAAAGAGTTCAGTAAACTCAGTACGTAGTGCGTGTCTGTGTGAGTGTGTCACTTAAGGCGATGGTGAATGATGCTTTAGCTTTTATAACTACTGTGGTACTTTCTTCTCCCTTGTACTGTACCAATCTTCCCTGGTCCTGTGCTGATCGCATCAAGGACTTTCCCGCAATCGACTTACTTTGTGCGAAGTAAATTACGCTCGTTTAGAGTGTTAACTTATTTTTGAACATCTCCGCATTGTCATATTCTAAGTTGGTAAAGTGACTCTTTCGACTTTGTACAGTACATTTTTTTGTTTCTGATTGAGTAGTTACAATTGTTATACATATATGAAAATGTTAGAGAGATCAATGAGCCCATTTTGCTCATACAATAATTTAAAGCTAATAACAATCAAAAAATGTTTTTAGAATCATTTTTCTGTTAAAGGTTTATTCTCTTACGCGCCATCCTACGTGAGCGATCTAGAAGCGACGCGAAGCGGCGCAGCGCGACGCGAAAACAACAAACAGTCGATACCTATTGAAGTGGCCTACGTGACCAAACGCACGTGGAGTGCGGTGCGGCGCGGCGCGAAGCGAAGCGAACGCGATCAGTTGCCTTGATATTTTCGCGCGAACTGGATCCGGTGCTGTACAGTGCTACTGAATGACGGCGGCGGGCGGTACGCGAGCTCGTAGGACAAAGCCGCCGCATCGCATTGAATTCGCTTGTCACCGCATCGGATCGCTTCGTAATTTCGCGTCGCTTTGAACCGCCTACGTAAGACGCCGAGTCCATGGTATTTTATTATAAACTTTAACAGACACAAACATACTAAGAATTTCTGTACTTTTTCTTTTCAGATAAACAACCAATCAGTCCACTATTGGACGCAGGACGAACGTTCAGACTACGTTTGCATATGTAATTTTAAAATTGTATCTTAAACAAAAATAGCTAATCTCCACCAGCCCGTTATAATACATAAGTCATACCTCGTACACCGATGCAGTGACAGCTACTGCATAATGTAAGCCGTAGCTTTCGGCAAAATATGATAATATCCATCGGTACATATCCGATGCCTTTGACGGCGCACGCGAATTTTAAATAAATTATTAAATGCACATTTTCGGTGCTCTAATATATCTTGTTACAGCTCTCATATATGTTTTAGAGCTATTTTGGCTACGCTTTTCCAGGTCAGCTTCCAATGTAACCAGATGCGACTGAATACCAATATTTACCCGACTACGCGACAGTATACAAGGTTAGTCAGAAAGGGGGTATACTAATCCGCGGGACACCTGATGACGGTTTTAAAGCAATTGTTAAAATTTCAAAATAATAATAAATGAAATTAATGTTTATTTTAGTTTTTTTCAAAAGTTCTTCATCCCTACTTTAGTTACAAATTCATAAAATAGAGCTTCTAATTCGTGACTCCAAATAGGACCTAAAATGTATACACAGTTGATCATAGCTGAGGATAGATAGATTTTAGATTTTTTTGCAATTTTTGAACAGCTATTTCTCTTAAACTATTGACTTTTGGGGAAAGTGGTAGAACGAAAGTTACTCATTATTATGGGTACTTTAACACCCTTTCGGATTAGTACCCCCTTTCTGACTAACCTTGTCTTCGATCAACAATAGCAACTGTTGATCGAAGAACCTTGTAGACAGGGTTATGTTTTTTTCACGCGTATCTTTGTATCTATGTATGTGGAAGTCTTTATACCCTCGAAGCATCCGTACGGCTGGATAGGTTTTAATGAATGAGATTTCTATCGATTCGTCTGGGCCGCGTGATGGTTATAGGGTAGGTTCTGTTTTTTTAAGATCAAAATGGCGCCCGTGAAATAAGAAAATAAGGGAGACACAAAAAGAAAATGTCGCTTATCATAATATGTTGGGTATCGCTGAATAGGTCTTTTAAAATCAATATGATGTTTCGTTGACCATTTTACAGCCATAAGCTCCGTTTATTACACAACCTGAAAGTTGTGTAGGATCTACATTGCGGACTAGAGCGAGTGGTGGTAATGAGGTGTCTGTAGATAGATTTGTTTAGGCCTCATTACAACGGTAGCTAATTATAAATAGGTACGATACATTGATAAAATAAAACTAAAAAGTAGAAAGTAAAAAATGAATTTACAAAATCAATAAACCCACCTGCTTAAATAGCGAACTAAAAAAATAAGAACTGAAAAGATGTATCTACAACGGTAGGTAATTATAAATAGGTAGGATACATTGATAAAATAAAACTAAAAAGAAGAAAATAAAAAAAAAAAAACAACAAAATCCCGCCTGCTTAAAAAGCGAACTAAAAATATGTAAACAAGATGTGCCTACTTTTTTTTTTTTTGTTTGTTTAATAAAACGTTGCCCCACACCACATGAGTAGATAAACGGAACAGAGACAAGGCTTCTTAAGAACGTGCAAAATTTTTACCTATTTTGGTAGGGTTGTAACAATAAGTTAAAACAAATTGAACAAAACATTTGTTAAATAGTTTTACTATTCAGTATGATAGAATCAAAATATATATTTATATTTTCTAGTATTATTCATACACACAGTACAATAAACAACCATTATTAATAATAAAATACCACGTTTTTACATTAAAATATTAAAATTTGCATTGGACAAAACTGAGATTGTCAACTGGCTGTGCCAGCGTAAACCGGTTTTTTTCAGTCTCGCCGCGTACGCGACAAGCGGCCAGTGGTCACGCACACATGCCCCGTGTGCTTGTAGTAGTGCAACTGATTCGCGCGGTTGTATGAAGCTTTGTCTCTGTTCCGTTTATCTACTCATGTGCCCACACTAAGATTTCTCTTGTATCGTGGGTGCGTTTACAGACACAAATCTCACAAACAAACGCCCAGACCCGAAACAACCATCTGTAGTCCATACAAATTTTTGTTCCGTGTGGGAATCGAACCCACGACCCGTAGCGCAGAAGCCAATCGCTTAGCCACTGCACCAAACGTGTCGTCGAACTCGTCGAGTGTCGTCGACTTCTAATCATAACATAGATAACGTAAAATTTACGTAGGTTTTAAAAAAACATGCCATCAAATCATGACATGCAATCGGAGGCTACCTACGACTTATGTAATTCACAAACTGATTGACAAAAAAACATACGTAGCCTCCGACTGCATGTTATGATTTGATTGCATGATTTTTTTAAAACCTACGTAAATACGTTATGTTACGATTAGAAGTACATACGTCTTATTTACATCTTTTCAGTTCTTATTTTTTTAGTTCGCTTTTTAGCAGGCAGGTTTTTTTTTACATTGAGTGACTGCCAATATCCTAAGATTAGACCGGTTATCAGACTTTCGGGCTTTTGACTACGCTTATGATCACGTGGTTTGAAGGAATTACACGAATGCGTGTACACCCTGTATATGTTCCAAATGGTCACCCATCCACGGACTGATCGCGGCAAGCACAGTTTAACCTTTCAAATCATATCATCCGCGCGTTTGTTAATTAGCCACGCGCCCCTCTCATGTGTGTTTTAGAGCTTGATATCGAAAATCTCTTAGTAGACAAAATGGCGGAATATTGAATTGCCTGTATTAATTAATACAATTCAATACAACACCTCATAATAATCCAATTGTACAACGGCATATAAGAGGCTTACGGTTTGAGATAATATTTTATAATTACCCACGTTCTGCAGCATTGCAATATTCAGAATAATGAATACCTCGAATTGTTTATTTTCAAAGGATTAATTAATTAAAATAATTATTATTCATAACAAAGTACTTTCATTTGGTTCGAACCAATTGTGTATGGCGCTACAATAAGCTTAGCTGCTGTAAGCTTAAAGCTTTTTTAAAATAATTGAATACCTAGTGTGTTTTTATTAAACTCAAAACTCATTTATTCAAAATAGACTAGAATTACTTAGTTCTTTTTTAACATCAATGGTACAATAGACATCCCACAAAAACAAAGACTATAAAACCACAAAAGACATCCCTTCACCGCTTTCTAGTATTTATGCTGTGAAGAAGAAACGGCGCAACAAACTCCCCAGCAACACAGTTCTGTCTGTCAGGTGAATAAATTAATTGAGTCTATACAAAGAAAATCATAATATTTTTTACAATAATAAAATTATGCAAATAAAGGAAAAGTAATAATTAAAAATAAAAATAGTATGTAAATAAATTCTGTATAAATTGAGATAAATCATAATCGTATCTAACTGATATAGATGCCTACATACATAAACCTACATATAAAAACGATTGGTCCAACATCTATCTATCCAAAGGAGTAATTTCGTCAAACGGGAGACATATTTATACAAGCATTTATTTTTTTGTACATCAAGTTCAAGAGATATTATACAACAAAGATCAAAACATTAAAAAGTACAGTAACCGGTCTTTATCGCAATCAGCGAATAAAGCTAGAGACAAACTGGGGCCCAATTCTCCTAAAATAAATCTTGATTAATCACAACCGAACCAAGGCCGAACCGTTCATTCAGACAGTTCTCAATTTCAAAAGCTATCAAATTGTTTGACACAAAAAACAAAATCAATCATTTTGAAAGTTTTCGAAAACAAAAACTGACTGACGGTTGTGGTTCGATTGCGTTTGGCAACAATTTATTGTAGGAGAATTAGGCCCCTGATCCCACGTATGCAACGCATGCGATGCATTATGACATCTGAGCAACTGATAATGCAAACATTTTAAATGAAAGTACATGACTAAGAAACAGACTTGTTACACGTTGAATTACGTATGACAAGAGTATTTCTAAATCATTTATTTTCAAAATATAATAGAAAATGTTTGTATTGTCAGTTGCCCAGATGTCATAATGCATCAGATACGTTGCATGCGTGGGATCAGTTTGTCTCTACCTTAAGGCGGATCTCACACTACCACGCGTCAAGCTCCGGTGCGCGCCGGGCGACGCATACACGCGCGCTTTGACGGACGCGCAGATCTGCACCATGATGCGGTTTTATCTGCTACTCAGTGCGGGGCCGCAGATTTCGATATCGAGTTCCATCATGGACACGTTCATTCTTTGCAAAAATCTGCGCGTTACTGCAGATCCTAGTGTGCCACACCTTCCGGGAAGCCACGTGCCTACGCGCATGATCGTGTGTTTTGCGCGCGGCCTGCAACCACGCGCGTCGATGCGTTGTCATTGTGTTGCACTATGCAAACTTACAGGGTAACTTACAGGGATAGTACTTAGGGTCAACGTTAAAAAACGTAGCCCCGCACAACGGAGCGCGGCGCGTAGTAGTGTGAAATCCGCCTATACGATCAAGTTTCAAAGTCAGGATTAGACCTATCTTTTTCTAACTAGTTTCATACTCAAACTACCGTAACGTACTGTACCGTAGGAACCGTACCGCACGCACCGTACCGCACGCAACGTACCGCACGCACCGTACCGCACGCACCGTACCGCACGCACCGTACCGCACGCACCGTACCGCACGCACCGTACCGCACGCACCGTACCGCACGCACCGTACCGCACGTACCGTACCGTAGGTACTCATAATTATTAGAAATCTGCAATACACAAACAAAACGAGTAAAATATGAACATGCTTCTAACCAAAGGTACCTCGACCGTTCCTTTGAGACTACATCCTTTGACATCTAAGAATTCTTCGTAAACAGATTTACTTCGTATTAAAAACTCTTTGACATTGCAATACATGCACGTAGAATTTGAAGACTAAAGAAATCGGTATTTTACCTTTGAAATACTATTCCACACTATGTGTTGCAATCGGTGGACAGTTAAGCAAAGCGTTTTCAAAATCTGCTTCAGAATTGTCTTTTTGAAAAAACTTCAAAACTAACGAACGACAGCCCCAAAAACGCCCGTCATTTTGAGAGCTGGCTCCTAAAAGGCTGCCATATAGTAGAAATTCATACAATAGAAAACTTTTTTTAAAATTTGCTTTTCGTTTCATTTCAAAACGGCAGATATGAAGTATCTCTCAAATGAGAGCTGTTTATTAATAAAAGCCTAAAAGTTTCCTTGACAAATCTTAAGATTCTGATTTGTTAACGAAACTCAACCCAACGTAGTACAACTGGCGAGGCGTAAGCTGAGCTTTGCATTTGTGTGAGTGCACATAGAATCGATTGCCAAAAAGCAGTATAAACCCGTTTAAACCAAGCAAAGGACGAGTATGCATTCATTCTCACACAAATGCAAAGCTCAGCTTAGGCCTCGCGGACGGTACATATTACTTCTATGACTGAACAAAGTTGACACATGTGTGAAATTCAAATGACGTTAAATTTTTGGCAGCACTTTGGTACCGTTAGGCTGCAGACACATTGAGCGTATCTTTTCGGTTCATGATTTATCGTGTTACGCGTGTACATCACGCGAACGTACAAATTCTCCTGCGCGGCTTCACCACGCGTATTTTACGTACTACGACTAGTAAGAAGTTTCTAGCGCGCGCATTACTGCGCAAGATACGCTAAGTGTGTTTTGGCACTTACGTTGTTGAGATCGGGTACGGGTTTATTACTATATACAATAGTCAGTATGTGGAAAGAAAGCTTGCTGAACAGGTGACTAACAAATATACTTATGTTCTCTTTTTAGCGTAGAGCGTTATATCATTGTCATACGATACGGATAACGTTGCTTTTGACTGTCACTTCAACCTGTACTTATATTAAAAAAAAAAAACTATTTATTTTACAGAATCTACGAATTTAGTGTTTGTCCCATAGTAAAAGTTGTACAAAATGATGAGCAGAGTTCATGGTTTTCAGATATAAAACGAATAACCAGTCATGCTGTATAAATTCCAATATTAAACACAATAATTAAACTCAATCACTTTAAAATTGAACTGACATTTACAGCCTCATACGTATGTTGTGGCACTAAAAACTAAAACTAATTGAATCTGGTACAAATTTTGAGCAGAATCGACAAGCTATTTGCGTGAATATTCAACCGAAGTCAGCGGTGAGCGGGCCGGGCCGCTAGTACCGACGGTTGTCAACACGCGTCGATACGATATGTAGAATTGTATATACGACAAATAGAACTAAAAAGTTCGTGGAATCGAGGTTTGTTCCACGCAGAGTACTTTTGCTTTGACCATTAAAAAAGAACTACATAAATTGTGAAGAACAACTGATAGATATTGTTTCTGATACCTTTTTTTTGTGATTTTTGTTGGAGTTTTTTTTTTTCTGATCTCTATTTCTTATTAACCCGTATGTTAAGGTGTACTGTGGTTATAAAATGTTATACAATCTAACGTTATAAAATACTATAACATTTCTACAACTTTTACAGTCAACATCAAAACCCAAAGAATATTTTGGCATTTTGAAATTAATTTTCGTATGAACTTTTCACTTTTTTAAGTCAATTTATCGCGTAGAAACTTAAAAGGCACTAAATACCTTTTTATCCTGACGTTTCGGCCGAATTACACCGGCCGTGGTCACGGGTAGACTGAAGTTGCGGAGCAGTTGTCATCTTCGTGAAGCAAAAGTATTTTGATCTACCCTCACTCTACCAACAATCATCTACCATCAATCTACACACACATCTACCAACACATTAATCTTGATTTTTATTTTATTTTATTAAGTTATCGTCGGTACTTTGACACACCACGTCTTTACACTCGCCTAAACCCGACGTACTGTAATTTTAATAAAGTGTAGAAATAGTAAACGTTTAAAATTTTTTTTTTATTAAATATTTTGATTTATATTTTTACGATTACAACAATCGCCAGTGATTTGCTGTTACCCATTGTCTATGTCTGAATTGAGAACCTTTTCCTTTTTTGAAAGTCGGTTAAATGTACTAGAATTTTACGTCAACAGTTGTTTAACCAGAGAATTTATGTTGGAAAATCACAGCCGCTTCACCAACATAAATTCTTTACCAAGACTAAAGTCATTCGTTAGTTGCATCTCTTCTCAACACATTAAATATTATATCGGCGTCGCTCTAGTTATTCCCGAGGCGTGAGGTGAATGTGTGCCTTCAAACACAGTTTGCGGACGACGGTATTACTAGGGTACGACACGACGTGGTAGAGTGCGCGCAACCCTGACAAATTACAACATACCTAAACGTAGTGTACCTAGAACTCAAATTACAACGACTATCGCAAAATAGTATCACGGCATGCATTCATTGAAATTTGAGATCTGCAATCATCAAATTACGGTTTAATATACTTTGTCAAGAGAAACCACCCTGCTTCGGTGAACACTAGCTATAAATTATTGGAAAAGCGGGGCGAGAGCGGTCTAGTACAAAATCGATGCTAACCGTACTCGCTCCGCTACCGCTTGCGCTGGCGACTTGAGTTATTCCAAACGAATCCCATGATGACGTGATTGGATGCAGCTACAAAATAATCCTTACTAATATTATAAATCGGCAGACTGTGCTGGCGCTGCCGCTGCGGCTGTGGAGACCCTCAAACGGCGCAAATATAGCAACATCTTAAGAAACTATGACTTTGAGCCGTTTGGGGTGGAAACGCTCGGGTCATGGGGTCCGAGTGCGCGTCTCCTTTTTAAGGAAATAGGAAGAAGACTGGTCGACACTTCACGTGACCAGAGGGCTGGCTTGTTTTTCGGCCAGAGAATTAGCGTTGCCATACAACGTGGCAACGCTGCCAGTCTTCTGGGCACGTTACCAGTGGACAGTGATGCGGAGGAATATTTTGATGCACTCTTTTAGTTTATATTGATAGTTTAGTCTACGATATAATTTTTCTTTGTTTTTTACTTTAGATTTAGTTTAGATTTTTATTGTATTAATTTAGGTTAAAAAATATTAAAAATGAGAACATAACTCTATCTGTCTATTACCTTATCACGATTAAACTACTGAACTGATTTTGATGAAACTTGGTGCAGAGATAGTCTGGAAACCAAAAAAGGGCATAGGCTACTATGCGACAGGCGAAGTCGCGGGCAACCTCTATCACAATTACATTCCCAACAAATCATATATGATCCGTTACAAATACTTCACTAAGTAACTGTTTTCCCAACCAGTAACGATTCATTTAAATTGAAGTTTTTAATTAGTTTTGCTTAATATTATGTTGTGAAAAATTAAGCTTTGGTACCGACTGTAATTATAAATATTCCTACGTGATTTGCTGGGAATATAATTTTATTATTCTGTAGTTGCACACGTAATCAGATGGGAAGATTTTGTGTGATCCGATGCAACTAGCAACGAATTACGTGATTCACTGGGAATAACTCGGTGACTTGACGCGTGAAGCAGTTGAACATCACGAATCGCGTTCAATTCTCGTTAAAGTCGTAACCAAACAAGCTGAAGAGGTCTCAGTTGGTAAAGGAATCGTAGAACGATATTATTTGTATACGGATGCTGCGTCACAAATTCAATCGCCTGACATCGAAGTGGGTGTTTGTAGACAAATCAAATGGCTTTTCCGTATTAAAACTTTAACGACTCTGATCCCTGAAGGCTTACGAGTACAAACAACAACATGCATACACAAACAGTACTTGCAATAAATTGCACAAAAAAAAACTGTGCACTGTACGACGTCCACACGACAGCGACTTGTATGTGCAAACGTTTGCACAAACGGTATAGTCGGTATTAAGTGCACGTCGCGGTATATCTTTCTTACTTGTGCAAATATAATTTGCACAAATTAAGTTTTTGTGCTTGCCGTTTTAACGTGCATGCTGACTTGTGCAAATTACGAATAGCACAAATAAGATTGGCGCACACTGGTGTCGATTTGGTGACATCAATAGAGTGACATAAAAACTCCAAAATGTTGGCTAACCTGTTGACACTACTGTCACGTAAGCTGAGAGGTCACCACACCCACAGTTTACAAATCCAGTTTATAATTCCTGTTCGCAAGCGCGACTGCTGAACGTGAGGACCTGGGTTCAATCCCCAGGTCGTGCAAAGTGTTATAGAGTTAGGCATGTTGATAGCATCAATAAATTGCAAATCTAATTAGTCCGCCGGTTAGTTTTGAAAAATAATGGACACGTATTTTTTCTTTTGTTAAATCTATGAATATTTGGAAAGATAAAACGCATCAAAACTCGAGAGTGGAGGCTTGTGACGTCAGAAGCCAGTAAAAATTGTACTTGCTTGTGACGTTTTGCCAATTTTAAAAGTGTCGTAACTTCGTCAATTTTTGTTTACGTAACAAAAGAAAAAATACGGGTCAATAATTTTTTGATAATCTAACCGTCGGACTAATTAGACTTTTCTGCCAAATACCCTATTTCTCAGTAGCAGCGCAGAGTCTGGATTTATGCCCGGTTGATGGCAATAGGCTCGTTCCCTATTACAATGCGAAATGAGGGTGTTACTATACACCTATATCCCAACGCTTCTGGAAATTCAGGTGTGATGTTATTCCTAATCCGATGGAACTTACTTTGGTTCCTAACCCCACACTAACTAAAATCTCAGTACACAAACGTTTATTTCTAATTGAATTCAAACACTAAATATTTACGCATCAGCTGGTAAGCTTCACGGATCCCTGACTTCGATTTCCGTTTAAGTCTTATGCAAACATGTAGGTCGCTCCGTCCAATATCGAGTATTAGGAGCGGTGGCTAGACTCTATGTGTGTGTGACTATCATATGGCAATCTAAGCGATTACAAAGCATTCAGATTGCTTCGCCATTGAATATTGGTGTGCTCCTGCACTATGTTATCTCCTGGATATTGTTACATCTGGAACGTGATCGCAAATTGGTGTGAGCACTTTGAGCAGTGGTCTTAGGTCCATAATTCTTCTTCTCTCGTGTCAGCACGAGTTAAACGAAAATAGCTGATGCTGTGGTGAAAAGATTAGCCAGTCAGCAAGGTTAGTAGCGGGGCTGACTGCTCAGGGTGCGTTGGACGTACTTAAGTATCGTCACTCGTAGAGGCTCTTTTCATGCACACCAATTAATAGACTCACATTGGAGACTTCCTAAGTGTTGAGAAGGATTTAAAAAAAAAACAAAGTTGTCAATCTGCCCAGTTTTTCCCATGTTGGAGTCACCTTCCAGTCTCACCAAATGCGGGTAAATACCAGCATTTTACACGGAGCGACTGCTATCAAACCTCCGCAACTCAGTTCCTTGACAATGCCGATGTCCTAAAGTTGTCATACTTTCGGGCTTCTGAATATCCGTAACGACTGTCATAGGTATTCGTATGACACCCAGGACCGACGGCTTAACGTTCTCTCCGAAACTCGGAGGGGTCTCGATGTATAACGAACGGTCACCCATCTAATGACTGACCGCGGCAAGCGCAGCTTAATCTTGCAAATCGTTTATCCGTGGTTGTTAATTAGCCAGGAACCACTCAATAACCAAAGTTGTCAAATGTATGAAATTCTACTATATGGCAGCGCCTTTTGGAAGTCAGCTCCCAGGTAATTATAATCCCCGGTAATAACTCGTCATTATAAAGATCATGGCACATTATACCGGCACCGCAACTGCACAGCTGCAGCACGGCGTCGCCTCGAATTTAGGCTACAGCTAGCCGCCAGCGCGCTAACTACGCGTCGTCCGCGAGGTGTAAGCTCGCTGGCCGCGAGGTGCAAGCTTGCTGTGACCGCGAACATAGTAGTTGTATAGCATTTGTGATTGAACGCCTACACTTACACACGCCTAGGACTTGCACGTTTTCATAACGACGTTGTTTCGCTGGCGACTCGGAGTCGGCGCGCAGTAAGCACGCGGTCCGCTCGCTTACAGAGCGCAGGCTGCGAGTCGAGTTGTATACTAGCGGCAAGCGCGCTGATTGCCCACCGTTGGCTTTTTCATATTGACATTATGAAATATATTATACGACCCACGATTGAGTGTTCTAATTTGAATGACAAGTTAATTGCTGGGTTGGAGCGGTGCCGTTGCGGTTCCGGTATAGTGTGCCATGACCCTAAGAGTTGTTTGGTCATTGTAGTATGTTTTTTTTTTGGTTCTTCGCTTCTTGCCCAGAGGAAAGCGGGATGAGTTAGACACTTAACGGAATGATTGGCCGCAGAAATCATTAAACTTAGAGGAGTGGAAGGAGAGTAGCCTTTGCCCTGCAGTGAGATAATCACGGTTGAATAATTTTTTTTTTTTTTTTAAAAACGTTGCCCCACACTAAGATTTCTCTCGTATCGTGGGTGCGCTTACAGACACAAATCTCACAAACAAACGCCCAGACCCGAAACAACCATCTGTAGGCCATACAAATTTTTGTTCCGTGTGGGAATCGAACCCACGACCCGTAGTACAGAAGCCAATCGCTTAGCCACTGCACCAAACGTGTCGTCAATTTCGTTATTATATATTATATTATTATATATTATCGTTATAATAATAACAAGGAACGTATTAAGTCGGTAAATAGGTATTAAATCAATGGGTGCTATAACGCCATAACAACAGGGACCTAATTCTCCTAAAATAAATCTTGATAAATCACAACCGAACCAACGCCGAACCGTTCATTTAGACAGTTCTCAATTTCAAACTCAACTTCAACTCAAAAAACAAAATCAATCATTTTGAAAGTTTTCGAAAACAAAAACTGACTGACGGTTGTGGTTCGATTGCGTTTGGCAACAATTTATTTTAAGAGAATTGGGCCCCTGGGGGCCAATTCGACTAACAAAATGGTTGCCAAACGCAAACGAACCACAACCGCCAGTCAGTTTTTGTTTACCAAAACTGTCAAAATGACTGGCATTCTCTTTTGTGTCAAACAATTTGACAGCTTTTGAAATTGAAAACTGTCTGAATGAACGGTTCGGCCGTGGTTCGGTTACAATTAATTAAGATTTATTTTAGGAGAATTTGGCCCCAAGGCAGTTCCTTAAGGCCTATATGTGCGAGCGAGAGGTCCGATAGAAATGATTTATGACTCAGTTCGCACGTTTGTAATGGCTCAAGTATAGATACAGGTGTCTATGGATATTAAGTAGTATACGTACAAGTCGATGATAAACTTTAAAACCTATAGGTGTAGATAAAGCAATAAGTTGAGTCCAGTGAATGGTTAACGAGAAATTAAAAACCGACCAAGTGCTATTAGAACTCGTGCACTAATGGTTCCGTACCGCTAAACACCATTTTTATTATTGATTGTTTAACTATAGAGTATTTACTATAATCATACTTAGTTTCACGCTTGTTTGTATTACCGTTTTTAAGATGGAGGAGGAATAAAACTCGTTAAAAAATGCGTGTTTTCGAGGTTTCTTGAATGAGCATAACGTTTGAGTTTAGAATTTTAATTATTTTTATATATGCCTTGATACATAATAGTATATTCTCTGATCAACTAGCTACCTATTACGGTTAAAATGATACAGCCCTGCGACAGACGAACGGACGGACGCACGGCGTGGGCTTAGTGATGGGTCCCCGTTGTCACCATTTGGGAAACCTCAAAAACAACGTTTTCTATGCACTTCATTAGTATAAATTTGTATTGTTTAAGTCCATTTGTGGTGCATGAAAAGAGCCTCCACGAGTGACGATACTTAAGTACGTCCGGCGTACCCTGGGCAGTCAGCCCCACTACGAACCTTGCTGACTGGCTAATCTTTTCACCACAGCACGAGCTATTTTCGTATAGAAGAAAGAAGAAGAAGTATAAAAAGATACTTATAACTTATATTTTTAAACATTTCCATATTAATAAAAAACATTTAAAAGTAAAAATAATTAAAAAACGGATTATAAACAACAAAAAAGCCGATGAATTGAAATCCGCCTTCTTTTTTGTGTTAAAAATAGCATACCCGTACGGACATGGCATAAAGAACAGAGTTTTAGCAGTAGTTCATTGATAACACAATGTAATTTGACGACCTAGGTACGCTATATTGCCGACTTTCCATTTCTATCCGATAAATTCTACAGAATTCTAGATCAGCTTCCACGAAGCTGACCTACTTACGTATACAAAACATTTCTCCTAGATCAATATTGTTTCAAGATCAAAGCCACAATTCCCAGTTTCAAGATCAAACGATCAGCGGCTCTCAAACTTATGAGAAGTGCTTGATAGTCCGGGAATGTACTTTACTGCAAGTAGTAAATAGATTTTATGAAGTTTCCCTCGTGTATCATTTTTGCTAGAAGCGGAGCCGGCTGAAGGCCGACCTAATTGAGGTCGAACGAAGCTTTCACGTTTTGCAACTAATATTAAATTTCTGTATAAATGCAGACTTCGTTTTTAGGATTCCGTACCTCGAAATGAAATAAAACCGGCCAAGTGCGAGTCACACTCGCGCATAAAAGGTTCCGTACCATTATCTATAAAAACGGCAAAAAAATCACGTTTGTTGTATGGGAGCCCCCTTAAATATTTATTTTATTCTGTTTTTTAGTTTTTAGTATTTGTTGTTATAGCGGCTACAGAAATACATCATCTTTGAAAATTTCAGCTGTCTAACTATCACGGTTCATGAGATACAGCCTGGTGACAGACGGATCCGACGGTCCCGTTTTACCCTTTGGGTACGGAACCCTAAAACGGATACTTATCTCCTTTTTACAAAAGATGGTCTAAGAAAAACCTAGGTTTCCAAATAGCCCCATGTCTTTTTGTTATATGACGACAGAAAGTGATGGATATATTTTAAATCGAGGGTTATCTTAGTCACAGTAGATATACAATGTGTCCGGTCATGGACTAGCGATATTTTAGGTACTTATATACACGCAACTATTCTAGTACACAAATACACTACACACTAAAGTCCAATCCACTTTCCCGCTATTTGGAAGCCATTTTGCTTTTTTGTTAAGATATTCTCTATCTTAAAGTTATGAAAATGTGAACCCATAGTATCGTAATGTAAACGATAGACAATATTGTTGCCTTCCGAATAAGCCTACTTTTATCTCAGTAGGATCAAAACTTAGAGAGATGTGACTTTTTTTGTACACACGTAGGTACAGAATATCTCAACAAAAAAGTAAAAGTGGATTGGACCCTATGGTATAGAGTGTTTGCTTACTAGAATAGTTGTTATATAAGTACCTAGAATATCGCTAGTCCATGTCCGGACACATTGTATAAACTGAAGCAGTTACCTCAACTTACTATAATCGCCTGAACTGACACACTCACACAGGCATGCACTGTGAGTATAATGTACTCTTTGTCATCTACTCTATGACAGCTGGGACTGACTCTATTCCGATGCTACCTTAGAAGTCTTGTTGCATGTTGATGAAATAAAAAAATAAAAAAAACGTTAAATAAAACGATGAAGAAATAGAGGAGATACACACTTTCGAAGTTTGTAAAGGGGCATTTTCTGTCCTTATCACACGAAACGGATATTGTATTGTGTTTTAAGGTATTACGTCATTATTAAGTAGTACTGTCTCCTTTTCGTGAACAATTTAAAATTATTTATAACTTGGGCATTTTATTAAATATTTCATTACTTTTTCACTGCTGCTTAATATTTTTTTTAATAATTTGTACCTAATAAAAAACAATAGTCAAATCCCAAATGCCGTTTGCCGTATCTATTCAAACCTGTGGTTGATACCGAAAACTACGTTGCATATAGTTATAGTGCACTTACAATTCAACCGTGATGCACGTAAGCCACAGATGAATTGAAAGCTGCTTCACGTGAATACAGCCGACTGAATACAGTCGTGACGAGAATTTAATCATATTCAGACAGTTTTCACTTATATTCGTAATGGCATGTTGATGCAGTTTTGGTTAGGTAATGTCTATCTAGTTATCTAGTTTATACATGAATACCACACACGAATTTCGTAACTGTTTGGTGGTTTTGAATATTTCTTGTGACCTGCGCAAATGTTCTGCTTTTATTTACGGAAAGTACTGTACCAAGACGAGCCATACGCATTATCTCGTATCGGCACGAGATAAAGCGACGACAAAATGACGTCCCACTGCATATGTTAAGCTGCTCTCACGCCGGTGTTCACAAACGTTTGTCAGCACTCAGAAACATTCGGTGTGGAAGCAGTTGAAATAAAATGTATTGAAACGTTTCTAAACGTCTAGATACATCTAAAAATATTTCAGATACAATACCTAGCATTTTCCTAGCAATTTCAAACAGTAACTTAAACAGTTTGTAATTGTAAACGAATGATTATGAACATTTGGTGCATTATGCTTGGTGGTAGGATCTTTACGGTTCGCCTGGCTAGCTACCACCCTCACATTAAAGTCCGGCGCCAAGCAGTTTACTGTGGTCCGTCGTGTGTATGTGAGAGGCACAGGGGTAAAATTTCGTGTAACTACTTCGACACAAATCTTTATTTTTGAAGTTTTATATTCTAGGAAAAATGTATTTACATATAAATATTAAATTGTTTTTTTTAAACTTATATGTATTGTAGGTTATTAGTGTCTGAGTACTTGGTAGGTATATGAATAGTCAAGACTTTACCGATTGGTTCTTGTCTAAGAAAGTTCTGTACACGTTCTTCTGTGAATATTTATATAAAAGAATCTATTCAGGAATATCTAATTCTCTGTATTCAACGGTTTCCTTTCACAGCTGTCATTATTAGTCGCGCCGTTTTCCTTACGGAATAAATCCTGTGCAGTGCTGCATAGAGTTTGACAAAGGAGAAAGTTGTGTTATACGTAGAAGATGTTATGAAGTCAAAAGAAAATTGCGCTGTAAAATAAAATTAAATCTAGCGCTTCGTGGGACTGCGACGACGAGGTGTCGCTGCAACGTTATTACTTACTTTCCCTTTATTCAACTTTCTACATTTTATTTAATATTTTGCTTTATGATAAATGATATTTACTTCTGTAAATAAATCTGTTACAGACACTTTTACAAGTCAATGTAATGTTTTTTTAAGACTAGATGGCGCCGGCATTTCCTATCTGACTGGCTCTGAGAAGAAAAGCCGAAACAAACTCAGAGGTCAAGGTCTCTTTTAAAGTCCAGACATTGTGGTATTAAACTATGCGAGTGTAACAATATAGGGCAACGTTTGGAATGGTCTTTTGAGGAAAGAGCTATAGCAGGTTTGAGTTGACCTGTCCCAACTGACGGCACGCATGCATCAGCCATCGTGTAGCTCAACCTTATTTTAGGGAGCTCAACGGCACGACGCCACCAATCAGCCGGACATTAGCGTAGGTCACAAAAAAAATACTCAAACCTCCAAACAGTTTTTAAGTTTTTGTTTGAGATTTTAACAATATGAGTTGAACTCAAAGTAAAATAAAAATCAATCTGTGAGCCAATCCACAAGGTGACATAGCCCACTCACGTGACGCAGCGAATTGACTAGCGTTCCACATCTCGCCCTAGTCGAGATTCTTGCGGAATGCATCAACCGCGCAGATATTAAATTCACGTGGTGCATGAACCGGAATACATCCGTTCGTACTACCGCAAGCTTGCTTCTATGTACGTGGGAAACTCGTCTAAATACGATCGTATATTGCTTCGGCGGGTTCAGCGAACTCGTCATTTTATTGTTATTCCATTTTCGAATATTGATTTGTTCTTTTTTTCATTGTAGTTTGCATTCAGACAGAATGTTTGCGGAGTTAAAGAACAACTTAAAATGTTCATAAATATGTCTACCTCGGATATTTTTGTAGGAAAATAATATTCTAATAATATCGACACGATCTAGCTCGTCTGCAGGTTATGTAAAAGGATTTACAAAAGTAACCAGTGCACGTCTCTCGTGATCTTTTTTCAAACATTCTCCTTTTTTTAATTTTACTGATCAAGCCACTTCTATTACAGAATAGAACATGCTAGTGTCAAAAAATATTCTCCTTTGTAATTTCATGTGCCGACTATTCCGTATTCAAATTATTATTATATTATTTATTCAACGAAACATGCGTCCTGACTAGTGTAGCCAGGTCCGATTTGTTGTAAATTGGAACATGAGGTCAAAAAAATCGGGATTTAGGGTTGCAGATCGGGACAGTAAACAAAAAAAAAACAAGGGGTTTTAAGTCTATTTAATCTTACATAACAAGTAATCAGTCTTGCTAGACTAGTAGAAATTATAACATAAAATCACACTCCAAAGCCAAGAGATGGCGTTCCGTGTTAAAAAAATTACGTAGCGTAAATATACATTTTTTGTGTTTTTTTTTCATTTTTTGTTTAATCGGGACATTTAGCGTCCCGATCAGGTACAAATCGGGACGCGTCCCCAGACCCCTGAAAATCGGGACGTCCCGCGCAAATCGGGACACCTGGCAACAATAGTCCTGACATAGCGGTCATTCCGTAAATTGTAGCCGTAGCCAAAGACTGCTATCGAAAAAACGTAAACGACATCATCCAAAACCGTAAAGTTTTTTTTTATTATTTAATTCTAGATTTTGGCCGCAGCTTCGCTCGCGTTAAAAAAACTCTTAACACACTACTAAAATTTCTATAATAATATAATTCAATCATGATTCGAAAGACACGTGGCGCCATCTATTATCGTTATTGTTGTTTTCGGGAACAGTACTTTTTTCGGGTTGAAAGGTACCCTGTGTCCATTTTTGTACACCTGACAACGTATTTGCAAAAATTCAGGATGATCGGTTTAGGCGTGAAAAGGTAACAAACAAACTTACTTTCGCATTTATAATATGTAGTTAGGATTAGTTAGGATTCTTTGTATGGTAACGATTTGTTGAAAAACGTCAGGACTCACCTTACCTCCAACATCGAGAAGAAATCACTACTATAAATACAACACGTTTTTGCTACAAAAATATACCACCGAACAAGACCGTTATAAACAGTAACCGTGTCCATAGTCCAGGCTATTGCCTCTCACTGAATTGACCGCATTTATCATTAAAGTTCGAAAGACAGTTACTAACTACACGTCTGTTGCGGAAATATAACACAATACAACTGAACAGAGAAATATTATAACTTTAAAATTGATATATGTTTCTACGACGGATCGTCGGATATTTTAGGTAGAGCTTTATTTAGTGAATGGTTCTTTATTAGATTGCGAGTCCGTGATGGATTGTTAAGGTACCCGGCCACATGTACACTTCGTACGCATCATACAAGCGTGTTCACTTATCGGCAACGAGCGGAACGTACGCATCGGATCGTCGGCAATACTGTGCGTGTCGATTACGTCATTCGGATTATCGAACGACAATGTGTAAAATCCGATTGCTCATTTCACTCATGCTCGCGCGGCATTTTACGACCCCGACCGATGCGTACGATGTATGCATATTTTGTTTGTTGCTGCTATATTAAGATTATACATAGTCCTCGCAGCGGGAAATTCGCTTTGCATCTGTCTGAGTGGGCGCTGAGAGTAATGAATCGAGGCTCACTGTGTCGGATATGCGCGTTTCCAACATTCACTACGAACGGAATAGCGCGTACTAATGTGCGCTCACACAGGCATACCGAAAATGTCTCGTTGCGAGCACTATAATCTATTAAAGTACAATAAATGTTGTAACATGAGATATCGTGTACAAGAGTCATAAAAAGAAATTAAGTGCCGCGGCCATTTTGTCTGACATGAAACCTATACACATAAATATAATAATTTGGGCCTCTTTGGTCGACGGTATTTTGTTCCTATATCGGGCTAAGTGTATTTAGGTTTTCCATTGTTTCTCTGTGTTGAGACGATGTTGGACGAGTTTGGGCAAAACTCACCAATGATTGGAGCCGACACCACGTAAGATGAGGTCGCGGCAAGCCCAGAAGGAGATCGGGCACGCCGCGATAGCGGCGGTAAGGCCCGTAATGGAAGGATTGGCGCAGAAATCCTTGAACCGATAGGAGTGGAAGGAGAGTATTTTAGTAAAATAGGTTGTCGGCACGTGAGATGTGGACTCAGCAGTCATTGTCCCGATAGGCGTTACGGCGAATGGACTAATAGCCAAGAGCCTCTATCAACACCTTATGAGACTCTCGTTGGGTGGCTGGATCAAGGGCTTGATACAGGAAACAGTACTGCTTGACACGGTACGCATAGTGAGGAGGTTCCTTTCTCTGGAGCCCTGACTGCCGGCAACTTGGACCCTGTTCCCGATGCCGGTGGGATGCTTTTTTTGTATTTTAAAGTGTTTTTTATTTTTACAGAAATATATCGTCAGTGAAGTTCTAACAGTGCGGAAGACAAAAATGGCTACTTTACAAGAGAGTGAAAAAACTATTTAAAACGAGGAGCGTAACTACGCTGAACAATATTGTTTTTAATTATCATTACAAATTAACTCTTTGATGATTTCAACCTTTGCAAATCCTAATAATCTTTTTCATTTCAAGTAAAATTGTGGCTTTCCCAGTGTTGTCTGCTTTTGTCACAAAATGACAAACGGGCCGCGTCGGAGCGCAGCGCAGAGCATCGCAGCGGATGCTCGAGCATACGCTGGTAGCCGACCGCGTCCGCCCGACGGCTACAATCTGCTGGAACCCGGGCGAATGCGCGCGCGTGTTCACGTAACCGCTATCGCAGTCAATTTCTACCTGCGCTGTGGCCGAGCGGAGCCGACCGGACGCGACGACAGCCGAGCGCCGCCGTCGACGTGCGCGAGGAGCCGACCGGCTGCCGCGGCATACGCGCGGATCTAACCGAGTTCCAAGCAGTGTAAATTCCATGCAAACATGAAACATAACTATTGTATAGAAGCCTGAATTTCTTTTAGCACAGTGTGAAATGCGCTCCGGCGCGCTCCGGCGCGGCCCGTTTGGTGAAAATCGTATTAGAACTTCACTGACGATATTCAAAAATGTTAATTGTAAGATTTTCAATGAATAAACGGAAATAATTATTTGTTTCTCGGTTACTGTCCCGTAGTCATAATTACACTAGCGTCACTTTGATAGCAGCAAGCTTGCCCCATACATATTAACGGCCCTTTTCAATAACCTGTCTATCGACGGTTTTCCCTACTATAGATAGAAATTTGACTTAAGCTCCATAGAAGTAGTGTCAAATTTGTATCTCTAGTAAGGCAAACCGCCAATAGATAGGTTATTGAAAACGACCGTAAGTCAACGTCGGAACACAAACTGTGTATCAGAGATACTATCATATTCCCCGACCTCTATCCATGGACATAGACAAATTCATCAATATATTGTGTGAGCTTCAATAGTGTGCACCTTGATATACAACGTGTAACATAATACACGCAAACCCTGAAAGTAACCGGTAACTGAATCGATTTCAGCCATTTTTAATTTATGTAATTTTTTAATCTGTTTGTCTTTTATTTGTGATAAAGAAAATTAAGCCTTACGTCAAGGACATAAGACTGAATTTTAAATGCAGTTAACAATGAAAAGTGATTCTATTTTCTTATATAAAGAATATTTCAGCAAATAAAAATACTGACTGGAAAGACTGTATGTATTGTAATTATGACTGAATATTCTAATTGGGGTGTAGGTATGAGTAACGTGACCATTATTTTTTTCCCTCAGAGCGGGACACCGGCAAATTTATTTTTTACAAGAATGAAACACATATTTATGGTATATAGGATTTATAAAAAAAAAACGAAAACTGGGAACTAATCTTGTGTAGTCTGGTGGGCTGGTTCTAGTATATTTTTCGGATGAGCAGTTTGCTTTAAAATAATTATCAGGTTTGGTTTTTAGACATCAATATGTGATATGTTGGCACGACTTGTTGATGATATCCTTGGTTATCAAAATGTTTTCTGATGCGATTAATAAACACGCGCCCGTTAAATTGCATTTATTGACATCGATTACGTTTTTTTCAAAGCGGGACATTTATGTGTTTTTGGGGACAGCGGGACACATAGCTCAAAAGCGGGACTGTCTCGCTCAAAATGGGACGTATGGTCACGTTATGTATGAGTGTCTGCGTTATTCATGTTACATGTGTTGTAGTATCCGAACAAGAATCGATCCTTTGAATTTTCTAACAAAACAAAATACTATCAAACCATAGAAATATAACATCAACAAATTGTACGTCAAGTGCTACGAGAGAGAGAGACACAATATTTCTTGTACCTAGAACATTTTAAAATATTCAAAGGATTTCTACTAAGATTTATAAGATATAAGTGTGTGTCCTGAGTGACGGCGCACCGCGCAGGCGGAAAGAACGGCGCATTAAATAAATGTTCGAAACGTTTGAATTTTTGGTATCGACATTATTAAAACCAAAGTAAAATAAACACACGCGCGTACGCGTCTACTTTCCCGCGTGCACTAAGGACAGGTATCGACGGTAAAACCACGGTTAAGCCGCTCCGCAATCCGCGATACGCCCGTGCGCCGTCACTCAGGACACACACTAAGATGTCCCTCCATGTCCTCCATACGCCCACAAATATATATTTGCGCAACAAATCTCTTTTGTCGATCGCCATTCGTGTATCCGTATCCTGGCGAGGATTCTTACGTAAATATTGAAGCGTAGATACATTTTTCAATCCTGTACTACATAATATAATATCGTCTTTCAACAAATGCGTTACGATTTCTACATTTCATTTTAAAATAGGGATACGATGTCGGTATTCTTATATGCATCCGCGTTTGACAGTTCACGTGAAAAATATACGTCGGCGACACAGACGATACGGTTTCTCGTGTACGCAAAGCTAACGGCATCTGACTCTGAAGGAGCCGGATCTCTTTCGTGATCATAGATTTGAATGGAGTTTATATTTCCTTTTCTATACATGTCGCTTGCATATTCTTATGTTGGAGTCCCTTGTAGACGTCACATTTTATTTTTAAATGTCTCACTCATATTCATTCTTTATGGTAGAGCTACGACATTTACATGTTAAAAATGAAACAAAGTTACAAACAGTGGGGAAATGTTGAGTATGTCGAACGCGTTGCTCTAGGATACCTACTAGATACCCTTTGGCTACCTTTTCTTGTTGACTGTACTCTTCAAACATTTTAAACAGAAAAAAAGTTATGACTAATATACACAGAATAAACGACCAATTTACGTATAAAGTTTCTATGACGAAACTACAGTTGTGACCAAATTTCATAAACCCAATAATTTCTTATCGAGCTAGTTTTAATTTTATTTATTTATCATAAACATTTAAATATATATTATATGTAACTTAATTTTCTTGATGTATTTCACTACATAAGGGACAATTTATAGACAACCTCGTAATACGTGCACTTATTTTGATTATAACTTATTTGTGTTACGCTATTTATTATTACGACGACGAATTCATTTCTATATCAAAGTGTTGCTAGAAAAAACCATCCGTATTTTATATTTTCAGTTACTTTAATATTTCTTTTGATCTCACAACAAACAATTTTATTCCGCGCAGAATATCGGTATAAACGCAACCGGTTACCGTCAGTTGTCAGTTTATTTTTTTAAGAACACGATACGCCGTCTACCGGGCTCCACCGTTGCGGCATTGCGTCCGGATTCTACGGACTTACTCCCTGTCTGTATCGGAAGGCTGCGCAGTGGCCGCGAAAAAAAGAAGAAGACTGTTCTGTTGAAAAAAGTAGTTGGATCAAAACCTCGGTGTATTTCGTTGACTTTTTTGTTTAAGGATTTACTTAGATACCTGAGGCATTCAGTAGTTAGTTTGTTCTGCAGAAATAAGTTAATTAAAGTGAGAAGCTAATTAAATGGCCTGATGATAGTTTAATTGATCTGAGTCTGTATGCAAACCTTAATATGACATCAACATTTTTTTCTCAAGTCGATGCTGTAAACCGTCTCATCATCGTCTCGTAATCCAGGAAAAATCTTAGTCAGAGGATCATTTCATTAAAACATCTACATTATATGCACCTGTGACGAAATTACTTTTTTTTATTAAATAGAAGTACCTGTGACCAATTTTATTTACATTCAATGTATGGAATTTTCAAAACTGTGATGAAATTACACTGTTATTTATACGTAATTACACAAACTCGATTGGTTTACTTCATTAATGCCGATTTTTAAGAAATAAAATAAAATAATTCTACTTCGAAAGCTTAGGTACCCCTAAAATCGAATAGGCCAAGCACGTCTATTTTTTAAACAACTAGCTGTGCCCGACTACGCCCGCGTGGAAGTCGAAAAATAACATTTCGAAATTTTCTTTCCATAAAACTTAATTCGGTTAAAGAGGAACAATTTAAAAAAATAGCCAAACTAGCAAGTGTCAAATGATGCGTTTACTAACAAACAGCATTCAATTTTTATTTATACAAGGTTAGTCTGAAAGGATATTTATTCGAAATCTGTTTATTTGTAAGGAAGTATCCCCATTTCTTTGAAAAATTTAGTGATAATGTGAATAGCCGATCCAGACACAAAAACAGATTACGCATGCCCCCAATACATTTAGAAATATACAAAAGAAACGTGTACTGTATGTGTATTAAAATATTTAATCATCTTCCTCAAAGCCTTGCTCAACAACGCCTTACATTGTTTAAAAAACAGTTACATATATATACATGTTTAATAATATATACAATATATTATTAAACAAAACGTATTATACATATAGTGTTAAACAATTTATGGACGACAACTGTATAAAATAACATTTTTACAATTATATAAAACTGTGTGTGTGTGTTTATCTAGGTATGTAATTTAATTGTTAGGTCCTGAATTTGTATATATTTGCACGCCGCATGTGGCAGAATATGTCGGAATCGATAACCTTGTAAGACCATTGTACGTACCATGTTCTAGCAAATAAAGTATTTGAATTGAATTGAATTGAAAGGGGTTAATAATCCGCAGACCACTGATGGATGACCGTTTTAAAGCAAGTGTTAAAATTTCAAAACTCGATATTTTTTATTTCCATGTAAAATAATTATGTTTCAGTTTCAGCAAAAAAAAAACATCCCCTGCTTTAGTTACGAATTCAGAAAATAGAGCTTCTAATTCGTGACCCTAAATATAGCCTAAAATGTCAACACAGCTGATCATAGTTGAGGATAGATAGATTTTAGCTAGGTAATTTTTGAACAAATTTTTCTCTTGATTGACTTTTGGGGAAAGTGGTAGAACAAAAGTTACTCATTATTACGGTTACTTTAACACCCTTTCGGATTAGTACCCCTTTTCTCACTAACCTTGTATACAACAAAAAATCTATAAGTATTCCTAAACTACATTATAACAAAAATAAACCCGTGTCTCAACCAACTAAAATACTTAAAGCAACATGCAAGGCTGGTCGTTACAAATTCACGTTGACACAATCTGTTCCGATCCTGCTATCTTCGGCCTGTCGGCGGTCGTCGTCAGCTATTAAAAGACGAACGCCGAACAGTTGAACTGAACTCGAACATCAATAAATAGCTCTTGTACGTTACCAGAATGCAAACTGAATTCTCAGCTACTCCGAACGATCACATATCGATTTGTAATCGAACAAAGTTTGACTACATGTAGCTCGCAAAGGGTTAATTAAAATTTTATTTTTAAAACGTAGCATTTATTTTAATTGGTTTTTGTTTCATGGGTTTGTTTTTAGGGTTCCGTATCCAAAGGGTAAAACGGGACCCTATAACTAAGACTCCGCTGTCCGTCTGTCACCAAGCTGTATCTCATGAACCGTGATAGGTCTAACTATGTGATAGTTAGACAGTTGAAATTTCCACAGATGATGTATTTCTGTTGCCGCTATAACAACAAATACTAAAAAACAGAATAAAATAAATATTTAAGGGGACCCATACAACAAACGTGATGTTTTTGCCGTTTTTATAGATAATGGTACGGAACCCTTTACTATACTTTGTTCACCCAAAGATGAGTCCTGACACAGCGGTCATTTCATCCCGAAAAAAGTACTGTTCCCGAGGAAAACAACAATAACGATCGTAGATAGCGCCACGTGTCTTTAGTACTTCTTAGTCTTTCTTTCTTTCTTCGTAGTCTTTAGAAACTTTAGTAGTGTGTTGAGAGTTTTTTTGAGCTTAATTATCGCGAGCGAAACTGCCGGCAAAAGTTAGTGGTTTATAAATAACTATTACATAAAGGCAGATCAAACAAGCTCCCGCCCGATGGGGCAGGGGAGAGGGGCGCAGCGTCTTTGAGTGCGCACACTTCTTATATGCATATTCTTGGTTCCAAGAAGATTTCCATTAGACCTTTGAAGCACCAAACCCTGAGGGAAATTAGTTTTATGCAGCAGGTAACTAGATTAAGGCCTATTTCCTTACCGGAGAACATGGAATAACGTAATTACTGACGAGACTGATGCAGTTTGCCATTGACCTTTGACATCCTGTTATGACCAGTTATGCAGTTAAAAGCATACCAAATAAGTGAATCCTAGTGATCAATAGGGCTGCCCTGTAGGGCGAAGCGTCGTTGGGGAATATTTGTATTAATAGATCGGTTACACACTGCATCCGACCCGAAAACGTAAAAATACGTTCCGAAGTAGTCATAGAACTACTTGCATGGTAGTTTACGCACTTGATCCGACTTCTGACATCCGATTTCTCTCCGTCATCTGTGAGTCTCCAATTCAGAAGAAATATCAACGGACCGAAGTAGCCGTAGTACTGTTTATATGAACGCTTTCGCATTACCTCGGATTCAAATCGGACATATGCCAAAGATGGGCCCTGAATTGCTTGGATTTGGATCAGAGATCGGATTACTGCGTAAGCAATGTCCAAATTCGGTCCGAGTGTTTTAAACTCTAGATTCGTATTTTCTCGAATTCGGATCGGATGCAGAGCGAAAAGCAATATCCGAATTCGGTCCGAGTTTTTTATATCCGTATTTTCACGGAACCGGATCGGATGCAGTGCGTAACCGCTCTCAATGTTATATCACATAACCCAAGGAAAACAACAATAACGATAATAGATGGCGCCACATATCTTACGAATCATGATTGAATTATATTATTAGACCTAATACAACCCGAATTGCTTGTCAAATTCTAAATTAACGCGAGCGAAGCCGCGGGCAAAAGCTAGTTCTCTATATATTCGGATTTCGCCATGCCCAGTTGAAAAAATCACCGTGTATATGTATAAAACTTTTCGCATTGTCCGCTTTGTGAAAACCGTTCGAAGCGGACGGAAAAGTTGAACAAAAATTTTTTAAATCAAACTATTTGATTTGTCCAATTCTAGCAATGGAAATAATTGGATTTTGCAGGTATTGACTGCGGAGCGTTTATTTTGAAATACCGTTGTTTGATTGAATGCAGTACTCGATAGTGATTTTCATCATTCGGCGATGCCATTGTTAACACAACAGTGTTGAAGTATAAAGGAAATATGTATATTGACCACCAACTTTTTGAAAGATGTCGCGAACGCCTCCTTATTATATTTTTATTTTTAAACCTGCTAAAGTATGTTTTTACTATTTTCTTCAATAAACATTGAAAAAAATCATTATTGCCATATTCTGTGTTATTTCCGTTTCCTAAAATCTTATTATGTCCGTTATAGGGTTAAGTTTCACTTTTTTTTTTCTCTTGGACTGCTGTAGATGGTCCTAGGGGACCGTTTTTACGTAACCGGGCAGTCATTGGCGAGACCTGAAGGGTCTCCATCTCCAGCCAATGGTGGGGAAGTAAAATACCTAACCTAAGCTAACTACTTGTACTACACTAACATCATGACTACCTGCAACAACAGCACTAAGGGCGACCCCTAGTGGGACTCGGATCTCGGCTTAGGGCGTTGCTGGTGGAGACTTAGAGGGGGGGGGGGGGGGGGGGAGGCAGCTTGATGAGGGCTGAATTATCGGTGTGACTGCGGAGTCCGAAGAGACGACCGGCTCTACGACGGGAGAGCTCGGTGCATCGTGACCGGCGGCGGAGTTTCATGTGATAGATCCTATTGTTATATACCCGGCACATTTCAAATCCGCTGATGCCGGTCGGTTTTATTTTTTATCAATAATGGTTAACAACACTGAACCAGTATTTAATTTAAGGTGCCTACTCGATTCCATTTCCCATACATTTATCATACACTAGTACACCATACATGTCATATTAGTATCGTCACTTGTAGAAGCTTTTTTAATATGCCCCGTGTTAGTGCGTATACGCGTAGAAAGCGGGTTGCCGGGCCGACCTATCATCACTTGTCGGTGCTGGTCCGCGCAGTTAGTCGACGCAGGTAATCTCTATACAGTGTGGCGAACCAGCGCCGACAAGCTCCGAACTGCGCCGAAAAGTTCCGACCTGCTCCGATCAGCGGTGGTAGGCCGACATTTGTTGCTATATTTGCATGGGAATAAGGCGTATTTTTGTTAAAAAATGCCAGCCCCTGCTTCTACTCGCTTCCTTTATGTAGCGGTTACCTGCACACACCAGTACCGACAAGCGCTGGCAGGTCGGCACCGGTTACCCGCTTCTTTTATGTATACTTCTATCGCCAGTTTCTGAAAGGCTGCCTAATTTAATCTGCCCCCTAATTCAGAAGAATTCGATTAAATGATATAATCGTTAATTTTCTCTACACAAGTTACTTAATGTTAGGCTTACAATAGTACACGAACCAGGTGTTAACTTTGTGAGAAACTGGTGCCTGAAGTAGTTTTCAATAAAAACCTGTATTACAAGTCACAAGGGATTAGCCAGTTGTGGTGCGATTCGGTAAGCTTTTGCTCTTCGTAAACGGAGCGAGATAGCAAACCAAATCGGTCGACAACTGCTTATCGAAAAGGTTCTGAATGGGGGGGCTGTTGCTAAATCTTATGACACTGACAAAGACCGTACAACGTGGAAGGAATACTATTTTTTTGGTGAAAAATATCTGGTCTATGGGAAACTCTACATTAAGTCTACATTGCTCTCTCATAACTATTTCAAGTCAAAACTGTACTCACTCAAATTGTTAAAGATATGGATTTTAAAAGAGTAACCATGGAGTTTCTTGCCGGCTCTTCTCCATAGGAAACGACTAATTGGAACCGTGCACCTAAATTCGACTGTTCATAAGCGCCTGTAATGGTTTATGTGAAATAAAAACTTTTGAATTTGATTTTGGAAGGGGTGTTAAATGGACTGGTTAACTTACATTGTCGGAAGAAAACGGCATCTGCCTTTCAAATTTAAAATTGAATTGTGTTGTCAGACGGAGATACAAATAAAGTATTTGTACTTTAAAATCACTGGAACATAAAATACGGAGTGACTAAAAATCAAAGGCATGACTAGGCTCGATGTAATATTGCGTATTTAATAAGCCAACTCAATTATCAACTGCAGCATGTATATAATGTATATATGCGGTCTCCCTCTGAATGCATCCATTAAACAGGAGGCTTACTAACAAATAGAACGTTAACATCTAAACTATTTGATGAGTTGATAGTACACCTCTATTTAGGGCGAGCGTTCCCGACTGCGAAATTTCGCATAAACATGCATGCGAAATTAAGCGCGGTGAGGGCTTCGATTATGACTTAATTTTGGCATTATTTTTACTTTGAATTTGTGCTTACATATTTACGAAAATTATGTCGGCGGACATGTCGTTCAATGACAATTATTTTCGTATATTTTTCACTATTCAAAACAAAATATGGATGAAAGATTGTAAATAACTTTTATTTTTTCAGTATGTTTAATCTCGAAATAATATAAATTGAAGTCGCTTTTCGCGTCTGTCTGTCCGCTTATTTCTTCTTAACTACTCAATGGATTTTGATGTGGTTTTCATGTTAATTTAGGTAATTTCTTCTGGAACGTTTTAAGCTATAAACGTACACGAGTGACGCCGGGCTTGTCGTTACACATTAAAAAACAACCTCTACCAGGGCATGCCTTAGACTAATAACGAACGCGGTCGGTATCAGAGAAATAGCCAAATCTACCTACCTAATCTAACCATCAATATCGGCTGGTCAAAGGCCTTTGGTGTCCGTGCTCCGTTCAGCGCAATGACCAATTATGTGCAAAGCCCACCTCGCCACCTCATCCCCTAAGGTCCCCGTCCCTGCGGCTACCGAGAAATTGCAAGTTAAGCTGGCTTCGATCGACCGATCTATGTAAACCACAGACATCTAAATTGTACGATATCGGGTTTAAGGAACTTTATTCTCAAAAGGAATCCTAATCCTAACTAATATGATAAATGCGATGGTAAGTTTCTTTGTTTGTTACTTTTTCACGCCTAAACCACTGAACCGATCATCCCGAAATTTTGCATATGCGTAGTCAGACGTACAAAAACGGGTATAGGGTACCTTTCATCCCGAAAAAAAGTACTGTTCCCGAGGAAAACAACAATAATGTTAATAGATGGCGCCACGTGTCTTTCGAATCATGATTGAATTTATTATAATAGAAACTTTAGTACTTAGTGCGTTAAGAGTTGATTGTCAAATTCTAAATTAACGCGAGTGAAACCGCGGGCAAAAGCTAGTTATTTATATATAGTTATTTTTATATATACTTGGGAGTAAATAAATCGAGCCACTCCTTTTTTCACGTATCCTGGTTATTAGTTTCGGTTTCACCTATAACACTATAAAATACTTAGGTATGTCATTCGAAAGTTTATTAAATAATCAGGGTAAATGATTGAATGATAACCGTTTTGAATGATAATTTATTGGTTCATAAAGAAAAACAATAATTTTGATTGATAATTGGGTAAGGTTAAAACGTTAAAACAGTCCAGAAAAAACAGTTAAAAACAAAAATATTGTGACAATCATACTACAAAGTGGGTATAATTAACAAAAACCCCCAATTTAACCTTTTCTTATAGGAGTGCAATCAAAATGTCTTAAGCAATAATTTTATTCTACTGTTAAAGTTGTGATGAAAAGTTGACAAAAAACTACCCTCATTGCAAAGGTTATCAAATAACCGTTTAGGCGATATATGTTTAGAATTGATCTATTCCATGATAACAAAAATAATAACCATTATACCTACGTGAAAAATAGAAGTGGCTCGATTTGCTCCCAAGTGTAGCAGTAAATAAAAGTTTTCATTTCCCTACACTTAAGACCTCGGTCGCAGTAGAAGCACAACTTCGCCAAGTTTCATTTATACTGCAACTCAACTAAGAATGCTATTTGTTCAACTATGGATAAAGTTGTTCGATGTTCGTTGTATATTAACTTGGGAACTAAGATTTAGATAGCATGAGCATATTGGCTTGCCTGTCTGCATATGCAATGTTAGTCGGAAAGGGGGTACTAATCCGCGAACCACTTAAAGGTACAATTCCGTGCATCGCGGCCGATCGCAGCCGCGCGCGATCGATCGCGTGCTGCTGACGCGCGCGGCTAATGCGTCAATAGTCAGAGTATGACAATGTATGGGACTGCTTCCGAAGTCTGCGACAGACGCGTGCGGCTAACGACAGATTAGTCAGTATATTATAGACACGACTATTGACGCATTAGCCGCGCGCGGTCTATCGCGTACGGCTGACGCGCGCGGCTAATGCGCCAATAGTCGTGTCTATAATATACTGACTAATCTGTCGTCTGTCGTTAGCCGCACGCGTCTGTCGCAGACTTCGGAACGGTCCCATACATTTTCATACCCTGACTATTGACGCATTAGCCGCGCGCGTCAGCTGCACGCGAACGATTGCGCGCGGCTGCGATCGGCCGCGATGCACGGAAATGTACCTTTAAGTATCACTGATAACGGTATAAAAGTAAAGTGTTAAAATTTCAAAATTCGATCATTTTTAGGAATTGAACATTTAGAAATTGCAAAAGTCACACGTGTGTGCACTTACGGCCAGTTTCTTCATCAAAAGTAACAGCCAAAGTCAAAGTAGGTAACGGTAAAATTTGTTTCATATACCTAGTTTGTAAGAAACAAATTTTACCGTTACTTTGACTTTGGATGTTACTTTTGATGAAGAAACTGGTCGTTAGTCATGTCACGGTCATTTTATGTCATGTTTTGATAAATAGGATTTATTTCTAGATTCGTATATTTTTTTATTTCGAATATATTATTTGACTACTATTATAATACTGAAATGTGTAACAAATTGGTATTATTTTAAACAAGGTATAGAAAGAACACGGTATGTGACAACAATAATAAAAACGATGAAAAAAAGAGGAAATACACGCTTTCGGTATTTGTGGAGGGGACATTTTCTGTCCTTGTTAAGCTGGCTTCCTACGGTGCGTGGTAGCGCGCACCGGCTGTGCGCGGTGTCATCCGTAAAATCACGCACCGTGGGAAGCCACATTATGAGTGTGCGTGATGTGGATACGGCGCACCGCTCCGCACGCGTCCGCGTTACCACGGACGAGTCTCTTCCCATGGTGCGTCGGTGCGAGCTCGTACGTAGCGGTGCGCATATCACGAACCATGGGAAACAAGCATTACACGAAACGGATATTACAAATTGATGTCAAGTCACTATGAAGTTTTAAAGTATGACGTCATTTTTAAGTAGTGTTGTCTCTGTCTCGTGAACAATTTAAAATTGTTTGTAACTTGGGCATTTTATTAAATATTTTAGTGGTTTTTTCACTGTTGCTTAATATTTTTGTAATACATTCGAGATTTGTAATAAAAAAAATAGACAAACACCCTATTGGTCAAACGCGAAGTGGTGGTAAATAAAAAATAGAAATAGATATTCTTTGTTATCAGTGCAACATTAATATTTTTCAATTTTAATATATGAGATGAAACTAGAGCGAAACGGATTTTCGCTGGAGCAGTCTTTGTGACAAATGCGAAGCTGGGATGGGATAACACGTTTACGAATCGTCTCGTGGTAGTGCACTCTTTTAAATTAAAATTCGTGCTTTTTGGTGCGACTTTCGCGCAATGGTTGGCAGTTCTCACAGCTTCTACTTAAGGATTTATTTAAATCCCTCTGTATTGGAAAGTTTTCTGTGTGATATTAATATTTACCTTTAACGTTCTGTTCTCCGAGCAAGAAGCTTACAGCATCGCTGAACACATTAGGCCCTCAATAAGAATGGAAAATCATAATAAAAAAATGTGTAATTATTTTTACGGCTTTCTTGAGCTAGTAAAAAGAGCTGCAGTGCAATTTAAGAATCTCACCTCGATCATCGCGATTGTCAATTAGACACTTGTCATGACACAGCGTGGATAACAAAACTACGCGTTATTGATTATACTGTCGATTATCTGTGTGTTATTTGCTTCTATTATCCATACTGTGACATTATGGATATCGAGCTAACCGTCGATATTGAGGTGGGTTTCTTACAGAATGACACTACAGATTAACTTTGCAAATCTTTGTTTATTTCATTAGCCACGAATCACTCACCGCACTAAATCCATAAATGGTACAGTATTCCTTTGAACAAAGAGTGTCACTCTTTCTACAAATTACGAGTTGTTATCAATCGCTTTTCTCGGAAATTCTTAGGAAGAATTTCCTCGTTCTACGATCCCGTTATTTCTCGCTTGAACGGAGCTCAACTCGGCGCGTAGCGTCAGGATTCAACATAGACACCTAGGTATTTTGCATTAACTTCCGAACATAGCCAGTGGTTTCAGAGCCGAAGTCAGACCTATTGTTCGAACGAGAATGAAGAAGGAAATGGAATGAACTCAGTCGTAGAATTTGAATTGAAAACTAACGCTGGAGTTTCATTCGGAGTTAAAGATCTTGTGGAACGTTTGAAGATATTATGCTGCTCTAAGGACAAGACTGATGCTAAAAGTCTACGTTTGAGACGTTTTCGCTCCGTAAAAATAAGAGTGAAAATAAAAAAAAGTAAGGTAGTTCATTCTTTGTCTAGTGAAAATGTTGATTCCTTTTATTTAAATCAATAACATGCTGCTGTAAAATACACCGCCGTATACAAGCACCGTTTTTAACCTTACTTAAATTCTTTCGAGCTAATTTAATGCGATTTCAACGATTTTACAAAAATCATTTTGAAAATGTTTTTAAATTATGTAAGTAACTTTGCTGCAGTTATTGACTCCTGTAATTATAATGTTTAGTCAACACTTTCTAATTATATAATAATTATTGTTTTATTCCCAAAACCAACATTTACTAATCGTATAAAACCTAGGAACTGCCAACCTCTAATTGTGAAAGCCCGAATTATTGTCTTATCCTAAATCAAGCCTTACATTTACCAACTCATGTTTGTAAATCCTAAGATTTAGAAGTAAAACCTAACATTTACCAGTATTCAGACATTTACAGTAACATATACATGGTAATGTCTTACATGTGAACTGCCACGCGGTAGAATACAAGCTCGTTTAATATTTAATAAGATGCAGACCGGTGCAAGGACTACCTTGTATTGAGCGATTGGAATAAGCGGTGAAAGTAATCTACGCCTCATGATTTATGCAGGCGTTCAATGTCAGTATGACAAGCGAGCGATTGACGTAATGACTTAATGGACTACACTTATCAGAAATGCAGGCCAGTGTCACACACGTGTCACAAGACGGTGACACATGTACCTAAGGCTGGTATTCCGCATATAAAATATATTTGTCCAATATCGATGTCCAATATTTGATCAAATTTCTTTGAGGGATAACTTTGTCCAAGATTTTGCGTAGTCTGAGAAAATGGAGGGACGTGGAGCGACTTTATGTGCTGCTATTTGGCTGCTATTATCATTAGATGATTAGGTACTTATTAAAAATCACCACAAAACAAAAAAAAACTTTGGGTGAAGCCATGGATCAAAAATCGAAGAGAAAAAAGCATTCAAGATAATTTACTTAAAGAATTACAAGTCGAGGGCAAACATTCATGTAGGCGTTTTTTACGTATAAATGACTCAACATTCAATTACATTGTGATGAAAGTATTTGTCCACGAAATCTTTGGTCAAATATAGTTGTTGCTAGTACATTTTATGAAGTCGTCCAATTTATTTGATCAAATGTAGGTACATTGGACAAAGATATTTGATAAGTGGAATACCAGCCTAAGACTTGTTACTAGGCTTACCAACTTTAATGTATGAATTTACCGGGACTTTGGCAAATCAAAATGGGGGACGTGGCAAAAAAAAAACGAGACCCAACTGTCAAAGTAAAGGGAGGCGAAAAACATAATTAGAAATTATTTTAAATAGTTTCATTATTTAACACTTTCAACGCCGTAACGGACACTGGTGGGCGACACTCGATATTCTCGCGGGGCCAGTTGAAAAACATTGATTTTGCTAAATTTTGCTAAAACCAACCAGTGTAGGGTAGTCTAGAGGGCCGTGCGGGTCTCTTTCAAATACGATATAGCACGAGTTTTCTGTCCGTCGGCTTGCCACGGAGCTTTATAAACTCCTTTGACGCGCGGTCACCTGTGGGCGACGCGGCCCGAACGAAAGGATTGATTGTCGGCCACCGATGGTCGTCACGCGTCGAATGGAAAACCTATTTTTTTTCGTCGGCAGTCAACATGTTAATGTTTTACTTTGGCATACAAGTACAAGACTTACAACAAGTTACAACATAACTAAAGTTGAAAAATATAGGAAATATACTTAATAAAACTTAATAGAGAAAAGTAGTGGGAGGGAAGGGAGGCGCGACGACGTTGAGCGAACCGCGCGAGCGGTGTTCGTTCGACACGAGACTCGCGGTCACGATCTCCACTCTTCTAGTTAAACAAAACGTGCGTTCACTAAATTCCGACTTCTGCCCGAAGGTTTAGAGTGAAGCCACACAGCTCCGTTGCGTTGCGTTGCGATGTCGCAACGCTAGATTTGGACCAATCTATAGATTCCAAACTTTGCGACGTCGCAACGCAACGCAACGGAGCAGTGTGGCTTCACTCTTAGTCCTAGGTACGATAAAACGGGACAATCGGCGTCCCGCACACGTCTTTCGAGGGATGCATCCTCTAAAGCTCTAGAAAAGGGACGTACCGGCTCTCACGGGACGGTTGGCAAGCCTACTTGTTACACACGTACCACAACTACACCACAACACCAACAACAACACTAGGGTGGGCACCAGTTTGTATGAAAATTAATAGTTTAATTTTTTCGGACCACAATTTGCCGCCAAATTCAACTACGTGGGCGATACCGACCACATCGCAATCACAACGCAACCACCAGCGACACCGCGCCCTACCGGCCACCTCGCAAACAACGTTGCGTCAGCGCAACGACATCGCGCGCACTCCTGAAGTAGGACATCTGTCTGTCTGCAAATACTAGCCACAACGTAACCACATCGCAACTACTAGCGACAACGCAACCACAACGACATTTTGTTGTTACCACAACGCAACTAGCTGCAGCGAGACTATTCACACGTGACCACAGCTTGACCACTTATTTTCGCTGCGATGTGGTACGTGAGATTTCTCCCATAAAGCTGGCGTCCACTAGGCTCGCCGAGTCGAGTCGAATAGAACCTCAATAATTCGCCTCCTATACATTTACTATAAAACTGCGTCGATCAGCGACGAGCCGAGACGCGCCGAGTCGCATAACTCGCGCGCATCGCTTGTCACGCGAATTTCTGTTTTAACGACTTGCGATTACTGACCGTTTCGCCTCACACGGAACAAATGCGACTCGACTCGATTCGACGCGGATGTAGTCGACGCCAGGCTTTTGGCGATTAACACACGGCATCGCGCACTGCCGCGGTAGGCGGTGAAGCGGAACTCTAGTCGTATTGGTCTCGCGGTCGGGCTGTGTACGTGTTTGGCGTCAACGGATTTCTTAGAGACCAATGTGACTAGAGATCCGCTTCACTGCCTACCGCGGCGGTGCGCGGTGCCGTGTGTTAATCACGTTAAGAATGGAGAACTTGCTTAATTTAAGCGCATCGCCACACCGTGTTAAACGTACGCAACCGAACTTAAACGCCGCTAACCTGCGGACCATTTAGGTGGCCCAATGAGCTTTTTCAATAAGTTAAAGGAATGTGTATCATGTCATAAATTAATTTACTTTTTTCCTATGCAGCCTAGCAGTCACTGCTGAGCGGCAGAGCCTTCTTAAAAAGGAGAAAGAAAGTTGAAGGGTTAAATTATAATTATGACAGTAACCTACTGAAAGATCAATCTGTATAGGTACTTGAAGGAAATAAAAGTGTGTTAATTTTTTTTAAGACCTCCTTTTTCCTTTACCGAAAAAACATTTAGAAGAAAAACTGTAAGTAGAATGTTGTCGATATTTGCCCTGACCTTTCCTAAAATAAAAGCCTGTAAATAAAACCAAGTGAAAGAAAAACTGTTGTACTTTGAACTTAAAGATAGATAAAGATCACATAAGCCACATAAGCCACTTTTATCGTATAGGTATTTATAAAAGAGCAATCTCATCTCCGGGAAAATACGTTTCCTCATCTTTTCACGGGAAGCAAGCTCGCTTGATCAGACTCGTAAAGGTCAGGACGGAAAATGACATAGTGGCTGAGTTTCAATAGCTTTGGAGGCGTGCAATCCTAATTCTATACGGAGAGTAGTTAAAATAATTTAGAGATGTTTTTCAGGGTCTTATTATAGTGGCGATTTGCGAGCGAGTTCAAAACGAGGCGAAAGCGCAGCGGGCTCGCCGCGAGTTCGTAGCAAGCGCGCCGCGAGGGTCTTATCACAGTGGGGATTCGCGAGCGAATTCAAAGCGAGGTGAAAGCGCAGCGGGCTCGCCACGAGTTCACAGCGAGAGAGCAATTTGGCCCGCCGTGAGTTCGTGGCACGCTCGCTACGAACTCGCGGCGAGCGTGCCCTTACGGCTCACGACACGTCCCGACTAAGGCTGCTTTTTCACTAGAGATGTGTAAGGTAACTAAGCGATGAGAAAAAGCTAGGAAAGCTAAGAAAGTACATGTGACATTGAAAAGTCACATTGGTAATTTCCCGGGTTTAAACCTGCAACAAAAGCTTCACAAGCGGGTCCGTACCCACCGGGCCGCCACGACTTCAGTATTATCACAAAAACTCATAAACTCTGTAAATAAACGCAGATTTAAAATGTAATTGTGAGTGTGCATGCTTGCGTGCACACGCGTGCTTATATGTTGAACACCACTCACAAGTGAGCCAGTGAAGCCACAAATTCAAAGTCCATGAGTACGCTGATACACTATTCTTGGCCCGTCAATGTGCTGACTGCAGCTGTCGGCTTCGATTGTAGACGTCAACAGGCCTCATTTACGGAGACGCGGGGAGTCGCGCGTCGCTTGCGGCGTGGCGTCTCGCGGCGCGTCGTACGAATTTTCTGTTTACGGAGCGGCGGCGCGTGCAGCGGCCCGCATCATCACACGCACAAACACAAACATATCGCAATGTTGATTATGAAGATGCGGCGCGTGCGACGCCGCGGGCCCCGCCGCGTTTGACGCTACGTTTTACAGTGGACGGAGAATTGCAGGAATAGCTGGTCGCAACGCTGTTCTCGCAAATCTATATCTTATGTCAAATTTGACGTTTGGAATAGATAAATTTCTCGAATCGACTCGATACAAAGATCCGTGCTCGCACCGCTGTCCGTAAATATTTTGTTTGTATTTAAGGTTTAAGACATTTATTTCTCAAAAGAAGAATACATTCCTTCACTTAATTAGAGAAACATAAAATATTTATAGTAAGTAAAAAAGTAAGAAAACGCAGGTAGGACTATATAATAATATTGTTGGCACAACAAGTTAACGATGCACAAGTACCGACATCAAGTTAAAAACTATTAGTTTAAGGACCTTATTACATATCGCAACTCAATTGCTATCTAGTTGCTATGAAAAGAAATAAAATAAAACAATTACATTACGCTGCTATAAGTTAAGAGAGAAATCCTTAAATATGTGGTTCTTTAATCTTCGTTTATAAATATTGTATGATTTTGTGTGTTTAATGTCATTCGGTAACTTATTGTATAACTGTGCTCCTTCGTACATTAAGTTTTTAATGCCGTAATTAGTGCGTGGGGTTTGAAGACAGATGTTATTTGCTCGGCGAGTTATACTTCTATGGATTTGATTTCTTTTTTTAAATGTTATTTGCGTGTGTATGTTTTTGTTAAGTATTTTTCTTATTAACAAGCACGTGTTATATTTATAAATTTGCGATATGGTCATTAGCTTGCTATCTTTATATACTTTGACTGTTGGTGTTAAATAATGATAATGAAATAGTAACTTCATTATTTATTTTCCGTCAAAGTTTTTTTATTTCAAGTAGACCAGATTACATGTGCTTTTAAACCGTCAAAATTAGATGCACGGTTCTAAAAGGTAGGATTTACGGAGAAAAACCGGCAAGAAACTCTTTTAAATAAATAGATCATGACAATTGTGAGAAAAGTTGTATGAGAATAGTGCAGGTTAATGTAAGAAATAAACCCATAAAAGAGTAACAAATAGAAAGATACGGCACGGTAATGTTATACGGCGTCCCAATAATTAACTGACACTTCGAACAGCCAAGACAGTTTAAAAATGATAAACCTTATGGTTCTATATCGATGGTTTAGATCGAATGTTTAAGTTAAACGCAATCAATGTACAGCATGTCGGTCAAGGATAAATCGCTTAGTTAGGGCGACAGTTTGAGGGCGCTTTGACATACGACACGATTGCACTCCCTGATGTCAATGCTTGCTAGCTTTGACCGGTATATCGAAGGCTTATTTAGGGTTTGAACCGCCCCTAGGCTTAATAACGTACCATAGCCGATCCACATTTGTTGAACCACGACAGGGAAAAGGTGTTGCTTTGACCATAGAACGGGTGCTAGAACAGGTGCTAGTATGGCGCTCGGGCTACGTCCAGATTTGCTTGTAATTAAAGACGGAGTCCAAGATGCTTTGTGTATTATTTGAAAGCATAAACATGTAGGTACAATATACTGAGAGGAAATGAACGGGGGCCCAATTCTCCTAAAATAAATTGTTGCCAAACGCAATCGAACCACAACCGTCAGTCAGTTTTTGTTTTCGAAAACTTTCAAAATGATTGATTTTGTTTTTTGTCTCAAACAATTTGATAGCTTTTGAAATTGAGAACTGTCTGAATGAACGGTTCGGCCTTGGTTCGGTTGTGATTTATAAATATTTATTTTAGGAGAATTAGGCCCCAACTTATGATATGTCGTTCAGTGTGGTACGATAACAGTAACGGAATGAATGTGTATATGTCGTGCGGGTTCAAACTTGCTCTAATAAATAAATAATAAAATAATTAAAAATGTTTATTTCATCAACTTAAAAGTGGTACAATTGTTGGGTTTGGAATCACCTTTTAAGCAAATATTTGCTTGTGTTAGGTGACTCCGCTCTTCCAAGTTACTTTAACAATGCTTAAGTAAGTGAGATAAACAATAACTTTGAAATTAACCTAAGCATGCAAATGATTAGTTAAGAATATGTACTTTGATACATTTACAATGCGCACAAGGAGTTTAGTGACAAAGTATGAAGGAAATTAGGAGTGACTGATATAAGCCAAACATAGACAACATAGATTGAGTCAGAGAGAATTACATTATTATAGATTACTAGCTGTACCCGGCATGCGTTGAAATGCCCACGTAAAGAAAAAAAGTGTTTAGTTTTAAAATCTGTTTAAATTGAAGTGCTTTTGGATACACAATATTTTTGATTGAAGGGACCTGAATTTACCGTACCTACGCGGGACGAACATCGAATGTTTGATAGGTAGGAACTAGTTTGTATGGGAAAATTAAATTGTTGTTTCTACTATTTTCCTTGCAATTTTTCCATATTTCCTTACCATTTAAACCTTCCCTGGACTTCCACAAATATTTCAAAACCAAAATTAGCCAAATCGGTCTAGCCGTTTTAGCGAGACTAACGAACAGCAATTCATTTTTAATATAGATTACTACCGGCTAACAATCAGTGTTGTCATACTAAAACTATTAGGGTGACCATAGGTAAAAACACATTATTATAAAGGTGGTTCGCCACACTAGTATAGCGAACGGATGCTAGAAGTCTTTTGATTGGAAAATGGGATCGATTGGCTTCATAAAAAAGTTTTGTGAAAACAGCGCTTTTTCTAGCTGACTGTACTTTTTCTTCAAAATCTGTAAGTGCCGATTGAAACTATTCCAAAAATTAGGGGTGGTCTCAGAAGAACGTTTTCCTGTGACTACAATGGTTAAGGTAGCTGCCTTTCATGCCCCATCTCAAATAATCATCCTGTAGATTAGCAGCTTTTGAGAGCAGTTCTACATTCAATGAAGTTTATTTATTTTAGGTGTGTTATCAGTGTTGTCACACACCGCTTGTGAATTATTGAATATCAGTACAATGCTGTGATTGAACAGTGGTGGACGGAAGTTTAAACAATGACATCATGGTCCAGTTATCCCTTTGTACACGGTAGAGGAACTATAGTACTACATATGGTGCCTGAAATGGTATACAAACCACTGAGTTGTATTTCGGGTGCTTGTGGGTCAAAAGACTTAAGCGTTCGACACACCAAACGCGGGTGGCGAGCGGGTCGTGACTGAGTGGATCTGGTGGATCGTGTCGCAGGCTCGGCGGGCCAACCTACTTTGTATTTAAGATTTTAAGGGATTAAAACATGTCAAGTCAAATGCGAGCGCGGGCCCGCCATCAACATCGATGTACGTACGGTATGATAAAGCGATCAGTCTCGGCTGATAGATATTTATAAACAAGGTTACTCGGAATGGGGGTACTTATTTGAAAGGGTGTCAAAAAACCAATAATAATGAAACACTTTTATTCTACGTCTTTTCCCAAAAGTCAATAGTTTAAGAGCTAAATTAATAGCTGTTCAAAAATTACATAAAAAATACGATAACGTACATATCGTCAGCTGTGAATGCTGTGATCGGTATTTACATTTTAGATCATAATATTTGATTCACAGATTTGAAAAAATATTTTGTTTAGAAATAAAAACTATCGAATTTTGAAACTATAGGTAACACTTGCTTTAAAACAGTCATCAGTGATATTTTAAGTGGCTCGCCGATTAGTAGCCCTTTCCTCCTTTTTCGATTATCCTTATAGAGTAATCTCAATAAAACTTGACCAAGTGGGTCTTTGGTTACTATCAACCAAAAGAGGTGAAACAGCAGTTTCTAGTAGATTTAAAAAAACATGCTGCGCGAAGAAGATTCAGAATTTTGACCATCATTCAAAACTAAACTATCTGAGTTCACATTTGTATGTACCTTAACAAATGTTCACAACGTACACGCCAGGCAAAACTGCAATAAATATCCAACATTCCCAACGTTTGCGAACTAATACGAACCATTGTTACATTTGAGCTTATACTGCTAACACAACGTAAAAGTTAGACATACAAAACGCTCAAACAACGCGTAATCCGGAAGCGGCTTCATCGCTGCAAACACAATCAGCGCAGAGCCTAGTCCAACATTTCGATTACACAGTGAACTAGCATTTGATGCATCCAACCTTCTAGAATATGGAAATATACCCATTTGCCATATTAGCGATTGCTGCACAGAATTTATGTTGAATAGGAACCCGCTTCATTCAATGCGGGTATCTTAGCCGTTCCTAGGTATAACGGCGAGTGGCGTTCGGCGTGCCGGTATAATTTGAGATATGAAGCGGTTGAGTCGACTATTCAATCGGCCTATGTGTATCCGCCTTACGTATCCAGTCTAAACTAGCTGCCATTTTAAGATATGGTATATATATATATAGGTTTATGGAGCACGGTAGACTAAATATGCGTGAGTCGTGAACGACGCATGCGTCAGCAGGCCCGCGCTAGCGTTTCATGTAGGTAGTATTTCATAATAGTTCCTCGTATCCAACTCACGCGGGCCCGCCGAAGAACACATCGATCACGACCCACGTTTGGTGTGCCGAAGACTTTAGATTACTTTTTTCCACGAACACAAGGCTGGGGTATCAGTATTGTACTTCATATTATGCGGGCATCCGTCCGTACATGGGTGAGGTCTGATAGCAGTAGTTCCGTGTAAAATACTAGTATTCAGCCGCATCTGGTTACGCGGCATCCTACATGAGCGATCTAGAAGCAACGCGAAGCGGCGCGGCTCTACGCGAAAACAACAAACAGTCGATACCCATTGAAGTGGCCTACGTGACCAAACGCACGTGGAGTGCGGCGCGGCGCGAAGCGATCGCGATCATTTGGCTTGATATTTTCGCGCGAACTGGATGCGGTGCCGTACAGTGCTACTGAATGAAGGCGGCGCGCGGCGGACGGTTCGCGGGCTCGTAGGACAAAGCCGCCGCTTCGCACCGCATCGCATTGAATTCGCGTGTCGCCGCAACGGATCGCTTCGGAATTCGCGTCGCTTTGAATTGCCTACGTAAGACGACGATCAGAAGCTGGCCCCAACATAGTTGGGGCAAGGCTGGGCAGTATGTGGGACAACAAGCCAAGCTTATAAAAGACAAATAAAGAAAAATGGCGTGCAATCTGCGGTTGCAGGCACTCAAAAGGCGTCGCGCTGCCAATAACGACTGTAAATTCCTTATCTCGAGTGTGCCCCCTGTATTCAGTCTGTGGCATCCGGTGGGTGGGGGGAGGCGAGGGAGAATACGCCAGTATTTCAATTATGATGGGGCATGATCTAGGCGATGTCTAAGTCGGCCAACTAATAGGTGTAGTTTAGAACGATTTCCTGGAATAAGTGGCGCGGTTTCGAGTCAGATTCTTGAGTGTGGGTGATTGTAGAGGTCTGAATTAGTTGAAAAAAGGTGTTAACACACTAAATAAAAAAAACAATATTTTCGTTTGGGGAAACCCATTTTTTGTATGGCCCATTTTACCATTCTTAAATGTAGTGTTGAGTAGGACATACAAGAGGCGGTACATTTGTCCCGTACATGACGTCAAAATGTAAGAGCGGCTCGACATTTAAAAGTGTACTACTTCAAGTTTTATGTCGCGGTAGTCGCATTACTCGTTACTCTCGGTAAGTAAACTGTAGGGTGAGACAGAGAGGGAACGAGGCACATGCTACAATAGCACGTCATTGTCAGTGTGTCAGTGTCAGTGGACATTACGCGACCGCGACTCGACTCGCCGCAGTAACGTCAAATGTCATATTGGTACTCGTTACTTCAATCGTATCACCGAGCTTCAGTACGCCTCACCTCATTTGAAGTAGTACATTGTACTGGCTCAGAGCAAAAAAGAGGCTACTCTTACAAACTCTTTTTCAAGTCGTGTCCTACCCAACACTACTTAAATGAACCGTTCAGACCAATGAAGGCGGCGCGCGGCGGGCGGTCCGCGAGCTCGTAGGACAAAGCCGCCGCTTCGCACCGCATCGCATTGAATTCGCGTGTCACCGCATCGGATCGCTTCGCAATTCGCGTCGCTTTGAACCGCCTACTTAAGACGCCGCGTTACGTAGGATGCCGCGTTAGAACTGCTGTAGGCCTAACACGAATGTTGTGACGTATGGTAACGTAAACGTAACGTTAACGCGAGTGAATTTTGAATTGAAAATACTCGTTTCGCACATAAAATTTAATTGAATTGAAAATTTTATTCACATCGCTGTTTGATGCAAATTGTGTCTGTCGCATAAATTCAAACCAAAACGCTATAGGATAGTTTTATTTTCGATTCAAATTCACTCACATTTACGTTACGTTTACGTTACTATACGTCAAAACTTTCGTGCTAGGCCTACATCGTCGAGTTATGATCGTAGTATTTGAAGCTCAGTTTACTGATTAAAGATAATCTTCAGATTTGTTTAAAAGTAAGAGCTCGTGGCAAATTAACAACCGCGCTGATCATACGATTTGCGAGGTTAAGCTGCATGAGCCGCGGTCAGTCCGTGGATGGGGGACCATTCTTTACGCATCGAGACCTGTCCGTGCCTAGTAAAGCGCGTTAAACCGTCTGTCTCGGGTGAATACCTATGACAGTCGTTACGGATAGTCAGAAGCCCGAAAGTCTGACCACCGGTCTAACCTTAGGATACCAGCATTGCCCAGTACCGTCCGCGAGGCCTAAGCTGAGATGAATTTGTGTGAGAATGAATGCAAACGCGTCCTTTGCTTGGTTTAAACCGGTTTATACTGCTTTTTGGCAATCGATTCTATGTGCACTCACACAAATGCAAAGCTCAGCTTATGCCTCGCCAGTTGTAACTGGATTGCTGAGATCTGATGGTAGTCGTATCGTGTAATACACTGGTATTTGCCGCATCTGGTTCAACTGGAGCTGACCAACATAGTAGGGAAAAGGCTACACAGAAATAAAGTCTCATAAATATTTGAAATCCATTTTTCCGAAACATTCATTGAACAAACGTGAATAACACGGAACCCGGAAAAAAACTCGAAACGAGTACCGACCTATTTCGAGTTTTTGTCGACGGGTCCGGCTATCGAATTGTTCAAATTAAAAAGGCTTGCACAAAGCCTTCGTGACTGCGCTTTGACAGCGAAGTGTGCGAAGTGTCTGCGTTTTTTTCATTACTGGCATTCACCAGCTTTTTCTATCGAACAATGATGATGGTTTCAGTCAAAACTGAATGAAATGGCAGTTGAATGAAGTATGACTTTTATCTGGTTCTTTAGGATTCTAAATGAAGTAGTATTACTTAGGAGTATGAAGCTACTTATGTGAATGTGTCGGCGTTGGGACTTATGGGACAACATAGTCTGTTGTGTTTATAAAATAACATAACATCATGCCTGTTTTATAGAGTTGGGCAGAGGTGTATGTACACCCACTTTTTTATGTTTAAGTCCCATGTAATAAGGGGCGAGCCTATTGCCACCAACCAGGCACAAATCCAGACTCCAGCCTGAGAAATTCCACACGGAAAAACCAAAACACTTAATCCAAACTGGGGATCGAACTCAGGACCTCACGCTCAGCGAGTTGTATTGTGAGCAGTACCTATAGCTATGTTTACACCAGCGCGTTTTCATGTTCATCTTGCGTATTCGTCTGAGCCATAGCGCATACAATAGCGCATGCCTTAATATTAGTTCGACAAAAGCGCATGCCCTTAGCGCACGCTAATCCGTCTATTATAATTATGTTGACTGACGACTGATCGAGGCGCACCGGTGTAGACGATAAGCTGCATGCGTCTTATGGCAATAAATATTGCATGCGCTTGATGCAAGAGGAATTGAAAGTTGAAAGCGCAAGATGAACATGAAAGCGCTCTGGTGTAGACATACCAATATAGTTCACAATTTATCGACAGTTTACAATCTTTCGAGATAGATTATAAATTAACGGTGTTCACAATCATACGGTGACAAAAACATAGCTTTACCATACAGAATGTACCTCAAAGCGATTGTACATTGATGTCCAATTATTATGTACACCTGAACATGGCACCAATGACATCGTATGACGTAATACCTATTAGGTGCGTAGTAAATGTAATTAAATATGATGTGATACTAGTGCATAGTCCCAATGATACGCACGTACTTCGGGAACAACAGTTGAGTTTGAAATTCAAAGTGACTATTTTTCAATTATTATTTTGTAAATTTCTAGAAGAATGCTTGCTTCAGGGAGAAGACACACGGTGCGGTGCGGTGCGGTGCGCCGCCTCAGAGCGGGGGCACACGATGCGTTGCGGCGACGGTACGGCGCTGGAGCGGTGTCGCTGCGTCGTCTTACATAGAAATATCTGTGGCATGTCACACGATGCGCTCCGGCGCCGCACCGGACTTGCAACCACCGAGACGAGGCGGGGAGGGGTGAATGTGTTGCGACGTCGGAACGGCACCGCTCAGTTGTTTATGCATCAAAAGGAAAGACACGCGCTCGCTCGTTTCGATTTGCGAGATTGCGCCGCTGCGACATAACAACGTTGCGGCTCCGCACCGCTCGTGTGCCCGCTGATACGGTGAAATCTTTGCGGTGCGGCGCCGCAACGCATCGTGTGCTCCCGCTCTAACGAGCGTGAGGCGCGACGCCGCAGCGGCACCGTTCAGGCGCCGCGCCGAAGCCGCACCGCATCGTGTGGCTTCTTCTCAAATACAGCGTCTATTTATCGGAGCTAACAATCCCCCGCTCACCAAAAGATGTCGCTAGTCGAAACTGAAGTAAAGTTATCTGCCACACTATAATACGAAGTTAAGCTTGAGAATGGATGTCAGATACTTGTTTCAGATTTTCTGAACCGACTATCGGATCATATTCATCAAATACACGTACGATTCTCGTGTCCGATTTTTCTGGTGTCAGGGCGGCGCTTTCAATTCCGACGTCCTATCCAATAGTTGGATCGGAAGCGAAACAAGTTTTTTTTGTTTGCTTATAAGTAGTACGAACCATTGTAGTGGAAAGTATTATTTTTGAAGTATGCCATAAACATTTTTTGTTGTTATTTTCATGAATTTAAAAGTGTTCTACAAAATACATCCCTTTTCATATTACCTAAAGTATTAGTATTTAAGCATGGTAACACTCTCCCTGCCGACGATATATAAAAAAAATTAAGTTCAGGAGGCTATGGAGGTCGCCAGCGACTCCCAAACTTTTTGCTTGTGAACGCCGTAAGTCAAATACAAAAATTATTACGAGAAGCCGTGGGATCAGCCGGCGGGTCCAAAAAATCTTTCAGGTCGCCGGGGGATCCGCCTTGACCTCCAATTCATACAGTTTTTACAACAACTGGCGTGCTGTTATGAAAAATGTGACACTTCTCTTGCGTCTACACGCTTTGGCCTGCTAAACAAGATTTGTTGGGGGTTGCAGGCGGTTCCCATGGCAGGCAGAGTGTGTCGCCTCTATAGTGATGCCAACTTAGCAACTTTAAAGCTAGATTTAGAAAATGTGTGCAACCCCATCAGCTACAACTTACAAAGTAGCTAAACTGTTTAGCTACTTTTTCAAGCAACTTTACAACCTCACACATTTTTTAGCTTTAAACTCCAAAAAATAGGAGATAATCGGAAATGGTTTTCATTCTCACACTTTCATACTCGTATATAATTACTTTAGCTTCTTTCTAGTTTTTAAGTATTGGTTTTCTGTACAAATGTTCCTATTTGTAATTATTTTTTTAACTTTAGCTACTTCTAGCAACTTTTTAGGGTATCAAAATCTGGCATTCTAGCAACTTTTTGCAAGTGATCTAGCTACAAAGGTACAGTTGGCAACACTGCGCGTCTATAGCTGCACGCGCGATACAGAAAATTCCCTAGAATCTGTTCTTTGAAAAAACGTTATTCTTCTAGCTTATGCCCTGTTAGGATCGGTTCCTAGTCTAACGAGATAAGGCTCGATATCAGATCATAAACTATATTCTATGGAGCGACTGCCGCTTGAACCATGCAACCCTGCTAGGATTATCGGTTGAGATATCGATATCCTTTGTATAGGTCAGAGGGGCTAACAGCATAACGTTTGGTTAATAATATTTAGTTCGTATCAGAAATGGATTTATAAGTGCCCAACCTTTTAGCCTCTACCCAGCCAATTTTGCCCACGAGTGGGACAGCAAAGGTTGACTATAAAAAACCGGCCATGTTCGCGTCGGGCCACGCACATTAATAGGGTTCCGTCGTTGCACAATAATGCGGACTAAAAAAAGGGCTTAGTAATTTTTCAGTGGAATCTGTACAAAGTTTTAACTTTTCCAGTTGGTCGACTATTACTCGTAAACTTGTAAAGCCTACTTAGCTGTGATAGTTTTCCTTTTAACTTCGTTGTACTCGTATAAACTACTACCGTGATTTTTTTCACATAGCCAAAACTAAACGTTTAGCTGGCAGGGGGCGGAATATTTGACTCTAATAAAAAATAGCACTTTTAAACTTAATATTTCAGAAACGGATCCCTTAATCGAAAAACTGTATCCTCAAACCCATAATATTTTTGAAAGATCCATTCAGCAACACCCCACACGAAGGGGATTTAGATGAATAACTCGAAATATCAATTATTTAGGATAGTTAGCAATTTGTTTTTTATTCATTTTAAATTAAAAATCACCTTAATTGTATTGAAGATGTTAAAAAATGGCAGCACTGATAAAGATATTCGTGACGTAGTTATGGAAGAGAAACCCTGGTTTTATTATACCATGATACAGACAAACGAATCTGAGCCACACTCAGACCGCCATTTGTACTGTTCTTAATTATGTGTATTCCGTCTGTTTTATTAAGTGTACAATAAAGTATATCTAGATACAAGAATATACCGAAAATAGTATGAAATTGTAAAAGAGTCCAAATACAACTCTGAGTCTGTCTTAAATTTTTATTATAATATATCAACGACTTTCCCAAAAATTCTACCTTTAAAAACTCCTACGTTTGGCTACTTCTTTCGCTGGCTGTACTACTTTTTTTAGAATCCTCATTATATTCAATTCTAATCGTCCACTACACTTACTCTCAAAACTCTCCCACAGCATAACTTTCGCCCCTAAAATAACTGAAAATACGTTGTTCTCTGAAATATTAACCTACATTCGGTAATTCGCTAATTGGCTGTCTGGCTGGCCGAATTCAGATAATATCTCTAAATCTGAGCAAAACTCAATGAAACCCGAAATAAAACTTGGTGTGGATGAATGAAATGAATGTTAGATTAAATCCTAGACTAAACTACCAATATAAACTAGAAGAGTACATCAAAACATTCCTCCGCATCGCTGTCGACTGGAAGCGTGCCCAGAAAGCTGGCAGCGTTGCCACGTTGTATGGCAACGCTAATTCTGTGACCGAAAAACAAGCCAGACCTCAGTCACGTGAAGTGTCGACCAGTCTTCTTCTTATTTCCTTAAAAAAGAGACGCGCACTCGGATCCCATGAAACGAGCGTTTCCACCCCAAACGGGTCAAAGTCATCTATACTAATATTATAAAGAGGTAGAATTTGTTTGTTTGTTTGTTTGTATGTAGGAGGTAATCTCCGAAACTACTCATCCGATTTCAAAAATTCTTTCACCAATAGGAAGCTACGTTATCCCTGAGTGCTATAGGCTATATTTTAGTGTTAAAAAAAATATTTTTATTATAAATTAACGCGAGCGAAGCCGCAGGCAAAAGCTAGTAGTTTAATATGATGTTGCTATATTTGCGCCGTTTGAAGGGTCTCCGCAGCCGCAGCGGCAGCGCCAGCACAGCCCGCCGAGCTAAGAAGATTAAATCGTTTTTTTAAAGTAATAAGGCAAGGAGATTTGCAAGGTTAAGCTGCGCTTGGAGCGGTCAGTCCGTGGATGGGTGACCATTCACTGCACATCGAGATCCCTCTGTGTCTCGGAGAGCATACGGATACCTATGACAGACCTTACGAGTAGTCAGAAGCCCGAAATTATGACAACCGGTCTAACCTTATAATATCGGCATTGATGGAAGTCGTTCCGTGTAAAATACTGGTATTCAGCCGCATCTGAGGGTCTCCTCCCTAAGCACGAAGTCCGTGGTTTCTCATGATGAATGACAACACGATTTGACAGTTGTCCCTGCTACCGATGTGTTTTTGCCTGTCCGAAAAGTTGAACTTGACACTTATTTTGTTCACTCCTACGTTTCGGGCTACTTTCGGACGGGCGACTAACTTCGTTGACGGACTTAGGGAGTAGGCCCCTTGGTTATACTGGAAACTGACCGCAACGTAGGAGGGAAAAGGCTAGGCAACTACTATAATGGGAACGTACACAATTCGTACATACTCATTTGCATGCCCCGGTGCATAAGTGTGCGTCTCCTGAGTGACGGCGCACGGGCGTATTGCGGATTGCGGAGCGCCTTTACCGTGGCTTTACCGTCGATACCTGGGGCCTAATTCTCCTAAAATAAATTGTTGCCAAACGCAATCGAACCACAACCGTCAGTCAGTTTTTGTTTTCGAAAACTTTCAAAATGATTGATTTTGTTTTTAGTGTCAAACAATTTGATAGCTTTTGAAATTGAGAACTGTCTGAATGAACGGTTCGGCCTTGGTTCGGTTGTGATTTATCAAGATTTATTTTAGGAGAATTAAGCCCCTGTCCTTAGTGCACGCGGAAAAGTGGACGCATACACGCGTGTTTAGTGTTTCGTTTATTTTACTTTGGTTTTAATAATGTCGATATCAAAATTCAAACGTTTCGAATATTTATTTAATGTGCCGCTCATTCCGCCTGCGCGGTGCGCCGTCACTCAGGACGCACACTTACAGAGTAGCGAAACAGCGTAGGTGTGTAGCTAAAAGACGAACAATCGACAAGACCCGACACGGCAGCTTCCTTTGAAATGATGGCCTACATTGCTATTTTTCTGTATCGGAGTACCCAAGTCGTACATGCAAAACTATTGTACCCAGAGTACCATCTTTAGGCCGCCGCACACTGGGGCAAGGAACACTAATATGTGGCATTAAATAAAATAATATCGCTAAAATATTTGACGCATTATAAATAATTACAAGATTAGGTCTAGTAAGATTTTAAATATATTGTTTGTTATACAGGATCATTATATTAATGTTTTAAGTGTTTCTGTTACTAAATATTAAAATAAAACAGAAGTAAGTTGTAATTGGTTTATTTTAAAGAAATATGAAAACAAAGAACTAAAAATTTTGTATTTTGAATTATTTTTGTCACAATTCGTTCTCTGTTCCAATTTTTTTACCAAAAAATCAAACTTTTCTTCAAAACTACCTTCACCACAACATTTCACTAAGTATATCGAGCAAATCATTTATTTTTATGAATAATGTATTAAAACTGGTAGCTAAAACAAAAAAATAATGCTGAATAATATGACTTTACGCAAAATAAATGATATTTTGGTAGCGATGAAAATCGTCTTTATTTAAAATTATAGCAAAAAGTAGCAAAATCCTTTTAGGTATTTTAACTGTACACGATACAGGAGTAATTTTAACACAAAAAATAATAATAATGAACACATACGGAGTATGAAGAGTATGGACAGCACTAGGTCGGCGGTGGCTGAACACGTCTGTAACTCGGGTACGGCTCACTTCATGCGTTTTGATAAGGCTTCCGTACTAGCGAAGGAGAAATATTTCGTGCCGCGAAAAGTACGTGAAGCTATCGAAATAAGCCGTCATCCGAATTTCAATAGAGACGGCGGTTGGACACTGCCACCTGCCTGGAGACCAGCTCTGAAGTCTACGTCATATAAAAGTGAGTTAAGTCTGGAGGGCGACACAGTAAGCGCGGTATGTACCGGCACTCAGTATAACAACAACACGGACACGACAAGTGACGAAGATGCACGAGCAATACCGACACAGAGCGCGCCCCTCTCGTCGCGGGCGCAACGCTACGCGGCTCGGTGCAGCGCTAGTTCGACTCGCGACCTCGCCGCGTGATCAGCTCATGATTAAGGACTCCGATTGGGTCCGAAACTAGTCGGGCAATCCCGAAAAATACACGTGAGTAAACCGTAAATAATCATAAATACAAAAAATAATGCTTGATATCCCGGAATACCCAACTAAAACACTAAATGTTTACGGGTTTCGCCACAATTTTATCACAACAAATCATTTCATCTATTTTTCATTATCTGTGTATATCACTCACAAATTGAAACATGCTAAAACATCGTTACATACCTGATGTTGAAGTTTCCATAGTTAAAAAATACTAAATTTATTTATTTGTACCGAAACAAAGGCTTAGAAAACGCATACAAATTTGTAAGCCACAGAACACGCGCTGACAACTAATATCATTAGTGTAATGTTGTGGAAAGGTGAATAAGTTCTAATGCATTTGAATACTGCCATATCGTGTGTTGGTAAGTAGTCTATGGAACTGCTATAAGTGGGATCTGTAAAATAACCTTTAATTTTTTTAATTTCCGCCAACAATGTGGTTTCCTTGCCCCAGTGTGCGCCGTAAGGATATTATTAATTTTAATGTAATTCACAATAATCTATACATTAATAAGTCTGTAACGCCAAGTCTAGCGTGTCTGTGCATAAGAATTATTTTAAAAAAGCGGGAGGGTTTTCAAGGATATCCAATAGAATCCATTTCGATCATTTTTGACATATTTGTCTGTTTGTTGGTTTGTTTGTGCACGCATCATATAAAAAGTACTGACTCAATTCACTCAAAACGGTTGACTATACACAAACATCAACCCAAATATCAACACTAGAGCTTCTGGATTCGAAGTTTTAGCGATAAGTACCAAAAACGGCCGTTTTTAGCATTAATTACTAAAACTTCTAACCTAGGAGGTCAAGTGTTGTTTTTTGGTGTTCGAAAATTTCTAGAACACGTCTTGACTAAAATGTTGTACCTACGAAATTTCAATATGTTTTGTGTTGACAAAAATAATGTTTTTTTTCTGAAGTGGCGCCGCCACCTTAAATAACTTATTCTAGTTACCATGGGGAGCACTGCATACATATACTCACGCCTATAATCCCCGAAAGGGTAAGCAGATGTGTACTCCTATAATAGGAGTCTGTACACCTACGTTTCGCCTTTGGTATTATGCCCCATGTAATAGGTGGCGAGTCTATTGTTATTTTCCGGTCACAATAGTGCCGGGTTCATCGGCTCTTACGACTCGCTTGCTGACGACGGAGGTGAATTTTATTTTTAATCCGTCCACACAGACTAATAATACGACTAATAAAACAAAAAAAGAATATAACTCCAATGGCCTAATAGCCAAGAGCCTCGACCAACACCTCAAGGGCCTGATGCAGAAAGCAGTCCTCCTCGACACGGCGCGTATTGTGAGGAGGCTCCTGTTTCTGTAGCCCTAACCTCCGGTAGTTTGGACCTTGCTCCCGATGCCGGTGGACCCCAATTGTAATATTTTTAAATGTATATAATATTTTTTTATTTTAAGTTTTTCTAGTTGAAATGTATTTAAAATATAATTGATAAGATTATAAATGAATAAAGGTGTAAGTAATATAACCCCAAAATTGTTTGCTTATGCATGAAAATCATTCAATTTAAATTGTATGTACAAAATTATTGACTGGTGGTCGATTCAATTGAAATATAAGCTGCAAATCATTTCAATTAATTCAATGATTTATTGTTTAAGCTCCGATGTGTGATTGAAATCATTAATTTAATTAATACTTGATGTTCCGAATTCAAAAAACGTACCTAATTAATTCCATGATTAAAAGTCTCTATGCATTTATTTGCATTTTCATCATTGTTTGTTCAAAATAAATTAACTGCCAATGGTTTAATTAATTATTATTTGAATTAACTTTAATAATAATTATACTTTGACTGACTTTTCATATTATTCATGTGCGGATCAGTTAGGGTTGCCAACATTTTTTTGTCTGAATATAGTATTTTTTTTAAAAAGCCATAAAATATGTACTTAGTACGCTTCAAAAAAATATAGTATTTTAGTAGGGAAGAATAAAAAAAAGACAAGTTAAATTCTTTTTTCAAACTCAATTTTTTTATTGCATTCATGTGTACATAGATGTTACAGAAGTAAATAATAAACTCTGTCGAACGAAAGACGCGTTCGAAAATTGCAGGAAGTTTATTTTTTTTATTTTACTAATTTTAGTATTACATTGAGCTATTTTATTGAAATATAGTATTTTCGCGTACTATATATTTCTTCAACAGTATATAGTACGGAGACCCTAAATACAGTACAATACTATATATTATAGTACGGTTGGCAACCCTAGGATCAGTGTCTGTAGACAAATGGCAATCGATGATCGTTAGAGAATAGAAACGACAATGAGATGTACTGGATTGACATAAGCTTTCGACCGGTCAAGCGATCTGTTATGTCATTTCTACTACTAAACATTTTCTTGAAGTCCGTTGACAAAAACAAAATACGTCACATACCCATAAAGACTCGTGGGATAATGAACATGACACGACACGGTAGGACATAGTTTTGAAGCGTTTTTCGCAATTCCCTATACTTTTCTTTTTTTTGGTCATCCATTTGGAGCTGTTGTATGCATCTGGAAAATACCAAAAAAGAACGCAACCTCAACTCAACCCGATGTTTTTCACGTTGCGGCGTAAAATGCTTCGACGTTTTATTTTTCGTCATGATTGCTAACAAAGCACGTCGGTCGCACGGACCGCCATGATTGGCGTACGGTTGAAGACTCGTTTAACCCCCGTCCGGAAAGCTTGACCATATTCTTTTTACTCCTATTGTTTACATCAGCCATGCTTTGTTCGGCTAAGAATATTGGCACAACCTTTTAATTACTTACCGTTCGGGAATGTTGTTGCAAACTTCATTGGTGGCTGTATTATGTATAGAAAGATTGCTAATGTACAGCGGTGTTGAATATAAAAATAAATAATATCAGCCTGTAAGAGCGTGTCCACATCTCTACGTCACGATGTCGTCAACGTGGAAAGGTGCGGTAACGTGGCACGGTGCGTTGACGTAACGTGCAACGTTACCGTATCGTAAAAATGCACGTCAGGATCATTGTTAGATTAATCGTTGACCATGTAGATCCTGAATTTTAATAAGAGAAACAGTAAGGTATGGTTTTAAAGCATCGGAGCACATAGACGGCGACTAACTCGCGGGCGTGGAGAGCGCGGGCAGAGCGCATATATGTGTGCTCGCTTGCGGCTAGAGGCGGAACGTGTTACGATGCGGTAACGTTTTGCACGTTATGTCAACGCACCGTGCCGCGTTACCGCACCGTTCCACGTTGACGACGTCGTGAGGTGGAGATGTGGACAGGCCCTCACTGTGGATTCCGGATTTCAGACCTGTTTTCCTTCATCATTTCAGATTACTCGTACTAAGAAAGTACATGACATTGCAAAAGTCACATTGGTACATGACTGGGTTTGAAACCACAACCCAGTGCTTAACAAGCGGATCCGTAACATCCGGGATACCACGACATACAAACACACAATAAAGCATTAACACAGTAAAACTAAGCTAGGTCTTCTCCTTTTTCTGCTATGCTTGGCTGGACGTAGCCAATGCATCCAGACCTTACCTGCAATCGTTCTCGGCGACAATCTTCCAATATCCAAAGCAATGAACAACTGTATAAGAAGTAGTTAAAACTATCACTGCCCTTTTGTGGACGTGCAAACTCTTGGTGGGAGCTGAAGACGAAAAGAGGACGACGAGAGATGTTCGGTCCGCCGCAGTATTCACTTGGCGTATTCATTAGGGGACAAAAGTCCTGTGACAGGTGTCGATGGCCATCGATGGCCAGTGATATCGCGCGTCCTTGCTTGACATAACGTATCGTGTCCGGGTCCGCATTTAGGATCTGTAGACCCCTAGTTTAACGTGTGGTGCGGGCACTACTTTCAAAGGGGGGAGTTCCATTGACTTGTAATTAATCCTCATACAGTCTTGGTGAGAGCTGAAGACGAAAAGAGGACGACGAGAGATGTTCGGTCCGCCGCAGTATTCACTTGGCGTATTCATTAGGAGACAAAAATCCTGCGACAGGTGTCGATGGCCATCGATGGCCAGTGATATCGCGCGTCCTTGCCTGACATAACGTATTGTGTCCGGGGCCGCATTTAGGGTTTTGTAGACCCCTAGGCTAACGTGTGGGCACTACTTACAGAGGGGTTCTACGAGTATTATCTTGTAATGAATCCTCATCCAGTTCAAGTACATAGCTATCTTTTTAATTTGTTTTTTTTGTAATTATTTCCCCTGTTTTACCTTTTCCTGAGCTGCAGCTTATGTAGCCTAGCTATGCTTACATACGGCTCTGGGGGGTTACCATAATCTGTTACAGCAGGATTGTTTTAATATTATTACGAGAATGGGAAAGTGATAGCGCTAGAGAGCTGTCTAGCGCCATCTCTTACCCACTCTCGTAAAACAATCCTGCTTTATCAGATCATGGTAACCCCCCTGGTCATTTCGCGTGAGTAGCATGAAAACGTCGCCGAATCAAATATCTAGCGACGGTGAGCGATTTAGCTGGACATCGCAGCGACTAATAAACCGTGACGTTTGTGTTTTAGTAGTGAGCGCGGCTTTATAATCAACCTAAGATCGCGAGGTAAGACGACTGATATAGTCTGATGCCAAAAACAGTAACGATATTCAAAAAATGTTTTAGTTTGGTTTTTTCTATAGAATTTATCCTTCAATTATCGGAAGAGATACGAGGGTACGAAGAGTTAGATGAAGTGGAGTGACTCTTACGAAAGCTTTAAATCCCAGCCAACTGACTTTACTGGCAGGATACATATTAATCGATACTCCTATTACAGGAGTCTGTACGGTCGCAGACTCGAAATGTTTATCAGATTTCAAATTCGATTCCTTATCACACTGTGCAATAAGGTTTAAGATGTCATATCAACTTATGTCATACCTATCGACCTTATGAAAAAGTAATGTGCAAGCAATTGTAGACCTTAGGGTGGTAAACATTTCAAGTCCCCGATTGTACACCCACGTATTGCCTGTTGTATTAAGTCACATAATAGTTGGCAAACCTATTGCCGTTTTTCGGGCACAACTATGCCGTAAGGACGGTAAGTTGGGACAAGTTGAATTACCCGTCTAACATAAATTGTTATTTCTCGCAAGCAACATTTTCGCAAATTATACTTATCTAAGTTACGTACAGTTGCAGTCATCTCGACCACTCGTCTCAATTTTCTAGAATCTAATTGAAAACTCACATGGCAGCTGTTAACTCAGAAGTTACTTTGTTACCTGTTGGAGAAAATAAAAATTAAGTTATTTACTGTATCAGAAACAGTGGAAATATACAGGTGATTTTTTTAACGTCAGACATTTTTTTGTAATATTTGTTTTTACTAACTTTGACGTCAAAATGCATGAATTAAATATTAAACATAATAGTTACGTGTAACGTGTTAGGAATTGTGTGGTTCTTATTAAACTGGCGGGTTTAGAGTTAAGCAATTGCTTTCATCAAGCGATCATTTGACAATAGATACCATTTTAAACTTATTTTTGTGTGTAGTTTTTTCTTAAGTTGAATAACATTATATTTTTACAAAATATGAGTCATAATCTAGAAGCCTTCGTTAAAAGAATCACCTGTAAAGCTCACCTTTGCTTCCTTGTATTCGGTAATAAAAATGTAAGAACAAAATATGCATAGTTGAAATAATTATTATATATCCGACATTATATATGCTCGTGTACTGCGTATATATTATACGATTAGTATAATCAATTCATAAAGTCACAAAGAGAATAAAAATAGTCTCGTGATCCCAGAAAAAAAACCTCATGTTTTTTTGTAAATAAAAAACACAACATTTTTATTTTAACTTTATATTCCCGTCATATAGAGAAAGCACTTTATGTTTTATGGCGCGGCATCCGATAAAAAATCGTTGTACAAAATTAATTAATAAAATTCCACTCGCATAAAAATTCATAAAATAATTTTATCGAGTCTTTTCAGAGAGCAATTCATATTTTATCTCCTGGACGCATTTCACAACTTTAGCGTGAAAACCAAAACAAAATACTCGTATGAACTAAAGAAGCGATTATTCGAACTGGAATTTTTGTTTTATTTTTGTACTGAACGCGAATTTCATACTTGAAAAGGAAGAACTAATTGGTGAAAGCGCATTGCTTTATTTTTATTTGTTGTTCCATTTCTTATCAAAACGAGCTTGTCATCAAAATTTTACGGCAATATGTAATCGGCAATGCCTATTAGGCTTAGCACAAATGTTGTGACGTATGGTAATTAACGCGAGTGAATTTTGAATTGGAAATACTCGTGTCTCACATAATATTTAATCGAATTGAAAACTTTATTCATATCTATTTATGATACAAATTGTGGCTGTCGCATAAATTTAAACTAAAATAGAATAGTTGTATTTTCGATTTAAAATTCACTCACATTAACGTTACGTTTACGTTACTATACGTCAAAATATTCGTGCTTGGCCTACAGAAACTATTTATAAATTGCTGTCTATTATCGCCCAGCCGCAGCCATACTCGGCGATACACGACCATACCAAGTTATTAATATTACCCTAATATTGACGAGTAACACATCCGTATTGTCCTGGCCATTTCTGGCCATAATTGCTGGCCACACATTGCCATAAAATGTTGATTGTTTACCAGCCCCTTCAGATTGTAGGGAAATATGAAAACAAGTTGATTTCCTAGCTTAGAAGCTACGCTAAGCAACGGTAGACCGTTGGTGGACTCCTCAAGTATCTACAATATTATCTCAGACGTTTCTCGGTACTCGTGTTATTCCAGCATTTGTAGGTATTTGAAAAGGAATAAGAATTTTGCTTCGGCAACAGATATTATATAAAACGTTTCCGGATACTTGACGTCAACTCGTTTATTGAGAGAAGGAAAGGTTTGCTATTTCAATAGTAAGTTGTATTTCCAGAACTAAACTATTGGCCGATGTTTGTTATTGTTTAGGAGACGGATGAATAGTAATTCTCAGTGTCCTACGCGTATTTAGTAATTTTAGTAAACTTTTAACCGATTGAAAGTAAGCTATGAGCTGTGGACAACTTAAGCCGAGGACTGGAATCTGTGTTTCGTATATTACCATAATCGAAAGGGCCCCCCGGGCACCCCGTGAACGACATTTTCTTTGATAAGTAGTTTCCAAAATTAAAAAATAAAATTGACCTGTAATCAGCTGCCTACTTTTACTAACACATTTCCAAATTTAATAATAATAACGTAATTGTAATTTAAACGTGCTGAATGTTAATTTAATAATGTTATCAAATTTAATAACAATTTCATTTCATTTGAATTTAGTTTAATCAGACCTACGATATTTGGTTTATTTTTCTCTGTTAATTTTTATCACGTCATTTCAATACTTACTACTCGTAGGTATTATTTACCAGTTTTGTTACCTTGTGCAATTATTTTATTGTGATTTTGAACGGTTGTATTGTTTTAGTACAATTTGACGAAATGTATTATTTTAATTTTGTTTTCTAATCATTCATCATCATTTTATTTGAGTGAACATTTCGATGCCACGCATAAATTAATGAGAGCACGGCGACACGGCTGGCGGGCAAGACTAACGCGATATCGCTCTTTGCAGTCAGATAACTCGAGGCTCTAAAATGACTCAGAAATAGAAAACCAGTTTTTTTTTGTTTTTTTTTCAGTTATGTTTCAGGGTACCCATTTAGGGTTAATTTATGTCACCAGTAGATCACGCGGTTTGAAGGAATTACATTAATTCGTTTACACCCTGTATTGTATATTTAGGATAAAATGTGTTTTTATAGCATTTATAACCAAAATATTTAGAAATACAGTAAAATATTTTTTACTACAACAACTGAATAAAGTTCGGTATTGTTAACTCTTTGTTCGATAAAAGATAAAAAAAAAACAAATACTAAGGCGAAGAAAGAAAAAGTATATTCAAATATCGAACAAAAGCTGACCTTCCAAGTGTTCCAGTTTCCAAGTGCTCACAGATTAGAACTGACACTATAACAACTGGCGACGCAAATATTCTAACATATTAACTCTTAATGGCCGGCGCTTATAACAGGACAGTAGGGATGCAGGAACTCTCAAAAAGTATCGATAGAAATCGAATCGATATTAAAAAAAAATTGAAATTGATTTCGATATAACGAAAAAAATACCATCGGTGTTTTTTAAAGTTTTTTGTTGTTTTCAAATTCTATTGTATTTGTTTTTATTACTAGTCTAGTTCAATTATATATTTTAATAACATAAAATTATAATAGTGACAGAAATATTGAACTAGGCTTTGGTAATTGTGTGCAATTACCAAGCTAAGAAACTTTGCTATTAGAAATATATCGTATTTGATACTTTTGCGATACTTGATATGTTATATCGATGTATCGAAATTAGAGATCGAATATCGATACATCGTACAAAAAATATCGATATTTTTTCTACAAGCCTACAGGACAGCACGGTAAAGCATTTATAAAGCTGAGATAATTTTAAACCTTATTTTAATACCCTGACTGCATCGTTGGTCTAGTGGTCGCAAGCGCGACTGGTAAGAAACAATTTTATAATCGTTTTAAATTGTTTTATTTCAATAACACTAATCCATTCCCTGTAAAAAAATTAAATGATCATAACTTTTTACTTGTTAAAGCGAATTTGAATAGTTTACACAAACGAAGAGTTGACCAACTATCCTGAAATCAAAATGGCTGGTCATTTTGAAGTCCTTTTACTTTGTTTCAAAGTTAGGTAGCAATTAATTGACCATAGGTAGTAAAAAGTAGCAAATAGGTAGCAATTTTTGGTCACCAGCCTGAAGCGAATACAGACAACCTGAACAGATATACTTTCATTAACCCGATACCCGCAGCACGGCGTCAGTTCACCGCGGCCATTTTAAACGAACGCTCAAATTAATCGCGTTGTCTCAGTTAAGCCATTTACGTCATTCAGGTAGGAACAGTGGGTACAACCCTTAGTGTGCGTCCTGAGTGACGGCGCACGGGCGTATTGCGGATTGTGGAGCGGCTTTACCGTCGATACCTGTCCTTAGTGCACGCGGGAAAGTTGACGCGTACGCGCGTGTTTAGTGTTTCGTTTATTTTACTTTGGTTTTAATAATGTCGATATTGTGGTGGAACGAGGTGTGGTGTTCCTCCAACCAAAGGGAGGATCCTCCAACCAGGCGGTGTCTTGTGCCTGGCGGGCTACAGCCCAACGGTTGTTTTTTTTTTTTTTTTTCTATTGGACTGCTGTAGGTTGTCCTAGGGGACGGTTTCTACGTAACTGGGCAGTTATTGGCGAGACCTGAAGGGTCTCCAGCCAATGGGGGGGCCCAACGGTTGATGTTGGGAGGTTGTATATATACTATCTGCGTATTAAATCTTGATTGCGCGATGTAGGATACTTGATGGATTGACGCACACTTACGTGTGGTTTCGACGTATAGTGTTGTGCTTAATGTCGATATCCCCTCGAGCGTACAGTTGTACTAACGAGTACGGGATTTATTAGGTTAAATCGGTTTGTGGAAATTATTGTGCAACTGTAGATCCAATTATTATTCATTGGTCGTTGTTCGCCAATATTTTAACGTTCGTAAAAAAGATTTCATGTGATTTTAAAGTTACAAACTGGCTATTAATACAGGGTGTAAACGAATTCATGTAATTCCTTCAAACCGCGTGATCTACTAGTGACACAGATTGACCTAGCACTAGTTTTTTTGTTTCAGATAAAATATTTTTTCATAAAAATATTTTGATTTTCTCTGTCTGAGTCATTTAGCGGCTTGAGTTAACTGACTGCATGGAGTGATATTGCTCTAGTCGTGCCTGTCTGCTGCATCGCCGTGCTTTAATTCGTATATTTATGCGTGGCACCGAAATGTTCTATGAAATAAAAAAATAATTGGAAAAAAAAAATGTTTACTTATTTTTTATAGAAACCCTATTACGTGGTTAAGATACGATGACTTATCACTGCCGCAAGAAAAAAAATGTATTTTTATTTTTATTTTTAATCAAGCTAAATCCCGTGCGGGGTTAATCTATATCGATAGACCATGTGGTTTGAAGGAATCACACGAATTCGTTTACACTCTGTTTATAGTACCTACAAAATGTCAACCTCTGTTTGATGGCTATCATATTTTTTTTAAATATTTGAGGGTATTGAAACTGATAGCCTAAATACAGGCTTTTGCCTAGTTCGGCCACAGACGCTAAATTATTTTTCATAGTTCGATTTGGACATCACTAACCGATCTGTCATGGACTGAATAATTACATGGAATGGACAAAGTGTTAGGTCAGCAACTATGAACAGTCAACAGCAAAAATCGATGACTAATTACTTTTTTTGTTTTTGATCTTATACGTATTTTAAATACGCTATCATATTTTCTACAAAATAATAATAATTAGCTAAATTTAATAAACGATTTTTTTTTAGCATTCGTTACTTTCTTTTATATTGTTGACCGTACAAGTAGAGAGGGCTACATAGTCGCTATGCCACTACGATGTAGCTGGCGTAGCCGCTACGCCAGCTACGTCGCTACGATGCTACGCCGGCTACACAGTCGATGACGACCGAACAGCCACATTAATTGCATCGAAAGTGCATTTCTTCAAGAATTCTATTATTATTTTGTTTTATGAAAAAATAATATTCTAATAAGTGAATTGGCCATGATACATGAAAATCAAGTATGATCATCTTTGGGTTTAGAGTTGATAAAAAGAAACAAAATTATTCATCTCTTCATCGTTTAGTCATCAAATTTAAAAAAAGATATTTTTTAATAGTTTACCTACATTATTAGCATTCCATGATCCTTTTTATAAAAACTGTTATTTTTAGCGAACGAGAACATACTACTTTTCTTAAAATGTATTTTATTGCTTTTTCTCATTTTACCATTGCATGAGTATAAAAGGAGACATTTTGCAAAAGAGACATTTTGCGAAAGGGGCATGTTGCGAAAGGGGCATTTTGCGAAAGGGGAATTTTGCGAAAGGGGTATTTTGCGAATGGAGTATTTTGCGAAAGGGCAGGGTTTTTACACCTGAGCCATCTAAGATAAGGCAAAGTAGGTCACCAGTTAATATAACATAATGGCTCTCAATTGGCTAATATCCTGTATAATAATTTAACGGAGAGCTAACGCGATCACTAATTAATTAATCTCGGTATGCAGCCCATTGATTATAGTACTGTGTACTTGGCTACGTCAGGTATGGGTAGAAGTGTTGCTGTTGAATGCACACGTGATTATTAGATAAGCAAACATGCAAGTGTTGGGTTTGTGCAAATTAATAATGAGATTATTGACGATAATACGCATTGTCATTCCTTTTATCTACACTTATTGCGTACAGTTTTAATTGAGAGCTTATAATGTCAAAAAAGTAAAAACTTGAAACTAAAACCTTTTTTTGTAAATTGTGTTTTTTTTTTCTTTTTATTGAAATTGTTGCATTAATGGTCCAATAGAAAAGTATTAACAAAAATCGTGTTTAGAGTTTTTTTTTCAATAAACAGTTTTCTCGAATTATCATTGTTTTATGCCATACTCACTTAGCACCTTTGTGATTTCCAACCCTCAGTTTTGTTTTGAATTCAAATATGGTACCATAATGAAAGCAGGCTATAAAGGTGGGTATAGACTAGAGCATTTACTTGTAACAGAACATCGAGCATTCGCTGTTTTTTACTCGAACCACATTTCGAACATGACGCTCGATGTTTTGTTACAACTTGATTTTAAGAACCAACGAGCATTTTTGTGTAATATTTTATCGAGCAAACGCACGAGCCGGATAGCGGGATGTGAGGTGCACGGGCCGAGGGATGAAGCAGGTCGTTACTTGTTCAGGTGAGTATACAGGGTGTTAACGAATTCGTGTAATTCCTTCAAACCACGTGATCTACTAGTGACACAGATTAACCCAAAATGGGAATTTTTGAAAATCAATTGAAAAAAAATCTAAAAAAAAAACTTGATTTTCTATTTCTGAGTCATTTTAGACCCTTGAGTTATCTGACTGCAAAGAGCGATATCGCGTTAGCCGTGTCTGCCAGCCGTGTCGCCGTGCTTTCATTAATTTATGCGTGGCATCGAAATGTTGACACAAATAAAACATTTTTTTTGCAAAAAAAAAAATTCTTATTTTTTTACTGAATCCTTATTAGGTGGTTTAGATACGATCGGTAACAAAGCCGCATGAAAAAATAATAATTTTATTTTTTTATTTTTAATCAAGCTAAATCCCGTGCGGGGCCTGTCTACATCAGTAGTAGATCACATGGTTTGAAGGAATTACACGAATTCGTTAACACCCTGTAGACTAGAGAATTTACTTGTATCAAAACATCGAGCTGCTCTAATGTGTCACCCTTTCACGAACCGAACAATAAGCACGACACTCGACGCTTTGTTACAACTTATTTTTGCAAACAACCGAGCGTATTTGTGTAACATTTCGTCGGAGAAAGACACGAGCGCGAACGCAGCACACGCGACCTGCAGATCCGACATTTTAGTGAAGAATAAACGCAAAATAGAAAGGAGGGTTACAGGTAAATGCTCACTCTCCGAGAGCATTACTTCAAACACCGTGTCGAGCATTCGCAGGAACGTTACATTACATTGAAATGCTTTTTTAAATTGAGCTTTTGCTTGTATTGTATCATTTGTAAGAACGTTACATTATATGGAAATGCTCGAGAAAATGCTCTAGTGTATACTCACCTTAACGTGCATCCTTAATGAAATTGTAGTACAGTTTTCTTAACAAAATAGTGCTATAAAATAACTATTTTCTATCAAAGTACTCTTCGGACCGACCAAGGAGTTTTTAATTCAATTTTTTTAGCGGCTTCTCATCCCTGGCTTGTGATAGGGCGCATGCGCGCGCTTGCGCAGTGGGCTGCTGAATTTGAGCACCATAATATGTTTTCGTTTTAACTTTGGTATTAAATTTATGCATGAGTTTAGATAAAGTAGTGTATGAAACTGCACATAACTAGGCATTAAAACACTCGTGTGATACTATTAGAAATCTCGCCTTTTCGGCTCGGTTTTTATGCAACAGTTTAAACTACTATTTTTTATCAATGCTTTTGATGTTGTACGTTTCAAATTCCAACATAATGTACCGTTTATTTACTTGAAAACATTTTATTTATACTGATACGATTCAGAAAAAAAAACCAACTTGTTTTATTTATTACAAACCATATTTTATTACCCTTGGGAAAATATCTCGTTTAAAATTTGAATCAAACGCAGTGCAAAAGCTTTCTTAACAAATTGTGATGCTTACTTCAGAGCGCATTTCCTCGGATTGGGAGCGAGCTGTGAGCATAACCGGCTTAAATAGTTGCCGCGTCAAACGGTACTCCGCAGCGAACTTGAGATTTTCATCTTACGCCTTTATTTATGCCACAGTGCGAAGTGCGAAATGATTTGCGTGTACTTTGAGAGCTTTGAGACTTTCGTTTAAATGCTGCAGCATTTCCGACAGTTTTAGTCTGAAGTGAATTCTGAAAAACCGGTCTAGACGCTGTTTGTGCGGATATAGCTTCGATAAATGTAGCGCCGTCTTAGGCCATGCAGGGTCGCTTGGGAACACAGAGTTTAGCGCCCATTTAGAGAGCCAAAAAAACGTGAATTTACTTTTGTGCAGAAACTTTTACTGAGCAACTATTTTTTTTTATTTTATTTTTTCTAAAATCCTCATTGATGCCCTTCGCAACTAGGCATTATTTAATTTTATCAAATAGATTTAAAAGAACAGTCGCTCAAATCCCATTTTTGACTGTCTTCATCTATATAATGTAAGTTACACGGAATGACCGCTCTAGAGAGAGCAGGAGAGCAAATATGAGTGTAACAGAGGCAGCAATACTTTGCCTAACTGAATGAAAGATGATTTGGGATGATTCAATAGTCCGCTATTTTAAACTAACTTATAATATTATTTCTATCTGATATTTACAAATATAGATCTGACAAACTTATTAATTCATTGGGTTTGAGTTCATCTGGATGATTTGAGATCAATGAATAATGAGAACGAGGTTTGTTTGATCATAATATACTCGTTAATTAAGGATGCTACTTTTAGACGAGTGTACGGGTTTATGAATTTCTATTGGTTCAAATACTACGTTGCGAAGAATGCCTGTTTAAAAATTTATTCTAAACACTGTATTGACAACACGTTTTGTGCAGTGGCTGAGTGATTGGCTTTTGCGCTACGGGTCGTGGGTTCGATTCCCGCACGGAACTAATATTTGTATGGCCTACAGATAGTAGTTCCGGGTCTGAGAGTTTGTGCATGTGAGATTTGTGTCTGTAAACGCACCCACACGATAGGTACAGAAGAAATATATAGGATCAAATCTCTTATCCTACACAATGTGTCCGGTTATGAACTAGCGATATTCTAGGTACTTATATAGCAACTATTCTAGTACACTAACACACTACACACTAGGGTCCAATCCACTTCCCCGCTATTTGGCAGCCATTTTGCTTTTTTAGGGTTCCTTACCCAAAGGGTAAAACGGGACCCTTTTACTAAGGCTCCGCTGTCCGTCTGGCCGTCTGTCCGTCTGTCCGTCTGTCTGTCCGTCTGTCACCAGGCTGTATCTCATGAACCGTGATAGTTAGACAGTTGAAATTCTCACAGATGATGTATTTCTGTTGCCGCTATAACAACAAAAATACTCAAAATAGAATAAAATAAATATTTAAGGGGGGCTCCCATACAACAGACATGATTTTTTTTGCCGTTTTTATGGATTGTGGTACGTCCGACTCGCACTTGGCCGGTTTTGTTGAGATATTCTCTATCTTAAAGTTATGAAAATGTGAACCATTGTATCGTAATGTAAACGAGACACAATATTGTTGCCCTTCGAAAAGGCCTACTTTTATTTCCGTAGGACCAAAACTCTGAGAGATATGACGTTTTATGTACACACGTACAGAATATCTCAACAAAAAAATGGAAGTGATTTGGACCCTAGTGTATAGTGTATTTGAGTACTAGAATAGTTGTTGTATAGGGTGACTGGTAATTAGTGACCGATACTTTAACACATGATTGTACTCATGATAACAAAAAACTTTCCCAAAGAAACAATATTTATAGGTAAAACAAAAAAAAATATTACGAGCCGCGTCCATTCCGTAACGGTTTATCAATATAAATGGAAAAAAATATGTAAAAATAATGTTTCTTTGGGAAAGTTGTTTGTTATCATGAGTACAATCATGTGTTAAAGTATCGGTCACTAATTACCAGTCACCCTATACAAGGTTAGTCGGAAAGGGGGTACTAATCCGAAGCCCACTTATAGTATCGCTGGTGACTGTTTGAAAGCAAGTGTTAAAATTTCAAAATTCGATTTTTTTTTCGATTTTTATTTTAGTTTTTTCAAAAATTCTTCATCCCTGCTTTAGTTACAAATTCAGAAAATGGTGCTTCTAATTCATGACCCCAATTATGACCTAAAATGTAAACACAGCTGATCATAACTGGGGATAGACAGATTTTAGAGTTTTTTTTTTGAGATTTTTGAACAACTGTTTCTCTTAAACTATTGACTTTTGGGAAAAGTTGTAGAACAAAAGTTACTCATTATTATGGGTACTTTAACACCCTTTCGGATTAGTACCCCCTTTCTGACTAACCTTGTATAGGTACCTAGAATATCACTAGTCCATGATCGGACATATTGTGTATATTGACCTCTAAAACCATATCTGTGTAATAAATTACTATAGTTTTATATGGTCCTATTTTTCGTAATCGCATCATTTGTACATTCAGACCAGAAAGTTTGAAACGCCGGTTGCATACTTAACTTTTTTTTAGTTACCGCGGAAAAGGCAAAGGGATGTCATGGATGTACTACATACCGCTAAGTTGGAATTTTCGTTTCTTTTTTTTCATGTTAATTGGCATACCTGTTTCTTTGACCCAATAGGATCCTATCTAACAACAAATGACAAAGATCTATCATTTACACTAGCTTTTGCCCGCAGCTTCGCTTGCGTGAAATTTTGAACCCGTTAAGTGACGATTTTCCATACAAACTTTCATCCCCTATTTAACTCACTTAAGGGTTGAATTTCGAAAAATCCTTTCTTTTTCCTTGTCTACATTATAAAGGGAACCCCTGCGCAAAATTTCAGCTTCATAGGTCCAAGGGTTTGGGCTGGGAGTTGATGAGTCAGTCAATCAGTCATTCAGTCAGTCAATCAGGACTTTTCTTTTTATTTTATAGATTGTCATATATACAGGGTGTAAAAAGACCCATCACATAGCCGAAATCTACGCACTCTGTACATCAAACTAAATTGTATTAACCAAAAATAATTGCTGGGAAACGACTTTTATTTTTTGACATGAAAAAAACCGCTTTTTTTTGTAGCGCGCAAATTATGGTTGTGGCGATGCCGCGCGTTTGCATGCGTGCAGCGGCAACACAGCCGAGCCAAGGCAGTCGTGTGCGTTTGATATTCATTGCGTTTTTGTAACTTCAAATGCGTAATTTGTTAGAAAAAATTGAAATTTTTGATAATGTTTGTACGGAAGAAAGTTTAGCATTATGACTTGGAAATCGTTTTTGGAAAAAAAAAAAAAAAAGTGTACTCTGACCTTCAATATCTCCAAAACCAATGATTTCCCAGGTATGGTTTGTTCGAAAAAAAATATCCCAATGATGGGTAGAATAGTTGGTTTTCGTTATCGTTAAGGGTCTTTTTACACCCGATATATCTATGACTCATAGATCTATGATCTTAGATATATGATTATATATATATATTATGATAGTGTAATAGCCCCCTTAGTCAAAATGTTTTGGTTTTGTTTTTGTTGTCAAACAATTTGTCAGTTTTTGTAAACGAAAACAGTACTATTAAAGAAAAAAGCATCGTGGACGTCTCCTGCTGCAAAAAATACCTGAATGAATACTGACGTTGGTAAAATCGTTTTTTAGCGGGAAAGCTGCGAGCTTGATGTAAACAAAGCGATACCATGCACTGTGCTTTATTGTCTAGTATTATTAAGAGGAATTTTTCCCTCATGTTCTGAATGAACGTAGTATTTTTTGCGTCAAGCGCATCACTTTCTAGAGAATTGTTTTCCGTTACTTTGTGTATGTTTATTTATTAGTTATTTTATCCAACGCAGTGACGTTGTGTTTGTATTGTGTAGTTTTGTTTTGAAGGTCAAGTTGAACGTTTGTTATCGGTTTGTATGGCATTGTTTGAAGAAAAATAAGTTAGGGATAGATTGATCTCATGACTATAATATACAAGGTTAGTCGGAATAGGGGTACTAATCCGCGGCCGACTTAAGGCGCTCCCCCTCCTTTGTCAAGTGTTGTTTTTTGGTGTTCGAAAATTTCTCCGAAACTTGACTAAAATGTTGTACGTACGAAATTTCAATACGTTGTGTGTTGACAGAAATAATGCTTTTTTTTCTGAAGTTTTGCCACTTCGGTGGGGAAGCGCCTTAAAGTATGCGACTGTTTTAAAGCAAGTGTTAAAAATTCCAAAATTGAGAATTTTTATTTCAATGGATTTTTTTTCTTTTTTTGTTTTTTCAAAAATTCTTCACCCTTGCTTTAGTTACTAATTCAGACAATGAAGCTTCTAATCCGTGACCCCAAATATAACCTAAAACGGCTACTTTTACTAGCAACTTTACAACCTCACACATTTTTTAGTTTTGAAGTCCAAAAAAAGAAAATAATCGGAAATAGTTTTCATTCTCACACTTTCATATTCATATAGTAATTGGTTTAGTCTCTTTCTAGTACCTAACTTTTGGTTTTCTGTGCAAATGTTCCTTTTTGTGATATTTTTAAACTATAGCTACTTCTAGCAACTTTTTAGGGTATCAAAATCTGGCATTCTGGCAACTTTTTGCAAGAGATCTGGCTACAAACACGACAGTACAGTTGTCAACACTGAGTACAGGTATAATTTAATCAACGTGTTAATTATTTTCTTTTAACTTTTTTTTATGTACACACCAAGTCAACAAACGAAAAGGAAGGACAACGATCAGGATTCTTTGCCTTTTACATGAATGAATACTAGGAATATTTATAGAGTTGTTTTGCCACAGATTCCTAAGACATCATTGCATAATAAGAGTTACTATGTAATGTGTGGACGTATTTTTAATGCTCTACCAGAAAATTAGGAATTACGACTTAATACATTTGTAAAAAAAAACAAAGCAAGGTTACTAGAATACAATTTCTACTCAGTAGCTGATTTTTTAAATATTAAGTTCAGACGTAGATACTCGTAGTCAAAAATAACATAGCAATAATGAAGCTAATGATTATGATTGTTGGAATGTTTACATTAAGTTTAAATCACTCAAAATTGTAAAATTATGATAATAATTCAATGTCACCTAATTAAACTCAATATTATTAAATTAATGTTTGCATGTCACTATCATGACTAAGTGTTAAGGATCTGTTTGTACCAAATTTACTTAAGACCTAAATTGTACCAACGCTCATGGCAAATAAATAAATAAAAATGAATGAATGATTCCAGATTCGCTCTATACAGAGTTTGGTCAAATTATCAAATGACGAATGTTCGTTGGTGTTCGTTGGCTTAGTGTGTACGTACCAGTATAGCCACTTATATATTTTTCCTAATATTCTACGTAGCTTGGTAGTATACTACGAAATTGCTACGAGTTGGGTTGTAGTAATACTGACCGGGGTGGTAAGTGTGAGTTTTTTCGACTCACGTTCGATTGCGAGCGCGTTAGAATTTTGTAGGGGAAATTAAGTTTCTCCTAGTGACCGGTGGCGCTATAACTTTTTCCCATAAAATTCTAACGCGCTCGCAATCGAACGTGAGTGAAAAACCTCACACTTAGCACCCAGCCCTCTGATTCAAAACGATTTGATTAGTCAGTTGTCGAATGATTTTATAAGCTATCTCTTTTTCTCTCGCTACGAGAATCAAATAAAAAAAAAACATTTCACTTATACTTAGCAATTTAAGAAACGCGTTAAAAAAAATCTGTTAAAAGATTGATATATTTTGATGTGCAGTTAATATATTTGATGCGCAATCATTATTTTAGATACGGAAACAGTATTTCTAGTCGTTAGTTCAGATTTCTGAGGTGAATTAGGTAAATAAATAGCGTCCTGTTTTGATTAGTTTTTTTTTCATTTTTGTGTTCTATAAGTTTTGGTAGACAATTAAGTAGTTTATTTGTAGCTGAATCATATAATTGGTGCTATTTATAGAGTAGTTTTAACGATGGAGACATTAGATGAGCGTTACGTATTTTGATGTGCAATTAATTATTTCCCTTATATAAATACTGGAAAACATAACATATTTATTATAAGTAGTGGCTAGTGAATTTTATTTTTTTGTATTATATTTACAATATTCTTTAGTTGAGTAGAAGCATTTTTGAATTAAGAATATTTTTAATTCACTATAAAAAAATAAAAAATAAACTTTTTGCATAATTTGCTAATTTGTTCTAAAATATAATTTGACAGCTATGTTGGTTAAACATTTTATTATTCGATGTGAGATGATTATTTTATTGCCGATTCCTATAATTTACCAAGAATTATTTGTTAAAATTGAGACTCTTGTACTCGTATGTTTACAAATAACGAAGCAAAGACTACATAGGTTTGCATAGAAGACCCACCCGTACGTTAGTAGCTATCGCAAAATAGCTTACGAGTCTATTTCTATATAAAGATTGGCAATGAAAAATGCTACTATTGGTAAGCAAAACGATTTGATTTTGGCCATATGAACCGGGCAAGTAAGTGAGTACATAAGTGTAGGTATGGATGGGGTGCATGAAAAGAGCCTCCACGAGTGACGATACTTCAGTACGTCCGGCACACCCTGGGCAGTCAGCCTCGCTACCAACCTTGTTGACTGGCTAATCTTTTCATCACAGCATGAGCTATTCTTTCGTATAGCTCGTGCTGACACGAGAGAAGATAGTGTTATAAAATAAAAATGTTTCTCTTAAATATAGTTACCTTTTTCAGGCGTAAAAATTTAAGACTTAATTTTATATAAACACTACGAAGGAAATCGCCTTATTAGCTTTTGTTTTAGTAATATAAATATTGGAAAAACGTATTTATTTGATGGTGGCTATATTTTTTATTACATTTTTATTAATATTTCTTTATCATGTTCAAAATATTCTTCAGTTGAGTAGAAGCATTTTTGGGTTTAGAATATTTTTAATATTCTAGTATAAAACATTGTTAGTTTTTTTTTATATAATTTGGTTTTGTTTCTTTTATTATAATACTAGTTATTACAGATGTAATAGTTGGTTAAGCACTTTTTATTTGATGTGAGATGAATGTTTTGATATTTCAAGTAATTCGTTGTATTAGAGATATTCTGATATAACAGTGGTATATTTCAAGCACTATTAGTAATGTTTGATGCAGTGAAGCGACAGAGGATTCATGAATTTCCAATATTCAGGTTGTTGTTTATTTGAATATACATAGTAGGTAAGATACATTTATAGGTTTTTGTCAGTCAAAGTAGTTTCAGAGCTCATGTATAATTTAAACAGAAATCTTTGGTTTATTTTGAATTAATAGTTGTTTATACACTGCATTAGTAATTTTTTTTATGTTTTTTAGCCGCTTCTACGTATTATGTTGACATAACTAACATCTTTGCGCATCCCGCTAACAACGAAACCCGAGTTACAATAAAATTACATCGTTACAAAGAAATCCTTAATGTTTTGAGTCACGGAACGTTTCCGAACGATTCTTAATATTGTTTTTTTGCAATTCCACTTTGATTAGTCATTGATTTACTATACTGCAGAGCAGGACTTTAGTATTTAGTTGACTATGTTGTTTGACACGAACAGTTGATTCCTACAACCACGTTGCTAATTTGTATAGTAGTAATGTTCTAATAATAGTCGTAAGTCGCCAGCGAGAATTTATAATGACTTTAGTCGTTCATGGGATATTTGTTTGTGGTCTTTTGGCTTACACGTCGATGTTGGCTGGTGGCGGATTGCACTAAGTCACTTTTAATTTTTGGGCGGTTTTCTATAATTTACTTCAATATTCCCGTCAAGTATAAGCTTTGCGAGATTTTGAAGTGCAATCCGCTTTCCTGCCACAGCTTACGACGCAGATGGGGCTCGATGGCTACACCCCGCCACAATTTCGAGTCATTCGCATTGCATTACATTGTAGCTTCTACACTGTGGGGTACGATGCCTTACCCCTCTTCTACGTGACCCCCACACCCGAAGACTTGCTCCAGTTGTCCATTTATGATTCACACGACGTCTCCGACGATATTGCGGTCACAAAACATGCATTAACAATCGCCTCGCTATACGCTGTTATACGCTTAGCCTTAAGTCGCAACTTAGCAATGCAGAGCCTTAATTCTAAGTTACACGGATTTTGGTACAATGTTTTAATGTCCCGTACATTAGAGAACACGCCTAACTCCACCTAATTCACACGTACCATGACATTTGCACCACGAAATAATTTGGGACGCGAAGATTTTTAACAACTGTTTTTTATAAGGGATCAGCCGTCTCCCCCGCACCCTCCCCCCACCCCCTGCTTGCGATATCGACGGACGCACTTACATAAACGGAACTGTGTCACTGATTCCAAGTGAATACTGCATTGTGGTGCGTGCAGCTCTGCCCGTCCTCTTATGAATGGAGTCACGTACCTGGTCGTGGACTGTATGCAGGGAGTGTGGTGGTGCGGCCGGTGTATGCGGGCAGCAGCGTTGCCCCACCTCATCCACCTCGCGATTAGCTGCAGAACATCTCCAGCCGGTCTGTCGGGGTCAATGGGACAGTGGGTGGGATACACATGGGGCGCGAGCGAGTCCGGGCAGCGCGCCGCTGGGCGTCTGTAGCGCGTGTTTCGCGAGCCTGCCGAGCGCGGCCGCGGCACTCGCGCGTTTAATCCCACTCGGCTCGTGTCAGTCGATGCGGTACCGAAGAGGACTCGCGCATGACTAGATTGGTGTTCGGTTGGCCCGGCGGCTGCCGAACATTGCGCAGCGCGGAACATGCGCGCAGCAATCGATATCGCGGGCGTGCGCTGCGGCGCGCATGGATCCGACCCCCGCGGACATACGACACCCTTTATTTATATGATGACGTTCGAAATCGACGTCATAATGAAAATTGAGCGAGCGTTTTTGGGCGGAACGCGAGAGAAAAGCGCAAGAACAGCGGGCGAGCGCGCGCCTACCCCGCCCACCGAGGCACCGTACGCGCAACCTAACCGCGCCGTCATACAAACGTGCCAGAAGGTCAATTGCACTGTGCTAACTTTAATAATGAAACACCTTCTAGTTTATAAGGCCATTGCTAATTGGAATTATGTTAGGACGACCCAGTTACCTGAATAAAGATAGTTTTAAATTCAAATTTTTAACTTAAAATAATCTGGTTACGAAGTTGTATTTAAAAATACCTAATGAATAAAAATTTTAATATTTTTTCTTAAAAAAACTAAAAAATCCTTTTTAGTAATACATTCAGTACCTAATATATTCTTACATGATCAAGTGGAGTAAAGTTTGGCCGCTTGAGATTCAAACGGCGTACACTACATATATTATAAGTTATATTCGCTCGTTAAACTGGGACGCATTTATGTGTAAGTGGAATTAGAATGCATTATTGAGAGGACCCAGGGCTGAGTAATGGCCGGCGCCATGAAGCAAATACAAAAAGGAGATGTTGTAATTCGGTTTTCCTATAATACGATGCGTGATATTTTGCGGGGTGAGGGGAACGTTATACTCCGCCTACTTTTACGTTTACCATCTATCAGTGAATAGGAAAAACTAGAAGCTTCGGATACATAGATAACTAATACGTGGTTTAGCTATTTGACGCTAGATGTCTCTAGTGTCACAAATGTACACCTCGGATTTTTTGTGCTAGCCTACAGCAGAGCTAATAAATTAAGCAGTAGCTGCATTATTTATTAGTTCTGCCTAAGTAAAAAAAATGTTAAAGACATGGAAACTCACAAAGTTATAGGCTAGTTAAGAAGCCTCGTTTTCCCCGCACAAACATGGACATCGCGAGCTCAAAGCGCCATTGATAACATTATTGGTAGGTACAACCGTGTCTAGTCAGTGTTTGTTTCTATTAGAAAGAAAGAAAATACATTTATTTAGCACAGACTAAAAAGGCACACAATATAAAATATAGCAGAAAAAAAAACAAAAGAAATTAGCAGGAGAGTGTGCCTCACGGCTGCGCCAAAAAGGCCCAGTTCAGCAAAAATGCCAGACAACTAGTGCCTGACGCTGGTTTTCAACTGGACCTGAAGTGTGAGGTGACGGATATAAGTCAGCTTTATGCTGCAACGTGTGTATGCTCTGTATGTGTGTATTAATGTAAACAAGTGGTAATAACATTTTCCATCACACTTGCAGGCTTTGGACTTAATGGTTAACTGTAGGTACTGAAGTAAATACAAATAATACGTACCTACATTTATTCATACTAGCGTGTTTAAAAATGTAAATCATCATTATCACTATCATTAACAGAAGCTGGCAAGAAAATATGTATACTAATTAAGTAATAAGGAAACCTACTCTTTAAAAAGAAATTGCTACAGTTTTTATTAAAGTTATGTATGCTTGATTTATTATGAGGAGCTCGTGGCTAAATAATTACAGCCGCATAGACCGATCTTCCGGGTTTAGCCACGCTTGCCGAGGTTGGTCTGTGGATGGGTGACCATTTACCATAGCGACTTTCCTCCGTGCCTCGGAAAGCACGTAAAGCCGTTGGTCCCGGCTGTCATTTGTAGATCTTTGACAGTCGTTACTGTTGGTCAGAAGCCAGAAAATCTGACAACCAGTCTTACCAAGAGTATCGTATTACCCAGTTACTGGGTTGTGGAGGTCTGATAGGCAGTCGCTCCATGTAAAATACTGATATTCAGCTGCATCCGGTTCGACTGGAAGCCGACCCCAACCTAGTTGGGAAAAGGCTAGGCAGATGATGATGCTTGATTTATTATGCACAATATTACAGCTTCAACCAAAGCATTGTACAGTTCAATTGTATGTTAGAAAAATAAAAAAATAAAATAATTACAAACAAGTAATTAATGAGAAAAAAAACATTATTTTCAGTAAAGAAATTAACTTGATGCAAGAAGAATTAACTTGATGCAAGAACATTTAACTTGATGCAAGAAGAATTAACTTGATGCAAGAAGAATTAACTTGATGCAAGTTTTTGTAATAAAATAAACTGACATAAGAAATAAGAAAAATAAAAGCCTGTTAAAATATTGCCACTGACAAAGACCACGCCCACCTTGATTACGTCAGTGCTACACAGAGTAGCCAGTAGCTTATGCCATCTTCACTTTGTATATATTTGCTTCGTGGCCGGCGCGGGTAAATCTGCCGCCCGGAAGTATGTCTGTCTCGCTGTTACCGCGATGGTTGGAACGGCGCAGGCGCGAAGGGCGCCTCCTCGCACACATTTGCGGCAGTTTTTAACTAGTGATAAGTCTCCGAGAGCGGTAGTTAACTTTTAAAGTTGTATGGAAACTTTTCCGGTACTCTGTATTTCAATCGTTTAAGCTGAAATTTTTAATAGAAGACATGAAGAAAGTTTTTGAAACTACATCTTGTATGGCAATTCAGTTTGGCTAAAAATAAAACAAGTAAAATAAAATATAAGGGGCCATCCAAAAATTACGTCACACGTGACAAGGGGTGGTCACGTAATTTAGGACCCCTCGTCCTAAATTTCGTGACGTCACATTTCAAAATCTAATATATCTAAGCGTTATATGGAAATAAAACTAATTTCGGAACTGCTGTTTTAGGGCTGATTTTTCAATCGTCAGATAACTTTTATCTGGGGAATAAGTTTGACGTTTTGACAGCTTTAGTGTTAAAATTTAATTTTAAATTCGGTGATCTTTATTTCCGTGTACGATTTACATGATTCAAACGGATGTAATGGTTTTAGACCTAGACCTTTCATTTGACATCATAATCGTTAAGATATCTCAACAAACAAAAAATCACATTTTCAAGTTGCTCTCGTAATTATCCAATATGTATGAAAACTCATATCATTTTTCTTATAGCTTCTTCAAAAATTCTTCGTCCATACTTTAGTTACGAATTCAGAAAATGGAGCATCTAATTCGTGACCCCAAATATGACCTAAAATGTAAACACAGCTGATGATAGCTAAGGACAGATAGATTTTAGCATACTTTTTATGCAATTTTTGAACAGCATTGACTTTTGAGGAAAGTGGTAGAACAAAAGTTATTCATTATTATGGGTACTATAACACCCATTCGGATTAGCACCCCGTTTCTGACTAACCTTGTATAGTCAGCCCATCACTGTCCCACTGCTGAGTATGGGCCTCTTCTGAAAATAAGAATAATTTATGCCTTAGTCCACTACGCTGGCCTGAGGGTCTACTCACTAAGCACGAGATCCGTGGTTTCGGCCTCAGTTACGAGCGTTTCCTACTCCCTATCACCTACGGACATACGATTATTTCGGGGCCCGAACTAAGAATGAATGACAACACGATTTCACAGTTGTCCCTACTACAAAAATACGTGTGTGGACAAGAGGCCTTGGCCAATAAAAATATGTGTTTCAATATGACATGTGAATAATGAAATAAAAAGTTCTCAGATCAGATGGTAGCCGTTGTTAAAATGAATGGACTTTTTTATTGAATCAACTTCCCCGAACGCAAAACCAATTATGTAGTTCTTACTCCTGTCGATTGGACTGAGTTTGTAAAAGTTTAGAATTTAATTGCATTGTTGTTACAATGATGATAAAAATAGCATACCATCACGCTGGTATTCCCCGACAGGTTAGGCAGAAGTTTGTAACACCCTCATTTCACCGTTATGTTTAAGTTTAATGTTTAAGTTAAGTTTAAGTTATGTAATAGGGGGCGAGCCTATTGCCATCAACCGGGCACAAATCCAGACTCCGGGCTGCTACTGAGAAATTTGTAAAAGACACAATAACATAATCGTTCAGGGGTGATTCTATCATTACAGTTATAGCTAATATCGGTATGTCAGGATTGCGAGCAAGGTAAACACAGTAAATAAAACCAACATAGACTCTCCACCACTGAGAGTACTTGTATTTGGGTTAGTGTTAGTAACATGAACTAGATCACAATAATTATATTATTTATTATGTGATCTTGAAATAATTGTGTAAAGTATTAACTTTACACAATTATTATAAGGTCTCAAAATAAGGACAAGCTAGTCGGATACAAAAGGTCATACTTCTTCAGCTGATGAATACAGAATGCTCCTGCTTCGTCGAATGACCACCGCCTCTATAACATCGGGTAGGTTGAGCCATATCGACGACCACCCTCTTTCGTCAACGTTGCCCGGTGCTACCCGCTACCGATAACAAATTCCACACGGAAAAACCTAATAATACTGCCCGACCCGGGGGGATCGAACCCAGGACTCAAGACTATGCCGAAGAACGGGCAATAAACTCCATGATTACTCTTTTTCCACACGGAAAAACCTAATAACGGTCCGACCTGGGGATCGAACCTTAAACCACACGCTCAGCAGTCGCGCCTGCAACCGATCAACGTGTGAGTTAAAATGAAGCACAAAATAAAAACTAAAACTATAAATAATTCCGATAGAACCTTAACCTAGAAAATACCTGTGCAATAAAATCAACAAGTTCACTATCGATACTACGACTATCTGAAGTATTAATACTTGACGGGCTTCCCGGACGTGAACTCACAGAAATAGGCTACGAAGATCATCGGAATAGTTTCCGAGAAATACGGAACGAATTAAAATTAGAATGTTTGGTACGAGAATAGAGCTGGCCGGTTTTAAATAGCCTGATACCGTACGATATTTATCGATAAAAAGTGAACGTATCAAGCTCGCGCTGCATTTTTCACTTTGTAGACTTGCAGCGAATATTTGTTTGTATATTGTATGTATGTTTACACCAGTGCGCTTTCATGTTCATCTTGCGCTTTCAACTTTCAATTCCTCTTGCGTCAAGCGCATGCAATATTGACTGTCATATTGCATACAGCTTATCGTCTACACCGATGCGCCTCGGTCAATTTTTTTTTTTTGCTCTTTTGTCGTACTAGAATTAAGGCATGCGCTATGGCGCTTCACGCATGCCTCAGACGAAGACGCAAGATGAACATGAAAGCGCACTGGTGTTGACATAGCTTATAGCTGTTTTTTATGGTTCTAGAATTTGTTGAGATTAAGTTGTTCATTGATTAGTTACTTAATTAAGAATTTATATACACTCTAGATGCGTGAAGATGATGCGGTCTACGATGGAGCACGCTTGCCCAGGAGAAACCGATTCACTCGTGACTTGAAGACACCCAGGGGCCTAATTCTCCTAAAATAAATCTTGATAAATCACAACCGAACCAAGGCCGAACCGTTCATTCAGACAGTTCTCAATTTCAAAAACTATCAAATTGTTTGACACAAAAAACAAAATCAATAATTTTGAAAGTTTTCGAAAACAAAAACTGGCTGACGGTTGTGGTTCGATTGCGTTTGGCAACAATTTATTTTAGGAGAATTGGGCCCCAGATTGTAGCTGTCGGGGAACACCCACTTGGGCAGCGCATTCCACTGTTGGCGGTTTTCATAATGAAACTGGAATCAAAGCGCTTCGTTCGGGTTTCTGGTATAACAACCATAAACCGATGGCGCTTTTTCGTGCTTCTATCCGTCCGATAGAAGAAAGAGCAGGGGGGAATTAGCTACTTATTAGCCATGTTTTGTTTTTTTTTAATATTTGATAAGAGTATCTTTGTATGGTAACGTGTTTTAGAGAAATGTCAGGAATCAACTTACAGTGAAAAGGGTATAACAGTCTATAAAATACTTTTATTTGAATAAGCTAGCATTAGTTTCCGAGATATTAAAGTTTATGTTGATGACCCGGATTCATTGCCCGAATATGTAGGTCTGTATAAGTTTTTTGTGTAGAAAGAGAAATGTCTCCCCAAATTCAACAAATCAAGATATTCTATTAAACAACTGTTTATCTAATTAAATTGGGGTGCATGAAAAGAGCCTCCACGAGTGACGATAGTTTAGTACGTCCGGCGCACCCTGGGCAGTCAGCCCCGCTACCAACCTTGCTGACTGGCTAATCTTTTCACCACAGCATGAGCTATTTTCGTATAGCTCGTGCTGACACGAGAGAAGAAGATTTAATTAAATAAACAAATATACAAGGTTAGTTTTAGTATATGCGAAACCTAAAACTAGTTTGTTCAGAATCACTAGGAGAATCGATTGACATATTTTTTACACCACATTTTTTTTTGTTTTTTTTTTTCATAAATTTCAATTTTGTTTCAGTACGTTTCTACCCATAACAATTGACGGGAATAGACACCTTGAGGCTTGAAATGGTCCGCTCGGTCAGTTTCCGTGTATTAGACAACTCCTGCAGAGCACATCTCAGGCATTTCACACTTTTTTAGCGAACTTAACGCGACACAAACTAAGGTGCAACTTGGAGATTTACTAAAAAAAAACACATATTCAGGCAGTTCTGATGAAAATCTTGTTGGGGTGTCTCGGTTTTCGCATAAAGTAAAAATAACGTTGTATTAAAATAAATAAATCAAATTCAGTAAATTTACAGAAACAGATGCAGTCATCTAAAATCCGACGTCCGCCTGCATTCTAGAATGAAGATCGGAACTCGAGACGGTAACCGCACGATGTTCCGACTAATCCAACAGATAGAAAGCCAAGCCCTTCACTACGAGCGAAGAGATAACAACCGCAAACCAATGCAACCGACAACCGACTGCACTTCGAAATACCCGTTTCATATTTTGTGACTCCACAATTCAATATTAAATCATTTTATTGAGAAAGTATTATTTAACGTTATAAATTATGAAAGATTATTTTCAAAATAACACATTTGTGTAATGTATATTTTGTTTCACCACAATTCAATAAAAAAGAAAAAACCGGCCAAGTGCGAGTCCGATTCGCGCACAAACGGTTCTGTACCATTATCTATAAAAACGGCAGAAAATCACGTTTGTTGTATGGGAGCCCCCTTAAATATTTATTTTATTCTGTTTTTTAGTACTTGTTGTTATAGCGGCAACTGAAATACATCATCTGTGAAAATTTCAACTGTCTAACTATCACGGTTCATGAGATACAGCCTGGTAACAGATGGACGGACGGACAGCGGAGCATTAGTAATAGGGTCCCGTTTCATCCTTTGGGTATGGAACCTTAAAAAATATGTTTGTGTTTGACGATACACTAAGATTTCTCTTGTATCGTGGATTTCTTTATAGACATCAATCTTCACATGCACAAACATCCAGACCCGAAACAACTATCTGTAGGCCATACAAATATTTGTTCCGTGCGGGAATCGAACCCACGACCCGTAGCGCACAAGCCAATCACTCAGCCACTGCACCAAACTTGTCATCTTTTTTTAAATTTTACCTATTGAATTACATGTCAAAAACCATTGTCATGTAGGTACCGTATTGAATGAAAAGCAATGGATGCGGCTCTATTAAGCAGGACCTACTGATAAGACGAACTGTAGTTCAGTGATAAAACTCTGCCAACCGTTAGGCCTGGACTCCATCAAAGCGGAGACGAGACGAGCGGACCGAACATGTGTTTTATAAAACCAATAGAATTTCGTTGTTCACACATCTCGTCTCCACTCAGCTTAAGTGAATACCACTGAGCGGAGATGTATCATAATTGTATGGCGCGATGGAAGCGGTGACGTGAGCTGTTCCTCGCTGAGATTGAGCTTGGCCGCGGTACAAGGCGGAGATGTGAGCTTTGCCTCGCAAGCTGACGACGGCGCGCAGCGGTGACGAGATGTGTGCAGTTCCTTTCGTGTCAGATCGCACTAAACTGTGCGTTCACATCCAGCGCTCGCCGCACGCAGCTCAGTTTCGCTCTAGTCAGCGCACATCTCCATCCCAGCCAGCACACATCTCCGCTACAGTCTAGCCAGTACGCATCGCCGCACAGTTTCGGTGGATACACCCTAGCTGAAAAAAGCTTATTGTACTCATAAACGGAACAGCTACCTATGCTAAGAAAATTTCTATACTCGTCATAATTTTGTTTTGAACTATAAATACAAATAAATTAACAATTCACAGTAAACTTTAACCCTGTTACGTCGCTACAGTAATATATTTATCGTTTTTGAATGGATTCTCTTTCAGCGCCAACGGAAATAATTCAATAATATCAATCTGCGGGACGACGGCGTAGGGTTGGCGACACCATGTTTTTGAAAAGTATATTTATTTAAGTAAGTACATATTACAAAAGCAAATATAGATTATGACAAAATGATTAATGTGGAATAAATGCAGCAAAAATCCAGCAGTATACTTCTCTCGTGTCAGCACGAGCTATACGAAAATAGCTCATTCAGTGGTGAAAAGATTAGCCAGTCAGCAAGGTTGGTAGCGGGGCTGACTGCCCAGGGTGCACCGGACGTACTTAAGTATCGTCACTCGTGGAGGCTCTTGCACCCCCAATTCCAGCAGTATACTGAATACCAACAGTACCTATGTAGGTGTTTATTACGATGAGAAATTCAGAAAAACTTGACAAACTCCAACTAGCTAATTGCCCAATTATAAGTGCACTGGCAAGCATAATAATGGTAAGTGAAGTATTTTGTTAATGTTTTTTAATGTATTTCAAAACTCATCAAAATATACTAGAATTCGCAAGCTGAAGCAATCTGTAAAAAACTCAGCGCATCTGCATATGCACTTTATAATCTTAGGAGGAAAGTTAATATCAAAACAGTATTACTAGCATATCATGGTCTTGTAGTTTCAATTTTGAGGTTTGGAATTATATTTTGGGGTAATTGTACCGAAAGGGAGAGTATTTTTAAAGCCCAAAAACGCTGTTTGCGAGCAATATTTGCTTTGAAAGTCACTGAAAGCTGTGTTCCAATTTTTAAAAATTATAATTTATTGACTTTTCCTTGCCTTTACATTTTGGAAGTTGCTCTTTTTGTTAAATGTAATAAAAACCTATTTTTATCGTTATCAGAAGGCAGATACCGAGATGTAACTTTGCGTTCTCAATACCGAAACTTGCTACGCACTGAAAGATGCAGGACTGCTTTGTTGAGGAAAAGTGTTTTTGGTATGGCACCCGCTATCTTTAACCACATTCCTGATTCTATAAAAGAGGAACCTGTAACTAAATTCAAAAAGAAACTAACCGTACTTTTATTAAATAAGTGTTATCGTATCGTTATCTGTATCGGAGTTTCTAGCTGATACCTTTTAACTGGGCATAAATGTTTAATGATGAACTGCTTCAATGTTTGCATGCCAAAATGGTAGAATGTATGAGGATTCTTTAACATTTCTGTAACCACCTTATTGTAAATACCTACATTCTGTGCAAATAAATGAATATTATTATTATTCGTTAATTACTTCCTTAGACCTTTTTGAACTTCAATTTTACAAAAGACATCTCCTAAAACACCCGCCCTTCACCGCTTCCTGGTATTAATTATAGAAATATTTAAAAAAGCACCTATCTAATATGGAATAAACAGAGTGACGCTACATTTTCAACAGAGCTATAGGTAGAAGCTTCACGACGCATTAAACTCGCACAAAATAGCATAACCTTTACTCCAAATTGCTCTTAAATAATAAATATCTTCACCGCAGTTGCAATACCGTAACTTTGTGGCAATCAAACCTTCTTGAACTTTTACCTTTAGTTCAAACTAATGTCTCTGTCACCTCAGAGCAAGCGAACTCATAACTAGGGATCGGATATTCAGATAAATGATGGAATCAGGCGTTACTTTGCGGAAATCCATGACATACAAAAATGCAAATAGAATATCTAGCTTTAATTCCGCTGAACAAGATCGCTAGTTTGGATGCAGTATGCAGCACCACCCTCCCGCCCACAAATATATGCACATGCGCTAGGACGAATTCGCGTCCTAGCGGTCGAGGAGTCAACATATCCTGAGGATGCCCCCCGTGCGGGGGCGAAACACGTGTCGTGTATTGGTTTGGTTGCATGTTGCATTATTTTTTCACTCTTTCTGCATGTGCAAATACTTGTGGGATAATACGTCCACAATATGTAACATTGTTTTTTAACATTGCAACATATAACAATACTGTACACATTAGTATAACAATGCAATATAACCATGTAATATAACATTGCCGTTTGTCGTTCTGCAGTGCTGTTCACAATGTCGACACGAGAGGACGTTTTGCTAGCTGCTGCAGGGACTGTTGTACTTTTAAATAACAAAAAAAACGTAGATGCTGGGTTCGTCCTAGTTTATTGACATTGTTGTAAATATTAATAACATGTTAAATAACACGTTTGTTATTATAACATGTTTTATAACATTCAGTCTCCACATTACTGAAACCTGTTATATAACAACGTTTTATAACATGTTATGTTATGTTATATAATATGTACGCATCTTAATACATGTAACACAATTTTTTTCAGTATTCCTGGAATTAATACATGTCATGTATTATTCCAGGAATACTGAAAAAAATTATTCATGGCGATTCTATTTATCATCACGTATGTGATGGTATTATGCTTACAGAGTAGACTAAAATTTGTTTATTAAAAATACACGTTGCAGCAGCCACAACTACGTTACGCAATCAAACCCCATCTTAGTTTTACAAACGACATCATATTCATTTTTCAGAAAATACACGGTTAGTAAGAAATGGGGTACTAATCCAAAGTATCACTGATGACTGTTTTAAATCAAGTGTTAAAATTTCAAAATTTTATCATTTTTCTTTCCAGGCTAAATATTTTGATTTTAGTTTTTAAAAAAAAAACATCCTATTTTTAGTTACGAATTCACAAAATGGAGCTTCTAATCCGTGACCCCAAATAATATGATCTAAAATGTAAATATTATATAGATTTTAGGTTATTTTTTATGAAATCATTGACCAGCTATTTCTCTTAAACCATTAACTTTTGGGGAAAGTTGTAGAACAAAAGTTATACACTATTATGGGTACTTTATCACCCTTTCGGATTAGTACCCCCTTTCTGACTAACCTTGTTTACACGCAAAAAAAAAAATTGTACTTCGCGTGGCACCCCTAGGTACCTGAGCGTATTTGCAGGCGCCAGCAACTTTGTGGCAGCGCGCAACATCGAAGACAAAATTGAATAAAGGTATACACGCTTTGCGGCGAACGAGACGAAATGGATTCGGAATATCTTGTTACCTCGCTCCTGCACAGTCAATTATGAACTCAATACTTGGGGAATGAGTTTTACTTAGTAGTAGATTGCGTGATTGTGGACCAGTCTTTGGAATCTATTGGAGAAAGTTAGTGCACATGGTGAATGAAGTTTAGGTCCTTTAAAAACTTGAAAAGTTACATAATAACAACATCACGCCTTGTATTCCCCGAAGGGATGGGCAGAGGTGTATAGTTCCCCCACATTTCGCCGTTATGTTTCAAGTCCCATGTAATAGGGGGCGAGCCTATTGCCATCAACCGGGCACAAATCCAGACTCTGGTCTGCTAATAAGAAATTCCTCTCGGAAAAACCCAATAACACTTTGCCCGACCTGGGGATCGAACCCAGGACCTCAAGCTCAGTAGTCGCACTTGCGACCACTAGACCAGCCAGGCAGTCTGAAAAGTTTCCTTTTATTAAATTACACTTGGGAGCAAATAAATCGAGCCACTTCTATTTTTCACGTATAATGTTTATTATTTTTGTTATCATGGAACAGATCAAGCCTAAACATATATCACCTAAAAGGTTATTTGATAACCTTTACAATGAGGGTAGTTTTTTGTAAACTTTTCATTTTAAATTAAAAATTAAAGGGTAAAATAAAATTGTCGCATTTAATTTGCTTATGACATTTTGATTGCACTCCAATAAGAAAAGGTTAAATTGGGTTTTTTTGTTAATTATACCCATATTGTAGTGTAATTGTTATTTTAATCTCTGTTTGTGTAATCAATTATCCTGATAAAATGGATACTACACCGACGGAAGCTGCCCAAGTTGTAGCTTTACTGTAGGCTGGACATGGACAACGTGAAGTGGCTCGCAGATTTCATTTAAGTCAATATTTTTGTTTTTAACTGTTTGTTTCTGGACTATTTTAACCTTACCCAATTTTCTATCAACATTCCTGTTTTTCTTTATGAACCAATAAATTATCATTCAAAACGGTTATCATTCAATAATTTACCCTGATTTTGAAGATTATGTAATAAACTTTGAAATGACATATTTTCTAGAATTATGTCATTCATGAAACCAAAACTAAGGACACGTGAAAAAAAGGAGTGGCTAGATTTATTTGCTCCCAAGTGTAGTTGTGCAGTGGTGGAATTTCCAGCAAAAGGTACAAGTCCGAGACGGGATGCAAACTGCAGACTGCAACCGCGTCGCCATCGGAATAGCGCCTTTAAGGTGTGCACTTTAAAGGTGCTATTCCGACAGCGACTGCAAAACTGATAATATAATACTTTGCTTACTGATAACTTAATACTTTTAGAACCAGTGGCGTATCTATGGGCAGGGGCCTATTTCTCCTAAAATAAATCTTGATAAATCACAACCGAACCAAGGCCGAACCGTTCATTCAGACAGTTCTCAATTTCAAAAGCTATCAAATGGTTTGACACAAAAAACAAAATCAATCATTTTGAATGTTTTCGAAAACAAAAACTGACTGACGGTTGTGGTTCGATAAGTTCGATTGCGTTTGGCAACAATTTATTTTAGGAGAATTGGGCCCCTGGCTATAGTGGCGGCTACCAGGGATGCAGTACCTACGCTAGTAATTCAAATTAGGGACTAAAAATACTTGGAAGCGTCAATTAGCATTTCACTCATAGAAAATTTGACTTTTTTTTATTAAATACAAATTATCTATGAGTGAAATGCTAATTGACATATCTTTTCGCGACGATTCAGCTTCAGCATGTGTAGCACGCTTACCCATGCTATAGAATTCTTTCGCATACACGATCGAGATCATTCGCAGGTGATGCGAATTTGTTAAATTTTCAACTTTTTGCGAATTGACGCTAATTAATACAATAGTCCCATCAAAAAAACTTTTGAAGAACAAAGTCTATCATGTAATAAAAAAGTAGTATTTTCCGCGATTCATCAAGTTATGAATTGATGAAAAACTTTTCCTTGGAGCTATACTTAAACTGAAACTTTGCATCTCGCTGCAATGTTTGAACTTAAACGGAATTGTTCACTACTTTCGAGGAATATCGACAAAACTAACTTTTTTAGTCCAGTTACACCAAAGAGCATTCATCTTTCTTCTGCTTTATAACAAAATATTTACAGAAGTCTTCTTCAAATTCAAATTCTTTTTTGCAAACTAAGTGTACAGAATTTTTTAAGATGTTAGCAAATAGGTAAGTTCTTAAGCCTTGTACGGACAAGCGTTCCAATGTACGCGTAGTCGGTTACGCGTATTTTTTGTTTTTGTGTTTTATTTTTTTCATGTTTACCGCAAATAAACGTATTTTCTTTTTTTATTTTTATGTTGTCCTATAACATTAACGCAAATTCTGATCCATTTAATTCAGTGGTGTGGCTCCGAATCTTGGATCCTCCTTCATAAAAGTCAAACGTTGAAACGCTAGGCTATCACTGCTATTATTAAAAATATTACCGTGGTCACAATTTATTTAGGACGAGCCTTCTGTATGCCCTGTTGCAATACGCACGAGACCGCAAAACTGAGCTTTCAAAACTACTACCGCCATCTAGCGGGGAGTAGCGGGACTAAAACCTTTACCAGTTTTTAAAATAGTTTTTAAGCTGAATAAATAGGACCACGGTGATTGTAAATTGATATAGTTATATTTTGTAAATTGTTTTTATTAACATTCACGTTTTTTCGCCATGTAGGTAGGTAGATACTGCTGCACCGAGGTACGCGGTAAGCTACGTATCATGCTGCGTGTTGGAGCATACCACAATATTTATTAGCCGCGATAGCCTGGCGGTTGAACGCTTGACTTCCGTGCAGGAGGGTACAAGTTCGAACTTGGCCCGAACCAATGCTTTGCTTTAGTAGAAGTTAGTTTTTTTGGACGTCAAAATTCCCATCGTATACAAAGAGGCTTATAAAAATAGTTTCTAAACCTTTTGACTGCCACGGACGTCTATGGACGTCAAATTAAAACGTAGTCATGACGCCTCCGATGGCATGTCACGTCGAAAACACCCGTTTTTACAGTTCAAAAGTTTGACGTCAATATACGTCTGTGGCGGTCAAAAGGTTAATATTAATTCTGTTCGTTTTTGTATTGTCTATGTCTGGTAACTCATAAAATGGACGATGAATAATTGGCCATTGTGTATTGTGCTGCAAATTACCGTTCCCAACTATTGTGCTTACCAATGTCAGTGCCTGTCATGCATAGGTATTCGACGCTCAGTCAGGGACTATAAGGATGCATTTTAAAGTAAAATAAATAGACTAGCGCGTATCGTAGCCCATTTGTAGCCCAACGCGTTTACATTGTAAAACGCTCTGGGCTAGACGTAGGCTAATCAACTGCACTAATGCGATAGGCCAGTCTTCTTCTTTAGTGTCAGCACGAGTTATATGAGAATAGCTCATTCCGTGGTGAAAAGGTTAGCCAGTCAGCAAAGTTGGTAGCGGAGCTGACTGCCCAGGGTGCGCCGGACGTACTTGACGTCACTCGTGGAGGCTGAAGGAGACTATGGAGGCATTCATATTGAAATGTGAATGTGTTTTTCGCATTTCAAAAAGAATTAAGTGTACCAATTCTTGCTTTTTTGTCTTTTTTTTAAGTTTGGGAAATCATCAAATGACTTCTTCCGCTCTGGGCGGAGCGGAAGGGAGTGTCAGACTCTTACTGACTGAAACCCATCCGTGTTCCTCCTAATGCCCTTTGCGTTCCAGGGCCACGGTAACTCTTTCGAACAAATTGACATTGACAAATTGAAAGACGACACGTTTGGTGCAGTGGCTAAGCGATTGGCTTCTACGCTACGGGTCGTGGGTTCGATTCCCACACGGAACAAAAATTTGTATGGCCTACAGATGGTTGTTCCGGGTCTGGGCGTTTGTTTGTGAGATTTGTGTTTGTAAACGCACCCACGATACAAGAGAAATCTTAGTGTGGGGCAACGTTTTTAAAAAAAAAAAAAAAAAAACCGGAACCCTGGTATTAAATTATACCCAATACATCTTAAATTCTTTGTGGTATTCGCTATGTAAATGTAAATAAGCTTTTTAAACGACATTTATCAATAACTGTTTCCAATTTAATCATACCGGATTAACGCATGAATGTGGAAATGTGGAAAGTTATATATTGGTTTAAACATTTTTTAGGTATATTAGAGTCTGTATACACGGACTAGAAAAAAAAGAAGGACTCCGCGCTACGCATAACGAAAGTGAAGCACCGTACCAATCGATGTGTGCGTGATTTGCGGGATACCAGATAAATGAAATTTTCCCCATTTTTTTAAATATTTTGACAGTTTATTTATGTATTTAAATAAAGCGATATATCAAGTCCACTTACTTATGATTATTTACGGTTTACTCACGTGCATTTTTCGGGATTGCCCGACTAGTTTCGGACCCAAACGGAGCCCTTAATCATGAGCTGAACACGCGGCGAGGCCGCGAGACGAACTCCACTTAAATTATTTAATTGAAATAACAAACATATACTTAGTTAAAACTTAAAATGAAGTATTCATTTTGTATGAGTGACAAGAAAAACGCTGTTGCAGTAGGTACGTAATTCAATTGATTGTGTGCTGTAGTAATGTGGGCAAATTATCTATAAGGAAGACAGGGTGGATGGGATAGGTTAGACCTACCCTATCATGGAGTAGGCTGGATTTGAATTTTTGTATGAATTATTAAAATGTGAACAGGACAACGTCTGCCGGGTTAGCTAGTAGAAAATAAAACATAAATGTTTACTCAAATGATTTAATCACAATCTTTACAACACACAAAAACACTCACTAACCCGCATGTATCAGCCGAAGCGTACTAGCGGACTATCAGCCGAAGTAACATAAAGAAAAGTATGATTCAAATCCGTTCAAATCTAAGACCCATCGCCAATTAATGATACAAACCCTTTATGGAAAACCGTATCTAAATCAGTGAATCCATTTTAGAGATAAATGGGAACATTTGTGTGCATGAACTAACAAAAAAACAATACACCTCCGTTCCATCGCGAGTAGTGATGGGATTCTACCCGGGAAAAAACCCAAAATGGGTTAATTCGAGGGAAAGAACCCGGGAAAGAACCCGATTGAGAAAATATTCGGGTTTTTTCAAATTTGGATTATGAAATATTTAGATACACATGCGTTAAATAGTACATCATTTTTGAACTTTATTACTACTAGTTACAGCTTGTCTAAGTTGAAATGACGCGCTCCACTACCACATTTTACGCAAACAAACAAATTTAAAGTATGGACAATTAAGTAGTGGGTCACGTCATTTCAACTTAAATAAGCTATACTGCTAGTTAGTTATGGCAAGTTTGTCTTTTCTTAGAATTAGAACCAGTGACATTTAGAACTCAGTGAATGAAGTGATAAAGCAAGGTACAAGTATTCACTTATTTGTTCGTACTTGCTTCTTAATTGTTTTTAATATGTCTTTTAAAGATTTATTTCGATCTTGGAGACGCCTAACTTTTTGATTTAATATTTTTATTCTTTTTTTATTTTTTGCAATTATTGCTTGTTTCTTTTTTAACTTTTCCTTTAAATTGCGTTTCCTGGGTGTATCAGGTACTAGCTGTTCTTTTAAATAAGAGGCTGTAGGTGGCGATGACGGACCACCGATTGGAGATAGCTAAAACAAAAGAGTAGTTATTATAAGTCATTAGTGACAATAATTTAAAAAAAAATGCGATTCTTTTGTATGTACATACTTGTGATGAAGTTAAGCCCACGCTAAAGGAAGTAGAGGCTTCACATGACAACTGTTGAGAATCAGCTAGTACTGTTTCAATTATTGGTGGTGTCTAGAAACATATGGAAACATTAGACTCATCGAGTAATAAATTATTGCTAAATAATAACTGCAAGGTGCATGTATATACATACTTGTGATAAAGATAAGCCCAATCCCAAGGAAACGGAGGCTTCAGATGGTAATGGCTGCTCGGAATCAGTTGCTACTGTTTCAAGTATCAGTGGCAGCTTTAAGAAAAAGGATGCATTAAAATAATTGAATAATAAATTGCAGCTAAGTATTAATTGCACGACGCGTGTATCTACCTACTTCAGATGAAGATAAGCCTAGACTTAAGGAGGTAGAGGTTTTGGGTGACGACGGCTGCTGGAAATCATCTGCTTCTATCGCTGATCGCTGGAAAAAAAGAAAATGCAATAATCATATCATAAAGAAATATGTTTTTGCTATCTTTTATTGCACTGACCACATATGTACATACTTGTGTTAGTGATGAAGACGGTGAAGGAAAAAAAAATGAAGTCTCATGTGATGACAATTGGTGTGCTCTTTGTAATGACATAGTCTTTCTTGGCTCTACAGGCTGTTCTTCCATGTCTGGTAGCTCAAACAACAGCTGAAAGAAAATACAAACAGTGTGAAGATCATCACTGTACTACCCTCTTAAAACTCAGTAAATCAAATTGCTGAGTGTACAATAATTATTACTGTGTGTGAATGTGGACCTCTCCATAATTAGGAATTGTTATCATCATGCAAGTTAAATTTGGTACCTACAACATTCCTGATTCTCTACGAATGCACTTAGTAGAAAAATATTCCTTATTAGCTTACTCTTTTTGGAACTGCATAGGTTACGACTCGACGTAGTCCATTTTTCGTGGTATACAAATCGTGTGCATCAAAATGTATACTACATATCACGCTTGTTTTCGACGGAATCCAATGTTCTTCATCTCGGCAATTTCTTACTATTTTAATCCAGTCATTATTCCATGGTTGATTTGTTATAGGAAATCTATAAAAATAATCATATTCAATACTTGCAAAAAAATTACAAAGAACACAAAAAATGGATTACCCAATTTCTCGGGAAAATTACCCATTTATTTTCCGACAATACTCATACGTCTTTTGAGGTTTTGTGTTCCAATAGTAATGATTTTAAAATGTCAAAAATACAATAAATCAATAGTTAAATAAGCGTCTTACTTGTGATACGTTATTCCTTGACACTTTTTCTGGGATGTAGAATTATTTTTACACCATTTCACAACACACGAAGGCATTATTTAATTTTATTATTTGACGTAAACACTACCTACAATGAAGGCGCGGTGCCGTGTAATGGCGGCCGGTCGGCACCTTATGATGTAAATGTGTTCGTGAGGCATGTTTGTTAGTGTCCGACCGAAGGTTCGGTTTCGGTTTCGGCCAGTTTCGGCCAAAAAATCTTGTTCCGGCTACAGTTTCGGTTTCGGCCAAAAATCAGCCGAAAGTTCGGCCACGCCGAAACTCAATGTTCGTGAATTGTCACGTGTCTTCCGGCTAACTTCGCCTGAGTTCGGGACTCGTGTGTGGTTGCCAGCTGAGTTCGCCGGTCGGCGTGCGGCGTGGTTGTGTTGTATTTGTGATTTTGTTTGTTGATTTTTGACAAAGTTTACCGAATTTAGTACAATTTATTGTAATTTTTGTTGATACTGATAATTAGGTAAATAATTCTTTAACTACCAACTATCAAATACAAGATCTCAATTTCAATAAATAATAAATTAATCTTTACGACATTCAACACAAATACTCAATTAAGAAGTCTGTACTTTACGTTTATGTGTTGATTTCTGACAAAAAGTCTAAGATTTTTTTGATGTTATATTGTTAATATAGTTTATCATGAATGAATAACTATTTTCGTTACATATTTCCAATATTGTCTTTCATTTCATTTAACACGAGAAAACTGTATCTATATATGTAAAAAAGGTACTAGATTTCATTATACAAGGTGGGGCAAAAGTTATCAACCGATGTTCATCATCATCATTCAGCCGAAAGACGTCCACTGCCGGACATAGGCCTCCCCCGAGCATCACCACATTGACCGGTCCTGTGCTTTTCACATCCAGCGGTTTCCCGCGACCTTCACCAGATCATCGGTCCACCTTGTGGGAGGCCTACCGATGCTGCGTCTTTCGGTACGCGGTCGCCACTCCAGAACCTTTCGGCCCCATCGGCCATCCGTTCTGCGAGCAATGTGCCCCACCCACTGCCACTTAAGTTTGGCAATTCTTCGAGCTATGTCGGTTTCCTTGGTTCTCCTGCGGATCTCATCATTTCTGATATGATCGCGCAGGGTAACTCCGAGCATAGCGCTCTCCATTGCCCTTTGGGTGACCTTGAGCCTTCTTATGAGGCCCATTGTGAGCGACCACGTTTCAGTGCCGTATGTAATCACTGGCAACACGCACTGGTCAAAGACTTTCGTCTTGAGACACTCCTGTTGGAACCACAGTCATGTCCTCCAGTCCCAATTCATTCAACTGAGGAAGGAAAAAGTTGTTGATCATGGCTCTGTAGTGCTCACCGTCCACAGTAACGGAAGAACCAGTGACGTTCTCGAAAAAAAAATGTAAAATGCCATAAAACGAGCCCGTATCCGTTCGATCCGGTCATCAATTCAGCGGCCACTTGACCGATATCATTTTCAAGACTTGATGGAAAAAAAAATCTAATACATTAAATAAACATAATCCACAAGTAGAACCAAACATTTTCATTCCTAAAAAAAATTACAGCAAAACAACATTGGGTGATTACTTTTGCCCCACCTTGTACATTAGAATATCATTTTTTACATGTCTAAAAAAGGTTCGGTTTCGGTTTCGGCCGAAACTGAGACCGGCGCCGAAGATTCGGTTTCGGTTTCTGTTTCGGCTAAAAATCTTGTTTCGGTCGGACACTAATGTTTGTACAAACGGTCGGCATACTTATAGTGCTTCACTTTCGATACGCGTGGCGCGGAGTCCTTCTTTTTTTCTAGTCCGTGTCTGTATAGTAGATTTTTTATTAAGTTTTTACCATGGACTTACAAAAAAGATCGGACGGAACTCCCGCTAAGACAAAACTGTGTCCCGTAATGGCGGCGGCTATCTAAGTGTGAATGAATTTAGGGTTGTCATGTTAGCTAAATTTACCCATTTTTTATCATTTTATTTTAAGACAAATACAGGTTGGCAGACAAATTTCTTGGAAATGTCGGCAGAATTATACCGTGCCATTTGAAAAGGTTAATGGTAAGAACCAAATCTCCCTATGAAAATATCTGCAAAATAAATGCCATGTTAGCTTAGATTGTTAATTTACATTTTGAGGTACTGCATATGTAACAACACACCGGAGTCCTCCTTTAGTTGTATTATATATCTCGTTAGCTTCAAAATGTAGACTGCAAATGACACTGTATTTGTTTGGAATTCAATCGTTTTCACCGTTACAATTTCTCATTTTTTTAATCCAATTATTTCTCCATACTTCATTTTCTTTAGGAAATCTAGTAAAAAAATATATAAATAAAATACCTAGTAATAAATAAATTGAATTGAACAAAAAACTATAAATTTCCCATATTTAGGGTAATTTGCACACGTGAATATTGACAACACTGGCCTTGTGACAGATTCTTTTCTTCTGGTGAATACATTGATTTTATTGTATACAATTGGGAATTAAGTGATTGAATTATTCATTGACCTATGAAACGTGATTCCTGGATTTTTTTTCTTCCGATCACTACGGTTTTTACACCATTTCACCACACAAGACATGCTATATTTTAATTTTTATTGCCGCTTTTTGTCCCGACTCTGTTGACGTTTACGCGTGTAATGACTGACTTTTTTTGTGAATGTGTGCGTGCCAGCCTGTACGTACAGCAAACTGACTGACTCTGAGTGACACAGTTTTTTGTTAGCGAAAATCTGTCCGATCTTTTTTGTACGTCCATGGTTTTTACATTGAAACTTGAAACTCTTCGAAGATTTATGTAGTTCAGTACTATACAAACCTCATTGCTCTGAGATACTGTAGTACAGTCTGACATGAATCTAAACGAACGTGGCGAAAAAGAGAACTAACATGAAATGTACTGGATTTGACAGGATTTTGACATCTTCCTTCACAAGCAGCGCCGCCATCCACGTTCATCTAGAGCCAGGTCGGACTATACATATTATGCAAACTTTTGGTTCAGGCAGGCAGCGAAGAAAACGTCACGTATTTCAAATAAAAAAGTTAAGTTTAAACTTAGACCGTGGAACAGAGCGGCATTCGTTTTTTGTGCAGTTTAAACTTTGAAATTAATCCAGAAGGTGCTGGAATTTAAGCTTTGAAGTGAAGTAAAATATATTTTTTAAGTAACTTTATCCAATTTTAAAGTTAAAACATGCGTGAATGTATATCCATACACGGCGGACAAGCCGGCGTACAAATTGGTAACGCCTGCTGGGAATTGTACTGTCTGGAGCATGGCATTCAACCGGACGGGCAGATGCCCTCGGACAAAACCGTCGGCGGAGGTGACGACTCCTTCAACACATTCTTCAGCGAGACCGGCGCTGGCAAGCACGTGCCCAGAGCGGTGTTCATAGACCTAGAGCCCACCGTGGTGGATGAGGTGCGCACAGGGACCTACCGCCAGCTGTTCCACCCCGAGCAGCTGATCACTGGCAAGGAGGATGCCGCCAACAACTACGCACGAGGGCACTACACCATCGGCAAGGAAATTGTAGACTTGGTGCTCGACAGGGTACGAAAACTTGCCGACCAGTGCACCGGTCTGCAGGGATTCCTGATTTTCCACTCTTTTGGAGGCGGCACCGGATCAGGCTTCGCGTCACTGCTCATGGAGCGACTTTCCGTCGATTACGGCAAGAAATCAAAACTAGAATTTGCAATCTACCCCGCCCCACAGATCTCAACTGCCGTCGTAGAGCCGTACAACTCTATTCTCACTACGCACACGACGTTGGAGCACTCTGACGCGGCATTCATGGTGGACAACGAAGCTATCTATGATATTTGCAGGAGGAACTTGGATATTGAGAGACCAACGTACACTAACCTGAACCGCCTGATTGGTCAGATCGTTTCATCAATCACCGCATCTTTGAGATTTGACGGTGCCCTGAACGTAGACTTAACAGAGTTCCAGACAAATTTGGTGCCTTATCCTCGTATTCACTTTCCTCTAGTGACATACGCCCCTGTCATTTCTGCCGAGAAGGCGTACCATGAACAATTGTCTGTGGCGGAGATCACTAACGCTTGCTTTGAACCCGCCAACCAGATGGTAAAATGCGATCCAAGGCACGGCAAGTACATGGCTTGCTGCATGCTGTACCGCGGGGACGTCGTCCCAAAAGATGTGAATGCAGCTATCGGAACCATCAAGACGAAGAGAACTATTCAGTTCGTGGACTGGTGCCCAACTGGATTCAAGGTGGGAATTAACTACCAGCCGCCGACCGTAGTGCCAGGCGGTGACTTGGCGAAGGTACAGCGCGCTGTTTGTATGCTGTCGAACACGACCGCCATCGCGGAAGCGTGGTCGCGACTCAACCACAAGTTTGATCTAATGTACGCCAAGCGAGCGTTTGTCCACTGGTACGTCGGCGAGGGTATGGAGGAAGGTGAGTTCTCAGAGGCTCGCGAGGATCTTGCAGCGCTGGAAAAGGACTACGAAGAGGTCGGCATGGACTCCGGAGAAGGCGAGGGTGAAGGTGGCGAGGAGTACTAATTCTAATTCATTTTTAACGCTTTATTTTTAGGTCATTTTCAATTTGTTAGGTGTTACATAACTAGTGTTTTTGGTTTTTTTTTTAAATAGAAAAATATACAAGTGTACCGCTCATTTAGTTTTTCAATTAGCCCCGACAATCTCAACTGAACTACTGCTCGCCGTGCACCTACTCGCTAAAACCATGCGTTGCATCTAAAGGTGCGTACAGATTAAGTAACATGTTGTATAACTTGTGTTATATAACACGTCCACAATATGTAATATTGTTTTTCAACATTGCAACATATAACAATACTGTACACATTAGAATAACAATGCAATATAACCCATGTTCGTCCTAGTTTATTGACATTGTTGTAAATATTAATAACATGTTATATAACACGTTTGTTATGGGGCTTCTAAACGGGCAACTTTTTTCTGCAATATGTGGCTGCAACACAGTGGCCGGCAACATTGCAAGCAATACCAGCCAGACTATGCAATATTGCAGTAATGTCCCGGACATATAGCCAAACATGTTTGGTATGGCCACAGATGTGCGTAAGGATTGAGGGCCATAACCGTGAATCGAAAAACTATTATTATCAAGATATTGTAGAAGTTGTAAAACAATTGTAGAACCGATTTAAAAAATTGTAAATTTAAATTTAAAAAAGTTATAGTACTTCAAAGGGTGTCCCTCAATCCTTACTCAGGGTACCTATATCTCGGTAAATGGATGCAAGGAGATGCTAAATCTAATATCAAGATTTAGTAGAAGTATGGCTAATCATCTCCGCAAAAATTCAGTACGATCAACGAACATACAAAACTTTTATAGAGATTTTGAACATGTCCCTCAATCCTTATAGTAACATTGCGTTTTGGCAAAGTGGCTATGTGTACAACATTATTTTTTTCGTAAACTTTTAGTAGAAGTTGTGTTGTAAACTATTAAAAAATAATAATTGTAAAATACTTCTCGGTTTAAAAGTTATTACGCTAGAAACCATGTCCCTCAAACCAAAAAACATTTGCTCGTAGCTCACTAGCAACTTTAAATATGTAGTTATGTATGAATATAAATTTTTGTAGAAACTTTCTTTTTATAGTTTATAAAGTTATTTCGCTGAAAGATTCGTTATTTATCAAGATATTAACTTACCAATATTCCTGAAACTAAAGACGTATAGGGTGACCATAAAGAACGCCAGTGGAAAGGTAAAAAGACTAAAGCGGCAATAAACCTACTTTACAGGAGAGAGTATCAAAGTTTTTTTTTTTTGTTGTATTTCATACATAATATTTTTTTTTATGAGGTATCTAATGTGACTTGAATATCGATGTTATGTGATTTTTTGCTATTTCACCCGACTACGGCGAAGCAAAACGGAGGGTTATGATTTGGACCGGTATGTATGTAGGTATGAATGTTCGTAATTATGTTTCCTCATAACTTCAAACTACATATCATAATTTGACAAATGAGGTATCGTTGGAAGCGTCTTGATCTTCCGCTGGTTGTAGGTTATGTGACGTCGTGTATGGAGTATGTGTAGCTGTGGTCCGTCGTTATGTGCCAGTTTGCCCTAACGCTTATGATCGCTTACTGCTGTTAGACTTAAAACGCACGAAACCGCATGATCTCAACGCACTGGCGCAGGACGGCTGGCCGGAAATCGATGCGTTGAGATCATGCGGTTTCATGTAAAAATCGATGTGCGGCCTGCCGCAAGCGGCACGCCGTATCGCGGCTGGCCGCTAGTGCGTTTTGAGCCTTAGAATGTATTGTTTTGTTAGGGACCTACCCTTACAAAACAATACATTCTAAGGCTCGTACGTACTAAGTTCCTAAGGTAAGGTACTAAGTTCCTCTCTTTGATGCCCTTACCGCTGGCAGCTTGGATCTTGATTCCGATGCCGGTGGGTTACAACATTTTTTTTTATATTTTTAATTATTTTTTTTTTTCTAATTTTTTTTAAATTTTAAAATTTATTATTTTAACGTAATTATATGTGTATATTAAGATGAATAAACGGAATTAAAAGTATAAGATATATCGATCGATCGATAACATGTATCGATGTTTAAAATCCTTGTTTTCACCGCTACTCGGCGACGCCGACGTTTGAAATGCATATTATTAGTGAACGAATAGATAGTGAATGATGGTGTTAGATATTTTTGGAATCTACCTATGAACTTCCAGACAATGATCATACACATTATCTATTTTTTTAACATTTATGTTTTTTATTCATGCACCATAGCTACTCCATATTTTTTAAAGTTTTCACTGTCCTATATTATCTGGAGTAATGCAAGGATTCTAACGATATCACAACGATTTAGATTAATCGATTTAGGAGTTTAGAAGTTATGGTAGAATAAAAAACTATCACTCATACTTGTAAAGACACCCTGAAAACATTCTTTTTATTGGGAAGTCGTGTAAAAAGCTTTAAACATACAGATAAATAAATGTATCCTACATCATTGTTTAATTTATGGTCACCCTATACGTCTTTAGTTTCAGGAATATTGGTAAGTTAATATCTTGATAAATAACGAATCTTTCAGCGAAATAACTTTATAAACTATAAAAAGAAAGTTTCTACAAAAATTTATATTCATACATAACTACATATTTAAAGTTGCTAGTGAGCTACGAGCAAATGTTTTTTGGTTTGAGGGACATGGTTTCTAGCGTAATAACTTTTAAACCGAGAAGTATTTTACAATTATTATTTTTTAACAGTTTACAACACCACTTCTACTAAAACTTTACGAAAAAAATACTGTTGTACACATAGCCACTTTGCCAAAACGCAATGTTATACTAAGGATTGAGGGACATGTTCAAAACCTCTATAAAAGTTTTGTATGTTCGTTGATCGTGCTGAATTTTTGCGGAGATGCTTAGCTATACTTCTACTAAATCTTGATATTAGATTTAGCATCTCCTTGCATCCATTTACCGAGATATAGGTACCCTGAGTAAGGATTGAGGGACACCCTTTGAAGTACTATAACTTTTTTTAATTTAAATTTACAATTTTTTAAATCGGTTCTACAATTGTTTTACAACTTCTACAATATCTTGATAACAATAGTTTTTCGATTCACGGTTATGGCCCTCAATCCTTACGCACATTGGCCACAGATGGCCGACATTGTTTTCATAGGTTGCCGGACGATCGCTGAGCTATCGATATTACTGCAATATTGCCCAGCTAGTTCTGTTGTTGTTTCAGTCGCTCTCTATTGTTATGGCATAGTTTATCCTTTTCTACGCGACATGAAGTTTGCTGAGAGTGACGCCATGATTAATTGCTATATTCTGTGATTTGTTGTGATGTTAGTTGTCATGTTGTTTTGAAGTTATATTATTAAATTACAAAAATGACTAATACGTGGACTAACGAGACGATTATTGATTTCATAATAATGAAGTACATTCTAGTAAAGTTCTTAAATAATTTTTATCAAGGCTTATTTCTTGACTTAAATTATCTAAAGTTTCACGCCTATTTAAGTAAGGTCGAATCCACAATCTCTTCTTTTTCTTTTTTAATTTTTCTTTTAAAATAATGTAAGCCGCTGCAACAAGTTTGATTTCGTCAGCCATTGTTGCCAGTTTGTGTAGCCCGTTTAGGAGTCTGCATCACGGGCCATACTATGCAGATAATATTGCAACACATCGCCCAGCCATAGATTGCTCAGCCATTAATTGCAATAAAATATTTTTGTGATGGCCGGACATTAGTTGCCAATATTTGCAGCCACAAATTGCAGTAAAACATGGCCCGTTTAGACGCACCTTTATTATAACATGTTTTATAACATTCAGTCTCCACATTACTGAAACATGTCATATAACAACGTTTTATAACATGTTATGTTATATAATATATACGCACCTTTACGGCCTGTTCACGACAGTGTTGCCGATATGCAAAATATGCAAAATATGCGATATGCGATATGCAAAAAGTCGTCAAAATCACTTCCGTTACCGAGATTGAGAGACCAGCGAAAAGTGGTTTTTCAAGCTGGCTGGACACGTTTTCGATCGATTATCTAAGATTCTGTAGCGTCACAAATTCTGAAATAAGGGTGTTTAGCCGTCACATAAAGTGCTCTATTGACCTAGTTAAATGCGAGCTATTTTGAAGATTTGTCCAGCCATCCTGAGTCACATGAATTATCGATAGTTATGCCTTACTATCGATACTATCGATAGCACGCAACGCGGCGTCTACGCGGCGTCCTACGTGAGCGTTATAGAAGCAAATGCGAAGCGGCCACTTCAATAGGTATCGACTGTTTGTTTTCGCGTCGCGCCGCGCCGCTTCGCAATCGCTTCTAGATCGCTCACGTAGGACGCCGCGTTAGGGCTCTTTCAATTTAGACGTTTCGTGTCGGACCGCTGCGGTGCCGAAGCGGTGCGTTTGTCGTATTGCGCCCGGACGGTCGCTTGTTTTCATACAAAGCGCGCGGTACGGCAACAGTGCGGCGTCGGCACCGCGAACGCTCGACAACAGGACGGCAACATCGCAAACTCCACGTGTTCTTTTCGCTGTTGAATAGTGCGGTGAATAGACGTGAGAGCTAATTTCATCGAATTTTCATTAATTTTTTTGCTTAATATGGATGAATTAAAAACGTGGAAGAATTTATAAATGAAATTGAAATACGTCCTACTTTAAGGAACTCCAAAAGCGACAAATACAGTAATCACACGGAAATAAAATAGTTTTTTGCCGCTGAATTTTACTTTTATCAAATTCGTGGAAACATTACGACGGCAGCAAAGAACAAACGGCTATCTACAAAATCACTACTTTTCAGGAGAGCGTTTTTAACGCGAAAATGTAATAACTTCTACAAGAACAAAGCTAGCTTCTTCAAATTTGCAATAGTAAATTAATTCGGCATTTCGAACAAAAGGCTCCTGCGCAGAATGTCCACTTCTCAAAATGTCTACTGGTCGCAAAATGTCCTTTTCTCAGAATGTCTCATTCGCAAAATGTCTCTTTCGCAGAATGTCCATTTCGCAAAATGTCTCTTTCGCAGAATGTCCACTTCGCAAAATGTCCCTTTCGCATATTGTCCCCTTTTTATTTCTGACTTACTTTAGTCATAATTCAATTCATTTTAGCAATTAGCTTTCACACATCACGTTTGACGTGTGTTAATTTGTATCGATATGGGTAAGCAAAAAAAAATGAAAAAAATATAGTACAAATCACATTTATTTATAACTAGCTGTGCCCGCGACTCCGTCCGCGTGGAAGTCGGAAAACAACATTGTGTCGCAGCAACTAAATAATCCATTTATTATAATAATAGACAAAAGTGTCCCACTAAGACACTTATATCTTTTGAACCATTTCTTTATGTAGAGTTTCAACTCCTCTTGATTGACCGTAAAGATTCATAAAACCGTAATACTAAAAACGTGTTGCTTATTTCTATTCATTTCCTTGCTAAAATGGATTATAATTGAATATTGATACTATTATTGAAGATGTAACAAAACCATATCGCGATACAAAAATAGCTACAACGCCGTCTTGTTACAATCTGCGAACTAAATTATGATTTCATTCGAGGTGTGGTAGGTATAGAAAAGAACTTTAAATATTTAAAAAAAAAACTTATAGAAGACTTCATTTAATTTTAATAAGTTATAAATAGGTAGGTACTGCTTTCAAAAAGTCTGATCTGGAAATCGAACCAACACAAACGCGAAAAACATCTTCTATATTTTTATTTCACCAATCGATATGATCGCTCCAATAAACATAGTGCCTGAAATTGATGGAAGACCATAAAAACTAACATTAAGTACCTACCTAGCTTAGGTACATTTCAATTCAAACACTTATTTGTTGTTACTTCTTATTTCTTGCACTTCCTTCAATTTAAGACAGTGTGTTTGTTGGAGAGATTTGATCCTTATTATTGACCTTATAAATATCTATCAACAGGTGCCATAATATAATACCGGATGGTACATAAAGCTTTGTCAGTTCGATTCCCGGTTCAGGCAAAAAAACAGTAAAACGCAATATTTCTTACTTTAAAAAAAAGTGAAATGAAGTTTCCTTTGAGTGAAATTTGCTATTTTTAATATTTAAAGTACTTTCCCTCCATGGCCATGTCTTTGGAACATTACCTAAAGCTTAAAAAAACTCAATTAAATAAACTTATTAAAACGACGGCGACAGGCTTTGAATAAATCTGACAATAATGAACAAAATAAAATTAAATATAGAAAAAAAATCCAAAAAGTGCATTGAGTAGATAGAATGATTACGAAATACTAAATAAATTTCAACGAAAGCACTGGGTGAGCGCTTTCCTTGCAAATAATCATGGCCACCGATTTCAATTTGAATTTGGACCTTATTTTCGGCATCAGCATTCCCAAAAAGTATGAACATTCAATGAACAAAAATCTTACTATTAGTCCACATGAAGTCATGAATTCATTTTATTGTGAACAACAAGAAATTGACCTAATAAATTCTAAATAACAATATCTTCGTTTTTTTTGTAAAAGCTTAGTTCCTTTTTCATAAGGATAGAGATCATTAGACCTTTCGTAGACTGAGAATAGGTACCAATTCAACAATGAATATTAGGTAATTTGTGGATTTATTCGTAGTAATTATATTTCCTCACAACATGATTTGATACACGTAACGCCATCTATTGAAAATAAACTAATACATGCTAAGTTCTTCTAGAAAACTTAAAATTCGCATAACTTTTGATTGCGTGAACCGATTGCGATGAAACAAAAAACATATGTTACTTGGAGATAAGCACAATATTTATTTATAAAAGTCAACAACATTGGATCAGTTGTTTTTATGTGATGCTTGAACAAACAAACAGATAAACAGACAAACAGATAAACAGACAAACAGACAAAAAATCCAAAAATGTTAAAAATGGGTTCTATTGGTTATAGTTTAACACCCCAACCAGGTTTTTTCAAAATATTTGCTATGTACAGATACGCAAAAGTCTACAGATTTGTAAATGTATAGAAGATATTAATTATTTGCATATCTTTTGAATGCGTGAACCGATTGCTATGAAACAAAAAAAATATATTACTTGGAGATAAGCACAATATATGTTTATACAAGTCAACAGCATTGGGTCAGCTCTTTTTACGTGATGCTTGCATAAACATGCAAACATATGTTTAATCTTTACTTCCCTAGATGGCGTTGGCGTCGAATTAGATCGCGCTATGGTTTCGTTACCGCGCGATTTATAAGTTCTAGACAAAAATTTCATAGTTACTTCTAAACCACGATTTTATTATATGTATAGATATCAGCATATCCTAATATCAGCATTGCCCAGCAACTGGGTTACGAAGGTCTGATGACAGTCGCTCCGTGTAAAATACTGGTATTCAGCCACACTGGTTAGACTAAAAGCTGACCCCAACATAGTTGGGAAAAGACTAGATGGAACGAAGAGCGATAAACCCTCTTAATTAACATCATCGCACTAATTTTAGAATTCTATCGAGCAGTGATTTGTATGTAAAGATCTTGTCTACCTGTGGTAATGCGAGTTCGTCCTCCATGGCGCTCAGCTACGCTGCCAGTGATACGGTAGTGTGTCCAGAAGTGACTTATTATCTCTGCGTAGTGCCCAGAGCGATGGCCACAGTACGTTGCCGAGAGCCAGCTTCCAACATTCCAACGGCTCTGATCGTTTTTTCTCAACTCAAGTGACGTCTTCTATTCATATAAGCATTCATGTATATTGATCTGACTCAGAAGTGTGGTAGAAATGGTACCGATTTTGTCTCAAAACCGTTGCAGGATTTTATAGGAAAACGACTTGAAAGAAGATTTTCAAGTTTTAATCGAAATACAAAAACTTTTATTTTTTTATATTATGAAGAGGTACTCGTAGCTAAGAAACTATGAGGAGTCCAAAAAAATCAATTTAAGAACTTGCAGTAATTCGCTAAAATGTGCTTTATCTCTAAACTAAATTAACAAATTAGTAAATTAACAAAATTGAGGTTGTAGAAATAATTAAGTATGCAAGTTTAAAAAAGTCGACTGCCCCGCCGCCCATGACAAAACGGTCATGTAACTGATGTCTTTGTTTATGGCATGCGACGCGCCGAATCGTACGACGTACACACGGACAATTGTAGATGTCCGTGTGTACTTCGTTATTTTGTAAAAAAAGGTGTAGTTGTCTTTAAATACGCGACAAAACACGAAGAAAAAATGAGATTTTGTATGAAAAAAAAAACACTAGATAAAATAAATAATTCTGAATTCAATTATGTAAAAAAGTGAATTTCGCAAAAATGCAGTTGTCTTTTTGTTCTTTGCTGCCGTCGAATTTATATAGGCATTCTTAGGTAATTAAAAAAATGCTTGGATCTTGTTTTAACCTAGGGTAAAGATTATGGAAATCACCAAAATTACATGTTCATGAAAACATCGGATGCTCTTTTACGGAGGCGTCGTTTTTGTTTCTGTTTGATGTTTTTCAACAAGAGCACTAACAGTAGGGTTTCTGTTTTCTCGACATATTTTTTTCTCGGGTCTCGAGAATTCTCGAGCCCGATTTCTCGGGTTTCTCGGGTCTTTCGAGAAATTTTTAAAAACCTTAAAAAATCAGCTTACGCCCGTTTTCTGGGGTACTCTTGAACGTAGTTTATCTGTTCGATAGCGCTATTATTTCGATAAACTGACTCATTGCGTTTCTGGACGCCCCAGTCAGAAGATAATCCTAGTTCAAACTTCAGATAACTTATTTTTTCTGGTTTCTAAGGTACTCCTAAACGTAGTTTATCTATTCTACTGCTATTGGTTCGATAAACTGACACATTGCGTTTCTGAACACCCCAGTCAGAAGATGATCTTAGTTCGAACTTCAGATAGCTTATTTTTCCGGTTTCTGAGGTACTCCTAAACGTAGTTTATCTATTCTACCGCTATTAGTTCGATAAACTGACACATTGCGTTTCTGGACACCCTAGTCAGAAGATGATCTTAGTTCAAACTTCAGTTAACTTAACTGACCAATTTGGGGTGTTAATCGGTTCCAGAACTTTATTTGTCGTTTTATATCATATTATAACAAGAGTATTTGGAGTTTTTTTCAAGAGTAGTTAGTTATACAAGAAAAGCAAAGTTTCTATTTATATTTCGTACTCATACCGCTGCCGTTCCTCATTGTATCTTCCTTGAACGATAGCCCAGCCATAAGGAAACATTTTTCACTGTTTTCTGAAGAAACTTCGTTTACGTACGGACTAAATAAGTGAGAACTTAAAAAACAACACTTCCTAAACCTATAAGTTCATTTAGCGCCGACGAACTGTCAAATTGTCAGAAACGGAATAGCAAAAGACTTGCGTAGACATAGATTAAGTCCGAATTGGACATAAATACTGTCGTGGACATAATTAATCAACAAACACAATAGCAATAATATTAGTACGAATTTTGGACTAATTTAAGTCTATTAATCGGCATTATTTAAGTGCGCCGAAGAAACGCAATCGGACCCATTATGTGTCTGTTCGCTTGCCTCGCTTACTCGTGCCTCGTAAGGAGAATGATCAGAAGCCAGAATGCAAAGATTAAGTAACTTTTAAGCCAATTTTACAGTAATAAAGGAATATCTTTAATTTCTCGAGTTCTCGAATTCTCGAGGCATTTTTTCTCGTCTCGAAGTTGGCATAATTTCTCGACATTTCTCGACTCGAGAATTCTCGAGCAGAAACCCTAACTAACAGTAATGTTTCTTCGTCAGAGTCCATGGCTTAAGAGGAAGGTTTGCGAGCGTGAGAACTTATTTTTGAACCCACACTTCGACATTTCTACTAATACAGCTGCATCACACAATGCAGTGTACACATACCGAAAAACAAAAGCGAACCGAAGGTTTATTTTGTGGCGCGTCGGGTTAAATAAACCTTCAGTGCGCGTTCGCTTCTGAAGGACTAGTAAATATGTTGCAAAAAACGCGCAATGTATTAGCTATTTATTCACCGCACCGGGAGGCACGCGTGCCCATAGTATTGGTGTCGTGAACAAATGGTGGGGTCACAGTGTAATCGGTATTGACAGATTTAAACTTAGAATAATTATTACTGTAATATATTATTGTTGATTTTCTGTGTTTCTATTTTCGAATATAATGACACATAATTTTTGTTTGGGAATATTTTAGGGTATGTAAATATTGCGAGGGAAGATAAGAGGCAACATAAAAATTAAAACGAGATAATGTGTGATTGATTTGTAATGAAAAACAATTAATATACAGGGTGGAAAAAATCAATGGGCCCTGAAGGGAAACCACTTTAAATCCTTAAGATAGATTATTTCACTTAAAGGAAACATTCCTTTATTTTTAAAAAGAAACCAAACTGCATTCACAGATTTCTCGACAAGCTTACCTAAACCGGGAATCGAACCATCTAAAAATTCAAAAAATTAAACACTCGCTATTTTATTCTACTAATCGGTAGGATTATTGTCAAATGGAACGTTCTATTTTTAAACTTTTCGTCAGAACGCCTCGTCTAAAGCCTGGCGTCGATTACAGCCGAAACGCGTCGAATCGAGTCGAGTCGCATTTGTTCCGTGTGAGGCGAAACGGTCAGTAATCGCAAGCCGAGCGATGCGCGCGAGTTATGCAACTCGGCGCGTCTCGGCTCGTCGCTGATCGACGCAGTTTTATAGTAAATGTATAGGAGGCGAATTATTGCGGTTCTATTCGACTCGACTCGACGAGCCTAGTAGACGCCAGCTTTAAGAAGGAAATGTGCTTAGAATTATTATTACCAATTAAACGGTTTTCTTATCTAAGTCTTCAACAAGGTACTTAGAGATAAATTAGCAAGCTTGTACTTCATAGAATGTCTTTGGAGGTTAGAGTTAAAAAAACAAGTGTCTTTTACTTGTTAAAAGTGAACAGTTCTAGTCTAGGTAAAGTTGATTAAAGCCCTTGTGTACTAAATATTAGACTTCATGGATATCTTGTACGACAGACGAGTGTAAGACCTAATGTTTCTTGGAGAAATTTTATCTTTAACATTGACTGTATCGACTAGTGAAATAAAATAGCCAGTATTTATTTTTTGAATTTTTAGCTGGTTCGATTCCCGGTTTAGGTTAACTTGTCGAAAAATCTGTGAATGCAGTTTTGTTTCTTTTTAAAAATAAAGGAATGTTTCCTTCAAGTAAAATAATCTATCTTAAGGATTTAAAGTGGTTTCCCTTCAGGGCCCATTGATTTTTTCCACCCTGTATATAACTCAATTACTGGGTATAGTAAAATTTTTTTCTCAGTTTGATATTTTAAAATCATATTTTATTATAAAAAAATTATAGGTACATCTTAGTACCTACATACAAAAATTAATGCTTGATAATAGTTATTTGTTATACAAGAGTGCAAAGTTGCTTTTTAACCGCGTGCTCAGTTTTGATGACCGAGCAAGCGAAGGATTCTAAAATTGAATCACGAGCGCAGCGAGTGATTCAAAAATTAGAATCCTGAGCGTGAGCGAGGGAATCAAAAGAGCACGAGGTGAAAAATCTTTGCACTCGAGTGCAACACGTAACTTTTCATCCCACCTCAGCGAGGAAATGAATTAATATAAAAAAAAAACTTCGTCGTCGCTAGAATCACTCATTATAGATTTTTCACTTGTTTTCAAGTTACTTGTTTACCTAAGGTTTTAACAATATGACGTGAAAAGAAATCTTAGAGCATTAAAGAAATAGGCGCGCGTAAAGCAAATTTAAAAAAAAGTAATACACCAAGAAGGTTCCGAGTCTGAGTTTTAACAAATTAAAAAAGGTTGTATGATACATTCGGCACCATGGAGGTAAAAGTAAATAGGTTTAATGAAGTTTTGAATTCACAAACTTGGTGCACACGATGTTCTAAATTCAATTTACTTTATCCTCTAGCGGATAAAAACGACTTTTGCACTCAGATATCGAAGAGCAAAAATACTCTTTCCGAGATGGGCGGATGAAAAATTATTTTCTTTAATTCATTTATTTATTGCTTGGCGCTTGGGGCTGCTGACATCAGATAAAACATTTTCGCTGTTCCGTTTCTTTGATTTTCTTTCGGATTCTCGTTTTTTAATTGCACCAATCAAATAATTGGGCTCATTTTTTCCATTTTACTGTCTAATCTTGAATCTGTTATTTCCGGAAGCATACAATCAAGATAAAACTTTTGTAATTTTCTTTACGTTTTCCCATTTCTATCTGAAATAGTAATAATATGCAGAAAAATATATTAACAAGAAATAGAGAACCCTTTAGCTGACAAGCTATCAAACGTCAAAATTGGCAAATCTTGGTAACTTATTATTTTTCGTTTTCATCCAGTTCAATTGATTAAAAGTTTAATTAAAAAATGTTGCCGACTTTGTCAATTACAAGAAAGAAATATTATCCATTTTTTTTTATCGAGTTATTATTAATCCTTTCATTCAGTAAACAATTTAGCTCGAATGAAAAATTCAAAAAAATTATAAGCTTCTTGAATATCTCATGAACAAAATGTCATACTAAATGTACGGAAGTAGGTAAAATCAAAATTCTCGATACATGGCGGTTATTTTATCAAAAATATTTATGTTATTTTAGTAACTAGGCGCCCTAGTTTTGATATTAGCCATAAGTTCTGAAATATTTCCTAAACTGACGGAATAATCGCCTGTTGACACTTAACGATTCCACCCTGTATAAAATTCACAATATATTCGGACACAGTGTCCAAATTGACATATTTTGATTTTAATATTTTTTCACTGATGATTCGGACACCAATAAAAAAAGCTGTTTTGTACAGTCAGATAAAAAAACTTTCAACGATACCTTAATAATTGTGGAAATCCGTCCTCCGCCCAGCCTATAGTTATAAAAAAACAGTTTTTAACCGGATTAATACATAGATGATACGCGCCTTGGCAGTCGTATTCCTTGAAACCCACCAACGATGAAACATGAACACGAAGGATTCGTGATAAATTATATTTATTTATTTATTTAAAAAGGTTCACCAACAATTGTATACACTGGTATAAGCAAATAAAACAGAAGCAACAAATCAGAATAAAGTGTAACAATCACTTACAGGTAAACTCTGCATGCACAAAAAACGTTGTAGTAACATACAAAAAAAAATGAAATATAGAGACTTTTATCAAAATTGCTCTGAATCCAACTTAATAAACTAAATAAAACTAGGTACTTAGTTCACCCATCCAGCCAGATAATGCAGGGCCAAGAAACTCAGTGTTCGAATTAAATTCAAGATAAGCAATACTTAAGTAGTATTTGAGTACGGAGTTGTCAAAAAATGCTTTAAAATCCGTAATTTTTTTGACAATTCTGTACTCAAATGTTACTTAAGTACTGCTTATCCTAGAATTCTCAATTCAGAAACCGGAGCTAAGTCGCTTAAGCACCTAGTTGCAGTTCATTTCTACTTTCCTAGTAGTTTTAATAAATAAACAATAAGGGCAGCTGAATTTTAAAACGTCTATCGATATAAATTCACTACGAATCCTTCATGCTCTTCTCTATATTTCATCGTTCGTGCGTTTCGAAGAATACTTTTGGTGCAGTTCAAAGTGGTGAGTCCACAAAGTTATTTATTACCGAAAGATGCCACCTTAATGCCACAAATAGTTTTGGTAACGCTTTTTTGCCACATTTTAAAACTTTTTTATCTGACTGTACTAAAAAGCTTCAATAATTTAATGGTGTCCGAATATTCAGTGAAAAAAATATTGAAATTAAAATGTGTCAATTCGGTCATCGTCTGTCTTATTGTTCGAAGAGCGAAAAAATGCAGTCATGTCACGACACTCGCAACCCACCCTTATGCCTTGTGCGTAGATGTTTTGAGAGCTCGGCTCGAATTACAAACGGACGTGCTGTCACCTTGGATTCTAGGATGGCACTGAAAATTTTTCGCGTGCGTACTCTTTTATAAAACAAATTACGGGAGAGTATTGCTCCATACTAAAATGTATCGGGAACGGAGAACAATTTCCGTAAAAAATTAACAATGTTGAGACGTAGATTACTCTCATTTGGTTTGATTTATTAAAATAATAAAACGGTAGACGTGTTATTCATACTTTCGTGTCACGATTGAACTAAATAGATTTTTATATATTTCTTTAAAATTAAGTAAATTCTGCAAATAGAAAAGGTCGATTTAGATGTTTTTGAGGGAATTTAACATTTTTTTTTCTCGAAATTAATGACGATTTCGCAAATATCTCGCGGTGAAACTGTTGGCACATCTATTAAGGTTCTTCATTATTTTTTTTACGTAATTCCATGCGGAGAGTTTATAGAAATTTCGAAAACAGTAAGTGCCTTTTCAGGTGTTTCTTAAGGACTCTCCTCTTAACTGCTGTCAAATATATTTAAAACATCACTAGCATACAAACGCACGGCAGTCAGATACGCTTTCAATTTAGACGTTTCGTGTCGGACTGCAACCGTACTGCAGCGGACCGGCAGCGGATTATAACCAGCGGCACGGTAAACGTGCGGCAGCGGTCCGACACGAAACGTCTATTGAAAGAGCCCTTAGAGCTCTTACACACGAGCGGCATGTTCCCAACGGCAGAGGTAACTGCAGCCGTCGACGCGCGTCGGCGGCTGCCGTCGATGCGTCAACGGAAGCCGTCGAAGCCGTCGTTACCTTTGCCGTTGGGAACATGCCGCTCGTGTGTAAGAGCTCTTATATTGATGGAATGCAATACTATCGATTGTATTGCTTCTCATTAATTGTAAAATATCGACAACATCGATACTATCGATAAAATCGCCATAATATGAAACAATACTATCGATAGAATTGTTTTTAAGAGCTTCAATAAAATCGATAGTGTCGATACTATTGATGTTTTACATTTTATAATCGGCAATACTATCGACAGTATTGATTATGTTGCACGCCGTCAGTACTATTGTCACTTTTCGAGACATCGATACTATCGATATTAAATCGATAGTATTGATAACTGCAATCGGCCGGTTATCGATAGACTATCGATGTACCCTTTGGGTCCGGAACCCTAAAAAAACGTCCACCTCGGCCACTGCCACTAACCGCTACTCAGGGTACGTGGCGAACACAAGGTTCCGCTTACGGACGCCGCCCCGCCCGCCGCTCACAGCCTGACCACGGGACATTCGCTGCAGCGAATATTCGCGCGGTGCGAACGGTGAAGCGTCTGGCGACTAAAACAAATGTACTAATGGTGCCACGCGTAGCGGCGACCGGCTGCGCGACCGGCGATATTTACCGAGCGAATCACAAGAGCGTCTGGCGGCGCGGCGGGTGGCAGAAACAAATGTATGGATCAGTACGGCACATGCCACGGTGTCGCGTGGTAGACGCGGCGAAGTGCAGGAACAAAGTAAGTTTGTATTCGCCGAGAAATAATGAAGACCGAAACTTTTATTGCCGAAATCAGTGGCTAGGCCAGCTATTTGGAAGTCTGGTCACCCACAGCATAAATAAACACGTAGCGAAGAGATTGTGGGGAGAAATATAAATACAATTTCCAGATTGTGAAGGTAGGTAGTAAATTTTTATTCATAGGTACAAATTAAATTAGTCAATAGGTTACAAAGTAGTCTTTTAAATTATTGTCTTGAACCAAAAAACTACTACTTTCCATGCAATACTAACTTAACTTTGATAAAGACATTTCGCTTTTGGTGTATACTGGTCGCGGCGGCGAACGCTACTGCCTGTGGCCTGCAAACTGTGCCGCATGGATTGCCGCCCCGCCAGACGCACCGCCGTTCGCGTCGCCCGTTCCCGTGGCCAGGCCATAAGACCGAAGTCGTGACCAGGCCGCAAGGGCGCAATTACACTTGATCGTTTACCCAAATTCGGATGCTTATGGTATTGGCGCGAATTCAGGTAGTCTGTAATTCAGGGATGCATAGACCGCGGCCCGCGGGCCGCATGCGGGCCTCCGTCGATGTACATGCGGCCCGCCAGCGAATTAAATTCAAACTTCTGAATAAAGATTTAGAATTTTATCAAAAGCTCACACCACGATACTATTTTTTTTAAGAAATCTAATTTCAACTTTTATTGTTTTTAATTGCGGTGGCCCGCCTTTACTCGTAGCTCATAGTCCACTCGAGTGGCCCCAAGTAATAAGTCTGTGCATCCCTACTGTAATTGATAACCGAATTGGGGCAAACGAACGCCAAAATCGGCAGTGCCGCCCGCCGCTACGCAGAAGTTTGCGGTGTGCACCACGCCGCACATTCCAGCGCGTCTACATGTATGTATCCAGTATGTTCTCTATCGTCTATTTAAATTGGTGTAATGTCTTCTTAATAACAAAAGAGCAATACGTTTATTGCGATCCATGGCAGACCGTACGTCCACCAACATTAAAAAATCACAAGAAAATGGTTGCCCTATAGTGCGGCAGTAGAACGCTTTGTTTCGCGAAGCCGCAACGCTCCGTTGCGCGTTGCGGTGCGGCGCCGCGACGTGGTTTTGTGTTTCGGCCCTTGTCCCGTTGCTCCCTATCCGCCCTGGACCAGCGCATGTGCACGCGCCATAAACTGCATAAAAATGCTCCTACTAGTCAAGCCATCTCACTGCTAATCACCCTGATTGTTCAGCAACCAGAGGTAGACCGTGGACCTTCTCCACAACAAAACTGAGCAATTCCACAAATTCCGTGCATTATTTTTAATTTCAAAAAACCCTGTTGAATTCGTGCGAATCCGTGTAGTGTGAACGGCCCTTACCAGGTTGTCAGTTCCAGTTTGATATGTGCACAATGCCTAATAAGGTCGTATGACTAGACGAACCTAGTAGTTACAATACAGGGTGTAAACGAATTCGTGTAATTTCTCCAAACCGTGTGGTCTACTGGTGACACTGATTGACCCTGCATAAGTTTTTTTAAAGAATCGACAAAAAAAAGTTTTCATAAAATAAACCATGCTATTCTGTATCTTAGTAATTTAGCGTCCAAAGTTAATTGACAGCGTGGAGCAATATTGCGCTAGTCGTGCCCTTCAGCTGTGTCGCCGTGCCTTCATTGATTTATGCATGACATCGATTAAATGTATTTGAAAAAAAAAGTTTATTTTTAATCAATCTAAATCCTGTGCGAGGTTCATCTATACCATTGATAGATCATATGGTTTGAAGGAATTACACGAATTCGTTTACACCCTGTACATCTAAAGAATACCAATTTAGTATGTCGCTGAACCCTTTGTCTGTTCGTAATGACAAACATATCAATTGCAGGAACATGGTCCCGGAATAATATTAGTTGTCCGCGGGCCAATTGTTCTAAGATAACACGGGTTTTTTGCGGTTTTGCAACAATTTTGTTGATAGAATGGTCCAGAGGGGCCAGCCTTCGTAATTTTAGGTCAAATACTCGGAAAAACTACAAAATCTTGATCGTAATTGAGTGTTCAGGTGTGAGTGAGTTGTTTTTTTTTATTAATTCAAGTTAAACATTTAATTATTTCCGCTTGAACGTAAATTACTAACTTTCGATCAAGTTTTTTTTTTAACTTGCGTTCATTTTAGGAAGATTGTTATTTTATATACGTATGCATTGACTTAGAATTACGCATGGAAGTAACATTCAAAACGTTCATGTCACAAAAGAAAATACGGGAAAAAAACCTGCAGTTTTATTATTATTAATTTTACTGTTTATGGATTCAATGTTGAAATAATTAAAATAATGATGGTAAATAATAATCGGCAGGGAGGATATAATAAATAGCTGGCAATAATATCACTATCTAACCTCTTAATTCGCAATTGACAGAATGAAGTTGTCTTGGAAAAAAATGTTTTGAGAATTAAATAAATCCTATATCCAAATATCAATTACATAATTAAGTAGGTAATGGTTCATTTATAATAAAACACAAAAAAATACAGTGAAATTCCTTACAACTTTTTTCTACAAACGGTTTTTTCAATCTCCTGAAAATTTTACTTTTGGCAATAATGAGGTTTTCACTGGTTGCTGACGATATATATATTTATGATGATAAACTAGTACAAACTGTTCGTATCCGAACATAATTTTTCGTTTATTTTTTGTGCCGGCTACAATTTTTGTGTATTGTAAAATGTAACTGGCAACATTGGTAGAATTTGCTAGAATAAAAGGAAAGGCGTGTGTGCTTACTTACTATAAAATTACGTGTTTGACCGTATCAATTAAAGTGATTTCATAAATACTTAATAAAATTTTATTTATGTTTCCGCCACGAACACAAACTTCAATCTACGCTCTCCGCAGTACACTCAACACGGAATAGAATTTAAACTCGTCCCCCGATCGCCAGCAAAGCGTTAGCCACTGTCGCAAACAAAATTAGAATTGACATCAGAGTTCTGCTGTCCACGGGGAAATCGGGCTTGAATTTATAAAACACATCTACGTATCGTCGTACTACGCTATGATACGCCGCGCTATGCTTATACGAATGCACCTTTTTGCCGAATCGTGGTATTAAACATTTATGAAGTCGGTTCGCTTGCCCTATAAAGGGTTAAATATTTGTCACTAGGCTAACCGGGGCATGTAGTTGATGTCACGGTTTTAACAGTAGTAGGTACTTTAGTACCGCCATCTATATCTATACATACAATAAATCTGTAGACTTGACGTATATGATGTACAGAATTAGAAATATTAAAACAAAATTGCGGGTGGGTTAAACGATAACCACTAGAATCCATTTCGATAATTTTTGGATTTTTGTCTGTTTGTCAGTTTGTTTGTGCACACATCACGTAAACAGCACTGATTCAATGCGGTTGACTTTTATAAACAAACTAGGTTTTGTCTGCGGCTTCGCTCGCGTTAGCTAATTTGACAATCAAAACATAAAAAATAGCCCGGGAGGTAGCGTTGCATTTTAGGTAGTGTTTTTACGCCGATCGGTTGCCATCTTGTTCAATAGATCTCGAATGACCGATAAGTGAACCGAGCGTCGGCTGACGCACCCGCGGTGGGTGTAGGATTGAAAGATTAAGGAAGAGGTGAAAAAAATAAAAAAAATAAGTCATAGTACGCCGGCTGAAACTTTTTTTATTAAATATTTTACATCTTAAAGAGCTAAAAAAAATCGTCAGCTGCATGGGGGAAGGCGGATTATGCGTCAGCCGCTCGCATGAACATGTAAAAGAAACACGTAAAATAAAGTTATAGTACGCCGGATGAAATTTAACACAGTGATTGTTTAAATTATCAAAAGTACGAAAACAACAATCAGCTGCGTGGGTAGCGGTGGAAAGACCGTCAGCTGACGCAGTAAAAGTTAAAAATATTGGAGCATTGCTACTACGCTGTCTCCTTCTAAACACATATTTCGAGATGGATTCTGGAGCTGCCTGAGCCCATAACACGATCTTCGGGTTACCACCTAAGCCTCTACCCCTAAAACAGTGGTTCCTAACCTTTTCAATATTGTTACCCATATGAATGTGTAGTGAAACGAACTTTCCCCCAACTTACAACAATTTCGAGCAAACAATATAGGCTTATACAAATGTTTTTATTAATAAAAAAAAATTACATGTTTACAATTTTTATCGAAAGTAAATTAAATTAAATTATCAAAAGTACGAAAACAACAATCAGCTGCGTCGGTAGCGGTAGAAAGACCGTCAGCTGACGCATTAAAGATACATATTATTCGAGTAATGCACAGTTTCTTTCAGGGTCCAGCTGACAGAACTCCCATGCCCGCACTCAGCCGACTGATTGTTTCTGGAAACGTAACTGTTTAACTACAGTCTTGTCAAATTTCAACCAGCATAGTGAAAATTTAATGATAATTAAGTAAAACAATATCGTAAGAAAAAAAATGTGTTTTTTTTTGCTTGTATTGTTTTACATAGATGAAAGAAATGCATAATATAAAATAATATGGAGAGTAAAATGGAAATATCATAAACTAATATAAAGAGAATTTAAAAAAAAGAGATAGAAATCGATATATGTATAATTATTCGTAATCGACAGTACCGGCAAACCGAGGTTACTTTAAAATACAGGGGCGACACTGATAGTTACTAAACATTTTGCATTTGGTTAAATATCTGTGTGAAAATGGAACTTGTGCATTTTGGTATCGCTATCGTCATCAGAACTTTTATCTGTCAGATTGTTCTCTTCATCTTTTTCGTGTTCCTGATCTCGATATTCTCGATCCTCTTCTTCATCATTTGTAAATGAACATGTTAATCATTAAAATTCGGATACCAAATTATACACGCTCAAAGAAAGTGTCACCAACAAACATTCCATACCATCAATATTTTCGCTGCTATCCGTTATACTGCCGACTGATGGGGGTACTTGATCTCCCTCGAACCATTTGAAAACATATTTGTCTTCTTTTTCTTCCCGTCCCCAGTCAATGGGAAATAATTGAGAAGGCTTTTGAAGGTGAGCATGACTCCAAAGGTGTGCGATGTATGAGGTTCGCAGTAAATGCTGGCGTAGCTCCGATTTACATGGTGGGAAGATAGCTCCATCGATACGGTTTTCTTCGACATATTTGAACTTGCGTCCGTTCGTTCGAAGAGTACAACCGAAACTGATTGTGCACGACAAAGAGACACGCAGATGTTCCCTTGAAATTTTAAGGCTTTGGTTCCGAACCTGGGGGTACCCCTGAAGGGGTAAATCGGCTATTTTCTAGGGGTAACAGAGTTGGTACCTAGAACGAAGGAATAGGATATAAACAAATGAATGATTATTAGGTATTTAGTACGTAGTAAATTTTATAAATTATTTACATAACTGCATTACATTTTTTTTTCATTACAAATTGTAAACATGTAATTAATTTTTTTATTAATAAAAATATTTGTATATGCCTATATTGTTTCCTTAAAATTGTTGTAAGTTGGGGGAAAGTTCGTTTCACTACACATTCATATGGGTAACAATATTGAAAAGGTTAGGAACCACTGTTTTAGGGGTAGAGGCTTAGGTGGTAACCCGAAGATCGTGTTATGGGCTCAGGCAGCTCCAGAATCCATCTCGAAATATGTGTTTAAAAGGAGACAGCGTAGTAGCAATGCTCCAATATTTTTAACTTTTACTGCGTCAGCTGACGGTCTTTCCACCGCTACCCACGCAGCTGATTGTTGTTTTCGTACTTTTGATAATTTAAACAATCACTGTGTTAAATTTCATCCGGCGTACTATAACTTTATTTTACGTGTTTCTTTTACAAGTTCATGCGAGCGGCTGACGCATAATCCCCCCTTCCCCTTCACCATGCAGCTGACGATTTTTTTTAGCTCAGTATGATGTAAAATATTTAATGAAAAAAGTTTTAGCCGGCGTACTATGACTTAATTTTTAATTTTTTTTTACCACTTCCAGTACCACCCACTCCCACATCCACCACTACTTGAGCAGCTGACGATTGGTTCACTTATTGGTTATATAAGATCAACCATCGATGACAATATCAGCCGGCTTACTATGACTTTTTCATTTGCAACGCTACCGCCCGGACTAAAAGAAACTATCTTTGATCTCATTACTCCATAGTAATGAGATCAAAGATAGTTTCTTTTAGTCCGGTTTGGTCCATACCAATGATAATATACTATGGACTCCAAATAAGAACACGAATGACATTTTAATTATCAAACTAATGTCATCATAATCAGCTCATTAAGGCTCATTTACACGGATATAGTTTCTCGAAGCGAGACTCATTCTGTCTTCGTCTTTCTCAACGATGAAAACAGAGATAGCATGAGACTCGCTTCGAGAAACTATCTCCATGTAAATGAGTCTTTATTCTCCCACTATTGGACACGGGCCGCTTCTTAGAATGATAACAGTACCCCGTACCCCAAGTGTGAGTTTTTTTGCGGCAGGCCAAAAATGTCAAACAAATTTTTAGTCACGCTATCCGCCGCTAGAGGCTCTGCCAAAATTTTCATATTTTTTGTGGCGTGACGCAACTACAGTTTAGTAATGTAAAAAAACTCACGCTTGGGGTACAGTTTAGGTCTTAGTTCACCACACTGACCTAGTGCGGGTTGGCAGACTATAGACAAACACCATCTAGAACTTTTTGAAGCCCTCTTAGGGCCTTATTACAGTGACGATTTACGAGTGATTTCAAAGCGAGGCGAGAGCGCTGCTGGCTCGCCGCGAGCACGTGGCCTGCTCGCAGCGAACGCGCCGCAAACTCACGAGGAGTCAAATGCGCTCTCGCTGCGAACTCGCGGCGAGCCTACTGCGTTTTCGCCTCGCTTTGAATTCGCTCGCAAATCGCGACTACGATAAAGACATTACGGCGCGCTCGCTGCGAATCCGCGGCGAGCCCGCTGCGCTCTCGCCTCGCTTTGTACTCGCTCGCAAATCGCCACTGTGATAAGGCCCTTAGGTGTGCAGATTTCTTGACGATATTGTCCTTAAACATAGTGATGTTTAAGAAAACATCGTGGCATGCTCATCGCAGAACGGATAGCCGATGTGGCCGATAGGTTCTAGAATGGCAACTTCGTATCGGAAGGCGCAGCGTGCGTAGGCCCCCCACAAGGTGAAGATCACGGGAATCCGCTGGATGCGAGAAGCATAGGACCGGTCGATATGGCGATGCTTGGGGAGGCCCATATCCAGCTGTGGACGTCTTTGGGCTGAATGATGAACGTGTACGTTACAAGGGTAAAGCGGTACACCGCACAGTGCCATTAATACCGATTCACAGTCGGCGATGGCTTCTCAAGTCAAGGGCTCAAGACGAAGAGTATCAAGAACCTCAGAGGCAAGATGCTTGGAGGATCTAACGGAATTAACTTTATGTTCTACGTAAGAGGGAATAGGCGGCCTACAGACGAGCGAGCGCGCGCCGCCGGCAACACTGCGCATAATACCATTTGCAATGATCAAAGCAACACTTTTCCTATTCTCTTCATCGGCGATCACTGTCAGACACGGTCGCGTGAACTTAACTGCAGCGTAACTGCAACTGGATCAGCGCGTCATAAAATTACGTGAATTAGCCTACTGACTCTACTAGTCCTATTCTTATTGGATCACTTAAGGCGCGATTCCATTAGGCAAGTTACTTGTATGCAAGTTGCAAATTGCATACCTACAACTCGAACAAACCTACATACAAGCTACAACTTGTATGAGGTGGTTGAACTTGTACATTTTTCATTCAAGTGACGAGCAAATTGAACGCGCATACGTTATGCACTTTTCGAATTGCGAACGAGTGATTGCCACCCATGATGTCCAACTCAATTGTTGAACATCTCCACTTGTATGCAAGTAAAACCTGCATGCAATTTGCACACTCTCGAAAACATATTTCCAGCGTAAGCAACTTGTACGCAAATGTGACGTCATACTTGCATGCAAGACTTGCCTAATGGAATCGCGCCTTTAGTAACTTAGTAATAATGTAAATCTTAATAAAATATAAGGACGGCTTTATAATTTATTCGTTGCAAATATTTTTCACATGATTTTGAGGAACTCTCAAAATAACGTCTGCGTTAACGGTGGAGTGTAGTCGTGGTAGAACTGTAACGGACTTATCACTATCACTTCTTTGTTGGTGTCGAGTTTTGAGGTAATACACCTGGAAACAAATTCCTGATGTTACTAAAAATGTACAGGATGGTAATTTGAGATGGGGCAGTAAGGGTACCTTAACCGTTGTAGCTACAGGAAAACGTTCTTAATAGACTGTTCCTATTTTTTGACCTTAAAGGGGATAGAACCTTTGTGGCATAGCCCCCCCGCTGCCATTTTGTTTTTTTTTTCCAAGTTGCGGCGCACGATTACACTAACATATATGGGTAGAGGACACTTAGACAAACAAAAAATATCAGAGATGTGGTGCCCTAAAGTGTCACGTTGCCGAAATATTTAAACTTAAAGATTATTTTTCAAGATTGCAGCGCACTTTGTATCTGGTAAATATGGATAGAGAACACTCAAACAAACAAAAAATATTCAGAGATATGGTGCCCTAAAGTGTCACGTTGCCGAGATATTTTGACTTGAAGTTTTTTTATTCCAGCGCACTTTGTAACTGGTAAATATGGGTAGAAGACACTCAAACAAATAAAAAATATTCAGAGAAATGGTGCCCTAAAGTGTCACGTTACCGAGATATTGTATCGAGATAATCTTGAAAAAAAATCTTTGAGTCCAAATATCTCGGCAACGTGACACTTTAGGGCACTATTTCTCCGAATATTTTTTGTTTGTTTGAGTGTCCTCTACCCATATATGTCAGTCTCATCGTGCGCCGCAACTTGGAAAAAAAATGAAAATGGCGGCAGGGGCCTATGCCAGCTTCCATAGAAAAATGTTCGAACCCCTTTTGCCTTTAAAGATTTTGAAAAAATTACAGTCAGCGAGAAAAAGGCAGTTAGGCCTCATTTACACAGGGTAAGTAACTGACTCCAAACTCGAGACAAGTCAGTCCCGACCCGATACTTATCCAGTGTAAATTGATCGCGACAGCGCTGTACTGACTCCAAATCAATTTACACATAAAACACTAAAGTCCCCGTCACGAGAAGCTATAAATTTTGTAAATAAAGAACTTCTACAAAGTTACGTAGCGACAATTCAATCCACAACAAATAATCCCTAATTCAATCAACTCAAAGTTACATACGTGTAATACGAAACTAACGAGCAATTTCACTTAGTCGGGTTATATTTTAGCGATATAAAGCGCTATCGTCTAATGTTTTGTGGTACAGTCAGCAACGAAAGTCCATGAACAGATACTAATTTACAAAACACCTAAACACTAAAACGGACCATAAATCACTTACCAGAATAGAGTACAGAATAAGGTTATCATTTCAATGTTTCAATAACGCTAAGCATTAATATGTTATAAGTCGCTAAACATCATTACAGCATAAGTCGATTACTATCATTTTACCGTAAGTCGCTAAACATCATTACAGCGTAAGTCGGTTACTATCATTTTACCGTAAGTCGCTAAACATGTTATGCTCGAGTTTTTTAACTTGATAATGCATGAGTTGTTGAATCTCATAATTGAATACAAGATAGGTACTACAGAATTACCTTTTTTGCGCAATTACGAAGCTGATCAATTTAATTTGCTGTCAAATCTTATGTCAACGAATGTGATTGGTTGACCTAACATCGTTCTGATTTATTTCACAATTAAACAGTTGTGATCATGTGGTTTTTAAGGTATATGCTGTTATTTTATAGTAAAGCCTACAAATTAATGATGTTAGGCCGTGGCCCCATGTCCACGGTGCGGCGCCGTCCGCCGTGAAACGGCGCCGTGTATGGTGCACCGCACGTTAGTTCCGTGGCTGGCGTAAATGTGACATGTCTATAATTGCAATTTTTCAGGGCGACCATTTTAAAGTTTTAACCTCTTCTGGTAAACCGGTAAATTAGTTTAACGTCTATGTATTTTAGTTGTTTTAAAATATACAGGATGTTAACGAATTCGTGTAATTCCTTAAAACCATATGATCTGCTACTGGTGTAGATTTTCCCGGCATGGAAATAAGGCAGATTTAAAAAAAAACTTTTTTTTTCATGCTGTACCTATGGCTAAGTGATCGAATCTAAACCACAGGATTCAGTAAAATACAAATGTAAATGACGTCACCGTCAAAATCCAAGATGGCGGCTGTGAAATTTTACAGGATAAGCATCATTGGTGTCGTTTCCGTGGTTTTCGGGGGGTGCTGATGACGAAAATGAGGTCAACGTCAAAATCCAAGATGGCGGCTACGAAATTTTACAAGATATGCATCATGGCAAAACCGAACGCACGTATAATATGCTACTGTTCGTACTGCCAGTGGGTCTCTGTAGCAATATGGATTCGACCTTTTGCCAGTGTGTTATCGCTGTAAGGTGTACAGTGTCCTGTGACATTATTAAGATTAAAATGCAGGCATTGCAATTAAAGGCAGGCGGTGAGCTACTAAAAAATGTAACGCGTATGGCTTTCTATCCAGCGCACGCACTAGCGGTTCTTTTTAAAATGACTTTTAAAACGTATCGTGCTAGATTTTGGCTAAAGACTTGTATATTCGATGCGATTCGATGATAACTGGCTACTAAAATCAAGTTACAGTGCATGTTCATGGATAAGCTGTGGCGCTTTTAGCATTTGAAAAAAAAGGGGTGCATGAAAAGAGCCTCCACGAGTGACGATACTTCGGTACGTCTGGCGCACCCTGGGCAGTCAGCCTCGTTACCATCCTTGCTGACTGGCTAATCTTTTCACCACGGCATGAGCTATTCTTGTATAGCTCGTGCCGACACGATAGAAAAAAAAGCATTTGAAAACCGCTTGCGTAAAATCATACACCAACTCAGTGCGTGCTTAGTCGGGCTGATTTGACATCGTCAGATATCTTTTAACCGAGTAATTAAATTGACGTTTAACAGATTTTGTACTTTTTTGAGCACGGTTATCAATCCGAAACATGGTTAAAATGAACCGAGATATTTTGTAGGCATTTATTACGAATTCAATTCCTGAAGATATACTAGAAAATGTAGCAAATTAAAATGTCAGTTTCATTCAAACTGATTGTTTCGAATTTAATGGCTTTCGCGTGGAATAAATACTCGTTTCAATTTCCTTACGATGTTTTCCTATAACTTGACTATCAGATTATATTATAAACAAAAGACACGTCAATGACGTCACGCACGAAATGAAAGGGATATAGCTATATGAAGAAAAAGAAAAAATGCTGTATTGACACAATAGTACACATTGTATCTATTATTGAACTTTTAATTTATGACTCTAAGTACAATCAAATACAATTCATTTTACGTTGCCATCCTGACTTTATGAATAACGTGTTGCTTAGTTACCTTTGAATGTTTAGCTTATTTACTTACCATAGACCTTTAGTTTGTAAATAAATATTTGACATTGTGACTGCTCAGTTATATTTGGAGATTATGATGCTCAAAACAATTTGAACAGTTTTGTTGCATAGATATTTTTGGTATCTTGAATGTGTTTAATTATTTGGACACCTTTTTTTTTTGCGTGGGGAAATCCTCATGGACTATCCCCCGTCTGGGGAAGACGGGGGGGTGTGCCGGACTCTTACCGGCTAAAACCACCACGATGTTCCATCACTTGACCGTGGGCCGGGGTCGCGGGATTCGCAGCTGCATGCACCGCGACCCCGGCAGGCCTCGGTCCGCCAGCCCCTGGCGGACCTCTCCTTTGTGGGGCCTAGCCCTACGTCCTGCTGAGAGGCGCGCGTGGAACACGTCGCGCCGCCTACTCGGGCCTGTTACTGATCGGGCGGTGGGTCCCCTAACCCAGCGCCCGCAGGCCACACACTAGGGTGGCTGGAGGTCGTCGCGCGGCCTCCGCCGCCCGGTGCGTCTGGCGCGGGAGGGGAGAGTGGCAGCTGCCTCTCTCTCTCTCTCCGCTCCCTCCTTGGTCGCCATCACCTCCTCGCAGAAGGAGGCGACGGCTTCCCACGCAGTCTCGCTCCCGACCATGGACAGAACCACGGCCGGAAGCGAGAGGTCACCACCGACCGCCGCGATTAGCTCGCGGCGCTGCGTCGCCCACGCAGGACACGCCTGCAAAGTGTGCAGGGCCGTGTCCTCGGGGCAGTCGACGCAGTGGTGACAACCGGGCGTTTGCTCCCGGCCTATGCGACACAGGTACTTCCCGAAACACCCATGTCCCGAGAGTACCTGCGTCAGCCGGAAGCTGAGGGCGCCATGACGCCTCTCCAGCCACTCTTCCATCACGGGCCTTACCGCCGCTATTGCGGCGTGCCCTGCGCTGGGTTGCGCAAGTCGTTCTCTCCACTCTGCCACTAGGATCTGGCGGAGCTCACTCCGCCCAGGCGCCTCCTCGCGTTGCTGATATTTCAGCGCGAGGGCTCTCGCCTCCAGATCCCAGGGCATCGATCCGGCAAGGAGGCTCGCCGCCTCGAAAGAGATCGTACGGTACCCCCTTATCACCCTGACGGCCATCGCCCGCTGCGGTATCCGCAGGATAGCGACGTTGCGGGCCGTCAAGGTGTCCGCCCACACGGGTGACCCGTAAAGGGCCATGGACCGTACGATCCCCCCATAGAGCCTCCGGCAGGAGGTATTGGGCCCCCAATTATTTAGACACCTGAGTTGCTCATCTACTTCTGACGCTGACCCTATAAAAACTATCTATAAAAACGGCAAAAAAATCACGTTTGTTGTATGGGAGCCTCCTTAATTATTTATATTATTATTAATTAATTATTATTTAATTATTATTTATTCTGTTTTTTAGTATTTGTTGTTATAACGGCAACAGAAATACATTTTTGTAAAAATTTCAACTGTATAATTATCACGGTTCATGAAATACAGCCTGGTGATAGACGGACGACGGACGGACAGCGGAGTCTTAGTAATAGGGTCCCGTTTTACCCTTTGGGTACGGAACCCTAACAGGATCGCATGTAAACATATCGTAAACTCGTAATTGTTTTATAAAAAAATAAAAACAATCCACATTTAAAAATATAAAAAAATAGTAGCCCATCGGCACGCGGCATCGGAAATAGGGTCCAAGCTACCGGCGGGGCTCCAGAGAGAGGAACTTCCTAACAAAATGCGCCGTGTCCAGAAGTACCGCTTTCTGAATCAAACCCTTGATTCAGCTGCCTATTAATAGTATTTAAATTATATTTAATTTATATTCTGAACTAGTAGCTGTGTTTATTCGGCAATGTTTTGATTATAAAAATACGGTGCGCTGCGCTTCGCCAGATAGTGGCTTGGAGCAAACGGGTTTAACGAACACGAAATATAGGAAATTAGCTATGCTCAGCGACTTTTGTATTTATTACAGATCATACAATTTTGTCGGTAGTAATGTACAGCAATTAATGGTTTAACCGAGTTCAGCGACTTTTGTGATTCAATTATGACAATTTGTTTTATAATTTACTTTAGTCAGTAACTTATGCTAAATAATAATGATTACAAAATATTGGAAATTATTATGTTCAACGACTTCTGTTGCTGACTGTACCGGAACGTGTCTGACTCATGGAACGTCAACATTTGGCCCGCCATTTTGAAGTAAGTTCACACTGACCCTGTCAATGCTGTCATTTGAGTTTTGAATGCGTTTCAGTTTGTTTGTGTTGTTTTCGTAGATTATTATTTATTGTTATCTATATAAAATAAAAACCATTATATAAAAATAAAAATCATTACAAAACTGTTTTTTTTATTTGTTCCAAAGGTTGCGAACCCCTGAATGTGTGTTTACAAAGGGGAACGCCCATAAAATGCCTGAAATGGACAGAAAATACGAATAGTCCTTAATTGTATTTAAAATAAAATATGTATAACGAAATAATTCTCAAGTTTGTTTAAGTAGGGTAAAAATATAGGGATCATTAAAATATTTAACTTGATATCCTTTTAATTCATTCTTATTTTTTATTGGAGGTCAATGTTTATTTGACATGAATAAGTGACATTCAGCCAAACAGGAAACGTCAAATTATCCATATCGAACTATTTTATAGAATTAGTGCACAGTTACCATTAATTTAATATAATTCGACCTACGTGTAGCTTATACCTATCTAATTAAAATAATATATGCATGTCAACATTAATTAAAATCAAATTATGTTTTAAATAGAAAACGTGTGTATGTAGGCTGTATGAATCACATGTCCTTTGCCTTACTGACAGTTTGACATTACTGCATTTAACTTTTTCGATTGTTTGTTTACATAATTCTTGGTTTTACGCTTGCGACTTGAGGTACGTAGTGATTGGTTTTTTATGATATAACGAAGACTGTGGCCATTTTTAAAGGCTTTTGATTTTACTTCTGCACACGATACCCATTTTTTAACCCGGACTTAATCCTTAACCTAGACTTAACTTTTCAGAAAAAATGTTTGAAATTGACTTCTACTTAGTATTATGATAATTATTGAAATTTTAACGGGTTTCCTACGATTTGTAGTAAAATTTAGCGTATAATTTCATTGTTGTTCATTTCAGGCATTTTTTTATGTGGCTGATGGGCATTCCCCTTTATAGCTTCTCGCGACGGGGACTTTAGGTAAGTATCGGGTCAGCACTGGCTTGTCTCGAGTTTGGAGTCAGTTACTTACCCTGTGCAAATGAGGCCTTATTGCAAAATATTTTTATGATGCCAATCGATCTTACTTCCCATAAGGACCAAAAGACTCTTCTGGACCAACTGAGGTTGGAGTATCTGGAAACTTTTCTATTCAAGATTTTATTGTTACTTTGCAACTCTGCGCCCGGTACGAGCCTTAATTCTTTATGATAGCTCGCTTCTCGTATTTTTATTATCCCACATGCATCAGTGTGGAGTCTGTCTTTCGTGTGGCTCTAAACACAAAGGTCTGGTGGAGTCTGTCTGATCATTTTGATGGCCACGACATGTATTGGCCCTCACTAACAGATCCAACGACTGAGGAGACATGTGGCCAGTCATATACGTCAAATACGAGCTCAGCTTGTACTTATATGCAATGATACAATGTGTCCGAACATGGACTAGCGATATCCTAGGTACTTATAATTATAACAATTATTCAAGTAGGTACACAAATATACTACACACTTGGGTCCAATCCACTTCCCGTCTATTTGGCAGACATACAGTTGAGATATTCTACGTGTGTACAAAAAAAGATGTGCGTAAGGATTGAGGGCCATAACCGTGAAGTCATGTCTCTCAAAGTTTTGGTCCTACTGCGATAAAAGTAGGCTTATTCGTAGGGCAATTGTCCATCGTTTACATTACGATACAATGGGTTCACATAAAGACATACAGTTGTAGAGAATATCTCAACAAAAGAAGCAAAATGACTGCCAAATAGCGGGGAAGTGAATTGGAACCTAGTGTGTAATGTATTTGTGTACTTGAATAGTTGCTATAGAAGTACCTAGAATATCGCTAGTCCATGACCGGACACATTGTAGATGTACCTTAAAAACTCTATCTAGTGGAATATCATCTAGTACCACTTGGGGCAAGACTTTATACATTTCTTTCCCATTCTCCATTAGTTCCCTGATTTGCCGCGTGCCAATATATTCTGTGACGAGGTAGCAATAAATTATGAGGTACCTTTTAATCCATTGTACAGTAATTATGATGACGAAGTACATGTGAACCATCGTCTTGGCCACGATCGTGAGGAAGACGATGAAGTTTGCAACAAGGAAGCATATTAGGATCAGGACATCTTTAACTGTGATGCTAAAGTAGTTATCATATTTCAGAAATCCTCTGATGGGGCAGTACCTTCAATAAACACATAACTTAAATTAGTAAGGGCTCGCCAAACAAAACGCGTATTTACGTGCGTCACGGCATTCTTACATCGTTACGCTCTACCACCATGCCAGTATAAAATAGCGGCTGGCCAACTTATTTCATCAGGGACCAGAAAAACGCAAGAAATATAATCTTGCACTAGCAGACTGTGATTTAATTTAAGATTTAGCTGTACTTTCTAATTTTTGCATGCCGTAAGGTAGAACATGGATGGAATCACTAAAATCATACTCGTAATATATATTTCTATTCTATTCTAAGAAAAATGCAATGCAATTTAAAAAATGCATTTTGTTCTGCCAAGCCTATCTAACATATTTGGCTCAAATAATTACGGCTTTTTGTTATGGCCATACATTTTTGCTCTAAGTCCGGCCGCACTTTGGACGCGTTTTCGTACGAATTTGACTCGTACGAACACGTACGAAGACGCACGAACAATCCCGACCTTCCAAGTACTACGGGAGCTCGCAGACTGGGTGCCGAATTAGTCGTACGTATACGTGCGTTAAAGACAGATGGGCTAGAGTCGTCACGCAGTGGGTGCCGGAAGACGGGCGTCGTCGCCGAGGGAGGCCTAGGAAACGCTGGCGTGATGACTTAGATTCGTTTATGGGAGATTGGCCAGAAAAGGCAAGGCATAGAGATGAGTGGAAGGCTATGGGGGAGACCTTTGCCCAGCAGTGGGACAATATAGGTTGAAAAAAAAAAAATACGTGCGTGAAGTTCCGACGTCCAAAAACAATCCGAACTTGTTGGGATTTAAATACAATTTGGTGCGTTGAACATAAAACTGCCTATTGAACGGAGAAAAACGTATTCAGTGTGCGCACTCAATTTGTACGACCAGTACTCATATGTTTACGTACGATATAAATTCGCATCCAAAGTGCGACCGGCCTAAGAGGGAGGGTTGGCGGACCGGATTATAAAAACTCGCCGGGCCGGAGTTGGCCCGCGGACCGCAGTTACCCACCCCTGGTAAACAACGCGAAGATAGAGCGTTACGACGTAAGAACCTGACGCGCGTTAAATTTTTCGTTACACACATTCTCACACACCAGCATAGCTGGCAACATTCATATTTATAATTGTTCACCGTTAAGAGCATGTACGCCGTACGGCATTTCATGCAAATTTTCAAGTCTTTGTTTTTCGATACGACTGAACCGATTTTGATGAAACTTGACACACATAAGCAGTATACTTAGGTCTAAAAAGTTAGTAGAAAACATTTTCGAAATGTCTTATTTAAAAAAATATAATTGGAAATTTCTGTTTGTATGGAATATTAAAAATCGGTCTAATTTAACTATAACACTATTTTTCGAAAATGTTTTCTACTAACTTTTTAGTCCTATGTATACTGCTGATGGGTATGAAGTTTCATTACAATCCGTTCAGTCATATCGAAAAATAAGGACTTGAAAATTTGTATGAAATGCCGAACGGCGTACACGCTCTTAAGGGCCTGTCTACATCTCCACGTCACGACGTCGTCAACGTGGAACAGTGCGGTAACGCGGCACGGTGCGTTGACATAACGTGCAAATTTACGTTACCGTATCGTAAAAATGCACGTCAGGGTCATTGTTAGATTTATCAATCTAAAGGTTTTTTGGCCGAGTGTACATAGTTTATGACCGTGAAAGAGCGGATACAAGTTTTATTACATGTTGTTGGACAATATGATTATCATGTATTATATAACTTAACTAACTTATTTACATTATCCATTGACGTAGAAACACATGGACCAAGGGTCTTGTACAAAATTCTCGAAAAAAGTGTCCTGAGTTTACATTAGGGTTTCTGCTCGAGAATTCTCGAGTCGAGAAATGTCGAGAAATCATGCCAACTTCGAGACGAGAAAAAATACCTCGAGAATTCGAGAACTCGAGAAATCGAAGATTTTCTTTTATTACTGTAAAATTGGCTTAAAAGTTACGTAATCTTTGCATTCTGGCTTCTGATCGTTCTCCTTACGAGGCACGAGTAAGCGAGGCAAGCGAAGAGACACATAATATACCTGCAACTCCAAGTACTCTTATTATAATGTGACATTAAAATGTCAAATAAAAATTAACTGTAAGATAAACTCAGTTCATCTATTGTTGGGTTTCTGAATACAAAATCGACGACTAGATAACTATCTAAACAAAAAGTGAGTTTGTAAATTGACCACTAGTTGGGGTCTCTTTTTAAAGCCCACCTAAATATGCTTTTCTCGCCTTAAACTTTACATCTTTTTGCAGTTAGGCCCCAAGTTTAAATGAAAATCTCCTCTGGTATCTATACGCAATGATTTTAAAACGAATCATTACACACATGAAATATAACATTTAAATCACAATGTTTTCTCTTTGTTATTTTTAATCATAGCAACAACACAATAAAAGTATTAAAACAAAATAAGTAGCATTTAAAAGTTTTATTGTAATTTATAATATTGGGCGGTAAAGTTTATTTATATCTGAAAAAAAAAACTACGCTAACGTACCTATTTGTGGTGTAAATGAATGGGTTCTAGGAGGTTTGGTTATATCGCAAAGGTATATATCAAAGTGCCCTTGTTAAAATAAACTTTAAAAAAAAGTAAAAACCGACTTCAAAGAAATACTAAAAGGAGTAAAATAATTACCATAATATAAAATTAACAGTTTCAGAAGTCGGTGGCTTCTATTTGCTTCAGTGTAGAGTTGCACCGACTTCTGAAACTGTTAATTTTATATTATGGTAATTATTTTACTCCTTTTAGTATTTCTTTGAAGTCGGTTTTTACTTTTTTTTAAAGTTTATTTTTTATTTAATACGTTTTAGTGTCATAATTTGAACCCCCTCCTTCATAACCCTTTTTTTTGGTTTTGACGTAGTCGGGCATAAAAAGTCCTTTCAAATGATACCTTACACGATATAATGAAAACATTCCAAAGGGGGAGAGGGGGGGACATACACCCCCTCCTCTTTTCCAGTAGTCAGTTCCCAACAACAAATATAAACAAAGCAATATTAGTAATTTGAGAATTTTGCTTTGATCCGATGAGGAGTTCCGTTCCATATCTCTGAAGTTCATGGTCTAATCATAACAAAATTTATATGGGACCAATCGGGAAGTATACCCTTTCGAACAAAAAAAGAATTTTTCAAATCGGTTTATAAATGACGGAGATATGAGGTAACAAACATAAAAATAAAAAACAAAAATAAAAAAAATAAAAAAAAAAATACAACCGAATTGAGAACCTCCTCCTTTTTGAAGTCGGTTAAAAATGATATCTCATGTTAAACTCTTCATCCGTGAACGTTTCGGATGGATTTCTTCGATGCCTTTTTATTGGTACTGATTTATTTGAAATAGCCTCCAGCACTTCCAAATCAGATTCCGATGAACTACTCGAGTCCATTTCGCTGGGTGTCCAAAACTCACTATCCAAAATAAAATACTAATAATAAAACTCCAAATACACTGTCTTATTGTAATATGATATAAAACTAAAAAAAAAGTTCTGGAACTAATTAACGCCCCAAATTGGTCAGTCAAGTTGACTGAAGTTTGAACTAAGTAAGATCATCTTCTGACTGGGGTGTCCAGAAACGCAATGTGTCAGTTTATCGAACCAATAGCGGTGGAATAGATAAACTACGGTTAGGAGTAACTCAGAAACTGAAAAAATAAGTTATCTGAAGTTTGAAATAGGATTATCTTCTGCCTGGGGTGTCCAGAAACGCAGTGAGTCAGTTTATCGAAATAATAGCGCTATCGAACAGATAAACTACGTTCAAGAGTAGCCCAAAAACCGGACGTATGCTGTTTTTTTAAGGTTTTTAAAAATTTCTCGAATGACCCGAGAAACCCGAGAAATCGGGCTCGAGAATTCTCGAGACCCGAGAAAAAAAATATATCGAGAAAACAGAAACCCTAGTTTACATACACTAACAGAGCGCGACAAGGCACACCGCCATATAAACTTACAAATACCAACAAACTAATTTAAATCCTATGTCATCATCATAATGCGCAATTTTGCTTTTTACCGTACAAAGATTCAACTGCACCGATTGACGCAAATTAGTCTTCTTTTTCGCGTTTTAGTTTACATTTAGTTCGGAAGTTTTTGAGCGCTGACCCGAGGTCCATGTATATCTACGCCAATTTGATTATCTATTTTTTTTAACCTGTTCAGTCCCACTGCTGGGCAAAGGCCTCCCCCCAAGTCCTTCCATGTACTCTTTTCCTGCGCTACCTCAAACCAGCCCTCGCAGTACGCGTCTAGGTCATCTCGCCACCTCTTTCTGGGCAGACCGCGGCGGCGCCGTCCCCCTTCAGGCATCCGTCGTGTGGAGACTCTTGCCCAGCGGTCATTATGCATACGGCTGACGTGACCCGCCCAATCCCATTTGAGCCTGGCAGCCTTTTTGCCTACGTCTATTATCCCCTTTTTGGAGCGCAATGTGCTGTTCCGTATTCTGTCTGTTCTTTTGACGCATAGAATACTACGCTCCATTGCTCTTTGGCAAACTCCATGGGGAGTTTGTTGCGCCGTTTCTTCTTCACATCAAAAACACCAGGAACCGTTGAAGGGTGGGCGCTTTTGTGGCCTATCTTATTGACGTTCAAAAAGAACTAAGTAATTTTAGTATATTTTGAATAAATGAGTTTTGAAGTTGAAGTATTGAAAATGAAGAATCTTTTTAATAATACATCGATGTAACCTCACCTCAAATTATATCCAGCACATGTTTCATAAACGTATTCAATTAATCTCACAGTTAAACAGGGTTTGGCTCTTTTGGAGTCCAGAAACCTAGAGACTATGTTGCTATCGGTCAATACCACACTACTAGCGGACTCGTCGGAGTTATACCCTGAATGGTGGACTTCGCATCTGCAGTCGTCCACCCCATACCCCAAACAATTACAACGCGATCTGTCCATCATGTCTGTTGATAAACTGTGTTGTAAAGGTATTGCACATGACTCATATTTTGCCTGTTTGAGTTTCGTTTTTATTGCGGTTCAACTGATTTGCTTATGGATTGGATTTGTTCATGCTATTTAACAGCATATTAACTGTGATTATTATGTATATCACAACGTAGTGAACGTTCACATGATTCCTTTATTTTATTACTGTTTGGTTTCATGCTTTGAAACAATCTGTAGCTGTCTGTGGGACAATTCCAATGACTTAATCATAGATAATACATTCAACCATATGGTAGTGTTACATACTCTTTGCACTCAACATATACTCCATAATTCCATAATACATATACCATAGTTCGTGAATACATCATATTACTTCTATTCATACACTATTGGCATAGGTACTATGGCTAAACCATTGGTAAAGTTGGTAAAAGAAAAACGCTCAGAGAAAAAATGTTATTTAGAATAGAATAGAATATACTTTACTGTACACCAAAATTGTAACATAGCTCTTATAATTATAATATAATTATTGAAGGGTACAATGGCGGTCTTATCGCTGATAGCGATATCTACCAGACAACCTTTGGATGAACAGGAAGACAATGAATAAGATAGAGGGAGTAGTCCGTGGTGTACTGCTGCAAAATACCATAGAAGTAATAAGTACTACGCAAAATACATACTACACAACAATACATAGACATAATACTTACATACAACAATTATACCTAATTATATTGTATATATGTTACAGCGAAAGTGATTATTCCGGATATCATATATAATAACCAGCCATTATGTATAGTATCTACTCAATTTGGTCAAAGTGATAAAATGACACAGAATTAATCACATTAACTAGCTATTATGTATAATATCTTGGGAGACTTGGATAAAGTAATAAAACCAGTATAGTTTGATATTATAAAGTTTAAAAAAATTAATAAATTGTCCCCTGCCGGCACCCAAAATGGACACCGGCAGCGGTAACAAGTTGTTTGGTGGGTATGTTAGTTGAAAGGTAGGTTAGATTTTGGGCTAAACACTGTAACTTGTCTTCCAACTGACTAATTTCAAAAGCGAGCGAAGCGAGCTCCTTATTTTGGGACACCCCGACACGGATAGGTTACTTTAAACCTTGAAGACAGAAATAGGAGCCCCGCCCAGCGGGGCTCCGTCGACTTTGCTTGGGAAACCCAAACAACCTTACAAATATCCCCGTATGTTTTTCTTTCGTTTTTTTTTGTGAAAATGAAAGTGGGTGACGTATAATCGACTCATGAAGAGTTTGAAGAGGCCATGAAGGCGTAAAAATACAGAGTATGTAGTCGGCGCGGCGCCGGCAGCCAGTTTGGTAACCGGCGCCGGTAGTGGAGGCACTACATCACTACATAGATTATAATTTCACGTTAATTGGGAAAACGTTAACGGGAGGGGAAGCAAGTCGGACCGTATTTATTACTTTGACTAACTATGGCCTGATATTATGAATAATATCCGGATAAAGTGATTAATTTATCACATTGTCTAGACAATTTAGTCATTATATATAATGACCAGTCATTATGTATAATAGCTACTTAATCACATTGGCTTTAACATAAATACATAATACATATGTTATATAATTATGTGATAAGGAAAAACAAGGTAAGTTGATGATGAGGTATTAAAATCATGAAGAAATAGAAATGTGTTGAGAGAAGAAATGAGTTTTGACTAAAGTTTTAAAAGAATCCAGTGACTGAGCTTGTCTTACTGACATCGGCAACGCATTCCATAAACGTACAAGTATATGTAGATTATTCAAAGATACTATACAGGGTGTAAACGAATCCGTGTAATTCCTTCAAACCGCATGATCTACTAGTGACACTGATTGACCCTGCGTAGGTAATAACAGAATCAATAAAAAAAAAGTTTTCAAAAAATTAAAAATGGTATTCTTGTATCTGAGTAATTTTAGCGTCCCGAGTTAACTGACTGCGTGGAGCGATATCGCGCTAGTCGTGCCCGTCAGCTGTATCGCCGTGCCTTCATTCATGTATGCATGGCATCGAAATTTTGTCACGTTACATTTTTTATTAGGAAATAAAAGTTTATTTTTATTTTTAATCAATCTAAATCTCATGCGTGGTTAATCTATACCCTTAATAGATTAAGTATGTGGTTTGAAGGAATTACTCGAATTCGTTTACACCCTGTATAGGACAATACCTTAGGAAGAACTGGTAACGTTTATTAATTATCGTGGATAAGAAACTTCTCACTTCACGAATCTCCCCGACAAAACACGAGATACATCGTATGGTATGACCAAGATATGACAAAAGTCGCAACGCCGCGTTCATAGGGCTTGGTACTCCAGAGACATTTCGAGTTGTGAATTTCCGTAAATAATGAATATCTCTAAAACTAAGTTTTTCGACAAACTATATTCTAGCTTTTCTTCTCCGATTATGCATCGGATTCGATTGTAAAAATCTTTCGGGTACCTCGGGGCCACGGTGTATATAAAAATGTAAATGAATACGTATCTACACGGTGTTAACGAATTCATGTAATTCCTTCAAACCGCGTGATCTACTGGTGACACAGATTAACCCTAAAAGGGAATTTTTGAAAATAAACTGAAAAAAAATATCTTAGTTTTCTATTTCTGAGTCATTTTACGGCACGGCGACGGCTTTCATTCTTTTAAGCGTGGCATTGAAATGTTCAAGAGCATGAAATTATTTTTTGCAAAAAAAAAAAGTCTTTTTTTACTGAATCCTTATTAGGTGGTTGAGATACGATCACTTACCCCTACCGCATGAAAAAAAAAGATTTTTATTTTTTGATGTTTAATCAGGCTAATTCCCGTGCGGGCCAATCTACACCAGTAGTAGATCATGTGGTTTTAAGGAATTACACGAATTCGTTAACACCCTGTATAATGAATAAACGGAATTATATTAAGAGGCCTATAACCAGCACTGAGACAATACACGTTAATAAAAAAGGAACTATCTCACAGTGCAGAGACGGAATTTGTCGAGTAATAAATATCAAGTTTAATTGGACCACCTATATACTTTGACAATGTTTTTATCCATTTTCAGAGCAAGCTCTTGTGCTGACACTTTATAGGAGGCGCAGAGAGACCCAGCAGTGAACAGCGGTAGAACTATTAGTATTAATATTCATTTAATTCTGCATTACATCCACTATACGAACAGAATATTTTTCAAACTTCGATCTTATTTTACTGGGCTCTCCCGAGCACTAGCGAAAAAAAAGATATGCAAGATTGTTAAGAACATTAAGTGCTCAGATTATAAAACAACTTCTGTTTTATAATCTGAGATTAAGTGTAACAAATACCAATACGAGCGAGTTGTTTCTGTTGGATCTGTTTTTTTTTCCATTTACTGCTAAAGAGTGGCTCATTTTTAGCAATAGACAAAATGTTCAGTCATAATCACGCTGGTAACTTATAATACCTGTTTTAAGAGACAAGGACAAAAAAAAACTAAATAGTATTGTCTGACACATGACATTTGTGACGTACACATACGAAAAAAAATGGCCTAACAGACTCGTAAAATATCTACATTCTAACAACAAAAAATGTAATAAACTAAGTAATTCATCACACATACACAATAGTTCACAATAATGACTTGACTTTCAAAGGAACGTATAATTCTGTGAAAAAAAATAGAGAATAAAAGGTACGTGATTAATTAATTAATTGATTCCTGGGCCTCTCAAAAGCTTTTGACTTGGTGTCCTATGAAAACTGCGAGAAGCTATCATATTGGTGTATCAAATTTTGTTAAGTTGGGAGATGGTCTGTCCGACCCATATACAGGATGGTAATTTGAGATGGGGCACTGAGGGCAGCTACTTAACTATGTAGCTACAACTAGCGAGGCGTAAGCTGACCTTTGCATTTGTGTGAGTGCACATAGAATCGATTGCCAAAAAGCAGTACAGACCGGTTTAAACCAAGCAATGGACGCGTCTGCATTCATTCTCACACAAATGCAAAGCTTTGCTTATGCCTCGCGGACGGTACAGGAAAACGAAAAAAAATTGTTATTTTTTCTACTTTAAAAATGTAATCATCGAGAAAAAAGGATAGTTTTCACAAACATTTTTATGATGCCAATCGATCCTACTTCCCATAAGGATCAAAAGACTCTTCCGTACAAAATGAGGTTGAAGTACCTTCTAGAAGAGCATAAGGGGACCTTAATCGTTATAGCTACATTAAAATGTTTTTGAAACCCAGTCCATATTTTTTTTAATATTTCTGATTCACATTTTATGAAAAAGAACGTTATTAATGTTACTTTAAAGGAGACTTCTATTTATTTTAAAAAGTTACATAAGTAATACAGAATACAAGTTTTTCAACCATTATATCTCAGAAACGGTGACGTTTTAGGAGAAAAATTGTAGAGACAAATTTTATAGATAATAAATAATCTACAATTTTTGTATGACCTATTTTTGTCATAAAACTTACCGTTTGGCTAAAAACGCAAGAAACCCATATTTGCGAACTTTGACCTTGAATCAATTTTTTTGCAAGTGTCTTCCACAAAATACTATTTGTCATCATCATCTGCCTAGCCTTTTCCCAACTATGTTGGGGTCGGCTTCCAGTCGAACCGGATGCAGCTGAATATCAGTATTTTACATGGAGCGACTGCCTATCAGACCTCCACAACCCAGTAACTGGGTAATACGATACTCTTGGTAAGACTGGTTGTCAGACTTTCTGGCTTCTGACCAACAGTAACGACTATCAAAGATCTACAAATGACAGCCGGGACCAACGGCTTTACGTGCTTTCCGAGGCACGGAGGAAACTCGCTATGGTAAATGGTCACCCATCCACAGAGCAACCTCGGCAAGCGTGGCTTAACCCGGAAGATCGGTCTATGCGGCTGTAATTATTTAGCCACGAGCTCCTCTCTACAAAATACTACACTCACCGGCATAATTAGCGGAACGCAACAAAAAACCGTGTTTTTTCCATAATTTTGTATTGTACATTAATGTTTTTGTTTAAATATTTTATAATTAGGGTTAAATGCATTAAAAGAACTAATAATCAATAATCATTTAATTGAATTTGGCAACTTAAATCTTTAATTTGCTAAAACATCCAATTTGTAACTTTCGGTGCATATTTTTTGGAATAATTAATTTGCTATTTATTTTACTTTTTTGTTTGTTTTATCACCGTTTCTATACTGCTAGGGTCCTTATCAGTATTATGACATGTTTTTCCATCCAATTTTTTTATCCATTATCTTTTCTTAAGGCAAATTGTCCCCATACTCCCATGAAATACTTTTTAATTCTCTAATGTTTCTGGGTGGCTGGATTTTTTTCTATAACCCTATTTCCCGTCAAGGCCAAGTCATATTCTATTGAAATCATGTCCGAGGTCCACGTTAACCCACCCTGGTGGGTTATTACAATATCTTATATGAAATTGCAGACCACGAATACACAGTCCGGCCACACATAATCATGCATATTTTTTTTTCCATGTCCGATAATTCGTCAAGTGGCATCGCATGAGGTTTTGGGATGTCTATCCTGCAAAAATAAGCAGCCAGTAAGCCACCTTCAATAATGCCTAACTCCGTGTGCGCTTCAAAACAAATGACACCCCAAACCATTACTGGAGCCTCCAGTATAAGGTACATTCCTGTAAAATTTGACTGTTCAATGCGATTTCCTTGACATATCCTTATTCTATGCATCCCAGCCAAAAAAATTATATCAAAAAACAGCTTGCCCCTGAGCAAAAATCTCTTTCTAACTCCTTAGTCCGATCTCGGTGTTATTGAGCAAAATTTAATTTCACTATACGATGACCTACAGCACGTTTTGGACATTCAGCAGTCGCGTTAGACATAAGATTACCTTCAATGAAACGTCGTCTTTCTTTTCGCATACTCATAAGCAAAATACGGACCACCTTCAGGATGCTACAGGTCCGAATAGCAGCATTGCGCCAATTTTTCAGAGCCTTAACCGGTTTGAACTGTCATAAACCAATCATCAGCGGCGCTTTTTCCTTGATTTCTGCATTATCCTCATCTTCTAACGAAACATCCTGTCTGTTTGTACCGATGGACATTGCGAGGAATGACTAATATCGACACACTCAGTGCTTAACTTACTGCACGATAGGTTTGACTTTCATCGATCATTGTAACATCCCTCGTAGCTTTTGTCACAGGTAAATTATTTCTTTCAGCCTCTACGCAATGTTTGTTCTCCAAATGCAATGAATACACTAAGGCCAAACCACCAGTACTTAAATAAAACAAAGTTCCGATCAAAAATACAAAAGGGCAAAATCTTTGTAAAATCGAAACTGGGCCTAATTTACCTCTAATCGCTTAGGAAAACCAAATTTTTCTTCAACATGCAGTCTTAATTGAAGGTTCTTTTGAATAAAAAAATCGTCATAGCAATACCAGTACCATATAATAAAAAAATGAAAAAAATGAAAACGTTCCGCTAATAATGCCGGTGAGTGTATTTGTGTTATTCGAATTGGTGCGCTAAATGGAATGTCTCCTCTGATCAAAAAAGGTTTTTTTTTCTGTTGTGCTTCTTTTTTATGTTCCTTGCGGATCGTTTCTACGTAGCCAGGCAGTTATTTAGGCCTATGCTAACTACATATGCTACACACGATGCTACACTAACTTAAAGTTAAGGTAAGTTAGTGTAGCATACCTATGTAGTTAGCATAGGCTAAGTATTTATGTCCCCCCATTGGCTGGAGACACTCCAGGTCTCGCAAATAACTGCCTGGTTACGTTTTTTTAGTATTTTTTCCACACTTGCAAAAAAGTGATGAGGACTTTTTAGATTTCATTTATAATGGTGGTCCGAACATTCGTACCAATTCAATTTAATTTAAAATTTTGTTCAGATTAATGAATAGCATTTTCTCTATGTCGTGCTTATAACAACTGACATGTACATGTACTACTTTCTGCTTTATTACTATTTCGAAGTACTACTTCAATATTTACCATGAAAAAATAAATAAATCAACGGTAAGCGAGATTATTAAAAGAGTTACAATTTGTATACAATAGGAAGAGACACATTTTGAGCATTTAATAAATTAAATTGTTTGTATGTAAATTGCAGTTAAACGTGTCTTATTATTTCAAATAAGTGTTAAATTTCATGGTGTTCCTTTTATTTTAGATGCTATGTTACTTAGGAGAAATAAATGTATCTGATCGAGCCTTTCGATTAGTACAATAAAATTACAGTTTTTTTTGTTTTCACATTTGGCGGGTTCGATTCCCGGTTCAGACAGATGATTATTTAAAATTCTTTGAATGCAGTTCGTATTGTTTTTAAAATAAAAATGAAGTCTTCAGTCAGTATTTTTTTCTATCTATAGTATTTAAGGTACTTCCCCTCCATGTGGCAAAGTCGTGGGACGCCCTGTATACCAAAATTCGTTTACACTCTGTAGGTATACAAGGTTAGTCGGAAAGGGGGTACTAATCCGAAGCCCACTTATAGTATCGCTGATGACTGTTTGAAAGCATGTATTTCAAAATACGATATATTTTTTTCCAAATAAAATGTTTTTTATTTTAGTTTTTTCAATTATTCTTCATCCCTGCTTTAGTTACAAATTCAGAAAATGGTTCTTCTAATTCATGACCCCAAATATGACCTAAAATTTAAACACAGCTGATCATTACTGGGGATAGATAGATTTTAGAGAATTTTTCGAGATTTTTGAACAACTGTTTCTCTTAAACTATTGACTTTTGAGAAAAGTTGTAGAACAAAAGTTATTCATTATTATGTGTACTTTAACACCCTTTCGGGTTAGTACCCCCTTTCCGACTAACCTTGTATAGAGGTTGAATGATGTCCTTTTATACACTTTACTTGATTTGGTGTTAGTTGTTATTTCGTTCACTAACTTTTATTTAGGACACTCTGTTTTTTGGAGAGATTTGATCCGTATTATTGATTATTGACCCTATGTATATCTAGCAACAAAAATGCCATAAAATACGTGACAGTACTATTTCACAGTTTTGTCAGCACGATTCCCGGCTCATAAAATAATCTGTGAATATTTGACTTTTAAAAATCATCTGTGAATATTTGACTTTTAAAAATTAAATAAAGGATTTTTAACGTTTAAAGTATTTTCGTGTTCTGGGACACCAGGTTTATATTTGAGTCTGTATAATGAGCTCAAAAACTCCAGTCGCATTGATCACGTAAGGCGGTTCACTCACAGTGACGCACGTCGGAGCTACATGCGTCGGAACGATTTTAGCATCGCACTGAATTGCACGAAGTCGCACAGCGTAGCGTCCACGGCTGACGCATTGACGCATGTCACTACACACGGTTTTTGTCGCATGGTCATATGTCAACATGGGCGTACCACCTAAGGCTCAATAGTTTTAGGTAGTATGCAGATGACGTGGTGTTGCTGAGCCCGGCAATCAGTGGGCTAAGAAAGTTAACACATAATGTATATATGAAACGTATACTATACAATGTGTCCGGTTATGGACTAGCGATATTTTAGGTACTTAAATAACAACTATTCTAGTACTGAAATACATTATACATTAGGGTCCAATTCACTTCCATTTTTTTGTTGACATATTCTGTACTTGTGTACACAAAAAGTCATATCTCTCAAAGTTTTGGTCCTACTGAGATAAAAGTAGGCTTAATCGGAGGGCAACAATATTTTCTATCGTTTACATTACGATACAATGGGTTCATATTTTCATAACTTTAAGATAGAGAATATCTCAACAAAAAAGCAAAATGGCGGCCAAATAGCGAGGAAGTGGATTGGACCCAAGTGTGTAGTGTATTTGTGTTTAAGATTAGTTGCTATATAAGTACCTAGAATATCGCTAGTCCATAACCGGACACATTGTATAGGCTGCTGCTTAAAACTTATTAACTGCTTGTGTTCAGAAGTAAAAATAAAAGTCGCCTCTCATGTTCCACCAGTAACAATCAGTGGTTCGCCCTTCATAGTTAGCCAATTTAAATATTTAGGACATGTTGTAAGTGAAGAAGTTAAAAACTATTGTGACAGAGAACGTAGGGCGTCAGATATAAAAACGGGAAACATGCTTCTTTGCCCTAATGCGTAAAACTGGCCTCGCTAGTGCACAGATTGTTGGTGAGTTCCAGCAGCGTGCGTGTATGCTGATAGGATGGATCGGCAGTCCTGGGCAGGTTAAATGAGCTGCACGTTAACCAGGTATCTGGATGAACCTATCCAGGATTAGCTTTATTTTCAAAAATGTACCCACATGTTGGCTATTATTATTTATTTTATTTTGTATCCTATGTACATGTTACTATTCTGTTATGATAATAACTACAATTGTTATATAAAATATATTCAAAATAGTGTGTGTAAAATATGTCAACTCCTTTGTCTGAATAAAGAAAATACAATTAAAACTGTTGCATCTAAGCGACAACGCAACAATATAACTAAGCATAAGGACCCCATATGCTTAGTCCCATAGGATTTCTCACAATATTATTCTGGGATGAAATTGCTGATCATCATGGTCAAGTAGTGATCAAAAGTCTGCCCATTCGTTACCTTTCTACCCTTGCGTATCAGATTGCACATTGCCTGCAACTAATTAATTATTTATTACTTTGCAGCTATTTCTATATAAGCCGGCTATCTGCCTTAGCATGGGGGTAACGTGTATTGGTATACTCTAATTGTTATTCCTTAAACATTTAAACAGGTAACTCAAAAATTTAAGAGGATAATAGTAAAAATGAACTAACTACTATGTTAAGAAAATGCCTTAGCGCCTAGTTATGTCGATTTGATATAACTGAACACAACACTTTCCTCGATACATGAAGACAAAATCAGAAGATAAAAGTGATTTTGCATTTAATTCTTAACGCTGTTGATAAAAAATTGCACAAAATGAAAGACGTAGAAAAGAAGTTAAAACGAGTACAATACAAATTATCCCATTTGAATCAGGAAAACAGCCCATGCAATGGAATTAATAATGTCAATATAATTGTTTATAAGAAAAAAGTGAAGAACCGCAAAAAATACCATGGCCAACAGCCAGCTCTCGCTTTCTGTTTGTCTCGTTCCGGTACTAACAGAATTCAGAACCTCAAAAAACATTCCAGCATGCCCGAAATAAATAAACGAACAAAAAAACTACTTAAGCAACGAACTAGAAGCATAGACGCAATTTTAAAGAAAAATAAAATCAATTTTAATTCAAAGTTCGTAGTAAACAATTTCAACGAATACTTAAGCCCTTTCAACTATCCTACTCAGAAAAAATGGAAAGTCTTCCGATGCCAACTGAGCGCCCCCGAGGATAGCTGCTGCTGTTCTTGTAACTCAGACGCAATGTTTGAAGTAATGAAAAGTCTCTACGACTGCTACAAAAAGAAAAATTGTGATAATTGCGATTGTATACTATGTGCTCATTTGCCAAGGGAAGAAAGACGCCTCGGAGAAATTAAGAAATCATTAGCTTCCATTGGTCTCGCTGGTAGCGAAAAAGCAAGGAGATCAAAGGTTAAGGAAGCCGAAAAAGCTTTACAAGGTAAGACTCCAGAAGAAAAAGCAAAGATTTTGAAAGATTTGGCCATGGGGGGAAAAGCAATGCCCAAAGGAAAAACAACATCTGAAAAAGCTTTGATTAAGCAAATAAGAACCGAGGTAGGACTACCGCCGGAGCCTAAAACTGCCGCTGAAAAGGCTACGATGAGAGAAGCCGAAAAAGCGGGTGTAATAACTCCATTGGAAGGGAAAACTGCATTGCAAAAAGAAAAAATTCTACAAGCTCAAGCTCAACTAGGTATTACACTACCAGAGGGAAGAACAGCATCAGAAAAAGCACTCATACAAAAGATCCAACCAGAAAGAATACCATCTGAGAAAAAGGTCACACCTTCAGAGAAATTGAAAAGAGCAAAAGCAGCAGGACTCATAACACCCCTCGAAGGAAAAACGCCAGAACAAACAGAAAAAATAGTAAGAGGATTGGCAATGGAAGGTCTTCCTCTACCTGAAGCCAAAACAGCCTCGGAAAAAAAACTGATCGAAAAAGTCCGAACTGATGTTGGTTTACCCCCTGAACCTGCAACTCAATCTATGAAAGAGAAACACGCAAAAGCTGCCGCGGCTGGATTATTGCAGCCACTAGAAGGTAAATCAGCAAAAGAAAAAGAAAGAATTTTAGAAGGTTTACAAGAAAAGGGTATACCGCTACCCGAAGGTAGAACGCCGTCAGAGAAAGCTCTTATAGCTAAAGTAAAGTCAAAACCCGAGGCTCCGAAAAGAGTACCTACACCATCTGAGAGATTGAAAAAAGCAAAAGCAGCAGGACTCATAACACCCCTCGCGGGAAAAACGCCAGAACAAAAAGAAAAAATAGTAAGAGGATTGGCAATGGAAGGTCTTCCTCTACCTGAAGCCAAAACAGCCTCGGAAAAAAAACTGATCGAAAAAGTCCGAACTGATGTTGGTTTACCCCCGGAACCTGCAACTCAATCTATGAAAGAGAAACACGCAAAAGCTGCCGCGGCTGGATTATTGCAGCCACTAGAAGGTAAATCAGCAAAAGAAAAAAAAAGAATTTTAGAAGGTTTACAAGAAAAGGGTATACCATTACCCGAAGGTAGAACGCCTTCAGAGAAAGCTCTTGTAGCTAAAGTGAAGTCTAAACCCGAAGCTCTGAAAGAGTTACCCACACCATCTGAGAGATTGAAAAAAGCAAAAGCAGCAGGACTCATAACACCCCTCGAAGGAAGAACGCCAGAACAAAAAGAAAAAATAGTAAAAGGATTGGCAATGCATGGTCTTCCTCTGCCCGAAGCCAAAACAGCTTCAGAAAAAAAACTGATCGAAAAAGTCCGAACTGATGTTGGTTTGCCCCCGGAACCTGCAACTCAATCTATGAAAGAGAAGCATGCAAAAGCTGCCGCGGCTGGATTATTGCAACCACTTGAAGGAAAATCACCGAAAGAAAAAGAAAGAATTTTACGAGGTTTGCAAGAAAAGGGTATACCATTACCCGAAGGTAGAACGCCGTCAGAGAAAGCTCTTGTAGCTAAAGTGAAGGCAGCACCTGAGGCTCCGATAGAAGTACCTACACCATCTGAGAGATTGAAAAAAGCAAAAACAGCAGGACTCATAACACCCCTCGCAGGAAAAACGCCAGAACAAAAAGAAAAAATAGTAAAAGGATTGGCAATGCAAGGTCTTCCTCTGCCCGAAGCCAAAACAGCTTCGGAAAAAAAACTGATCGAAAAAGTCCGAGCTGAAATTGGTTTACCTCCTGAACCTAAAACTCCATCTATGAAAGAGAAACACGCAAAAGCTGCCGAGGCTGGATTATTGCAACCACTTGAAGGCAAATCAACGAAAGAAAAAGAAATAATTTTACGAGGTTTGCAAGAAAAGGGTATACCATTACCCGAAGGTAGAACGCCGTCAGAGAAAGCTCTTGTAGCTAAAGTGAAGGCAGCACCTGAGGCTCCGATAGAAGTACCTACACCATCTGAGAGATTGAAAAAAGCAAAAACAGCAGGACTCATAACACCCCTCGCAGGAAAAACGCCAGAACAAAAAGAAAAAATAGTAAAAGGATTGGCAATGCAAGGTCTTCCTCTGCCCGAAGCCAAAACAGCTTCGGAAAAAAAACTGATCGAAAAAGTCCGAGCTGAAATTGGTTTACCTCCTGAACCTAAAACTCCATCTATGAAAGAGAAACACGCAAAAGCTGCCGAGGCTGGATTATTGCAACCACTTGAAGGCAAATCAACGAAAGAAAAGGAAATAATTTTACGTGGTTTGCAAGAAAAGGGTATACCATTACCCGAAGGTAGAACGCCGTCAGAGAAAGCTCTTGTAGCTAAAGCGAAGTCAACACCTGAGGCTCCAATAGAAGTACCTACACCATCTGAGAGATTGAAAAAAGCAAAAGCAGCAGGACTCATAACACCCCTCGCGGAAAAAACGCCAGAACAAAAAGAAAAAATAGTAAAAGGATTGGCAATGCAAGGTCTTCCTCTGCCCGAAGCCAAAACAGCTTCGGAAAAAAAACTGATCGAAAAAGTCCGAGCTGAAATTGGTTTACCTCCTGAACCTAAAACTCCATCTATGAAAGAGAAACACGCAAAAGCTGCCGAGGCTGGATTATTGCAACCACTTGAAGGCAAATCAACGAAAGAAAAAGAAAGAATTTTACGAGGTTTGCAAGAAAAGGGTATACCATTACCTGAAGGTAGAACGCCGTCAGAGAAAGCTCTTGTAGCTAAAGCGAAGTCAACACCTGAGGCTCCAATAGAAGTACCTACACCATCTGAGAGATTGAAAAAAGCAAAAGCAGCAGGACTCATAACACCCCTCGCGGAAAAAACGCCAGAACAAAAAGAAAAAATAGTAAAAGGATTGGCCATGCAAGGTCTTCCTCTGCCAGAAGCCAAAACAGCTTCGGAAAAAAAACTGATCGAAAAAGTCCGAGCTGAAATTGGTTTACCTCCTGAACCTAAAACTCCATCTATGAAAGAGAAACACGCAAAAGCTGCCGAGGCTGGATTATTGCAACCACTTGAAGGCAAATCAACGAAAGAAAAAGAAAGAATTTTACGAGGTTTGCAAGAAAAGGGTATACCATTACCCGAAGGTAGAACGCCGTCAGAGAAAGCTCTTGTAGCTAAAGTGAAGGCAGCACCTGAGGCTCCGATAGAAGTACCTACACCATCTGAGAGATTGACAAAAGCAAAAGCAGCAGGAATCATAACACCCCTCGCAGGAAAAACGCCAGAACAAAAAGAAAAAATATTAAAAGGATTGGCAATGCAAGGTCTGCCTCTTCCTGAAGGCAAAACAGCTTCGGAAAAAAAACTTATCGATAAAGTACGAGCTGATGTTGGCTTACCTCCTGAACCTACAACTCAATCCATGAAAGAGAAGCACGCAAAAGCTGCAGATGCTGGATTATTGCAGCCACTAGAAGGTAAATCAGCAAAACAACAAGAAAGAATTTTACGAGGCTTACAAGAAAAGGGTATACCGTTACCCGAAGGTAGAACGCCGTCAGAAAAAGCTCTTGTAGCTAAAGTGAAGGCAAGACCTGAGGCTCTGATAGAAGCACTAGCACCTTCGGAGAAACTTAGAAGAGCAAAAGCAGCAGGCTTACTAACTCCATTAGAAAGAAAACCTACGGAACAAAAAGAAAAAATATTAAAAGGATTAGCAATGCAAGGTCTGCCTCTTCCTGAAGGCAAAACAGCTTCGGAAAAAAAACTGATCGATAAAGTCCGAGCTGAAGTTGGTTTACCCCCTGAACCTAAGACAGCATCCATGAAAGAGAGGTATGCAAAAGCTGCCGATGCTGGATTATTGCAGCCACTAGAAGGTAAGTCAGCAACACAAAAAGAAAAAATTTTACAAGGCTTACAAGAAAAGGGTATACCATTACCCGAAGGTAGAACGCCGTCTGAGAAAGCTCTTGTAGATAAAGTGAAGGCCAGACCTGAGGCTCTTATAGAAACACTAGCACCTTCGGAGAAACTTAGAAGAGCAAAAGCAGGAGGCTTAATAACTCCATTAGAAGGAAAACCTCCAGAAAAAAGAGAACAAATATTAAAAGGATTAGCAATGCAAGGTCTGCCTCTTCCTGAAGGCAAAACAGCTTCGGAAAAAAAACTGATCGAAAAAGTCCGAACTGATGTTGGTTTACCCCCTGAACCTAAGACAGCATCCATGAAAGAGAAGCATGCAAAAGCTGCCGATGCTGGATTATTGCAGCCACTAGAAGGTAAATCAGCAAAAGAAAAGAAAAGAATTTTAGAAGGTTTACAAGAAAAGGGTATACCGTTACCCGAAGGTAGAACGCTGTCAGAGAAAGCTCTAGTAGATAAAGTAAAGTCAAAACCCGAGGCTCCGAAAAGAGTACCTACACCTTCTGAGAGATTGAAAAAAGCAAAAGCAGCAGGACTCATAACACCCCTCGAAGGAAAAACGCCAGAACAAAAAGAAAAAATTGTAAAAGGATTGGCAATACATGGTCTTCCTCTGCCCGAAGCCAAAACAGCTTCAGAAAAAAAACTGATCGATAAAGTCCGAGCTGAAGTTGGTTTACCCCCGGAACCTGCAACTCAATCTATGAAAGAGAAGCATGCAAAAGCTGCCGCGGCTGGATTATTGCAACCACTTGAAGGTAAATCAGCAAAACAACAAGAAAAAATTTTACATGGCTTACAAGAAATGGGTATACCATTACCCGAAGGTAGAACGCCTTCAGAGAAAGCTCTTATAGCTAAAGTGAAAGCCAGACCTGGGGTTCTGATAGAAGCACTAGCACCTTCGGAGAAACTTAGAAGACCAAAAGCAGCAGGCTTATTAACCCCATTAGAAGGAAAACCTCCAGAACAAAAAGAAAAAATATTAAAAGGATTAGCAATGCAAGGTCTGCCTCTTCCTGAAGGCAAAACAGCTTCGGAAATAAAACTGATCGATAAAGTTCGAGCTGAAGTTGGTTTACCCCCTGAACCGAAAACTGCATCCATGAAAGAGAAGCACGCAAAAGCCGCCGATGCTGGATTATTGCAGCCACTAGAAGGTAAATCAGCAAAACAAAAAGAAAAAATTTTACAAGGCTTGCAAGATAAGGGTATACCATTACCCGAAGGTAGAACACCGTCTGAGAAAGCTCTTGTAGCTAAAGTGAAGGCAAGACCTGAGGCTCTGATAGAAGCTCTAGCACCATCGGAGAAATTTAAAAGAGCAAAAGCAGCAGGATTATTAACTCCATTAGAAGGAAAACCTCCAGAACGAAAAGAAAAAATATTAAAAGGATTAGCAATGCAAGGTCTGCCTCTTCCTGAAGGCAAAACAGCTTCGGAAAAAAAACTGATCGATAAAGTCCGAGCTGAAGTTGGTTTACCCCCTGAACCTAAGACAGCATCCATGAAAGAGAGGCATGCAAAAGCTGCCGATGCTGGATTATTGCAGCCACTAGAAGGTAAGTCAGCAAAACGAAAAGAAAAAATTTTACAAGGCTTACAAGAAAAGGGAATACCATTACCCGAAGGTAGAACGCCGTCAGAGAAAGCTCTTGTAGCTAAAGTGAAGGCAGGATCTCGTGCTCCTTCGGTGCCATCACCGTCAGAAAAACTACGTAAAGCAGCCATCACTTTATTGCCACCTCCAACGAAGTCGAGAGCTGTTGGTACAGGCCGAGCTGCTTTACCTCCTGAAGAAAGGCGAAAATTGGACGAAAAAACAGCAAAAGGGATTAAAGAGGGCACAGGACCCGTTGATGAGTGTATATGCGGTCTTTTGACACCAGAATCGGAACGAGAAGAACTAGCCAAACCTAAAATAGCAGTACCATCAATTACAACAGAAAAATTAAGAAAAGCTAAAGCGGCGGGGTTACTGACTCCTCTCGAAGGAAAAACTCCGGAGCAAAAACAAAAAATCTTGGAAGGTCTAGCCAAATCTGGACTACCATTACCCGAAGGTAGAACTGCGTCAGAACAGGCAATAATAAAAAAAATTAAGACTGATTTAGGGATTCCTGAAATAACCCCTTCGGAAAAAGTGCGAAAAGCCAAAACAGCAGGTCTTTTAACACCTATAGATGGAAAATCGAAGTCACAAAAAGAACGAATACTAAGAGGAAGAGCAGCAGCAGGTCTACCTTTACCAATAGGTAAATCACCATCCGAAAAAGCTTTGATTCAGAAAATTAAAGAAGATACAGGTTACTTGACGCCTTCACCGACAGTGAGGCTGAAAAGGGCAAAAGCTGCAGGGCTGTTAACTCCTATAGAAGGTAAAACGCCTTCAATAAAAGAAAAGATACTCCGAGACAGGCTGGCTGCAGGAGTGCCAATCGCAGAAGGAAAAACACCATCTGAAAAAGAATTAATAAGAAGAATCATAGCTGGCGAGCCCCCTACAAGAGCAAAAGTCACTGGAGTTTTATCTCCACTGGAAGGTAAAACTAAATCAGAAAAAGAAAGAGTATTAAGAAAACTTCATGAAGCTGGAAAACCTCTTCCAGAAGGAAGAACACCTTCGGAAAAGTTGATGATTAAGAAAATAAAATCAGGGTTGCCTAAGATTCCATCGGAAAAACTAAAAGCTGCTAAAGCTGCTGGGTTATTAACACCACTAGAAGGAAAGTCCACTGCGAAAAAGGAGAAAATCTTTAAAGGATTAGCCAAATCGGGTTTGCCACTGCCGGAAGGTAAGACGCCATCGGAAAAAGAGTTGATAAAAAAAATTCGAAGTGATATGGGATTACCACCTGAACCAGCAACTGCATCATTGAAAGAGAAGATGCAAAAAGCTCATGCTGCCGGAATTATAACTCCTCTAGAGGGCAAAACGCCCGCACAGAAAGAAAAAATTTTGAAGAGCTTAGCTGAAGCAGGAATACCTCTACCAAAAGGAAAAACTGCTTCGGAAAAAGCACTTGTAGCTAAAGTAAAAGCGGAAACTAAACCGCCATCAAAGATCACACCTGAAAAGTTAGGCAAGGCGAGGGCTGCCGGATTATTAACACCGTTAGCAGGAAAATCAGCAAAAGAGAAAGAGAGAATAATGAGAGGTTTACTCGAACAAGGCTTACCACTTCCTGAAGCCCACACACCATCAGAGAAAAAGATTGCAGAAAAAATTCGCAAAGAAATTGGTCTTCCCCCCGAACCTGAAACTTCATCTGAAAAAGCAAGGATGCGTAAAGCTCAAGCCGCTGGTATTATAACACCTCTTGAAGGTAAAGCGCCATCACACAAGGAACGCATTTTGAAGGCTATGAAAGAAGCTGAAATTCCATTACCAGAAGGAAGGACTACATCAGAGAAAGCACTCATTGCTAAAGTGAAAGCAGAAGCTAAAGCAGCGCCGTCAAAAATTCCATCAGAAAAGATGCGAACAGCTAAAGCTGCTGGTTTAATAACACCATTGGAAGGAAAGACGCCAGAACAAAAAGAGAAAATAATGAGAGGATTAGCCAAGGAAGGCTTACCACTGCCAGAAGCGAAAACTGCTTCAGAAAAAAAAATTGCTGATAAAGTCCGCAAAGAACTTGGTCTTCCACCTGAACCTAAAACTCCATCTATGAAAAAGAAATACGATAAAGCTGCAGCTGCTGGTGTACTTGTACCTTTAGAAGGTTTGTCACCAGCAGAGAAAGAAAAAGTTCTTAGGGGTCAAGCAGATTTAGGCGCACAACTACCAGAAGGCAGGACTCCATCAGAGAAAGCAATAATCGCTAAAGTGAAAGCCGAAAGTAAAGCAGCGCCGTCAAAAATTCCATCGGAAAAGATACGAAAAGCTAAAGCTGCTGGTTTAATTACACCATTGGAAGGAAAGACGCCAGCAGAGAAAGAGAAAATAATGAGAGGATTAGCCCAGGAAGGCTTCCCACTGCCAGAAGCAAAAACTGCTTCAGAAAAAAAAATGAGTGAAAAAATCCGGAAAGAACTTGGTCTTCCACCTGAACCTAAAACTCCATCTACGAAAGAGAAATACGATAAAGCTGCAGCCGCTGGTGTCCTCGTACCTCTGGAAGGTTTGTCGACAGCAGAGAAAGAAAAAGTTTTGAAGGCTCAAGCAGACTTGGGCGCACCGCTACCAGAAGGAAGGACTCCATCGGAGAAAGCACTCATTGCAAAAGTGAAAGCCGAAAGTAAAGCAGCGCCGTCAAAAATTCCATCGGAAAAGATACGAAAAGCTAAAGCTGCCGGTTTAATTACACCATTGGAAGGAAAGACGCCAGAACAAAAAGAGAAAATAATGAGAGGATTAGCTGAGCAAGGCTTACCAATGCCAGAAACGAAAACCGCTTCAGAAAAAAAATTAAGTGAAAAAATCCGGAAAGAACTTGGTCTTCCACCTGAACCTAAACCTCCATCTATGAAAGAAAAATACGATAAAGCTGCAGCCGCTGGTGTCCTCGTACCTCTGGAAGGTTTGTCGACAGCAGAGAAAGAAAAAGTTCTTAAAGCTCAAGCAGATTTGGGCGCACCGCTACCAGAAGGAAGGACTCCATCAGAGAAAGCACTCATTGCTAAAGTGAAAGCCGAAAGTAAAGCAGCGCCGTCAAAAATTCCATCAGAAAAGATACGAAAAGCTAAAGCTGCCGGTTTAATTACACCATTGGAAGGAAAGACGCCAGCACAAAAAGAGAAAATAATGAGAGGATTAGCCGAGCAAGGCTTACCATTGCCAGAAAAAAAAACTGCTTCAGAAAAAAAAATTGCTGATAAAGTCCGCAAAGAACTTGGTCTTCCACATGAACCAAAAACTCCATCTATGAAAGAGAAATACGATAAAGCTGCAGCTGCTGGTGTCCTCGTACCTCTGGAAGGTTTGTCGACAGCAGAGAAAGAAAAAGTTCTTAAAGCTCAAGCAGATTTGGGCGCACCGCTACCAGAAGGAAGGACTCCATCAGAGAAAGCACTCATTGCTAAAGTGAAAGCCGAAAGTAAAGCAGCCCCGTCGAAAATTCCATCAGAAAAGATACGAAAAGCTAAAGCTGCTGGTTTAATTACACCATTGGAAGGAAAGACGCCAGCAGAAAAAGAGAAAATAATGAGAAGATTAGCCGAGCAAGGCTTACCACTGCCAGAAACAAAAACTGCTTCAGAAAAAAAAATTGCTGGTAAAGTTCGCAAAGAACTTGGTCTTCCACCTGAACCTAAAACTCCATCTATGAAAGAGAAATACGATAAAGCTGCAGCCACTGGTGTCCTCGTACCTTTGGAAGGATTATCACCTGCAGAGAAAGAAAAAGTTCTGAAGGCTCAAGCAGATTTGGGCGCAACGCTACCAGAAGGAAGGACTCCATCGGAGAAAGCACTCATTGCTAAAGTGAAAGCTGAAAGTAAAGCAGCGCCGTCAAAAATTCCATCAGAAAAGATGCGATCAGCTAAAGCTGCTGGTTTAATTACACCATTGAAAGGAAAGACGCCAGCACAAAAAGAGAAAATAATGAGAGGATTAGCCGAGCAAGGCTTACCACTGCCAGAAGCGAAAACGGCTTCAGAAAAAAAAATAAGTGAGAAAATCCGGAAAGAACTTGGTCTTCCACCTGAACCTAAAACTCCATCTATGAAAGAAAAATATGATAAAGCTGCAGCCGCTGGTGTACTCGTACCTCTTGAAGGTTTGTCGACAGCAGAGAAAGAAAAAGTTCTGAAGGCTCAAGTAGACTTGGGTGCACCGCTACCAGAAGGAAGGACTCCATCAGAGAAAGCACTCATTGCTAAAGTGAAAGCAGAAAGTAAAGCAGCCCCGTCAAAAATTCCATCAGAAAAGATACGAAAAGCTAAAGCTGCTGGTTTAATTACACCATTGGAAGGAAAGACGCCAGCAGAAAAAGAGAAAATGATGAGAAGATTAGCCGAGCAAGGCTTACCATTGCCAGAAGCGAAAACAGCTTCAGAAAAAAAATTAAGTGAGAAAATCCGGAAAGAACTTGGTCTTCCACCTGAACCTAAAACTCCATCCATGAAAGAAAAGTACGATAAAGCTGCAGTCGCTGGTGTCCTAGTGCCTCTGGAAGGTTTGTCGACAGCAGAGAAAGAAAAAGTTCTGAAGGCTCAAGTAGACTTGGGTGCACCGCTACCAGAAGGAAGGACTCCATCAGAGAAAGCACTCATTGCTAAAGTGAAAGCAGAAAGTAAAGCAGCCCCGTCGAAAATTCCATCAGAAAAGATACGAAAAGCTAAAGCTGCTGGTTTAATTACACCATTGGAAGGAAAGACGCCAGCAGAAAAAGAGAAAATAATGAGAAGATTAGCCGAGCAAGGCTTACCATTGCCAGAAGCGAAAACAGCTTCAGAAAAAAAAATTAGTGAGAAAATCCGGAAAGAACTTGGTCTTCCACCTGAACCTAAAACTCCATCTATGAAAGAGAAATACGATAAAGCTGCAGCCGCTGGTGTTCTCGTACCTCTGGAAGGTTTGTCGACAGCAGAGAAAGAAAAAGTTCTGAAGGCTCAAGCAGACTTGGGCGCACCGCTACCAGAAGGAAGGACTCCATCGGAGAAAGCACCCATTGCAAAAGTGAAAGCCAAAAGTAAAGCAGCGCCGTCAAAAATTCCATCAGAAAAGATACGAAAAGCTAAAGCTGCTGGTTTAATTACACCATTGGAAGGAAAGACGCCAGCAGAAAAAGAAAAAATAATGAGAAGATTAGCCGAGCAAGGCTTACCACTGCCAGAAACGAAAACGGCTTCAGAAAAAAAAATTGGTGATAAAGTCCGCAAAGAACTTGGTCTTCCACCTGAACCTAAAACTCCATCCATGAAAGAGAAATACGATAAAGCTGCAGCCGCTGGTGTCCTCGTACCTCTGGAAGGTTTGTCGACAGCAGAGAAAGAAAAAGTTCTGAAGGCTCAAGCAGACTTGGGCGCACCGCTACCAGAAGGAAGGACTCCATCAGAGAAAGCACTCATTGCTAAAGTGAAAGCAGAAAGTAAAGCAGCGCCGTCAAAAATTCCATCAGAAAAGATACGGAAAGCTAAAGCTGCTGGTTTAATTACACCATTGGAAGGAAAGACACCAGAAGAGAAAGATAAAATAATGAGAGAATTAGCTGAGCAAGGCTTACCGCTGCCAGAAGCGAAAACAGCTTCAGAAAAAAAATTAAGTGAGAAAATCCGGAAAGAACTTGGTCTTCCACCTGAACCTAAAACTCCATCTATGAAAGAGAAATACGATAAAGCTGCAGCCGCTGGTGTTCTCGTACCTCTGGAAGGTTTGTCGACAGCAGAGAAAGAAAAAGTTTTGAAGGCTCAAGCAGACTTGGGCGCACCGCTACCAGAAGGAAGGACTCCATCGGAGAAAGCACTCATTGCAAAAGTGAAAGCCGAAAGTAAAGCAGCCCCGTCGAAAATTCCATCAGAAAAGATACGAAAAGCTAAAGCTGCTGGTTTAATTACACCATTGGAAGGAAAGACGCCAGCAGAAAAAGAGAAAATAATGAGACGATTAGCTGAGCAAGGCTTACCATTGCCAGAAGCGAAAACAGCTTCAGAAAAAAAAATAAGTGAAAAAATCCGGAAAGAACTTGGTCTTCCACCTGAACCTAAAACTCCATCCATGAAAGAAAAATACGATAAAGCTGCAGCCGCTGGTGTTCTTGTACCTTTGGAAGGTTTATCAACAGCAGAGAAAGAAAAAGTTCTGAAGGCTCAAGCAGACTTGGGCGCACCGCTACCAGAAGGAAGGACTTCATCAGAAAAAGCACTCATTGCTAAAGTGAAAGCCGAAAGTAAAGCAGCGCCGTCAAAAATTCCATCGGAAAAGATACGAAAAGCTAAAGCTGCTGGTTTAATTACACCATTGGAAGGAAAGACGCCAGCAGAAAAAGAGAAAATAATGAGACGATTAGCTGAGCAAGGCTTACCATTGCCAGAAGCGAAAACAGCTTCAGAAAAAAAAATAAGTGAAAAAATCCGGAAAGAACTTGGTCTTCCACCTGAACCTAAAACTCCATCCATGAAAGAAAAATACGATAAAGCTGCAGCCGCTGGTGTTCTTGTACCTTTGGAAGGTTTATCAACAGCAGAGAAAGAAAAAGTTCTGAAGGCTCAAGCAGACTTGGGCGCACCGCTACCAGAAGGAAGGACTTCATCAGAAAAAGCACTCATTGCTAAAGTGAAAGCCGAAAGTAAAGCAGCGCCGTCAAAAATTCCATCGGAAAAGATACGAAAAGCTAAAGCTGCTGGTTTAATTACACCATTGGAAGGAAAGACGCCAGCAGAGAAAGAGAAAATAATGAGAGGATTAGCCCAGGAAGGCTTCCCACTGCCAGAAGCAAAAACAGCTTCAGAAAAAAAATTGAGTGAAAAAATCCGGAAAGAACTTGGTCTTCCACCTGAACCTAAAACTCCATCTACGAAAGAGAAATACGATAAAGCTGCAGCCGCTGGTGTCCTCGTACCTCTGGAAGGTTTGTCGACAGCAGAGAAAGAAAAAGTTCTTAAAGCTCAAGCAGATTTGGGCGCACAACTACCAGAAGGCAGGACTCCATCAGAGAAAGCACTCATTGCTAAAGTAAAAGCCGAAAGTAAAGCAGCACCGTCAAAAATTATATCAAAAAAAATACCATCTGAGAAATTACGTAAAGCAAAAGCTGCCGGTTTGCTCACACCATTAGAAGGCAAAACAAAAGCTCAGAAAGAAAAAATTCTTAAAGACCTGGCCGCAGCTGGACTGCCGTTACCAGAAGGTAAAACGCCGTCTGATAAGGCTTTAATACACAAAACTCGAGCCGAATTAGGTATACCACCACCTACTAAAACGGTTTCTGAAAAGGCCGTAATCGGCAAGGCAAAAGCTGAGGGATTGTTGACACAACTTTCTGGAAAGACACCTAAAGAAAAGGAAAGAATACTCAAAGGACGTGCTGAAGCTGGGTTACCAATGCCAGAAGGAAAAACACCTTCAGAAAAAGAATTAATAAAAAAAGTTAGAACTGCAGCTGGAATGCCACCGGAGCCAACACCTTCTGAGAAAAGGGGTGAGAAAAAAGTAAAATCGAAAAAGATTGGCGTTACGGAATCAAAGAAACTAGCCAAAGCCATCGGCGTTGGCGAAGAGTACGAAGAAATAACTAAAACAACAACATGCGAACGTGCCTGCGGTTGCGACAGAAAAAAAATTAAATTTAAACACAGTTACGTAAAGATCAGAGTGACGTCTCCAGACATATCTTCCCTGTGTCCATGTCCAAACGAGTGTATCCCAGGTGTTAAAGCTGGAGCCTTCATTGACAACGAGGGTATTAAAGTAACTGTTGGGAGAGTTGATGGTGCTACTTCCTACACCAGTCAGTTCAGTAACCACATGCTAGAAACTCCTAAAAATAGTATTACTTTGTACGACAAAATACCAACTAATAGCTTCAGTAGTAACATATCGATTGACACAGTAGATGCTTCTCTTGATAAAACTCGTGTGCCAAATGATTTACAAAAAGCTTTGTACGATGATGTGTGTTCTTCCCAAACGTATCCTTATAATGAGAATAAAATTAATTCTGATCTTAACTCTTCATCTACGTACTCCAGCGATTCTTACAACAGTCGTATTAGCTTGAAGGCATATAAAACAGAAAGTGATGAAAGTTACTTATATGACAACACATCGCCCTATGAAAAACGAACCGATGAATCTGACATTTTGCTTGATGATACTTCTAGATATTTAGAGACACGCAAAGACATCTGTAGAAATCCTGCTTTGATATCTTATACTTCAGATGACTATACCATCATGGAAGAATCAACTCGCGGCAGTTTTGATTCGATTCTGATTACAAAAAGCGAATCATCGTTGTCCTTATCCACAAATTCAAGTGGCAGCATGGATGTTATTAGTGTGATATCGTTTTCGAATAGCAGCTCCGCATCTAATAACTCTACGCATTATTTATTCTTTTCGACATCCATTGGTAATTTTAGTGATAGCACATTTCAGGAATCAGAGTGCTTTACGAATAGAGTTGACTACACTGGAAATGACTATAGTGGCAATGACACGGTAACGTCGAGGTACATATTACAGTTAATTTGTTCTCCGTAATGCACCTTAATATGTAGTACTCAGTCATTAAGAAACATCAATAAGAATAAGGCCCTGCGCAGACGACAGACTATCCGTGACGCACTTTTTAGTCTGTGAAAATAGAACCTATGCAATTATATGCAGTAACGCACACGACGCGCAAAAAGTCCGGCGCACATAAAATCCGTGTAATTCGGGCAGACCGCACCGCGCCGCGACGCGCCGCTCCGCACAAAAAGTGTGTGAAAAAAATTGAACGTTTGCTTCAACGCGCGCTAACGCAGACGGCGCACACTTTAGTCGGCAATCTGCATTTGCTAGGGGTGGACGTAACGCACGCGATCCATTATCATGGCGCCAGAGGTCGATGTAACTATGTTAATTCAAGAAATACAAAACAGACCAGCAATTTATGATACTTCTAAGGCAGAATATCATGATAGACATTTAAAAAGAAAAATGTGCACGATTTCCATAGCGCCTACGTCCCTACAGCTCTGCCGACAAAATGATCGAAGATGTGCGTCGTGTGCGTTGAGTCTGTGAAAAATCCGCGACCGACTCTTTGCGCGCCATACAGACTTTTTGTGCGCCGCAGACTCGATCGCACAAAAAGTGTGCCGTCTGCGCAGGGCCTAAAGAGACAACCCACATTCATATTTATAATTATTTACGGTTTACTCACATGCATTTTTCGAGATTGCCCGACTAGTTTCGACTTCGACTCGCAACCTCGCCACGTGTTCAGCTCATGATTAAGGGCTCCGTTTGGGTCCGAAACTAGTCGGGCAATCCCGAAAAATGCACGTGAGTAAACCGTAAATAATCATAAATATGAATGTGTCTCACGAAAGTTATAATACAACCCACATTGTCCCGCTAGTAACTGTTTTATACGCGAATACCGGATATTTGCTTCGCGAATTTGTTTGTGTCTACATTTATGGTCATGACTGGACTACTGACGACAACGACTGCTACTAATACACTTGAGAGCAAAGAAATCGAGCCACTCCTTTTTCACGTGTCCTGGTTATTAGTTTTGGTTTCATGGATTTTATACTAAGTTAACAAAAAACTACCCTCATTGTAAAGGTTATCAAATAATCTTTTAGGCGATATATGTTTCGAAATGATCTGTTCCACAATAGGTACCAAAAATAATAACAATCATACGTGAAAAATAGAAGTGGCTCGATTTATTTGCTCCCAAGTATAGGTTCACAGTACGTCTACATTGACGGCCCGATGCGAATCCAATTTAACGCGGTATATATTTCTTCTTTCCCTTTATTTCTTATTAACTAACCCGGTACTTGATATTGTGGTGCGACTGTAGTATTTTATTTTAAAGGATGATGGGCACAGATGTATGGAGTCTGGTACTGGCACCAGTCGGAATGAATGATACACCGTTGGAAAGGTATTTTTGTGTAGATTATGAATAACCATGGCGCTAGTCCCGATTCACTGTCCGATCGAAGTAATCCTGCTTGAAAGTTTATTAATTTTTGTTACATCCTAATAAGTACACATACTTTTATTGTCATTTTTCTCCATTTTGGCATGGTATTATGATAATAATTATTAATATTTTTCATTATCTAGGTAAATAAAACAAGTTCGAAGTAAGTTTTATCATTTATTGTACTTATGTAAGTATACAGGGTGTAAAAAGACCCATTACATAGCCGAAATCTACGCACTCTGTACATTAAACTAAATTGCATTGATCAAAAATAATTGCTGGGAAACGACTTTTATCGTTTCCGAATTGTTTAATAAATCGATCACCCCTAACTGAAAAAATACTAAACCGAATTTGTTGTGATTTTCATCTGTTAAACTGAATTTTATTTAGCTCAAAATCTGTGCAAATATCATCAAAATCGGTCAAGCTAAACCGGAGATTTGATTTTTTTAAATTCTATTTCGAACTAAATATCCAGTATCTTCTGAAGACTATATTTTAAAACGGACAATTGATACGGGTTTGTTGCCATAGTAGTTTTTTGTGCTCTTGAAAAGAGCTATCTAACGATGGTAAGTTCATTTTGATTGGACCCCAACCAAAATGTGTACCAAAACGCCCATCATCCTTTACAAGCTGTATGTAGATCGAAAATAATGGCTTATATTTATTTATCTTGAAATATTAATTCATTCGAATAAAGCATGCATTAAATAAAACATTTTCCATCAGCGGAAGCAACAATGAAGTGAATGATGCGCACTATTACGATACGCCCTCAAGAAATACAGGAAACAAATCGGGTTTTACTAGAAAAATACAAATCGAATACTATACCTATAGGTTATCTCAAACAAGACTAGACAACGTACCCAATATGAAACAAATAAATACTAGGAAGACTGACAATGGTGAACCAGTCATAGTCATAAACAATTTGGATAGTGAGCATGATATAACGACGATGGTGGATCAACTTTTATCGAAAAATGAATTTTCTGACACTTCCTCAATATTCGTAGTAGTACCAACGTCGGACGATAACGTCTCGAATAGCTCGTCAGGTTCACTTAGCTCCACTGTATGTATCCAATTATCTGAAAATTACTCTACTTGGAAACAGAATCAATTACACGCTGAAGATCCTGGTGGTAAGTATTAAAAACCCTATTCATTTCTCCCTTTACCGCATCAAGTATCGAAGTTTTACAAGACAACATACCTGATAATATTTTTAAACATAATCTCTCACAGAATAACACAGATTTGCACTATTTACTTCTGAATAAAATCTATTAATTTACAGTGGCGACGCCGAGAACGAATTCATCTACCACACGCGGCTTAAAGATATCTGCAAAAGGGAAAAAGTTTTGCTTGGAAGGGATGCAGGAGACCGTATCATCTTTCCACAACAAAGAGACTTTATTCAACTATAAAGGGCAAAAATTGTGTAGGCACAATGACAACACGAATAATCAACATTCCCAAATTACTACACGTAAAGAAACAATAAAGCATGTGTGGCATGACGTAAAAACCGACACGACGGAGGATAGACCATGTTGCTGTGCTCCTATAAAAACTGGTGAAACGAAAAGTAGCCATAATACCAATGAACCATGTGTAGCGAACGTATATTCAGAACTAGTTGCTCCTCTTCTTCGAAACCAAGGTATTCTTCGAGCTATGTTATGTAATATTTTTTCCATGTTGCCTTATTTCAAGCATGAGTGTCATAAGAGATGAAAAAAGGCTTCATTTCGTGTGGCTTTAAAAAAGGTGGAGAAAATATTTATTAATCTGATAATTTTTCATTCAATAATATTAATAATAATTTTTAGTAGCCCTCATTTTGTGCAAACATGACAAGGCAAGCCAGACTACCAACATATTTTATAATACGATCGGGGGAATGTGCATAAAGTAGCGAACGAGCCCTGTCATTCTGCTTTATTTTAGTTAAACTATCAATTATCTACTTGTTTCGAATAACCATTCGTAACCGCGATCTGATAAAGTTCTTTGACGTAATTATCCGTGGACAGTGGGAGTGACATTAAGCGATGAACATAGCTCCGGAAGGCAGCCAGCTTATGTTGTAAAGGGTGACAAGATGAGGCGGGAATAGTGGTGTCAGTATGGGTGGGTTTTCGGTAAAGGAAGTCTAATTTGTTATTAACTCTAGTTACGGCTAGATCTAAAAAAATAAGGACTGGTTGGACTCTAATTCTAATTTGAATTTAATATTAGGGTGGATAGCGTTAAGTTTATTAACAAACAAGTCAATTTGACGATTAGTATCTGTCCTCATCAAGCTGTCTCCACCCCCTAAGCACATGAATATTATTCATGTGCCCTAAGTCCCCGCCAGCAACGCCCTAAGCCGAGCCGACAAAAGAGAGCTTAAAAAAAGTATTCTCTTCCCGTGACACCTAGGTCACGTGATTGGCCCAAGATTACGTCATCGGCTGTGGGTGCTGCACTATGTGTAAATAAATTACCCGAGCAAATCCCATATTTTCACTTACTTGCTTCAATTTTGAACTAGTAATTTTAAACAGATATTAGGTAATTAATTAGGCTACTTAGCAATTTGTTTTATATTCACAATAAAGGTAATCTCCGTAATTGTATTGTAGATGTTACAAAATGACACTGATCGTGAAATTTGTGTCGCAGTCTTGTGCTATCGCAGGAAAGGAATACCTGGTGTAGCATAATTTATACCGTGGAGACGAATAGTAACTACTAATATCTACATAAACAACAGTCGTATAAATGACCTTGGTCTATTAGTTCATGTATTTTTGAAATGTCTACAACACTATTTTTAGTATACACAAAAACCGAGACACCCCAACAAGATTTGAATCAGAATTACAGGAGTATGTATTTTTTTTTTGATAAATCTCCACGTTACACCGTGGTTTATGTTGCGTTAAGTTCCCCAGTAGAGTGTGAAATGTGTGAGATTTGCTATGCAGGGGTTGTCTAATACACGGAAACTGACCGAGCGGACCGTCTCAAGCCTCAAGGTGTCTATTCCCATTCACAGTTATGCATAGAAACCTATTGAAACAAAACAGAAATTTATGAAAAAAATTAATGCAAGACTTGGTTTAAAAACTATGCCAGTAGATTCTCCTGGTGATTCTGAACAAACTAGTTTCAGGTTTAGTGTATACTAAAACTAAACTTGTATAACCAACTTTGTTTAATATTTTTAGGTCTGAGCAGCGATTCATTCCGGGTACCCGAAAGAAATGTCAAGCCACAGGCATCTTTTATATCCATAAACCCATCTCCGGTGTCAGTGTCGACGTGTCAAATACCTCCTTGCCTTGGTCATCCTGGTTGTCATCATCCATCCGAATTGCTCCAAATTCCTTTCGGCACACCTATGCCAGGAGAGAAAACTAAACTAGACCCACCCGTGGACCCACAGCCATGTCAATGTAATTCAGACAAGTTAAGAAAATTAATGGAAGAAGCGTTTAAAGGCGGAAAACCATTTAATATGAAGACAATTGGATGTGGTGGAGCGCCCGATTTGCCCACTGCTCCGAAGCATACACGTACAAGTATGTAATATCGTTTTTTTTATTCGACTTGTATTTTACTAGTTACTAGTAAACCTATTACTTGGCACGGAACTATAGGGTAACTGGTAGTTAGTGTCAAATACTTAAACACATGATTGTTCCCATGATAACAAACAACTTTAAAATATTTCGGTCGCGCTACGATGTGAATGCGCACCGCGCGTCCGTGTATTAGTGGAAAAATACTCTCCCCTCCCCCCGCGCCGTTTGCTCCTGTGACGCACTACATAAACAGCCTAACCTGTTAGATAACCGAAGAAGATTAAATTTAAAAAAAAAACGTTTCTTTGGGAAGTTGTTTGTTATAATGACTTAAAAAAAAGTAAAAACCGACTTCAAAGAAATTCTAAAAGGAGTAAAATAATTACCATAATATAAAATTAACAGTTTCAGAAGTCGGTGCAACTCTACACTGAAGCAAATAGAAGCCACCGACTTCTGAAACTGTTAATCTTAGAATAATAACGCCTAGAAACCTAGTACGAGCACCAAAAGTGAAGCAACTCCAACTATGCCGGATACGGCAAAGTTAGCGAATCGAGCCGTCAGTGCTCAATGTCACGCTCTGTTGAACACAGCTCCCAAGAAATAATTCAAAACGACAATTTGTTGAGTATAAAGATGCTATAGCACATCCGGAAAACATAAAAAATTACATAAAATTACATTTCACATATTGATACTAACATTAAATCCATTATTTTTACGTAAATCGATATCCAAATCAAAATTTTCTTAACCTAATTTATTACAACGAAGTGTTGCCAGTTGTAAAGAAAAATTACCCATAATACAGTAGACACTAACACTTGGAGTCTACTGTATTTGATGCCCATTTTACTGTAGAAAAACGTGATTATATGTTAAAAATAACAAACACATGGTCACAGCAGACCCGGCTTAAAATTATAGGGTGACGATTTTGAAATATTTAAAAAGTTATCATAATTTGCGAAGGTTTGTCGCGCATATGTTACGGCTAATAGCCGAAGTGCGGCTACACCTAGTTTTAGCCGGGTACAACTAGGTACAGCCGGCCACATGCGGTTAAACTTAGAATTATATCCTATTTATCCTCGGTTAGAACTAGGTTAAGCCTTCATCATAGCGGATAGAACTAGGTGCAGCCGCACACCGGTGATTAAGAGGAACCCCGACACGGATAGGTTAGGTTCGAAGGGGACCTTCGTGTTAGGTTACTTTAAACTCTGCAGACAGAAATAGGAGCCCCGCCCAGCGGGGCTCCGTCGACTTAAGCTACACCTAGTTCTAACCAACTGCTACTGGTTGCACCTAGTTGTATCCGGTTAAACCTAGGTGTAACCTCCATTCGGCTTTTAGCCGTAACATATACATTAAACTAGTTTAAATAGATACGCGACATAGAGTCGCAAATTAATAAATTATTCTAAGGGCCGATTTTTCAATCGTCAGATAAATTTTATCCAAGGAATAAATATGCCGGTTTGAAATATTTTCTATAGAGAAGCTGTCAAAACGTCAAACTTATTCCCCAGATAAAAGTTATCTGACCATTGAAAAATCAGCCCTTAGTATAATTACGAGTTTAGTTAAAAACAACAATAAAACTTTTATAAAGTATTACGATAAGTATGTACTTCTGACAGAATTTTTTATTAGTTAAAAAAATAGATTCATTACTTAAGTTACATACGTAATATTTTTTATATGCAATCTATGCTATGGCCCAAATACATACAATTTTCCCCCAATTTAGGGGAAATTATATTTTCGAGCAACATTTTTTTTACGTCTGTGTGCGTGTCAGTCTCCGTAATTACATGCCGCTCACTCACACATAATTACGAATGTTGCTTCAGTTTTTTGTAGGGAGCGTGTTTGAGACTATCCTTCTAGGCGTTATTATTCTAAGCTGTTAATTTTATATTATGGTAATTATTTTACTCCTTTTAGAATTTCTTTGAAGTCGGTTTTTACTTTTTTTTAAGTTTTTTGATCTCTTTTCAATATTCGGTCGGTAACATAAAATAAAGTTCTTGATCACAGTGCAAAATGACGTAATCATCACTGTGGGTAAAAGCTAGGTCTAAAAACGCTATCTAATGTCTCCGTCCAAAGGATCATCATCATCTGCCTAGCCTTTTCCCAACTATGTTGGGGTCGGCTTCCAGTCGAACGGGATGCAGCTGAATATCAGTATTTTACATGGAGAGACTGCCTATCAGACCTCCACAACCCAGTAACTGGGTAATACGATACTCTTGGTAAGACTGGTTGTCAGACTTTCTGGCTTCTGACCAACAGTAACGACTGTCAAAGATCTACAAATAACAGCCGGGAGTCCCGGCTGTTATTTGTAGATCTTTGACAGTCGTCCCGGCCCGGGACCAACGGCTTTACGTGCTTTCCGAGGCACGGAGGAAACTCGCTATGGTAAATGGTCACCCATCCACAGACCAAACTCGGCAAGCGTGGCTTAACCCGGAAGATCGGTCTATGCGGCTGTAATTATTTAGCCACGAGTCTCCGTCCAAAGGATAATGCCCAAAAAAACTTTTTTCCGTCTATCAAGATGAAACATAATGCCAATTAATTAAGTATAATGAGTACTTAATTCTGTGTTAGTAGCATTGGCCAAATCCATGGGGTATTGGAGATACAGTTCAATTAGTTAATACGTAAAATATGTTAAGGTTTTTTCATTATAATTATTGTATTATTGTTTTTATCACATTATCCACTTTATGTGTAACATAAAAAATATTTTGACAGTAGGTTCCTTTTGTGACGTAGGCATCCACTAAGAAGGGATTTCTCAAAATTCAACCCCTAAGGGGGTGAAATAGGGTATTTCAGTTTGTATGTAAGTCCGTCATGTTTGCAGCAAGAAGCATGAAATTAAATATTAAGGTTTCTGTTTAGAAATTAATGTAGAAGTGTTAATTGGTATTTTGTAATGATTGATGCTCGGTTTTGGTTATATGGGTGCTGAGCATTTTCCTTTACAAATTAAAAGTTTAATTAACGGTTACAGGTAAAGAAGAAGATTGTGGATCCTGCTCAAAACCTAAGTACAAAGAAGGAATGAAATTACAATGTACATGCAGCGGTAAGAAAAAAACTACCAATTTCCGGCCTCTGTGTCCATGCGAACAACATCAGCCGCCAGTGTCGGAGGCAGTGACTGGACCAAAGCCAGGGACCAGGTCCTTTGGCTGCCAGTGCTGTTGGTGCGATGACGCTACACTAGCATGTGGTGGATCAAGTGGCTCTATCGGGTCTGGTGGTTGGGAAGGCATAAAAGCGAAATTACTATTCGGTCCGTCGGGAGGATTAACACTAAGAGACCGAGGAGGAATTCATACTCAAGCAGGCTTGCTAAGGGAACGAATAGAAATTCATAAACTGGCAAGCTTGAAAAAGGGAAAAAACTGTGTTGCCTCCGAAGCTTGCCTTAAAAAGGAATGTGTATGTAACTTCGGTAAAAGAGGAAAAAAGAAAAAGAATGTAATTTGTGAATGTCCTCCAGAAGAACCCGAACCAGAACCAGAACCGAAACCTGAACTGGGATCAGCAGAGGCAATAGGTATCGCGTTCGAACAGTACGAATATTTACGAGCTACTAGTCAAAAGCATGCTATGAAACAGAATTCAGATATGGCGGGGAGGAAATCGGGATTCAAAATGTTTAAAAAGAAAAAACCAAAAGAAACTGAGCCAGATTTTACCTTAGATGACGCTGTGAGATACTATGTGTCTCAGAGACCGACTTTGGTACAAGACTTGGTCCACCCGGTCCAGTGCCCGTGTCCCGAAGAAAACCCTAAAGTGGATTGTGAGTGTCCTGATGAGCCTCCTCCGGAACCGGAACCAATCACAGAGCCTCCTAAAGAATCACGGAAAGGAATCAAGATTGCGATGAGTGGCAAAGGTTCTGGATCTAAAGGTCTTTCCGGCGTTTGTTGCTTCGACATGACGCAAGAGACTATCAGGTCATCAACATTTTATGAGTAGCCCGTGCAAGACCCTCATATAAAGAATAGTTGAAAAAAAATCTCCGCAAATATTTTGGATTCAAGACTAGTTCAGTTAAAATGTTAAAATTTTTCGTCAGTGTTGAGTTGGTGTATTCATTTATAACAAGTTTTTCTGGGTAGGTATAGTAACTTTAATATAAACAAGATCTGGAAACAATTTATGTTTTTTATTTCTTAAGATTCATGTAGGTACAGTTATTTGTAATAATATGTATACACATAACGAATTTCAAAAGCGGTTACCTTCTAAAATATCTATTAGAAATATGAAATAATATACACATAGCTTTTAAAAACATATACGAATTACGGTTTCGAATACTTCTCAGTAACAAACTTATCTAAAAGAAATTCGCTTATTAAGTTCACTATGTGTATACACGTTTATTCATTGTAAAGTAAAAAAGTAGTATCCCACCGGGCGGCATCAGGAACAGGGTCCAAGCTGCCAGCAGTCAGCGTTCATATTATTACACGTAACTGTACTTGACTACGATTAACAGCGGTTACGCACTGCATCCGATCCAAATCCGTGAAAATACGTTTCGAAGTAGCCATAGAACTATTTGTATGGTAGTTTACGCACTACATCCGGCATCCGATTTCTATCCGTCATCCGTGAGTTTCTAATTCGGAAGAACAATTGACGGACGGAAGTAGCCGTAGTACTGTTTGTATGAATACTTTCGCATTACCTCGGATTCAAATCGGACGCCAAATGGATATGCCAAAATGGCCCCTGAATTGTTTGAATTTGGATCAGAGATCGGACAAGTGCGTAAGCGATATCCGAATTCGGTCCGAGATTTTTACTCTAGATCGGTATTTTCACGGATTCGGATCGGATGCAGTGCGTAAAGCAATATCCGAATCCGGTCCGAGTTTTTTATATCCGTATTTTCACGGATTCGGATCGGATGCAGTGCGTAATCGCTCTTAGGCAATTGAATTATAATTAAAAGTCACTTCATCATTAATACCCCGTTACTGTTCCACTTCTGGGCACGGGCCTCTTCTCAGAATAATGGGGGATTAACACGGGTCGATTTTAGCCGTGCGGCAAGTCACCAGCCGCACCGCTTGTAAAAATCGAATCGCCACCCCATTTACACTGGTCGACAAAAATCTATATGTATCATTTCTAGCGGAGCAACACAGCACAAAACACACCTGATGCGGCGGGCGATCGCCTGCAACTGACCATTTACACGGTCGATTTTATTCACCCGCTGTCTGCGGCTTGTCGCCGCACGGTAAAAGTCTGATGGCACCCAACTTTGGGGCTTGCGGTTTTAGTCACTTGCGGCCTAGTCAAATTGTCATTTAGACGGTCGATTTTCGCCGTGCGGCCTGGCCGTGCGAAAAGTGACCCGTGTAAATCCCCTCTAAGAAGGATTTAAGCCTTAATCCTCCACGCTGGCCTGGTGCGGGTTGGCGGACTACACTCACCATCAAGAACTGTTTGCAGCCCTCAGGTATGCAGGTATGAACTCGAAAAGTTGCTTAAATCAAAAAACTAAAACATTTAGGTAGGTGCCTAATACAGTTTTGAAAATGTACAAATACTGTGTTTTTACACAGCAATGCTTGCAGCTCCACATAAAAACCAATATACTAATATACTAAGTAGTGGGCAACCTGGATAACCTCGTCAGATGCTTCATTTCTTATTAGTCAGGACTTTGGAAGCCAGATGGCAACTTTTACTGGGGTGCGTTTACCCGAGCAAAAAAGTTTGTGCTTTAGAGAAGTGAGACTATCCTCGTTTCTGAATTGAGAATTCATATCATCTTATACCTATGGAGGTAGCAACGCGCAAGATCCCAAACATTTTATTTTGCCACTTTTTGGGGGGGACGCGAGGGGTGCGGTTCATAAGGACTTAATTTCATTATGCCTTCTTATCATTTTGCCTACATATCAATTTGCCTTAGTCCCAGAATGCCTGAAATTCGAAATGACTGAATTTTACAATGTCTGAAAAAACAAAAGGCGAGTGATGTACAGTTAAATATCTATTGAATAATCATATGACTTTACTTATTTTGGAAACTGAAAACAGGCGTCAGGGTGCACAGCCGTTGGTTGAATGTGAAACGAAGATGATCTAGTCCAGACTAAAAAGAAAAGAAATAAAAAAATCGCCCTTCCTTATTCACTTCCCTGTTAGATGCACTAGTTACGTTGTAGCTTACCCCAACTGTAGATGGCATACGGCTTGTTATTTTCGCGACACGATGCTCGACGCTAAGCAACGTAGCGGGCTGCTCAGCTAGGACGAAGGGTAAATATCCCCTCTGCATCACTACCTACAAGAAGGTTAAGGAGATCGTGGACTACATCAGAGTCAAGACCAAATGGACGAACAATATTATAATTTGCACCCTTTTTTACTTGTATTCCGGGCTTTATTTTAGTGCGAGTTTATAGCTACACGATATTTAAATGTGTAAATCTGTAAATGTGTGCTGTCCGTGTTTCTCGCGCCGGGTGCGGTTCATAAGGATTTAATTTAATTACGCCTTCTTATCATTTTGCCTAAATCTCAATTTGCCTTAGTCCCAGAATGCCTGAAATTCGAAATGACAAAATTTCCCAATGTCTGAAAAAACAAATGCCTCTGAAATGAGTGCAGTTGAGTTGAGAGTTACTATGACTACTTTCGGTTTACATAGAAATATGAAGTATGGCATAGTAATATTATAATATTGTTCGTCCATTTGGTCTTGACTCTGATGTAGTCCACGATCTCCTTAACCTTCTTGTAGTGATGCAGAGGGGATATTTACCCTTCGTCCTAGCTGAGCAGCCCGCTACGTTGCTTAGCGTCGAGCATCGTGTCGCGAAAATAACAAGCCGTATGCCATCTACAGTTGGGGTAAGCTACAACGTAACTAGTGCATCTAACAGGGAAGTGAATAAGGAAGGGCGATTTTTTTATTTCTTTTCTTTTTATTCTGGACTATATAGATCATCTTCGTTTCACATTTTCAACCAACGGCTGTGCACCCTGACGCCCGTTTTCAGTTTCCAAAATAAGTAAAGTCATATAATTATTCAATAGATATTTAACTGTACATCACTCGCCTTTTGTTTTTTCAGACATTGTAAAATACAGTCATTTCGAATTTCAGGCATTCTGGGACTAAGGCAAATTGAGATGTAGGCAAAATGATAGGAAGGCATAATGAAATTAGGTCCTTATGAACCCCACCCGTAAAAAAACACGCACACTATAATAACATCGTATTTATTTATGTTGATGTATGTATATCTACAGACGGAAAATAATAGTGATGCGGTATAATAATAGACCGATAAACTGAATGATACAGGAGTTTATACATGAAAGGATGATGGGCGTTTTGGTACTCATGTCCAATCAAAATAAATTTACCATCGTTGGATAGCTCTTTTCAAGAGAACAAAAAACTACTACGGCAACAAACCCGTATAAAATGGTCTGTTTTGAAATATAGTCTTCAGAAGATACTGGATATTTATGTGCGTGTTAGTTCGAAATAGAATTTCGATAAAAAAATCATATCGGCGGTTTAGGTTGACCGATTTTGATGATATTTGCACAGAATTTGAGCTAAATAAACGGATGAAAATCACAACAAAATCGGTAGAGTATTTTTTCAGTTAGGGGTGTTCTATCTATTCAACAAATCGAACGCGTCTTTTTTATACCTACCTAAAAAAAAGTAGTTTCCCAGCACGGACTAGTTTCCCAGCAATTATTTTTGGTCAACGTAATTTAGTTTGATGTACAGAGTGCGTAGATTTCGACTATGTATGGGGTCTTTTTACACCCTGTATATTACAAACAATAAATGATAGAACTTACTTCGAACTTGTTTCATTTACCTAGATTATGATAACCTTTAGGTTGCTCGGTGTAGCTCTGACATAATTTATTTTCATTGTCACCATAACAATATTGTTCATTAATGAAAAAGTGACAGTTGTAGTGACCGAGACCGTTACGTTAATTATAACGATAACATTCATAGTAAAGGAACACTGGATTCTTGTCCAAAGGACAAGTCAATCCTCTACCTTTTATGACGCTACGGCATGACACCTTATTGTCGGGTTGGTAGTTCAGTGGATATTTTACCAATTGCTGATTGTTGGAGAGTCTGCAGTCTGCAAGGATAGGTGCACCGTGCACCTTCTTTATAGGTTGCCCTTTAGGAAAAATGGGAATCGTACGTTTCTCTCGTATTCATCCGTTGAATGATACTAAGAGACCTTTGCCCAGCAGTGAGACAATACAGGTTAATAAAAAAGGAAGCATTCACATACTTTGTCTAAGCTTTATATATACAGCATGTCCCAGAAAGTAGTGTCAAGCGGAAGTCCAGAGGTAGAACATCCTTTGAGGTACCCAAATCACCCCCATGTATGTTCCGCGATTTTTTGTAGTTTTCAAGTTATGAATGTTTTTCATGTTTTTTAATCAAACTCTGACTATAACGACATTTTTGATCATAGTGACGTGAATAGTTGAGATACACGAGTAGTTTTTTTTTTCTAAATTAGCTGATTAGTGACTAGTGGTGGTTAATAAAACGCATAGCGCCGAAATATAACAGACTATGTGTACATAGCGTGCGTTTGTTATAGCGGCTCTGACTTCGCGCTATATTATAACGCCTCAACCTACTCAACGAATAAAATTCTAAACGCGCACGGCAGGGCCAGAAAGAGATAGCAAGATAGCGTAGCGACTAGCAACAGCGCGTAAGGGAATGAAATATTATTATATTTTTTAGTGTACAGCGCGTTGCGAGATAACATTTACCACGCATCAAGTCCGTTTAGCGTGTTGTTAAATAAAAATTATAGCGTCTCCGCGTTCAGACTGCGCCCGAGTTTTGTAACACTGCGTTATAGTGATAGCGTATAATATAACAGACTATATGAATGTATTTTATAGTTTATAACACGTCTACAGTTTATAGCGGATTTGAACATCACTATTAGTGACCCTTTTGAATGCATAAACATTTGTAACCATAGATGTAACGAATGCGTTACAAAAAAATATTGAATTCTCATAAAGTTAAAATCCTGCATGTTTCCTACATCTTTGTGGGTGATTTAAAAATAAATCTCCCTAAACTTTTTCGTCAGATGTATTTTAAAAACTTTTCCATTTTATCAGCTATTTATCCTGTAAATTTCATCGAGCTATCTGTACGACATCACAATAAAAATTTCATTCAAAGCAAAAATTATCGAAAATTCCAGTTGTAAAATATTGAATGAAAAGTTGATTAAAACTAACTATAATAATAACGTCTTTTTTAGTAACCCTCGATATAAAAAAGGGGTGTTATAAGTTTAACGTATGTGTTTGTGTGCCTGTCTGTGGCATCGTAGCTCCTAAACGGATTTTGATTTAGTTTTTTCTTTTGTTTGAAAGGTGACTTTATTGAGAGTTTTCTTAGCTATGATTCAAGAAAATTTGTTCAGCCGTTTGAAGATCATCAGCTCTTTTCTGGTTGTTGAAGGGATATGAGCAACTTCTACTGGTCTGATCGATTCGAAATTTACTATCCTGTGATTTCAATGATATTACAATAACATGGTAACCTTGACCTGATACTCAAGCATCATATGAAAAAGCATGATACTCAACTAACAGTAGAGGTATTGTGTGCCTATTGATTCTTTAAGTTTATGATAAATTGTAATGACCTCCTTCTTGTCACATGTCATAAATATCATTGAAGTCACAGGATAGTAAATTTCGAAACGATCAGACCAGTAGAAGTTGCTCATATCCCTTCGACAACCAGAAAAGAGCTGATGATCTTCAAACGGCTCAACAGATTTTCTTGAATCATAGCTAAGAACACTCTCGATAAAGTCACCTTTCAAACAAAAGAAAAAACTAAATCAAAATCCGTTTAGGAGCTACGATGCCACAGATAAACACACCGACACACTCGTTAAACTTATAAAACCCCTCTTTTTACGTCGAGGGTTACTAAAAAAGAAGTTATTAGTTAGTTTTAATAAATTTTTCATTCACCCTTTTACAGCTGGAATTTTCGATATTGAATGCTTTGAATGAATTTTTTATTATGATGTCGTAGAGATAGCTCGATGAAATTTACAGGGTAAATAGCTGAAAAAATGGATAACTTTTTAAAATACATCTGACGAAAAAAGTTTAGGGAGATTTATTTTTAAATCACCCACAAAGATGTAGGAAACATGCAGGATTTTAACTTTATGAGAATTCAATATTTTTTTGTAACGCATTCGTTACATCTATGGTTACAAATGTTTATGCATTCAAAAGGGTCACTAATCAGCTAATTTAGAAAAAAAAATTACTCATGTATCTGAACTATTCACGTCACTATGATCAAAAATGTCGTTGTAGTCAGAGTTTGATTAAAAAACATGAAAAACATTAATAACTCGAAAACTACAAATAATCGCGGAACATACATGGGGGTGATTTGGGTACCTCAAAGGATGTTCTACCTCTGGACTTCCGCTTGACACTACTTTCTGGGACACGCTGTATAATAAAGTCCTTGCATACAACATCAAAAGTCTTGATAGATGTACAGATAGTACACTTGACATACACTCCGTAATACTAATGAGTCCATATTAAGGCTCGCGTCCACTTAGGCTCTCCGAGTTCAGTCGAATCGAAGCGAAGAAATTCGCTTCCAACCTACATGTATTTAGTTTGAAACTGCGTCCATTAACTACGAGCCGCGGCGTGCCGAATCGAGTCGCTCGCACGCATTGTTCGACAGGCGAATTTCTTCACCGATTCGACTCGGCGCGCCTCTATCGACGCGGGGTAGCGGACAAGTAAATCGAGCAAATCTTCAAAAGTTTTTACGAAAATATTGAAAAAACAGGACAGTCATTGTCATTGACACGGTCAATGTTTTTAAACTTTCGCGATTTGTACACATTATAAAAATATAGAATCGGGTCTTCTCGCGTAACAAACTTTAAGAGGCACAAAATACCTACCGAATATACCGAAATACCGTTTCGGCCGAATTGCACCGGCCGTGGTCACGGGTAGATCTCTTCTTAAAGTTTGTTACGCGAGAAGACCCGATTCTATATTTTTATAATTGACACGGTCTTTTTTCAAGTCTGAACATTAGTGATTTCTTTTCATATTAATGTCGAAAAAAAGAAACGTGCTCCAAAATACTGGATGTATTTTGGAGCACGCCGTTTCTTGTTTCTCCTATTCTTCATTACAAAGTATTTGAAATAGAAGCATTTCTTCATCCGAGGTGTCCATCATTCATGAAAAACAACCTACTTCGTTGAAGAGTTCCTATAAATGAATGATTCGATTCGATTCGTCTGAGATGGACGCACAAGGACAAAACGCGATTCGACTCACTTCGATGCGACGTGTTTCGGCTGTAATCGACGACAGGCTTTACTTCTATTCATACGGGCTATACCATTGGTATTGTGCCACAAACTTATCTGGCCTGGTGGCCAAAAGTGGAACTAATGACGCGCTACACTGTTTTGAAATGGTTTCGTTTTAAATTTCCGTTTTCTTTTTGAATTGGCGCATTTGAAAATTAATAATGAAACTATTATTAAACGCGACAACAGCGACTCTATCAGCAGCTATCAGCGGGCGAGATAAGTTTGCGGGAGAATAAAAGAAAAATGCTCAGAGGAAAAATTCTTAATTAAATTCAAAGATGGACCTATGGATATGTAGATAGGTACACATAGGTACTATCAAACTATACCTCTCGGGTGACTAATCAACATTGAGCTATGCAGCGCTATGCTGTGCTTAGCTAAGCCATCTATCTTTATAGTGCTATGTTTTTTCTACAAACAACTTTGAGCTACGCTAGTACCTAACAGACGGAAGACCGAACAGGTGGGCAGTGTGGTAAGGAGCGAGTCAACGCATATTGTATGATCCTAACTATGTTTTAAAGTTTTAAACAAAGCGCAGCGACAGAAAGCGCAGCGTCATTGAGCGTAGTACGTTTTGTTTCCTCATTATAAAATAAGAAAAGCGAAATGACGAAATATAAGGTCTTTCTTTAATAATCCACGATATTTAAGGTGGTGAACCAGACCACGATACATAACCCGAATCAATAAAAAAATAGCACCTTTTATTTTTACCAAAATATTAATTTCATTTTCAATCCTAGACTGCCTGCGGGCGTTGACCTCATGCGCCAATCATACGATCGACTTGTAGGTGCTGTAGGCACATGTAGGTACATGTAGCGTCCGCGCAAGGTCACCGTGGCTTCCGACTCCTGCGCGGCCCATATCGTATGCGCCAATAGCAGCACAGAGTCCATTTCTTCTTCCCGCGCAACCCGCACAAAATAGGCAAATTACGTCCAATTACGTCAGTCGACCACATGCGCGCTTCGCTGATTTTTGTGTTTGTTTACGTTCGACAATCTTTTGCGCACATCTGATCTTTTCCGGTTTTCCTAAAAAAGACAATTTCGTGTTTTCCAAAATTGCGTTTGTGTTATTCAGTCAGTGTCTAAGCGCATAGCAACAAATGACCGCAGCTATGCCTAGTTATATCTATTTCATATGTTTACTCTAAGTTTGTTATTGTTACAGTCCACTAGAGCATTTTAAATATTTAGTAAAAAATATACTCTCAAAGTGTCCACACGTTGTTTTACTGTGCCTAAACCTAAAACGCAATAAACAACCTTATCGCCATGATCAGTCAGAGAGCCGCGTAATGATTGTTAATATTACTGATCCGCATGACCAGAATGTCGCGAAAGCCGAGAAGGATAAAGAAATTAAAGATCTTGACTTGGCACACGAGGTTGTCGATATGTGGGAGGTTGTTTCAGCGGACATTGTGCCTGTAGTCGTTGCGGCCAATGGTCTAATACTGTCTAATAGTCTGAAGAGGTTCTAAGTAGTTTGGTAGCTAGATCAAGGGCCTCATACAGAAATCGGTACTTCTGGACACGGCGCTTATTGTTAGGAAGTTCCTCTTTCTGAGGCCATAACTGCCGGTAGCTTGGACCCTGTTCCCGATGATAGTGGGCAACTATTTTTTTGTATTTTTAAATGTTTTTTGTTTTTATTTATAGAAATACACAGTGGGCCCTAGGTACCCGAAAGATTTTAACCAGGTCTTTCTAGTGGTATTATGAGTCAGTAAAAAAGTCAACGTAAGTCCAATTCAGTCAATTTAGCTATTTTATTTTTTGGAACAAAATAACTCGAATAACTTTAGTACTTCCTTGTAAACAATACCTTCGGAAACTGGCAACGTTTATTAACTATCGTATAAGTGGATAAGAAACTTCTCACTTCACGAATCTCCCCGACAAAACACGAGATACTTCGTATGGTATGACCAAGATATGACAAAAGTCGCAACGCCGCGTTCATAGGGCTTGGTACTGTAGACATTTTTCGAGTTGTGAATTTCCGTAAATAATGAATATCTCTAAAATTAAGCTTTTTTCTACAAACTGAATCCTAGCTGTTCTTCTCCAATTAGACATCGGAATTGATGCTTAAAATCTTTCGGGTATTTCGGGCCCACGCTGTATACAAAAATGTAAATGAATACTACAATGAATAAACGGAATTATACTAAGAGGCCTTTATTCAGCAGTGGAACAATACACGTTAATAAAAAAAGGAAGTATCTCACAGTACAGAGACTGATTTTGTCGAGTAATAGATATCAAGTTTAATTGGACCACCTTTAGAACTTTGACAATGTTTTTGTCCATTTTCAGAGCAAGCTCTTGTGCTGACACTTTATAGGAGGCGCAGAGAGACCCAGCAGTGAACAGCGGTAGAACTATTAGTATAAATATTCAATTAATTCTGCATTACATCCATTATACCTACGAACAGACTATTTTTCAAACTTTGACGTTATTTTACTGGGCTCTCCCGAGCACTAGCGAAAAAAAAGATATGCAGAATTGTTAAGAACATAAAGTGCGACAAATACGAATACGAGTCGTTTCTGTTGGTTCTGGGTTTTTTCCCATTCACTGCTAAAGAGTGGCTCATCTTTTAGCAATAGACAAAATGTCCAGTCATGATCACGCCGGTAACGTATAATACCTGTTTTAAGAGACAAGGACAAAAAAAACGAAATAGTATTGTCTGACACATGACATTTGTGACGTAAACATACGAAAAAAATGGCCTAACAGATTCGTAAAATGTCTTTATTCTAACAACAAAAAATCTAATAAAAATATGTAATTCATCACACGTACACAAAAGTTCACAATAATGATTTTACTTCCAAAAGAACGTATAATTCTGTGAAAAAAATTAGAGCGTTTAAAAGGTACGTAATTAATTAATTCATTGACTCCTGGGCCTCTCAAAATATTGAATTAAGTTCGTTTCAATGTTTCTGGCATCCACCATGTCCTTAAGCGCCTCGTCCACGATAGATTAAAATAACGTAGAGCGAGTCTCATAGGGCAATCTACGACGTGTACACATTAGCGAGACTACCCTAGCTAGAGTATCACTACAGTCTACGTAGACACGCTTGGCTACTCTCAGAAGGCGTCGTGGACGCAGGTGCGAGAGCGAGACAAGCGATATGAATAGAGAGCTCTCGAATTGTCTACCCGCCTTAATCAGTCTAGCTAGGGCTTGAGTAAGTTGAGTAGCGTAAACACGTGTTTTGTTATATTTAATGTAGAATTCTGCATTGCTTTATTACCTTGAAGAATGTCGAAACGTGTTTGGTCAAAAGAAGAAACCATTAAAATGATACAAATGTATGAAGGCTTTCCAGAATTATGGAATATATCTCATAATGATTATAAAGATCGTAACAAAAAACCCAGCAGCTTCTTTTAACCTTTTGCTTTTTTTTCTTTTTCATTATCAAAGAAACCACAATCGCAGCAGCTAAGCGTGACCGCGACATGTTTTTAACTGAGAGAGCTATGATTGAGAGTGTATATCGTGACCGAATATATCTAGTCTAAGTGTAGTGTACGCAGACCAAAATATCTCTATGATAGAGCTACCCTACGATAGAGCAAAAAAATGCAATAGGGTGCTCTAATGATCTCTACGTGTACGTAGAAATGAGAGTATAGACTAGATTAGTTTCCAAGCTGTCTAGCTCTATTCTCTCTCCGTGGACGAGGCGCTTTAAACTTGTTTACAACAATGCGTAAACAAAAGCAAACGGCTGTAGATAGGGTCATTCTCAGTCCTGATTCATGAGTTCGAAAAATAATTATTACAATCTTTTTCATACGACTGCGCTACGGCAACGGTAGGGTTATGTTTTTAGATAGATAGATAATGGTACGTCCACATTTGTAGCATTTCAGTGTATCCCGATCAGGTGTATCGTATCGAGTATTGGTATCCTAAGTAAATTTTGACCATACCGCATCACTAGCCGTACCGTGTCAACAATCACGTCCGTTCTTACCAAATATTGTATCGTGTCAGCGTATCGGCAATAACGTTCTAATTGTGGACGCTACAACATTTTCTCCGATCTCGAAAGTGTTACGAGTATAAAACATTATAACACTTTCGAGATCGATCGTTATCCTAACTTATCATCAAGAAGGACTGTCAATCAAGACTGAGACTAATTTTGTCTCATTAGTTCGGTTATGACGTCAAACCGAACTGTTGAGACTTGTTCTGTAGTTCGGTTAATGATGTAAAACACAACTTTCATTGTAAAAAATTTTTAAAGTATCATAGCAAAGCAAGATGGTTTCTGCTTATGTATACTCCTTATGTTATACGAACTTGTTATGGATTGGAGAGGCGGAAATGGGGATTTGTGGAAGAAAAGTTCACAAATCCCCATTGATGGGGATTGCTAATGGGGGTAAGTGGAATAACCCACCTAACCTCATTTTTAGTATTTCTGTTTTGACAGTTATTTTTTATTATAATGTTATGTTACTTATTAAGACAATGTACCTACTTATGTTTTACAAAGAAAATATATTATGTTTCAGTATTCTCCGATCAGTATAAGTGCCTACCTACTCGTATTAATTAATATCTACCAAACTATGATTTCAGAGAATATGGATTGATTCTTTTATTTATAATAAAACATTTTATGTTAACATCCTTAACCGGACTACTGGTATGTTCTTTACTATCAACAGTTCCGTTTGACGTCATAACCGAACTAAAGAGCCAAAATTAGTCTGAACAAAACAACCGAACTATTGAGACTAGAGGCACATATGTTTATATGAAAAGTATACTATACAAGGTTAGTCGGAAAGGGGGTACTAATTCGCAGGCCACTTAAAGTATCACTGATGACTGTCTTAAAGAAAGTGTTAAAATTTCAAAATTCGGTAAAAAAAATCAACGCAATATGATTTTTATTTTCGTTTTTTCAAAAATTCTTCAGCCCTGCTTTAGTTACAAATTCAAAAAATGGTGCTTCTAATTCATGACCCCAAATATAATCTAAAATGTAAACACAGCTGATCATAACTGCAGTGCGAGCACGGTTCTTCTTATCGAGTCGAGTCGAGAAATTTATCTATTATAAACGTCAAACTTGACATAAGGTGTGGATAAAACGACAGCTCTAGTCGTTATAACCACGTAATTTGACATTTAGAATAGATACATTCCTCGAATCGACTCGATAAGATCTCGAATCGATAAAAAATTAAGCATACCGAATTTTATCGAGGGTCGGTAGCACGGAACTTGCCTCGGGAACTTTATCGAGGCTTGTCGACGGCTATGTTTTCTCGACAGCTTATCAACTTTACAAATAGCAACACCAGAAATATGCAGATACACAAATACTATCACTAAAATATTTACAATACTGTTAAATAATCTATGCAATTAGAAAATAGCCACAAAATAATAAAAAAATACTCCGCTGTGGATTCTTTCCACGTCCCGACGCGCTCTGCTTTCAACATTAACAAGATAATTTCTCCAGAATCCATTTTTTTAACCGACTTCAAAAAGGAGGAGGTTCTCAATTCGGTTGTATTTTTATTTTTTTTATTTTTTATGTGTGTTACCTCATATCTCCGTCATTTATGAATCGATTTGAAAAAATCTTTTTTTGTTCGGAAGGGTATACTTTCCGATTGGTCCCATTTAAATTTTGTTATGATCAGACCATGAACTTCAGAGATATGGAACGGAACTCCTCGTCGGATCAAAGCAAAATTCTCAAATCACTAATATTGCTTTGTTTATATTTGTTGTTGGGAACTGACTACTTGAAAAGAGGAGGGGGTGCGTGTCCCCCCCTCCCCCCCTTTGGAATGTTTTCATTATATCGTGTAAGGTATCATTTGAAAGGACTTTTTATGCCCGACTACGTCAAAGCCAAAAAGAAGGGTTATGAAGGAGGGTGTTAAAATTATGACACTAAAACGTTTTTAATAAAAAATAAACTTAAAAAAAAAGTAAAAACCGACTTCAAAGAAATACTAAAAGGTAAAATAATTACCATAATATAAAATTAACAGTTTCAGAAGTCGGTGCAACTCTACACTGAAGCAAATAGAAGCCACCGACTTCTGAAACTGTTAATTTTATATTATGGTAATTATTTTACCTTTTAGTATTTCTTTGAAGTCGGTTTTTACTTTTTTTTAAAGTTTATTTTTTGCAATAATTGCTTCAAAAAATCTTTATCGACCAACTTTTTAAGGACGACAACTATTCGAGATAATTCGAGAACAGAGACCTGACCTGACACGCTTCATACATTTTTGGACCAAAATCCAAAGTAGCCGGCCAAAGAAAAGTATCTACATATTATGATAGTACATGACTACCTAAACATTTTTTATTACGTCATTCCTCTAGGTCTGATATCTGAGTCACTACATAAGGTTAAAATGTTAGATTTTAGTGAAAGAATTTAAGCGTTAAGATGTTAACTAACAATATCTACATGGTATCTTAATGTTTGTAAGTAAAATACGTATATACTATGTACTAATACGCTATATGTATAGCGTATTAAGATATGACGATACGATAACAACACTGGACAGTGGACATAGGATAGCCGTCCGATGAAACTGAAGTTGCATGGATAGTTAAAAAGCAGGGTAGTCACGCAGACATGCGATCTTTCGGCCTTCATGACTTTAAAATAATAAGAAGTAACGTTTGGCACAGGTTTTTCACTTACAAATTATTTTTAGTTTTGACTGAAATTGAATATTTTAACCTTCTGTAGTGACACAGATATCAGAGTTAGAGGAATGACGTCTTATTAAAAAATGTTTAGGTATTCATATACTATCATAATATATGCATAATTTTTTTGGCCGGCTAGTTTACTTTTTGGTCCATTTTGTCAGATGTCCTTTACCAATAAGAACTGTCAAAAGTCAACAAATAAAAAATATTCAGAGATATGGTGCCCTAAAGTGTCACGTTACCGAGATATTGTATCGAGATAATCTTGAAAACAAATCTTTGAGTCCAAATATCTCGACAACGTGACACTTTAGAGCACTATATCTCTGAATATTTTTTGTTTGTTTAAGTGTCCTCTACCCATATATGTTGGTCTCATCGTGCGCCGCAACTTGGAAAAAAAAAACAAAATGGTAGCGGGAGGGCTATGCCACAAAGATTTTGCCACAAGGATTTCTATCCCCTTACGATCCGTGCTACCTTTGTCGATTTATCAATATCTTATGTCAAATTTGAAGTTTAGAATGGATAACATAACGTCTCGATAAAATTCGATAAAAAGAACCATGCTCGCACTGCTGGGGACAAATAGATATTAGAGCTTTTTTTTTTAAATCTTTGATCACCTATTTCTCTTAAACTATTGACTTTTGGAAAAAGTTGTAGAACAAAAGTTATTCATTATCATGGGTACTTTAACCCCCTTTCGGATTAGTGCCCCCTTTCTGACTAACCTTGTATAGGTTGCTGCTTATAACTTATTAACTGCTTGTGTTCGGAAGAAAAAATAAATGTCCCTCTCATGTTCCACTAGTAAAAATCAGTGGTTCGCCCCTCAGAGTTAGCCAGTTTAAATATTTAGGGAATGCTGTAAGTGAAGAAGTTAAAGGCTATTGTGATAGAGAACGTAGGGCGTCAGATATAATAACGGGAAACATGATGGTCCGCAGGTTTGCTGAGTGCCAAACTTTTTACACCAGTAGCCTGGGCCCTGTTTAATAAACGTTACAATCCGACAATTTTGTATATAAGTGACATATTTGTAAAGTTGTATGACAACTGTTGTTTAATGAACCTTACAGTTATGTAAGAATTTTACAAGTAAAAACATTACAAAATCAACATTACGGAATCCCGAAAAATGCACGTGAGTAGTTAACAATCATAAATATTATAAATGCTGTTTAATAGACGTTTATATGTGCAGAAAACGCCTGTAGATTTCGATGATTGGTCCAAATATGAAAGTGCCGGCCAAAAAACAAAAGTGGTTTATTCTGATAGAATTTGTCCGCCTAAGCATTTCTTATTAGGGCACCGAAGCTGTAGCACCGCTGTACTTGATTATAATTGAGTTCAAAAAGTCGGTATTTTTATACACTTTCGATTAAATGAATTAACTAAAACAAATGATTTATCTTGTCAGAATATGACGTTTTGAATATATTCAAGTTTTTGTGAAGCACAAGATTGTCGTACATTCATAAAAGGCATATACCAGAAAAAAAAACCAAACAAAGTAAAACGACATAAGGTAATCTTAAAACTTGACTCGGACGGCTGTTAAGCGGGTAGATAGAAGCAAGAAGCTATTATGGCGAGCACATCCTCGACAACGGATTTTTCACGATCGAGTTCAGCAATGATTTTTCAGACGAACACCTGGCGGAGTTGCAGGAGCAGGAGATGTTTCGTGGGCGATTGTAATCCAGGTATATCAGAGCTAAACAATATTACGTATATATATTGTGGTGGATAAGTCATTATCGGGAAGACGAGCAATCGCACACTACCTACTATTGTAGGTGCGTCATTGGGAAAAGGACAATGGGGTGCTTTTCTCATAATATAATGTGCATAATATGGTTTATGAGTTATGCTCGGCATTTACAAGGTACATACCCCCAGCTTTGTTTTTATTTCCTAGTCTATTTATTGTCCCACTGCTGAGCAAAGGCCTCCCCTTTTGTCTTCCAAATATCTCTATTTTGTGCCGTTTCTGACCATGTTGACCTCGCAAACCCGTCTAAATCGTCACGCCATCTACGCCGCGGTCGACCTCGGTGACGAGGTCCTCCTTTAGGCGTCCAGTGAGTGGCAATCTTTGCCCATCTGTCCGGGTGCATTCGAGCAACATGGCCCGCCCACTCCCACTTCAGCCTGACTGCCTTTTCTCCAACATCTGCTACTTGTGTTATGGAGTGCAGGGTGGTGTTTCTAACGGGATCGGTCAATTTAACACCCAGGATACTACGCTCCATTACTCGTTGGCAAATCTTGAGTTTGGACGTTTGTTCTTCAGTAAGTGAGAATATTATTGTTATGCCAGATGATTTTGACGTAATTATTTAATCGATAGTATTTCAAAGCCGTTATTTTAAGACCTTACATTAAACATACAAAATAAAAAGTATTTTTTATTTTATTATAACCACCCAAACATCTGCCATAGGTTTTTTTTTACAATCTGTCATCTTCCTGGATTGCAATCGCCCATGAAACATCCACAAATCATTTCCCTGCTCCTGCAACTCAGCCAGGTCATCGTCTGGCAAATCATTGCTGAGCTCGATCGTGAAAGATCCGTTGTCGAGGATGTGCTTGCCATAATAGCTTCCTTCTATCTACCCGCTTAACAGCCGTCCGAGTCAAGTTTTAAGATTACCTTATGTCGTTTTACTTTGTTTGGTTTTTTTTTTTCTGGTATATGCCTTTTATGAATGTACGACAATCTTGTGCTTCACAAAAACTTGAATATATTCAAAACGTCATATTCTGACAAGATAAATCATTTGTTTTAGTTAATTCATTTAATCGAAAGTGTATAAAAATACCGACTTTTTGAACTCAATTATAATCAAGTACAGCGGTGCTACAGCTTCGGTGCCCTAATAAGAAATGCTTAGGCGGACAAATTCTATCAGAATAAACCACTTTTGTTTTTTGGTTATATAGAAATGTAAAATACCATGACACATTTGTAAATGTTAAGAATTAGTAAGTTTTATTGAACAGTGTTTACAGGCGCGACAATTAACAATTATGTGTCGGTAATTTTTTTACATATTTGTAGGTTTTATTGAACAACACGTGTAGGACAATTTGACAATTAAGTCACTTATTGACAAAATTGTCGGATTTTAAGTTTTATTGAATAGGGCCCTGGTCTAGCTTTACCCAGAGAACGTGTAAATCCCTACGTGTACAATATAAAAACGCCTTTATGGCGCTGTTGGGGGTTGGGGCTCCCCCGATCATGTAGTACGTCTGGCATGTTTGCTGAGGCGCGCACTTATAAAAAAATAATTAGCACTATTTTAGAAAATGTACCTACATGTTGGCTATTATTTATTTATTTTATCTTGTCTCCTATATACATGTTACTATTCTGTTATGATAATAATTATAATTGTTACATATATACAAAAAGTTTGTAAAATATGTCGACTCCTTTGTCTGAATAAAGAAAATTCAATTAAAATGAAAACTGTTGCATCTAAGCGACAACGCAAGAATATAACTAAGCATGAGGACCCCCTATGCTTAGTCCCATAGGATTTCTCACAATATTATTCTGGGATGAAATTGCTGATCATCATGGCCAAGTAGTGATCAAAAGTCTGCCCATTCGTTACCTTTCTACCCTTGCTTATCAGATTGCACATTGCCTGCAACTAATTAATTATTTATTACTTTGCAGCTATTTCTATTTAAGCCGGCTATCGGCCTTATCATGGGGGTAACGTTTATTGGTATACTCTAATTGTTATTCCTTAAATATTTTAACAGGTAAATCAAAAATTTAAAAGGATAATAGTAACAATGAACTAACTACCATGTTAAGAAAATGCCTTAGCGCCTAGTTATGTCGATTTGATATAACTGAACACAACACTTTCCTCGATACATGAAGACAAAATCAGAAGATAAAAGTGATTTTGCATTTAATTATTAACGCTGTTGATAAAAAATTGCACAAAATGAAAGACGTAGAAAAGAAGTTAAAACGAGTACAATACAAATTATCCCATTTGAATCAGGAAAACAGCCCATGCAATGGAATTAATAATGTCAATATAATTGTTTATAAGAAAAAAGTGAAGAACCGCAAAAAATACCATGGCCAACAGCCAGCTCTCGCTTTCTGTTTGTCTCGTTCCGGTACTAACAGAATTCAGAACCTCAAAAAACATTCCAGCATGCCCGAAATAAATAAACGAACAAAAAAACTACTTAAGCAACGAACTAGAAGCATAGACGCAATTTTAAAGAAAAATAAAATCAATTTTAATTCAAAGTTCGTAGTAAACAATTTCAACGAATACTTAAGCCCTTTCAACTATCCTACTCAGAAAAAATGGAAAGTCTTCCGATGCCAACTGAGCGCCCCCGAGGATAGCTGCTGCTGTTCTTGTAACTCAGACGCAATGTTTGAAGTAATGAAAAGTCTCTACGACTGCTACAAAAAGAAAAATTGTGATAATTGCGATTGTATACTTTGTGCTCATTTACCAAGGGAAGAAAGACGTCTCGGGGAAATTAAGAAATCGTTAGCTTCCATTGGTCTCGCTGGTAGCTCAAAAGCAAGGAGATCAAAGGTTAAGGAAGCCGAAAAAGCTTTACAAGGTAAGACTCCAGAAGAAAAAGCAAAGATTTTGAAAGATTTGGCCATGGGGGGAAAACCACTGCCCGTAGGAAAAACAGCATCTGAAAAAGCTTTGATTAAGCAAATAAGAACCGAGATAGGACTACCGCCGGAGCCTAAAACTGCCGCCGAAAAGGCTAGGATGAGAGAAGCCGAAAAAGCGGGTGTTATAACTCCATTGGAAGGGAAAACTGCATTACAAAAAGAAAAAATTCTACAAGCTCAAGCTCAACTAGGTATTACGCTACCAGAGGGAAGAACAGCATCAGAAAAAGCACTCATACATAAGATTCAACCAGAAAGAATACCATCTGAGAAAAAGGTCACACCATCAGAGAAATTGAAAAAAGCAAAAGCAGCAGGACTCATCACACCCCTCGAAGGAAAAACGCCGGAACAAAAAGAAAAAATAGTAAGAGGATTGGCAATGGAAGGTCTTCCTCTGCCCGAAGCCAAAACAGCTTCCGAAAAAAAACTGATCGAAAAAGTCCGAACTGATGTCGGTTTACCCCCCGAACCTGCAACTCAATCTATGAAAGAGAAACACGCAAAAGCTGCCGCGGCTGGATTATTGCAGCCACTAGAAGGTAAATCAGCAAAAGAAAAAGAAAGAATTTTAGAAGGTTTACAAGAAAAGGGTATACCATTACCTGAAGGTAGAACGCCGTCAGAAAAAGCTCTTGTAGCTAAAGTGAAGTCAAAACCCGAGGCTCCGAAAAAAGTACCAACACCATCTGAGCGATTGAAAAAAGCAAAAGCAGCAGGACTCATAACACCACTCGCAGGAAAAACACCAGAACAAAAAGAAAAAATAGTAAGAGGGTTGGCAATGGAAGGTCTTCCTCTGCCCGAAGCAAAAACAGCTTCGGAAAAAATATTGATCGAAAAAGTTCGAACTGATGCTGGTTTACCCCCGGAACCTGCGACTCCATCTATGAAAGAGAAGCACGCAAAAGCTGCTGCGGCTGGATTATTGCAACCACTTGAAGGTAAATCTGCAAAAGAAAAAGAAAGAATTTTAGAAGGTTTACAAGAAAAGGGAATTCCATTACCCGAAGGTAGAACGCCGTCAGAGAAAGCTCTTGTAGCTAAAGTGAAGTCAAAACCCGAGGCTCTGAAAGAATTACCCACACCATCTGAGAAATTGAAAAAAGCAAAAGCAGCAGGACTTATAACACCCCTCGAAGGAAAAACGCCAGAACAAAAAGAAAGAATAATAAAAGAATTGGCAATGCATGGTCTTCCTCTGCCAGAAGCGAAAACAGCTTCGGAAAAAAAATTGATCGAAAAAGTCCGAACTGATGTTGGTTTACCCCCGGAACCTACAACTCCATCTATGAAAGAGAAGCATGCAAAAGCTGCTGCGGCTGGATTATTGCAGCCACTAGAAGGTAAATCTGCAACAGAAAAAGAAATAATTTTAGAAGGTTTACAAGAAAAGGGTATACCGTTACCCGAAGGTAGAACGCCATCAGAAAAAGCTCTTGTAGCTAAAGTGAAGTCAAAACCCGAGGCTCCGAAAGAGTTACCCACACCGTCTGAGAAATTGAAAAAAGCAAAAGCAGCAGGACTCATAACACCCCTCGCAGGAAAAACGCCAGAACAAAGAGAAGAAATAGTAAAAGGGTTGGCCATGCATGGTCTTCCTCTGCCTGAAGCCAAAACAGCTTCGGAAAAAAAACTGATCGAAAAAGTTCGAGCTGATATTGGTTTACCCCCGGAACCTGCAACTCAATCTATGAAAGAGAAGCACGCTAAAGCTGCCGCGGCTGGATTATTGCAACCACTTGAAGGCAAATCACCGAAAGAAAAAGAAAGAATTTTACGAGGTTTGCAAGAAAAGGGTATACCATTACCCGAAGGTAGATCGCCATCAGAGAAAGCTCTTGTAGCTAAAGTGAAGGCAACACCTGAGGCTCCGATAGAAGTACCAACACCATCTGAGACATTGAAAAAAGCGAAAGCAGCAGGACTCATAACACCCCTCGCAGGAAAAACGCCAGAACAAAAAGAAAAAATAGTAAAAGGATTGGCCATGCAAGGTCTTCCTCTGCCCGAAGCCAAAACGGCTTCGGAAAAAAAACTGATCGAAAAAGTCCGAGCTGAAGTTGGTTTACCCCCTGAACCTAAAACTCCATCCATGAAAGAAAAACACGCAAAAGCTGCCGAGGCTGGATTATTGCAACCACTTGAAGGCAAATCACCGAAAGAAAAAGAAAGAATTTTACGAGGTTTGCAAGAAAAGGGTATACCATTACCAGAAGGTAGAACGCCGTCAGAGAAAGCTCTTGTAACTCAAGTGAAGGCAACACCTGAGGCTCCGACAGAAGTACCTACACCATCTGAGAGATTGAAAAAAGCAAAAGCAGCAGGACTCATAACACCCCTCGCAGGAAAAACGCCAGAACAAAAAGAAAAAATAGTAAAAGGATTGGCAATGCAAGGTCTTCCTCTGCCCGAAGCAAAAACAGCTTCGGAAAAAAAACTGATCGAAAAAGTCCGAGCTGAAATTGGTTTACCTCCTGAACCTAAGACTCCATCCATGAAAGAGAAACACGCAAAAGCTGCCGAGGCTGGATTATTGCAACCACTTGAAGGAAAATCACCGAAAGAAAAAGAAAGAATTTTACGTGGTTTGCAAGAAAAGGGTATACCATTACCCGAAGGTAGATCGCCATCAGAGAAAGCTCTTGTAGCTAAAGTGAAGGCAACACCTGAGGCTCCTATAGAAGTACCAACACCATCTGAGAGATTGAAAAAAGCAAAAGCAGCAGGACTCATAACACCCCTCGCAGGAAAAACGCCAGAACAAAAAGAAAAAATATTAAAAGGATTGGCAATGCAAGGTCTTCCTCTGCCCGAAGCAAAAACAGCTTCGGAAAAAAAACTGATCGAAAAAGTCCGAGCTGAAATTGGTTTACCTCCTGAACCTAAGACTCCATCCATGAAAGAGAAACACGCAAAAGCTGCCGAGGCTGGATTATTGCAACCACTTGAAGGAAAATCACCGAAAGAAAAAGAAAGAATTTTACGTGGTTTGCAAGAAAAGGGTATACCATTACCCGAAGGTAGAACGCCATCAGAGAAAGCTCTTGTAGCTAAAGCGAAGGCAACACCTGAGGTTCCGATAGAAGTAACAACACCATCTGAGAGATTGAAAAAAGCAAAAGCAGCAGGTTTGCTAACTCCATTAGAAAGAAAACCTACGGAACAAAAAGAAAAAATATTAAAAGGATTGGCAATGCAAGGTCTGCCTCTTCCTGAAGGCAAAACAGCTTCGGAAAAAAAACTGATCGATAAAATCCGAGCTGAAGTTGGTTTACCCCCTGAACCTAAGACAGCATCCATGAAAGAGAGGCATGCAAAAGCTGCCGATGCTGGATTATTGCAGCCACTAGAAGGTAAATCAGTAAAACAAAAAGAAAAAATTTTACAAGGCTTACAAGAAAAGGGTATACCGTTACCCGAAGGTAGAACGCCGTCAGAGAAAGCTCTTGTAGCAAAAGTGAAGGCAAGACCTGAGGCTCTGATAGAAGCACTAGCACCATCGGAGAAACTTAGAAAAGCAAAAGCAGCAGGCTTACTAACTCCATTAGAGGGAAAACCTACGGAACAAAAAGAAAAAATATTAAAAGGATTAGCAATGCAAGGTCTGCCTCTTCCTGAAGGCAAAACAGCTTCGGAAAAAAAACTGGTCGATAAAGTCCGAGCTGAAGTCGGTTTACCCCCTGAACCTAAGACAGCATCCATGAAAGAGAGGCATGCAAAAGCTGCCGATGCTGGATTATTGCAGCCACTAGAAGGTAAATCAGCAAAACAAAAAGAAAAAATTTTACAAGGCTTACAAGAAAAGGGTATACCGTTACCCGAAGGTAGAACGCCGTCAGAGAAAGCTCTTGTAGCTAAAGTGAAAGCAAGACCTGAGGCTCTGATAGAAGCACTAGCACCATCGGAGAAACTTAGAAAAGCAAAAGCAGCAGGCTTACTAACTCCATTAGAGGGAAAACCTACGGAACAAAAAGAAAAAATATTAAAAGGATTAGCAATGCAAGGTCTGCCTCTTCCTGAAGGCAAAACAGCTTCGGAAAAAAAACTGATCGATAAAGTCCGAGCTGAAGTTGGTTTACCCCCTGAACCTAAGACAGCATCCATGAAAGAGAGGCATGCAAAAGCTGCCGATGCTGGATTATTGCAGCCACTAGAAGGTAAATCAGCAAAACAAAAAGAAAAAAATTTACAAGGCTTACAAGAAAAGGGGATACCGCTACCCGAAGGTAGAACACCGTCAGAGAAAGCTCTTGTAGCTAAAGTGAGGGCAAGACCTGAGGCTCTGATAGAAGCACTAGCACCTTCGGAGAAACTTAGAAAAGCAAAAGCAGCAGGCTTACTAACTCCATTAGAGGGAAAACCTACGGAACAAAAAGAAAAAATATTAAAAGGATTAGCATTGCAAGGTCTGCCTCTTCCTGAAGGCAAAACAGCTTCGGAAAAAAAACTGATCGATAAAGTCCGAGCTGAAGTTGGTTTACCCCCTGAACCTAAGACAGCATCCATGAAAGAGAAGCACGCAAAAGCTGCTGATGCTGGATTATTGCAGCCACTAGAAGGTAAATCAGCAAAACAAAAAGAAAAAAATTTACAAGGTTTACATGATAAGGGTATACCATTACCCGAAGGTAGAACGCCGTCCGAGAAAGCTCTTGTAGCTAAAGTGAAGGCAGGAATTCGTGCACCTTCGGTGCCATCAATTACAACAGAAAAATTAAAAAAAGCCAAAACGGCTGGGTTTCTGACTCCTCTCGAAGGAAAAACTCCGGAGCAAAAACAAAAAATGTTGGAAGGTCTAGCCAAATCTGGACTACCATTACCCGAAGGTAGAACTGCGTCAGAACAGGCAATAATAAAAAAAATTAAGACTGATTTAGGAATTCCCGAAATAACCCCTTCAGAAAAAGTGCGAAAAGCCAAAACAGCAGGTCTTTTGACACCTATAGATGGAAAATCGAAGTCACAAAAAGAACGAATACTAAGAGGAAGAGCAGCAGCAGGTCTACCTTTACCAATAGGTAAATCACCATCCGAAAAAGCTTTGATCCAGAAAATTAAAGAAGATACAGGCTACTTGACGCCTTCACCGACAGTGAGGCTGAAAAGGGCAAAAGCTGCAGGGCTGTTAACTCCTATAGAAGGTAAAACACCTTCAATAAAAGAAAAGATACTCCGAGACAGGCTGGCTGCAGGAGTGCCAATTGCAGAAGGAAAAACACCATCTGAGAAAGAATTAATAAGAAGAATCATAGCTGGTGAGCCCCCTACAAAAGCAAAAGTCACTGGAGTTTTAACTCCACTGGAAGGTAAAACTAAATCAGAAAAAGAAAGAGTATTGAGAAAACTTCATGAAGCTGGAAAACCTCTCCCAGAAGGAAGAACACCTTCGGAAAAGTTGATGATTAAGAAAATAAAATCAGGATTGCCTAAGATTCCATCGGAGAAACTAAAAGCTGCGAAAGCTGCTGGGTTATTAACACCACTAGAAGGGAAATCCACTGCGAAAAAGGAGAAGATCCTTAAAGGATTAGCCAAATCGGGTTTGCCACTGCCGGAAGGTAAGACGCCATCGGAAAAAGAGTTGATAAAAAAAATTCGAAGTGATATGGGATTACCACCTGAAGCAGCAACTGCATCATTGAAAGAGAAGATGCAAAAAGCTCATGCTGCCGGAATTATAACTCCTCTAGAGGGCAAAACGCCCGCACAGAAAGAAAAAATTTTGAAGAGCTTAGCTGAAGCAGGAATACCTCTACCAAAAGGAAAAACTCCTTCGGAAAAAGCACTTGTAGCTAAAGTAAAAGCGGAAACTAAACCGCCATCAAAGATCACACCTGAAAAGTTAGGCAAGGCGAGGGCTGCCGGATTATTAACACCGTTAGCAGGAAAATCAGCAAAAGAGAAAGAGAGAATAATGAGAGGTTTAACCGAACAAGGCTTACCACTTCCTGAAGCCCATACACCATCAGAGAAAAAGATTGCAGAAAAAATTCGCAAAGAAATTGGTCTTCCCCCCGAACCTGAAACTTCATCTGAAAAAGAAAGGATGCGTAAAGCTCAAGCCGCTGGTATTATAACACCTCTTGAAGGTAAAGCGCCATCACACAAGGAACGTATTTTGAAGGCTATGAAAGAAGCTGAAATTCCATTACCAGAAGGAAGGACTCCATCAGAGAAAGCACTCATCGCTACAGTGAAAGCCGAAAGTAAAGCAGCGTCGTCGAAAATTCCATCACAAAAGATACGAAAAGCTAAAGCTGCAGGTTTAATTACACCATTAGAAGGAAAGACGCCAGAACAAAAAGAGAAAATAATGAGAGGATTAGCCAAGGAAGGCTTACCGCTGCCAGAAGCGAAAACTGCTTCAGAAAAAAAATTAAGTCAAAAAATCCGGAAAGAACTTGGTCTTCCATCTGAACCTAAAACTCCTTCTATGAAAGAGAAATACGATAAAGCTGCAGCTGCTGGTGTCCTCGTACCTCTGGAAGGTTTGTCGACAGCAGAGAAAGAAAAGGTTCTGAAGGCTCAAGCAGGCTTGGGCGCACCGCTACCAGAAGGAAGGACTCCATCGGAGAAAGCACTCATCGCTAAAGTGAAAGCCGAAAGTAAAGCAGCGCCGTCGAAAATTTCATCAGAAAAGATACGAAAAGCTAAAGCTGCAGGTTTAATTACACCATTGGAAGGAAAGACGCCAGCAGAAAAAGAGAAAATAATGAGAGGATTAGCCAAGGAAGGCTTACCGCTGCCAGAAGCTAAAACTGCTTCAGAAAAAAAATTAAGTCAAAAAATCCGGAAAGAACTTGGTCTTCCCCCTGAACCTAAAACTCCATCTATGAAAGAGAAATACGATAAAGCTGCGGCCGCTGGTGTTCTCGTACCTCTAGAAGGTTTGTCGACAGCAGAGAAAGAAAAAGTTCTGAAGGCTCAAGCAGACTTGGGCGCACCGCTACCAGAAGGAAGGACTCCATCAGAGAAAGCAGTCATTGCTAAAGTGAAAGCAGAAAGTAAAGCAGCGCCGTCAAAAATTCCATCAGAAAAGATACGAAAAGCTAAAGCTGCCGATTTAATTACACCATTGGAAGGAAAGACGCCAGAACAAAAAGAGAAAATAATGAAAGGATTAGCTGAGCAAGGTTTACCACTGCCAGAAGCGAAAACTGCTTCAGAAAAAAAATTAAGTCAAAAAATCCGCAAAGAACTTGGTCTTCCACCTGAACCTAAAACTCCTTCTATGAAAGAGAAATACGATAAAGCTGCAGCCGCTGGTGTCCTCGTACCTCTGGAAGGTTTGTCGACAGCAGAGAAAGAAAAAGTTCTGAAGGCTCAAGCAGACTTGGGCGCACCGCTACCAGAAGGAAGGACTCCATCAGAGAAAGCACTAATCGCTAAAGTGAAAGCCGAAAGTAAAGCAGCGCCGTCGAAAATTCCATCAGAAAAGATACGAAAAGCTAAAGCTGCTGGTTTAATTACACCATTGGAAGGAAAGACGCCAGAACAAAAAGAGAAAATAATGAGAGGATTAGCTGAGCAAGGCTTACCAATGCCTGAAACGAAAACCGCTTCAGAAAAAAAAATTGCTGATAAAGTCCGCAAAGAACTTGGTCTTCCACCTGAACCTAAAACTCCTTCTATGAAAGAGAAATACGATAAAGCTGCAGCTGCTGGTGTCCTCGTACCTCTGGAAGGTTTGTCGACAGCAGAGAAAGAAAAAGTTCTTAAAGCTCAAGCATATTTGGGCGCACAACTACCAGAAGGCAGGACTCCATCAGAGAAAGCACTCATTGCAAAAGTGAAAGCCGAAAGTAAAGCAGCCCCGTCGAAAATTCCATCAGAAAAGATACGAAAAGCTAAAGCTGCCGGTTTAATTACACCATTGGAAGGAAAGACGCCAGAACAAAAAGAGAAAATAATGAGAGGATTAGCTGAGCAAGGATTACCACTGCCAGAAGCAAAAACTGCTTCAGATAAAAAATTAAGTGAAAAAATCCGGAAAGAACTTGGTCTTCCACCTGAACCTAAAACTCCATCTATGAAAGAGAAATATGATATAGCTGCAACCGCTGGTGTCCTCGTACCTCTGGAAGGTTTGTCGACAGCAGAGAAAGAAAAAGTTCTGAAGGCTCAAGCAGACTTGGGCGCACCGCTACCAGAAGGAAGGACTCCATCAGAGAAAGCACTAATCGCTAAAGTGAAAGCCGAAAGTAAAGCAGCGCCGTCAAAAATTCCATCGGAAAAGATACGAAAAGCTAAAGCTGCCGGTTTAATTACACCATTGGAAGGAAAGACGCCAGAACAAAAAGAGAAAATAATGAGAGGATTAGCTGAGCAAGGCTTACCAATGCCAGAAACGAAAACCGCTTCAGAAAAAAAAATTGCTGATAAAGTCCGCAAAGAGCTTGGTCTTCCACCTGAACCTAAAACTCCATCTATGAAAGAGAAATACGATAAAGCTGCAGCTGCTGGTGTCCTCGTACCTCTGGAAGGTTTGTCAACAGCAGAGAAAGAAAAAGTTCTGAAGGCTCAAGCAGACTTGGGCGCACCGCTACCAGAAGGAAGGACTCCATCGGAGAAAGCACTCATTGCAAAAGTGAAAGCCGAAAGTAAAGCAGCCCCGTCGAAAATTCCATCAGAAAAGATACGAAAAGCTAAAGCTGCCGGTTTAATTACACCATTGGAAGGAAAGACGCCAGAACAAAAAGAGAAAATAATGAGAGGATTAGCTGAGCAAGGCTTACCACTGCCAGAAGCTAAAACTGCTTCAGAAAAAAAATTAAGTCAAAAAATTCGGAAAGAACTTGGTCTTCCACCTGAACCTAAAACTCCATCTATGAAAGAGAAATACGATAAAGCTGCAGCTGCTGGTGTCCTCGTACCTCTGGAAGGTTTGTCGACAGCAGAGAAAGAAAAAGTTCTGAAGGCTCAAGCAGACTTGGGCGCACCGCTACCAGAAGGAAGGACTCCATCAGAGAAAGCACTAATCGCTAAAGTGAAAGCCGAAAGTAAAGCAGCGCCGTCAAAAATTCCATCGGAAAAGATACGAAAAGCTAAAGCTGCCGGTTTAATTACACCATTGGAAGGAAAGACGCCAGAACAAAAAGAGAAAATAATGAGAGGATTAGCTGAGCAAGGCTTACCAATGCCAGAAACGAAAACCGCTTCAGAAAAAAAAATTGCTGATAAAGTCCGCAAAGAGCTTGGTCTTCCACCTGAACCTAAAACTCCTTCTATGAAAGAGAAATACGATAAAGCTGCAGCCGCTGGTGTCCTCGTACCTCTGGAAGGTTTGTCGACAGCAGAGAAAGAAAAAGTTCTTAAAGCTCAAGCAGATTTGGGCGCACAACTACCAGAAGGCAGGACTCCATCAGAGAAAGCACTCATTGCTAAAGTAAAAGCTGAAAGTAAAGCAGCGCCGTCAAAAATTATATCAGAAAAGATACCATCTGAGAAATTACGTAAAGCAAAAGCTGCCGGTTTGCTCACACCATTAGAAGGCAAAACAAAAGCTCAGAAAGAAAAAATCCTTAAAGACCTGGCCGCAGCTGGACTGCCCTTACCAGAAGGTAAAACGCCGTCTGATAAGGCTTTAATACACAAAACTCGAGCCGAATTAGGTATACCACCACCTGCTAAAACGGTTTCCGAAAAGGCAGTAATTGCCAAGGCAAAAGCTGAGGGATTGTTGACACAACTTTCTGGAAAGACACCTAAAGAAAAGGAAAGAATACTCAAAGGACGTGCTGAAGCTGGTTTACCAATGCCAGAAGGAAAAACACTCTCAGAAAAAGAATTAATAAAGAAAGTTAGAACTGCAGCCGGAATGCCACCGGAGCCAACACCTTCTGAGAAAAGGGGAGAGAAAAAAGTAAAATCGAAAAAGATTGGCGTTACGGAATCAAAGAAACTAGCCAAAGCCATCGGCGTTGGCGAAGAGTACGAAGAAATAACTAAAACAACAACATGCGAACGCGCCTGCGGTTGCGACAAGAAAAAAATTAAATTTAAACACAGTTATGTAAAGATCAGAGTGACGTCTCCAGACATATCTTCCCTGTGTCCATGTCCAAACGAGTGTATCCCAGGTGTTAAAGCTGGAGCCTTCATTGACAACGAGGGTATTAAAGTAACTGTTGGGAGAGTTGATGGTGCTACTTCCTACACCAGTCAGTTCAGTAACCACATGCTAGAAACTCCTAAAAATAGTATTACTTTGTACGACAAAATACCAACTAATAGCTTCAGTAGTAACATATCGATTGACACAGTAGATGCTTCTCTTGATAAAACTCGTGTGCCAAATGATTTACAAAAAGCTTTGTACGATGATGTGTGTTCTTCCCAAACGTATCCTTATAATGAGAATAAAATTAATTATGATCTTAACTCTTCATCTACGTACTCCAGCAATTCTTACAACAGTCGTATTAGCTTGAAGGCATATAAAACAGAAACCGATAAAAGTTACTTATATGACAGCACATCGCCCTATGAAAAACGAACCGATGAATCTGACATTTTGCTTGATGATACTTCTAGATATTTAGAGACACGCAAAGATATCTGTAGAAATCCTGCTTTGATATCTTATACTTCAGATGACAATACCATCATGGAAGAATCAACTCGCGGCAGTTTTGATTCGATTCTGATTACAAAAAGCGAATCATCGTTGTCCTTATCCACAAATTCAAGTGGCAGCATGGATGTTATTAGTGTGATATCGTTTTCGAATAGCAGCTCCGCATCTAATAATTCTACGCATTATTTATTATTTTCGACATCCAATGGTAATTTTAGTGATAGCACAGTTCAGGAATCAGAGTGCTTTGCGAATAGTGTTGACTACACTGGAAATGACTATAGTGGCAATGACACGGTAACGTCGAGGTACATATCACAGTTAATTTGTTTTCCGTAATGCACCTTAATATTATGTAGTACTCAGTCATTAAGAAACATCTATAAGAATAAAGTGACAACCCACGTTGTCCCGCTAGTAACTGTTTTATACGCGAATATCGGATATTTGCTTCGCGAACTTGTTTGTGTCTACACTTATGGCCGTGACTGGACTATTGACGACAACGACTGCTCCTAATATGTTCACAGTATGTCTACATTGACGGCCCTATGCGAATCCAATTTAACGCGGAAAATCTTTCTTCTCTCCCGATATTCCTTATTAATTAACCCGGTACTTGATATTGTGGTGCGCTTGTAGTATTTTTATTTTAAATTTACAGCTGTATTTAGATCGAAAATAATGGCTTATATTTATTTATCTTGAAATATTAATTCATTCGAATAAAGCATGCATTAAATAAAACATTTTCCATTAGCGGAAGCAACAATGAAGTGACTGATGCGCACTATTACGGTACGCCCTCAAGAAATACAGGAAACAAATCGGGTTTTACTAGAAAAATACAAATCGAATACTATACCTATAGGTTATCTCAAACAAGACTAGACAACGTACCCAATATGAAACAAATAAATACTAGGAAGACTAACAATGGTGAACCAGTCATAGTCATAAACAATTTAGATAGTGAGCATGATATAACGACGATGGTGGATCAACTTTTATCGAAAAATGAATTTTCTGACACTTCCTCAATATTCGTAGTAGTACCAACGTCGGACGATAACGTCTCGAATAGCTCGTCAGGTTCACTTAGCTCCACTGTATGTATCCAATTATCTGAAAATTATTCTACTTGGAAACAGAATCAATTACACGCTGAAGATCCTGGTGGTAAGTATTAAGAACCCTATTCATTTCTCCCTTTACCACATCAAGTATCGAAGTTTTACAAGACAACATACCTGATAATATTTTTAAACATAATCTCTCACAGAATAACACAGATTTGCACTATTTACTTCTGAATAAAATCTATTAATTTACAGTGGCGACGCCGAGAACGAATTCATCTACCACACGCGGCTTAAAGATATCTGCAAAGGGGAAAAAGTTTTGCTTGGAAGGGATGCAGGAGACCGTATCATCTTTCCACAACAAAGACACTTTCTTCAACTATAAAGGGCAAAAATTGTGTAGGCACAATGACAACACGAATAATCAACATTCCCAAATTACTACACGTAAAGAAACAATAAAGCATGTGTGGCATGACGTAAAAACCGACACGACGGAGGATAGACCATGTTGCTGTGCTCCTATAAAAACTGGTGAAACGAAAAGTAGCCATAATACCAATGAACCATGTGTAGCGAACGTATATTCAGAACTAGTTGCTCCTCTTCTTCGAAACCAAGGTATTCTTCGAGCTATGTTATGTAATATTTTTTCCATGTTGCCTTATTTCAACCATGGGTGTCATAAGAGATGAAGAAAGGCTCCATTTCGTGTCTGTAAAAAACTTTTTTTTTTATTTGATAATTATTCATTCAATAATAAGAATTACTAATAATTTTTAGTAGCCCTCATTTTGGGTTAAGCATTTGATAAGCGACCGTGAAAATCTTCCACAACTAGATACGGAGCCTCAATACGATAGCCCACAATGATGTACATATGTGGACCCGCGTTAACGAAACGAAAGGGTCATCGAAAAAGAGGGCGGAAATTAAAAAAATACTATTTTAAACCAAATTAAGCCACAATTTGTGCCTCTTTAATTACTTCGTATAATAAAGAAAAGCCACAAAAAAAAAACATAGATCTCGAACTAAAACTGTCAAGATTATACACAAAAAAATCCCTTCGTCATACGCGTTCGCATGCAAGATCGCGGTCTCGACTGCTCCCGACCACTCGTTGCATGTCGAGCGCTGGGAGTACTTAAGAGATATCACTAACGTAAAGTCATGAAAATACCTATGTAAAAACGTGTGTGCCTTTCATCCGCCATGTTTTTTCGACATATCCACGATCTCTAACGCGCAAGAATCGGTTTCCAGCTGTTTGTCGTTTGTTAAGGTTTGAATTCGAAATGTGTATCTCGAACGATCCCGACTGTTCGAAGCAACTCGAGCGGCTCTCTCTCGAGAATGTCGGGCTCGACATTTTTAGAATAGCATTACCTGTATTTTCGCTCGAGAAAAGTTCGAATTCGTGTTTGTGTCGAATGCACGAGAACCGCCCCCTGAGCCGGGAATTTAACTGACAAAACTGCGAAATAGTACTATTCCATATTTTATGGATTTATCGATAGAGTCAATAATAAGCATCAAATCTCTCGAACAAACACAGTGTTCAATTAAAGGAAGTCCACAAAATAACAACTAACAACAATATCAATACAAAAATGCAAATATAATATCTAGCTTTAATTCCGCTGAACAAGATGCTATAATGGATGCAGTATGCAGCACCACCCTCCCGCCCACAAGTATATGCACATGCAGAAAGAGTGAAAAAATAATGCAACATGCATGCATTTTGGGTTAATCTGTGTCATCAATAGATAACACAATTTGAAGGAATTACACGAATTCGTTTACACTCCGTATACAGGATGTCCCGAAACTCAACGTCAAGCCAAAAACAAATAATAGGGCAATAAATGACAGTTCAGCAAAAAAATGTACAAAATCAAAATTTAATCTTTTTTGTGTTTCATATTTACCTACCATTACTACAATTTTAACTTAAAAGTATAACATAAAATTTAAAAAAAACTGAACTATCATAAACTGACCTATCATTTGTTCCCGATATAACGCTGAGTTTTGGGACAGCTCGTACATTCACACATTCTAAACCTTCTAACAAACTAGACGTGTATTAATACTTCAGTCCTTACCAAAGGTTTCAGGCCATAGACAATGTGTTTTAGGACTCCCGGAATAGGTATACCACGCATTAGCCGTTGGTCGCTGTACTGTAGAATCTCCGCATTATACACCGTGTTCCAAAAAGTAATGTCAAGCGGAAGTCCAGAGGTAGAGCATCCTTAGAGAGGTACCCGAATCACCCCCATGTATATTCCGCGATTTTTTGTAGTTTTCGAGTTAGATTTCTTTTACGTCTTAACCAAACTCTGACTTTATTAACATTTGTGATCATAGTGACGTGAATAGTAATTTTTTCCAAACTAGATGAATAGAACACGCATTTATGATGTATTCATGACACTATGATCAAAAATTTCATTAAAGTCAGAGTTTGATGAAATCATAACTTTGACGGGAAGGTGAAGGGAGGGCTTTTTGGGGGATGTCTATATTGTAAAATTGACGTTCAAAAAGAACTACGTAATTCTAGTCTATTTTGAATAAATGAGTTTGAGTTTGACACTACTTTTTAGGACACGGTGTATAATAATATTTACCAAGTACTTTGCTCGTCTACGCAACACCGCGTGCTTCCGGGCTGACGGTCGAACACCGACTGACGACTGACCCCCACTCAGCCCGCACCTTGTGACTTACGCGATTGAGACAGACATGGTATAATAATATTTTGAACTAGTATTTTTATACAGTTAACTTTTTAACTAAACAGATAAATAACTCGAAATATCAATTAATTAGGCTAGTTAGCAATTTGTTTTATATTCATAAAGAATTAAAAATCTCCGTAATTGTATTGAAGATGTTACAAAATGGCAGCACCGATCGTGTCATTTGTTACGTAGTCTTGTGCTATCGCGGGAAAAGAATACCTGGTGAAGCATAATTTATACCGTGGAGACAAATAATAACTACTTATATCTACATATACTACAGTCGTATCAATGACTTTGGTCTATTTGTTCATGTATTTTTGAAATATCTTACCAACTTTGTTTAATATTTTTAGGTCTGAGCAGCGATTCATTCCGGGTACCCACAAGAAATGTCAAGCAACAGGCATCTTTGATATCCATAAACCCATCTCCGGTGTCAGTGTCGACGTGTCAAATACCTCCTTGCCTTGGTCATCCTGGTTGTCATCATCCATCCGAATTGCTCCAAATTCCTTTCGGCACACCTATGCCAGGAGAGAAAACTAAACTAGACCCACCCGTGGACCCACAGCCATGTCAATGTAATTCAGACAAGTTGAGAAAATTAATGGAAGAAGCGCTTAAGTGCGGAAAACCATTTAATATGATAACAATTGGATGTGGTGGAGCGCCCGATTTGCCCACTGCTCTGAAGCATACAATTACAAGTACGTAATAACGTTTTTTTTATTCGAGTTGTATTTTACTAGTTACTAGTATATTACTACTTGGCAAGGAACTATAGGGTAACTGCTAGTTAGTGTCAAATACTTAAACACATGATTGTTCCCATAATAACAAGTAACTTTAAAATATTTCGGTCGCACTGCGATGTGAATACGCACCGCGCGTCCGTGTCATCATCTGCCTAGCCTTTTCCCAACTATGTTGGGGTCGGCTTCCAGTCGAACCGGATGCAGCTGAATATCAGTATTTTACATGGAGCGACTGCCTATCAGACCTCCACAACCCAGTAACTGGGTAATACGATACTCTTGGTAAGACTGGTTGTCAGACTTTCTGGCTTCTGACCAACAGTAACGACTGTCAAAGATCTACAAATGACAGCCGGGACCAACGGCTTTACGTGCTTTCCGAGGCACGGAGGAAACTCGCTATGGTAAATGGTCACCCATCCACAGACCAACCTCGGCAAGCGTGGCTTAACCCGGAAGATCGGTCTATGCGGCTGTAATTATTTAGCCACGAGCTCCGCGCGTCCGTGTATTAGTGGAAAAATACTCTCCCCTCCCCCCGCGCCGTTTGGTCTTGCGACGCGCTACATAAACAGCCTAACCCGCTAGTCACCGCAAAAATCCCCACCATTGGCTGAAGGCCCTTCAGGTCTCGCCAATAACTGCCCGGTTACGTAGAAACGGTCCCCTAGGACCACCTACAGCAGTCGAATAGAAAAAAAGTCACTCCAAGAAGCTTAAATTAAAATAAAAAATTGTTTCTTTGGAAAAATGTTTGTTATAATGAGTACGATCATTATGTTTTAAGTATTTCACACTAATGACCAATCACCCTATATAGAGCATTAACAATTTAAGATACAACCAGCTCTACTTACTTGGGCCAAAACACTCTTACAGTATCTTGCGCAGTAATGCGCGCGCACGATACTTCTAGGCTCACTCGGCATAACGACGTTAAATACGCGCGGAGAGGCCGCGCTAGAGAATTCGTATGTATATGTAGCGCAATGCAACGCGTATCGCGAAGAAACATGAACCGCGCAAGATAGGCTCAATGTGTCTGCAGCCTTACCTCCGATTTCTGAATTAAGAATTCTAGGATAAGCAGTACTTAAGTAACATTTGAGTACGGAGTTGTCCAAAAAATTACTAATGAGGGCTCATTCACACGGGTTCCGTCATTGACGATTCGTCATAAAACACGATACGTCATGTCGGATGGACGTTCAAATTGCATACGGAATAGTGTTTTATCACGATTCGGCAAAATATCCGAATTGATGTTCACATTCGTTTTGTGACTCAGAGTTTAGTCTTGGATGAACTATCGAACACGATGGATGTGAATACGAATTTATACGGTTTTTTGACGAACGTGTTTTTTAAAAGACTATACGTGATTTAAGACGTGTCCGACTTTTTTCACGATCCGTGATGCGTGTGAACACGGACATTTAAAAAGAAAAGCCGCCGTCAAAAAAAAATACGAATCGTGAAAAAAGTTTTTGTTTGTTTACGTTACACGGTGGCCGGTGCCGCACCGTAGACATATGTACACGGCCTAAATCCGCTCCGCAATCCGCCGTACGCGGTGCGCCGTCACTCAGGACGCACACTGAGGCGGTATGTAAATTAAGGTCTTTAGCCTAAATACTTCGTCGTAAAGGAACTTTAAACCACTCTCGTGTTAAGTTTCTAAATTGGCGGTTATCCTGTTTTGGCCGTTAGGCATCGATATACAGTTTGATCTCTTTAAAATATTCGGTCGGTAACATAAAATATAATTCACAATTACAGTGCAAATTGACGTAGTTATCTCCGTCCAAAATAACAAATTAAACGTTTAATTAACGTTTACAGGTAAAGAAGAAGATTGTGGATCCTGCTCAAAACCTAAGTACAAAGAAGGAATGAAATTACAATGTACATGCAGCGGTAAGAAAAAAACTACCAATTTCCGGCCTCTTTGTCCATGCGAACAACATCAGCCGCCAGTGTCGGAGGCAGTGACTGGACCAAAGCCAGGGACCAGGTCCTTTGGCTGCCAGTGCTGTTGGTGCGATGACGCCACACTGGCATGTGGTGGATCAAGTGGGTCTATCGGGTCTGGTGGTTGGGAAGGCATAAAAGCGAAATTACTATTCGGTCCGGCGGGAGGATTAACACTAAGAGACCGAGGAGGAATTCATACTCAAGCAGGCTCGCTAAGGGAACGAATAGAAACTCATAAACTGGCAAGCTTGAAAAAGGGAAAAAACTGTGTTGCCACCGAAGCTTGCCTTAAAAAGGAATGTGTATGCAACTTCGGTAAACGAGGAAAAAAGAAAAAGAATGTAATTTGTGAATGTCCTCCAGAAGAACCCGAACCAGAACCAGAACCGAGATTTGAACTAGGATGGGACCTATGTTCGCCAGAGGCAATAGAATTTGGGTACGAACAGTACGAATATTTACGAGCTGCTAGTCAAAAACATGCTATGAAACAGAATTCAGATATGACGGAGAAACAATCGGGATTCAAAGTGTTTAAAAAGCAAAAACCAATAGAAACTGACCCAGACTTCACTTTAGAAGACGCTGTGAGATATTACGTAGCTCAGAGACCGAGTTTGGTGAAAGACTTGGTCCCCCCGCCGAAAGGATTCGAGTGCCCGTGTCCCGAAGAAAACCCTAATGTGATTTGTGAGTGTCCTTACGTGCCTCCTCCGGCACCAATAATACCATACAAAGAGCCACCTAAAGAAGAACCACCACCAAAAGGATTCAAGATTGCGGTGGGTGGTAAAGGCTCTGGGTCTAAAGGTCTTACCGGCGTTTATTGCTTTGATATGATGCAAGAGTCTAGCAGGTCATCAACATTTAATGAGTAGCCTATGCAAGACCCTCATTTATAGAAAAGTTGAAAAAAAAACTTTGTTAATATTCCGGACTCAAGATTAGTTCGGTTAAAATGTTAAAATTTTCCGTTAGCGTACAGTTAGTGTATTTATTTATAACAAGTTTTTCTGAGTAGGTATAGTACTAATGTAAACAAGATCTGGAAACAATTGATGTTTTTTTTTATTTCTTAAGATATAAGTAGGTACAGTAATGTGTAATATGTATACACATAACGAAATTCAAAAGCGGTTACTTTCTAAAATATCTATTAGAACTATGAAATAATACACACATAGCTTTTAAAAATACATAAGAATTATGGTTTCGAATACATTATGTAAAAGAAATTCGCTTTTTAAGTTCGCTATGTGCATACCTATTTTAGCTAACCCGAAGGATAGCTAATAAAATAACAGAATTTACTAATAGGATTAATAGCTTTTTAGCTTTCTGGGGCGTTATTTATTAAAAACAGGATGGTACATATGAACTGAATACTTTATTACGATCAGTTATCATTCCACTGAACGAATATCAAAACACAGACATAATTACAATCTTTACACAAAACAAAACAACAGATAAAACAATTGTGAACGTCCGTCCGACCCAAAGGTCGCAGCAAAAGTGAGGGCACGAGTACCGCACCGCATACTCTAGACAGTTTTGACAGGTCGTGAATTAAATATGTGCGGCTACCCACATGACATCATTGAATCATCAAATCTCTAATAATATTATTTTACGTATCTGTACTTTACTACGATTTAGATAATTGAATTTTAAATTAAAAATCGCTTCATTATCAGCCCATTACTGTCCCACTTCTGGTCATGGGCCTCTTGACAGAATAAGAAGGATTTAAGCCTTAGTCCTCCACGCTGGCCTAGTGCAGGTTGGCGAACTACACACACCATCGAGAACTGTTTGGAGCCCTCTCAGGTGTGCAGGCTTCTTCACGATTGTTCCTTCACCGTTAACGCAAGTGATAACCAAATTATGATTCGCACATGAACTCGAAAAGTTGCTTAATTATGATTAAAAAACTAAAATATTTAAGTAATTCGCTAATAGTTTAAAAAATACAAATACTGTGTGTTTTTATGCAGCGTTGCCTGCAGCGCCATCTAAATACAAAAGTATTAAGTACTGGGCAACCCGGACGACGACCTCGTCCGATGCTTTTCATTTCGTATTAGTAAGAACTTTGGAAGCCAGATGGCACTTACTGTTTTATAAAATATAAATTGTATCAAAAGAAGCCAAACATTTTAAAACCCTCGTCCAAGATAGATTAAAAATCAAATAGGGTGACTCTCGTAGAGCAATCTAAGAGGTGCACATAGAACCAAGACTAGACTAAAATTAAAAATATCCCACCAGTTGGTTTTTAACAGGGTTCCGTACCCTAAGAGCGATTACGCACTGCATCCGATCTGAATCCGTGAAAATACGTTCCGAAGTAGCCATAGAACTATTTGTATGGTAGTTTACGCACTACATCCGGCATCCGTCATCCGATTTCTATCCGTCATCCGTGAGTCTCGAATTCGGAAGAAATATTGACGGACCGAAGTAGCCGTAGTAATGATTGTATGAACGCTTTCGCACTACCTCGGATTCAAATCGGACGCCAAATGGATATGCCAAAGATGGCCCCTGAATTGTTTGAATTTGGATCAGAGATCGAATAAGTGCGTAAGCGATATCCGAATTCGGTCCGAGATTTTTACTCTATACTAAAGCCAATATGGAAAGAGAATTAAACGTTACTACTAATTACGCAATTATCAATTTTGATAAGATGTGTTTAAGTTCATTTTAGAATGACAAAAATTACCGAAAAGGGCTTAAAAGTAATTCGAATGTGATGGAAACTGAACTATTAATCATTAAGGTTCATAATCCCAAAGCACGTTAATTATCACTTTAAAGTGGCCGATGTATAGATCAGTATTTTCACGGATTCGGATCGGCTGCAGTGCGTAAAGCAATATCCGAATTCGGTCCGAGTTTTTGTATATCCATATTTTGACGGATTCGGATCGGATGCAGTGCGTAATCGCTCTTACACTTACTACTAAGCCTACGCTGTCTACCGTAGCATACATTCTCAAGGTGAAGTTATGATGATCGATTGAGGGACCACCTTCTGCGTGCTAGTTCTTTTTATTCAATGCACAGGAAGGGGTGATATTTAATAAATTAGCTTTACAAATCTTTTACTAAGAGTGGTCATTTACAGCAGTTGTAAATTTTAACTAGTTTATGAGATATGGATGCCTGTCAGTCACGACTGAGGGACCACCTTTAACCGATTGTAACCTTTGAGTGGCTACTTTTACAAACTGGAGGCTGGATTTACAATTGTTTGAGAACTTTTACTAAGGGCTGACGCATTCAAAAGCTCAAAATTCAAAAGTGGTCCCTCAATGGGAACGCGCATACATTTACGCAACAGTGGCGTCTCCACTCATTTCGCGGATAAGTAATTGGTCCGAGGAAAAGTTAGTGGGACTTTCTTACTCTAAGGGGCCGTCTCCACGAGCGAGAGAATCGCGGCGATATTATCGTCGTGCCACGCATTTCTATACACTCTCTTAGAACGTGTCTCCACACGGCGATAGTTAGTATTGAATTTGGTGGCACGGCGACAACATCGCCGCGATTCACTCACTCGTGGAGATGGTCCTAAGGGAAAGCATTTATACTTTATACAGGCTGTTCGGTGTTGTACTATCGCAAATTTATCGACATGTTAGACATTTTGTTCCTTAGAGCGACGCGGTCGACGTCTAAAACGGAAGTGGCCATAGCACGGCATAGCGTTCTCTTTCAATACAAAACAGTCTGTCATTTTTAGCGGGGGGAGGGTCTCACACATGCATTCTACCCTGTAGCACGGTAATGATAACTAACAGTATTGTGACTCGGCCCTATTTTTGAATTAAGAACCTACAGCCGCATGAAAACAAAACACGAGATAGGGCTGCCCGCCTACAGTATTTTAATTTCATCAACCTACATGAGTTTGTTTCTAGTTTTGAGATTGTAAATATGATATAATTTATTTAAAAAAAAAAACGCTGTGTATGAAATAGGAAGTGTTCATTAAAATTACATGGTGTTTTTTGATTTTATTGACGAACTAGCTTTTGCCCGCGACTTCGTCCGCGTGAATGTTGGTTATCGCGAATGCAGACGAAGTCGCGGGTTAAGAAGTAGCCTTTGTCCTTCCCCAGGGATCGAGCTATCTTCATGCCAAATTTAATCAAAATCAGTGCAGCCGTTGTGCAGTTAACTAATAGACTGAAAGTTGGGTTGTTCGCTCATACCACGGCATTTTTTTTTACATTTAGCACTTCTAAACGAAAGGTCCGATTCGAATAATTTAAAGAGTATTTTACATGTACATAAACAACCTTGATTATGAAGCTATTTACTTGGATAAGGATTAATATCATGATAGGAAAATCTTTATTTTTCGATTCTACTAGTGTTTTGATCAACCAATTTGAACAAAAAACGGTTGATGTGACTTAACTACTTATAATAGTTAAACATATTCGCGGACTTTTTTGTGGATAATGAAGAGTAGGTACTATAAACATGTTGTAGGTACATTATTTTTATGTATCATCAAAATATAACCTGCCACTGACCTGCAAATTGCAAAATTCGCAAGAATATTTGAATTTCGCGGGCTACCTTAGCGCATCCGCCTTAAGAAATTTCTTACTGAGGAAGGAGAAATTAAAAGAAAAACTTTATTTTGTGAAATTTAAATTAACGTTTATTTTGTTGATTGATTTAGATTAATAAATATGAGCTGTGGATGCTGGATCGATATTTCAGGCATTTAATTTAATCCCTCAAAAAATAAGGAAAAATCGATAATTTTTTTAAAAATCGATTATATTTATTTAAAAAACCGATTATTTTGTAATCGATTTTATGTTTAGGCAAAACAATCGGTTATTAAATAATCGATTTTTCATGTAGGTATAGGTACTAGGTACTGTGACAGCCCTAACTATTTTTGTACCAAGTGTAAACCGAACTCGAGGCGCGTAGGTATGACTCGGGTTCCGACCGTTTGTATGAAGATAGAATACTGTTAGTATAACATTACCGTGCCTGTAGCTACGATATCACAAATAAAAAAAAAAAAATTAGACCTCATTTGACACGAACTGCCAAATGGGGCCTAAGCGAGTTGACAGCTGTCCAGCGACTTCAAGTAGTATTCCTTAACTTATGAATTTTAATTAGAAGTGTTTTAAATGTTTATGATATGATTTTAAAGTCCACTGCAGTGAGTTTTGTCAAGTTTTTACGGTAATTTTGAATGTTTCTGAATTATTGTTACGCGCGCGAGTTATTGGCGGCCAGTTTTTATGCAGCAACCTTATGTAAGTGGCGCCACTAGCGGAGACGCGCGGCGTCGAGGATTTGGCGGGATTTTGGATTAGTTAGTATGAATGTGGCGGGAATACAGAAAAGGACTGTTGCAAGCGTTATCACACACAATCACGCCATCACGCCTTACAAAGAACACGTGAAAACGAGTTCATCCTACTGTATCCTGTAGTAATCTTCTGTCATGGTCATAGATAAATATCAAAGAGGTTCTATTACTTCTATGAGAGGTTCACGCTCAAAGAGTAAAGTCTTATTACATTTGGCTGAATTAAGACGTCTTAATTCAGTCGTTACTGAATTAAGTCAAGTGTAATCGCAATTAGCAACCTAGGATCCTAAATTCAGTAGCAAGGATGGTTTCTGACTGACTAAATCATTTAGAAGCTTATTTAGAAACGGATTTAGGAAGGTGTAAACGCATTTAGTAACTAACTTCCGTCGCTGCGTGAGGTTGTATAGTTTTATTTTGACCAAAGAGTATAGTAGTATATGGGAATAGAGAGCCCTCTCGCGAGATTCTTTGTAGATTTTTGCATGGTATTAACACAGTCTACTTAAATCTAACTCCTTACAGTCGGTCAACGTAGAACATTGTCGCAGAGCAATCGTGCGGGGGGTTGCGGGGTGAAGGAGCGAAGGTTATGTCCCGACTCGGGACTCCCGAGTAGCCATACTGCATACCTACTCGGGACATAAATTCCAGGGCTCGCACTTTTTGATTTCGAATTTGATTGACATCGTTCATAGAAATTATATTAATTGTATGTATGTTGTACCTATTACGATAATTTTATTATAAAGTCTGTTTACTAATCCAAGATGGCGGCATACATACATTTTCAAATGATTGTTCGTGGGAAGTCATTTCCACGGTTTTCGGGGTCACTGATGCCGAAAATAACGTCAAAATCCAAATCCAAGATGGCGGCCATAACAATTTTCATCTAATCATCATGGCTGTTAATTTCATGGTTTTCGGGGTCACTGATGCCAAAATAACGTCAAAATCCAAATCCAAGATGGCAGCCATGAAAATTAGTAAATTAGTGGTCATGGGTGTCAAATCCATTGTTTCCTGGGGTGCGGATGCCGAAAATGAAGTCAAAATCGAAATCCAAGATGGTGGCAGTAAAAATGTCAAATTAGTCGTCATGGGTGTCATTTCCATGGTTTTCGGGGGTACTGATGTTGAAAATGAGGTCAAAATCCATTTCCAAGATGGCGGCTTTTAAAATTTCAATTTAACCACCATGGGTGTCATTTCCATGGTTTTCGTGGATGCTGATGACGAAAACAAGATCCATTCTCAAACACCAAGATAGGGACCACGTTTTACCTGGCAAATTACATTTAACAGATAATTTTTTTTGATCGCCGTATATGATCGAGGAATACTTAGACTTTATTTCCAGCATCAGCATCCACGAAAACCATAGAAGTAATAACCATGAATAATAAGTAATTTTCTATGGCTCCTTCTTGGATTTGGGAATATTTTATGACTCTTACCTACCCCCGCAAGCGTTAGTCACTGCGACTGTAACCTCGACAAAATTTGTAGTTTTAAATATTGTTAGAAAATTCCAGGATAAGATGGCGAAATTGCTGCTACATACCTTTGCATTATTTTGTCAATCGTCAAAATTACGCATGCGTGGTTTTCTTTTTGCGTGTCACTGTTTCTATAAAACGTTAATTAATTTGGACGTTTGTTTGACAAAGTTTGTGTAATTTGTTTTATGTGACAACCCTATGGCAAGTGTTACCAATTTTGACATTTCATAGGACCTGCCAAATGTATGGGCGTTGACCCACTGTATGTAGTAAGTAGGTACACTGTGGTATTAATATGTGATTTTTGTATTTGCGAAAAATGATCGCCTACGTCAAGTACGTCACCCCCCCCCCCCCCTTTGAGTTTCTGTCGATGCGTGAGGACGTATAGTTTTATTTTGTATTCCCAAATAAAAAAGTGTAGTGCGAGTGCGGTGCGCAGCGTGGGTACCTACGAAATGACGAAAGAAATAGAAGTTATGCTCAATATTTTAGAGCTGTATAAAGATATGCCCTATCTTTGGGACAAAAATGACAAAAATTTCCTGAACAAAAATGTACGAAATGAGGGCTTCCAAGTGCTACTGAGTTTATATAAAATATAGACGAATCGGCTACAATAAAGGCCAGGGCTGGGCAAAGGCCAATTTTTTGGTCTGGATAATACTGGAGCCATCCTCGCACACGACACGTCCGACTCCGTCGCGCTTTAACTGGCAACTGATTCAGTAACTAAAGTGTGGCAAAAAATCTGCCAAAATCTGCCACACTTTGCGCCAAAAATGCCAAAAATATGTCTTTAAGGAAACTGAAAATTATACACAATGAATTCAATGAAATTTCTTTAATCAATAAAAATATTTAAGTTTTCTTATGCGTTATTATACTTAAACACTACTTACTCTACGTATCATCCGCATTTGCCTTCAAATTTTCGGTAAACATAGATTTTGACGACATCTTTTTGATCATGTTTTTAGTTGGTTATGTAGGAGACACAGTCGCCGTGTCTTTTGTTGTAATTAAAGCTGACACATGTTGATTTAGGAACCTATTCTTTATTTTTGTTTTGTTTAAATTCACCAGACAAGATTCTTTCGCACAAAGCGTTGGACATCGGCAAACATAATAATGCTTTCGCGAAATTTGTAATATTTGGTTTTGGATATTTTGTAGCCCCATTCGCGTCCAGGATTTTTCCAATCGCTCCCCAAAATTTGTCTACACTCAAAATTGTGCTGGTGGCGCTACTTCCACCTGATTCTAACAAGTCTCTTGGAAACCAAATCAATAAAGAAGTATTCCAGTTTGATTACAGTACATAATCATCTGAAGCACTTGTTTAAACAAGCGGGAAATCCCCGTATAATTTGGCCATGAAACAGAAGTTGCCAGTTCGAAAAAATCATTTGTAATCTCATTATACATATATAAAACCTGATGTACTGTATACTTTTAAAAAAGATAATTCAAATTATGTAATGTGAATTGTCATGAAATCATTTAAATCTGCCGAAATCTGCCACTTTTGTGAATCGTCAGCAGGATCTGCCACAGATAAAATTTTGGAGCGAAATCTGCCAAAATGGCAGAAATCTGCCACAAATGGTCACACTGACTAAATTTAGGACAGTGTGATCAGAAGCTTCTAATTTGCCCTTCTGAAATAAGACGTCTTATTTCAGCCAAATGTAATAAGCTTTTAAAAATAATTGTGCCAAAAGGAAGTCACGTTAGTTATGGCCACACAGTCACACAGTACTTGTCATGGCGTCATGCCATTTGTAACGTTGTACACAGAAAAATTATAGTTTGAATATGCAAAAATTTAGTAAAAAAACGTTTAAATAAATAAAATGTAACGGTTTGCAAAATTCTATACAAATAGCTGTTTGCCAATGTATTAACCAAATATAAAGTCAGGACATGAAAGGTAAGTACGTCATTTTAACAATCTTTTTTTATCATTAATTCTTTTCTATACCTGTAGTTAACATTTTTAAAGTTTTATATAAAAATGAAAAACATTAAAAAATAACAATGAATAGTAGCTCGCTGCCATCCGGAACATGGTCCAAGTCAACGGTGGTCAGGGCCCCAGAGTGGAACCTCCTAACAATACGCCCCGTGTCCAGGAGTACCGCTTTCTGTATCAAATCGTCTAACAAGAGCCTCTTCAGATCTTGGTCGAGACTCTTGACTATTAAACCATTGGCCTTAACGACTATCGGCACAATAACTGCTGAATCAACATGCCACATGATGACAACTTCGTGTGCTCGTGTGTGTTATCCTGCTCGGCTTCACGTGCTTCACGTGGTTTTTCTTAACCCTTAACGCAAGTAATAACTTTTATTTGTCAGCTTATTCTGTCTCACTGCTGGTCAAAGGCCTCCTCGAAGTTCTTCCATGTACCTATTCTTTTCCTGCGCCACCTCGAACCAGCCGTCCCAATACGTCTATGTCATCCCGACACGGGGTGCATGAAAAGAGCCTCCACGAGTGACGATATTTCAGTACGTCCGGCGCACCCTGGGTAGTCAGCCCCGCTACCAACCTTGCTGGTTGGCTAATCTGTTCGCCACAGCATGAACTATTTTTGTATAGCTCGTGCTGACACGAGAGTAGAGAAGAAGAAGATCTCGTCACCTCTTTTTGGTCTGACCTCGGTGACGCCGTCCATCTTCAGGCGACCATTGTTTGGAGACTCTTGCCTAGCGGTTGTAATGCATGCGGCTGACGTGACCCGCCCAATCCCATTTGAGCTTGGCAGCATTTTTGGCCGCCTCTATTATCCCTGTTTTGGAGCGCAGCGTAGTATTTCTTATTCTGTCTAGAATAAAACTGTCGCGTAGAATATTGCGCTCCATTGCTCTTTGGCAAAGTCCAAGGCAGAACTTTTGCAACTCGGTGAGTGACCAGGTCTGAGCACCGTAGGTAAAGGTGGGCAGGATACATATGACGACGACTTTGCGGTTCAGGGAGTGCCGATCTCTCTTCATTAGTGTCTTCATGGACCAGTAGCTTTTCCAGGCGTTTTCGGTTCGACGATCAATTTCCCTTTCCTGCCTGTTTTTGAACGAACCTAATAATTAATAACTAAATTCTAATTATTAGTTGTGCCTAATTAAGAGGGATTCGTGGTTGATTACCAACCAGGCGGATCATACGATTTGCGAAGTTATGCTGCACTTACCGCTATCAATCCTAATTATCCTTATTAACATTTCACCTTGATAAATGAAATACACATCACCTATACTTTTTTCGTTCAAACCAAAACAGTGAAGACTTCTTGTAATTTACTTAAATCAACAAATCAAATCTACTTTTTCAGGGATAGCGACAGCCTTATTGACGAATCACAGTACATATATAAAGCGCACACAGAAAATAGAAAGAGAGCAAAAGATTCATATAGAAACAAGACGAACACCTGGTCTACACGATGTCTCAGACAGAACTAAACCCTTTGCATAAAAATAAAGTAAAAGGCAAACAAAAAACCAAAAACGATAAACCCGTTGTAGTCATAAACCATTTGAGCGAAGAGCATGATATAAAGACGATGGTCGATGATATCCTTTTGAAAAAAGAATTTTCTAAGGATTCCTCAATATTTGTGGTTGTACCGTGTGACGATAATGACGCAGGAAACTCTTCTGATGGCCGCAATTCTACTATTTGTATTCAATTAAGCGAAAATCAAACGAAATGGAATAACACTATCCAGACCAATCCAGTAAGCGCAGGTAAGTGTTTTTTTTTTGTTATCTTTCTTTTGGCCTGGGCTTTTAGCCACAATAAGACCAAGCCAGATCCATCATAACCTAATACAATTCTAGACTTGCCTAAATATAACCATGACCACCATTTTGTAAACTAATACCTATCTCACATAACGCTACTCAAACGAAACAATTACTTATCAGAGTAGCATTAGTATTTCAATGGAATTCTGCACGCATCACTATCGGTTAGTAAAGCGTTAGTAACCATTGCAGTTTCAAGTGACACGGCCAAAAAAAAACTATCTTGTCGACAAGTGACCAAATTTTTTCAAATTGTGCAATGTTTGGTTACTAACTAAATACCTACCTACTAACTACGCAGTAAGTAATTTCAGTTCAGTTTCGTTTGAGTAGCTACATGTGAGAACGGTCTAAGATGATTACATTAGAAAGAAACTCCGACAATATACTCTAAAAAATACTTAGTGCGTGAGTTCGACACACACTTGCCCGGTTTTTAATTATTTATACATAAATACTTATAATAAAGTCATTAGTCATATTTGAGTCGTGTAAAATCAAAGGTGGCAAACTCACTTTTAGCAACATTAGAGAAAACAAAAAAATAAAAAAATAAGGAACTCTGCTCTAATGGAAGACTGCCGTCTTCGGAACTAAATCGAGATTTTGTGTCGATTTAGCAATGATATAGCCATGTTTGGTTATGATTATCAAATAAGCAATTTATTTTGAATTTTCTGCATCGTTAACTCAAAAGTGCCAAAAAGTGAGATTGCCACCTTTGATTCTATACTCATTTCTCTTTGATTTTTCTTAATATAATATAATAAACAAGACTATTCTTAATGTTCTTAAGCTGTTTGAAACTGCCGGTATCCTTTATAAGTAATTCATTATTTCATTTCCCTCAACTTTGCTCTTAGGTCATAAATGATTTCAAGTAGCTTAGTACTGCCCAATTACTGAACAATATAAATATGAGTCAATCAATTTAAAGATACGGCGCACCGAAGACCCTCGACCGTCTCACAAGGCGTGAAGATATCTGCAAAAGGAAAACAGTATTTTATGGAGGCTTTGCCGACAACTGTGCTATCTTATCACAACAAAGAGACAATGTATGACCGACATCAATATTTAGGTCATGCATACCACCACACACACACATACAGGAAAGACAAATGCACAAAAAATAAACTTTGTCAAATCACTACACCTAATGAAGTAGTACAAATAGTACCAGAAATAGTAAAATACAGATGTAACGGCGTCGGCACTGACACTACTGCGGATAGACCCTGTTGTTGTCCACCCAAAGAATATCGGGACTATAGTTCAAACGATAGATATGTAGCGAATGTTGTGTCAACGCAAATGTCGCCGCTTCTCGCTCGCTTCGTAAAGCAAGGTACAAAACACTCTATACATTAAGGCCTTTTTCCTGTCACGCGGGTTCGTGCCCGCGTGTATACCTACATCACCCGCATCCGTAACGCATGATGCGTGAAATACCTACGCACGAAAAGATGAATTACGAGCGCCACGCATGCGGGTGAGGTACGCAAGCGGGCACGAACCCGCGTGGCAGGAAAAAAGAAGCCGTTAGTTATTTTGCACGTCTGTTGTTTTTTTTTTTTAACTTCCGTAAACAAGATGTGTATTTTAAAACCTATTTATATTTTAACTCTCATACGCACTAGCGGCTGACGGATTCTTTTTAATATTAAACCGCGGTTGGTCGTACTAAGCCGCAAAGAAAATTTACCCACAGCGAATACAGGAGCGGCCCGTTCCGCGACTGGTCTCCATTTTTGACTACACACTAGGCTGTTCGGTGTGCAGCGAACTGGTATGCTGCAACTTCAACGGCGTCCAGTTTTAAACGGCATAATGTCGAATCGTGGTCGAACCGCGTGACGCGGCGGCAACGGCCTGTCGCCTGGCGGTTCAACCGCAGTTCCAATCGCGTCACGACACTGGCCGCGCTCCACGAACCGTGCTGGCGGCTAGCCGCTAGTGCGTAAGTGCCCTTTTTTTACTCTATCTTCGGAGATAGCTGAATTTGGTTTAACTTTGTTTGTAGATATAAATTACGATCCATTTGGTATATCGGGAATATGTAGGTATGGATGGATCCGGAAGCATCATTTATGTGTTTGAACCTAACACTCATTTCAGTAGCGCCGTGTTACCTCCCTCCGTGCCATCATCTGACTGGCTGTCATGAAGAAAATATCCCACACCAGTGCGCCAGTCAACCAGTCAAATCGTGTAACTGCAGTCCAGAAAAGTTGAGAGAACTGTTAGAACAAGCAATCCAACAGGGTAGGGCAGCGAGTATGAAGTCTAGGAATATTGGAGTCGGAGGGCCTGCAACTCCGCATACATGTCAAACGCCTGTGACCCCGATCCCTCCCGTGCACATGCCAGCACCAAATAATGCACCATTCAAAGGTAGCACGTTTTTATTTATTTCTGAGTCATTAGAACTTACTAGTAGTTATGATGATTCCATGTAGTTTTCGGCAACGAATATGCCTTTGCCGACAATGCCTACCCATGAATGAAGTAAAAACTACAATAGGATTACGTCAATAAGATGGGCAGTAGCGTACTTGACTGCTAATTACTACAAACTGCGAACACCAACTGATCTGCCGAGCGTGGTGAAATAACAAAACAAATTAAGTTTCTGGGAAGGACTAGTTACAGCCGCTGTGGGCTTATTCTGTTTTAAATCAAGTAAAACACAAATACAACAAAAGTTGTTTATAATTCATCTTGAGCTTCATCGTCAGCCTAGCCTTTTCCCAACTATGTCAGGGTCCGCTTCCAATCTAACCAGATGCGGCCGAATTTAGTAGTATTTTACAAGGAGCAACTATCATCCGACCTCTGTAACCAAATTACATTGAGGGATACCGATATCTTAAAACCTTTGGCTGCCCGTAACGACTGGCATAGCAACCAGAACCAGACCCAGTTTCTATACGGAACTCGTACCTTAATGGTAAAACAAATGCATAATCATTATTATTATTATAGACACAACCAAGAAACGCCGAGAAATTGTGTAAGAGGTAGGGTCCTTAGAAGCCTCTCGGTCACTAGGTGAGGTGCTTTTTAAATCCTTACAGAATTTGCACCAGAAATTTTTCTTAGCGTTCCTCAATTCTGTTTTGACCACAGTTAGCTCCTTCTTGTAGGCGTCCCAGGTTTATTCCCTCATTGCCCTTTTAAACAGGGACCGGAGAGTATGCCGAGGCCGAGGCCGAAGGTTTGGCCAACAATTCTGAAGAAAAACATATTTGATGCCGCCTTCAAGTCTGCCTTCTACTCTTGCCTCCAGTTGTTCAAAGGATTTGACGGATTTGCTGACCGATAACAAGCTTCGTTTGGGACATTCTCTTTGGCCTATCCAGTTTTTCGCTTTCCGGTCCCTAAAGGTCTCTATCACTGCGAAGTGACCTAAATCAAATATGCTGTAATCAGACATGGCCGCCTCTTGAGAAACACGTTATTCCTTTACACGGGGGAGGCATAGAAATGAACCTTCGAAAAACGTTAGATCTATCAACTCCTCGCGATTGCTGAAAACAAAAGTAGGAGTCACCCTTGGTAAAAACGAGAGGGTTGTTGGGCAATAAGTAATCAATCAATTATGAATCAACTTTAGGATTTGTGTCAGTGCTTCACGAGCTTGTCTGGTGGGCGTTGCAGTTGCATCTCACAAACAGTGTATCTTTTGCTCCTGACAGTAGGTTACAGTATTCCCCGGCTGTTTGGTAGGGTTTGCTTCATCCCCCAGAATGTAAGCAGTACCCCTTCAGGCAGTTCGCCGTGGCGCTGGCATTCATACACATAGAGGGAATCAAAGGCCGTGATAGGATATTTTTTTCAAAAATTTAAACCATAGGTTCTCCTTTGGTGGACTTATTAGATATTGTTCGTATGCTATTAAGATAAGATAAATTTATTTGTTTAAACATTACAAGCAAGCATTGTGATCTATTTTCCTTATTTTAATAATGTAAAAGAAACACGAATTGGCTGTTATCTAAATGGTAATTAACACTCTAATACTTGTTTTATTTAATTTAAAACGAATAGTTGTCACACCAGTGACAGTAGTGAATTTGAACATACAAAACATACCGTCGATCGGAACAGGAACTATTAGTTTCGTTCCTAGGGGCTTACTCCCGAAAGGGATCAGGGGTCCAATTCTATTAAAAGATATCTTGATAAATCGCAACCGAACCAAGGCCGAACCGTTCATCAGACAGTTTTCGTTTTCAAAAACTGTCAAAATGTTCTAAAAACAAAACCAATCATTTTGACAGTTATCGTAAATAAAAACTGACTGACGTTTGTGGTTCGTGATAATTTTGTTAGTCGAATTAGCCCTCTGAGTCTTTGATTACAACTCGATCCAGATTCTTACGCCCGAACCAATTCGTATAAATTGACTGTTATTAAAAATGTACAGCAATTTAGTATTATTATATAGAAAATATAGAAAGAATACGGTATGTGAAAATAAATAAAATCTCTCGAAAAATAAAGGAGATATACCCTTTCGAAGTTTGTTGAGGAGGCATTTTCTGTCCTTGTCACGCGAAACGACTATTGTACAGAGTGATGTCAAGTCACTATGAAGTTTTTAAGGTATGACGTCATTTGGTAGTAGTGTTGTCTCTGTCTTGTGAACAATTCTAAATCGTTTATAACTTGGGCATTTTATTAAATATTTCATTGGTTATTTCACTGTTGCTTATTATTTTTGTAATAATATCGAGATTTCTAATAAAAAAATTGTAAATACCTGAATACGTCTAAATTAAGCGCTAGTTAAGTCAATGGTTAGTTTCTTTTTAATGTTTAAATATTTTTACTTTTGCCACATTTTTCCACATAAAAGCGATACATGTTCATTCACATTTATTAAACTAAAATTTAATTTTTTTTTTCTCGTTTAATGAATAAAACATAGAAGTAATATGTACGCACTACGCCTATATCTTGCCCATTTTGAAAATTGTAGAACAATAAATTAAAGAAATTATGAAACTTGTTTTATTTTTAATCTTTTAATTCCATTATCTGCTTTTTGGTTCTAGAGCAAATTAACATTAGTAGCTAATCTTCCGATTTAAATCATTCAGTAGATTAACTACTATACCGGCTGTCGCAAAAAATAGTGTCAAGCGGAAGTCCAGAGGGCCGAAGACTACAAAAACTTGCGGAACATACCTACATGGGGGAGATTCGGGTACCTCTAATAGCCCGGCTACACGCTCCGTCTTGCCTGCGCAGTCCAAAACTGCGCAGGCAACTGTACAAAAAGACGGAAAGCCGTACAGTGGCCACACGTACAGGTAAAGCCTTCTACACACCATTCAGTTTTAACTGTGCGATTAAACTGTACTGTCGGACTGTACAGATTAATTGTTAGATGTGTTTAACAAAAAGTTTGTACTCACCTTCTACACACCTAACGATTTTATCTGTACAGTCTGACTGTACAGTTAAATCGCACAGTTAAAACTGAAAATGTGTAGCGCGCTTAAGATCGTGCAAATTGGACTGTGCAAACCTCAGTGTTTTGAGAGCTCGTCACGTCACCATGTGCGACTTCTTACATCACACACATTGTGTAGTTGAAAATAATTTTGCCGAACTGAAACGCGGCTTGAATGACCGGCCACACGCTGCAAGCCAAAACTGCGCAGTCCGTCCAATCTTCAGCGTGTCAACGATTGCGCAAGCCACGCTTTCGGGCCTGCGCGAGCTACCAGCTTGCCGTCCACACGTGCGCGATCTTACCTGCGCAAACTGGTTTGTGCAGGCATGCTCGCAGGCAAGACTGAGCGTGTAGCCGGGCCATAAGGTGCTCTACCTCTGGACTTCTACTTGACACTACTTTTTGGGATACCTATATAATGTTAATTTGGTACAAAACTTGTTATCAGAAGTACGAAACGTAGATTGAAAGTTGCCAATTAGCGAATGAAGAGATCGCTCTATGCGTGTTGCTTCTTTTAAGGGCGAGATTAGTCTACTACTAATAATTATTATAACAATGCCAATGTACTCTCTGTGACGTCAATTGCGTACAGCGCTGTATTTTCAAGGCATATATTGTGCGCCTCATACAAGATATTTTGGTTTCATTATGAGTTTTATTTTAAGGTAAGTCTTTTAGTGAAATGTGTGAGTTTACTGCGCGTATTATTTTTTAATAATGTGACTATGTACTTTCAGAATCTGAAACCTGTCCCGTCTATCATTCCAACAGATGGAAAAGTTGGTGCAGTTCTTTGAGGATAATCCAGAGATTGCGAAAGGACCTTTACGTTCTGCTCATGCTCATCATCAAACGAAACTATGGGAAGGGGTGACATGTGCATTAAATTCTTTAGGAGGCTCAACTAAAGACGCGAAGTCTATTGTCGTGTTTGGTTAAATTTAATATAATTTTGTTATTTGGTATTTCAATTAATTTATTATGTTTTTTTTAGTTCTGCCCAACGTTTGCCCAATGGTGCCAATCTTTCACTGGCGGTGGGGGCAGCTGAAGTTGTTATAATGGGGCGGCCTTGATACACAGAAAGCCGTCAGAAACAGTGTCCCACTTATTGTTCCTTCAGTAAGTGTGTATTTAATAGAGGCCACGATGATGATAAAAATTAAGTTTAAATAGTGCAGATTATTTATAGCTGTTTTTAATCAATTAATAGGAACCTGATAACCCGCTGCCCGCGAAAACGGACGCAATTGATGTAGAGAATACATAAAGAACCCATGCCCAGTATCTCTCAAGCTGTTTGACAATCAGTAAGCCAAGCACCAGTTTCTTCTAGTAAGTATTATTATGGAGACAGCAAATGAAACATACGTACTTACATTGGTAAGGCAACGACGTTTACAATTATATTTCAATGAACGTTTTACTACCAGCAGAGCTAAATAAATACGGAGTGACAACGGCTCATAAGAAATGAAGAACGGAAAGTGGAAGCTGAACTGGCCTATACTGCTGGTTGAGGAAGCCTTGCGGAGGCTATAGACCTATTAGGAAGCGCTATTATATGTGGTGAAACAGCAGCTTTAAAAACTCACAAATAATTTTAATGTTCATTTTCGAACAAAAAGTCAAGATTTATTAAGTTCTAAATGTTGTTATTTTACGTAGATAAATAAAAAGTGAGTTTTTATATAATATTATATTTTTTTCTGAATTTATGTAATAAACTTTCTATCAAAATGTAAAGCGGCATATCCTATTTCCTATAAAGATGAAGAATTTCCATATTTTTTGAAAATATTTTGCTCTGCTTTTAGTGACTGTGAAAAAATATAGTCTGCTAGAAAAAGGGCAGTTTACACAAAACATTTTTATGATGCCAATACATTCTATTTCTCGTAAAGATCAAAAGACTTCCGGACCGACCGGATGTTGGAGTACTAGAAACGACAGAAATAGCATAAACATAAAAAACTTTTATCAGATGTTGTAGTAATTAGGGCAGATATCTTAATGGTTATGGCTACAGGAGGAAGTTCTTTGACTGCCGTATTTTCTGAAAATAAACCAATAGGGATAAAATTTAAAGAAATTGAAATAAAAATTGGTCAGCAAGAAAATGGGTAGTTCTTGCAAAACATTTTATGATGCCGATAAATTTTCTTATTAGGAATCAAAATACTCTTCCGAACCCACTGAGGTAGAGTAATAGTGCAGTCAAAAATCGCCAATATAAAATCTCTTCAAAGAAAGAAAACTTTTTTTTTTTTTCTTGTTTTACGATGTATTTTCAAAAGTTATGGGACGGTCTCTTAAGAACATTTTCCTGTAGCCACAACGATTAAGCGATCGATTGGTATCATAAAAATGTTTTGTGAACCCTACCCTTTTTCTCGCTGACTACTACTCAAAATCTGTAAATGCATAACAAAATATAAAAAAATAGATAGTCTCCTAAGAAAGTTTTCCTGTAGCTACAACGGAAAGTGCTCTTACTGGCCTATCTCAAATTACCACCCTTTATGATGACTGCTGGTGGTTTGGCCTTAAGGTCATCACGCCTTGTATCTAGCGCAGCGTGTCTCTGTACCTAGCGATTGACCATGCCCTGCGTTTTAACGAATACATTAAATAATTAGATCTATATTTGTTCTATCGAAATATGCATAATACGCAATTTGTTCCGTTTTAGTTTTATAAAAAATTACTTCTTCTATAACAGTTAGCCACCGATGTACTTTTAAATTACGCACTTTAAAAAAACAAAATCTAGATAGGCGATTAGTTCTACATTAACTCTAATTACTTGTCTACTTTTATTTATAAAATTCATTACTTTAAGTTAAAAAGACAATACAAAGGAGTAAACCTAGCGAAGTATTGTAAAACAAATTATTATTATGACAATGTTAATGATCAAAATTGTCGCTACGTTTTTAATTTTATCATCCCATTTTATGTGTTTTTAAATTGCCAGGTAATTTCTAGAAGTAAATGAAAGTAATAATTTATTACAAAAAAAAAATCTAATCTAAGCACTCTAAGCAGGTATTTCAAAATTCTAAAAAAAATTAAATGAATTGTAATGGGGACAACACTGTCACATTATAAGCGAAAGAAATTCATTTACAATTTAAATAATTAGAAATACATCGCTAGGTTTACTTCTTTGTATTGCCTTTTTTAATTCATTCACACCATCGGAGAGAAAAAAAAAACATTTTTTTATATATTTTTTTTTTTTTTAGTACCCTATTTTATTAATAATAACCGGTGCGTATCAATAATAACAACACAATTTTCTTCTTTTGAACAAGGCCAATAACCAAAATGGGTGAGATGTTTTTTCGCATTTTTAATAGTAATATTCTAGCGCGATTTGCGAGGTTAAGCTGCTTTTGCCGGTGTCACTCCGTGGATGGGTGATCATTCGTTACACATTGAGACCGCTCCATACACTTTAAACATCTGTCCCCGTTGTCTGAACGATGAATACTAATGACAATCGCTACAGGTAGAAGCCCGAAAGTCTGACAACCAGGATATCGGTATTGCGCAGTAAGTGGGTTGAGGTAATCTGAAGGCAGTCGCTCCGTGTAAAATACTGGTGTTCAGCCACATCTGGTAAGACTAGAAGTTGACCTCAAAATGGTAAGGCATTTGGACACACAGGAACATTTTGTATCTTGAAGACAAAACATATTTTTTGTTATACATAATTATATAGATGACATCATTACTAAACTTATTTCACAAAAACTTATATTTCGACTCGGACTGCGTTCACAGAAGAATTGTTTCATTATTCATAATTGTGATAGATTTTCATATATTTAAGCTGAATATTTTATCATGAATGGCCGCGAAAGAAATAAAAGGCACCAATGCTGATACAATTTTGTTCATTGTCCTTTCGGCTCGTTCTTTGTGGTACCCTTGGAAATTGTAGTGGGACCACTAGAAAACACATTTCCTCGTCTCTAGCTGTACTAGTTTTAGATTTCTCCCCACTGACCCATCTCAATGAATCAGTACTTATTATGATTATAGAATGGAGTTGTAAGTTAACTTACCTAACAAATATGCGATTTCTCTTATACTTATTAAATCTTATAAATGTATATTTGAATTGGGTACTAGTTAAGGATAACAGAACCATGCGTGGCAACTCCAAATGTTGCATCTGCGCTTAAAATATTTATGTCGCTATCACAAAATCTACAAATAATAGTGAATGTACCATTATTTAGTGAAATACTTATTCGAGCGAACTAACGCAGACTTTAAGGGGCCGTCTCCACGAGCAAGAGAATCGCGGCGATATATTATCGTCGTGCCACGTATTTCTATACACTCTCTTAGAACTGTGGAGACACCACACGGCGATTTCATCGTGGTGATAGTTAGTAGGTATTGAATTTGATGGCACGGCGAGAATATCGCCGCTATTCACTCGCTCGTGGAGATGGCGCCTAAATGGTAGGTAATGTAACACTAACAATTTGCACATTTTGGGAATGATAATGTTTCCTGTTAAAATATCGTTCCTCGTGCTGTATTCGTACAGGCCAAATGATAGCCACATGGATTCCATAAATGCAACTTTGCAATCACACTTGAAATATGAAACTTTACATACAGGTTGTTAACGAATTCGTGTAATTTCTTCAAACCGCGTGATTGACTGGTGACAGTAACAACCAAAAAAATTTTCAAAAAATGAACCCTGGTATTCTGTATCTGAGTATTTTAGCCTCCCAAGTTAACTGACTGCGTGGAGCGATATCGCGCTAGTCGTGCCCGTCAGCTGTGTCGCCGTGTCTTCATTAATTTAAGCAAGGCATCGAAATTTTTTATCACATAAAAAAATCTTTGAGAAGATAAAAAGTTTATTTTTATTTTTAATCAATCTAAATCCATTAATAGATCATGTGTTATGAAAGAATTACACGAATTCTTTAACACCCTGTTATAATCTGTAATAAGAATCGAAGTAATAAGAATTAAAATTATGCAGTCACATATCAAAGTAATCTTATATTTTCAGGAGGCTATTAAACAAATTATTTATTCCCAATACCCTCAATTTACTTTCTTTTAATAACATTTATTTCTTCAGCAGATTGAGGAAACTTTATATACAGGATGTCCCGGACCGAGTGGTCTAACGGAAAATGTGAATTAGGTGGTCATATTACCTCTTCAATTTCAGGTAAATTTCTTTTTTTTTAAACAAAATAGTAATGTCTTTTTATTTTACTTCATTTTCGATGTTGATACGAATAATCTTAATTTGAAAATGTTTCCATAAAGCTAGGACTCCGAATTTCCCACTTTGATTGTGTATAGTCAAGGTATTTTTCACATTAATGTTCACAAACCAGACAGTACATTTTTTTAAAAATGATATATGAATTTCATAAAGATTTTCAAAATGGTGATAATGTTTGTACTACTGAGGATAGCCCAATCATGTACCTGTTATTGAAGCGATAATATTATGACCTTCTATTCCACATTCCACAACCTTAACTGTTTATAAATAAGATTGGTTTTCCATCTGTCATTTTCACACACACACATTCAGCCGAAAGACGTCCACTGCTGTCCACAGGCCTCCCCCAAAAGGGGGGGTTTGCCGTAATCGCCACGCTTGGCAGGAGGGTTGGCGAATCGCAGTATGGTTGTTAAAGTACTCAGAAAGCGCTGCTGCCCGTCCTCCAGAGAATCCTGTAGTCGCCTTTTACGACACCCACGGGAAGAGATAAGGGTAGTGCTATTCTTTATGTCCGGCACTGCACGAGACATTCATCTGTATAAAGTCTGTCATTTTACTGTCTGCTATCATCGTGAGTGGACTAGTTACTTGATAGCAGAAATAAACGGCCAAATAGATCCCTCCGCACTCAAAGATTTGGATTGACCTAACTTGAACATTAACTAACGTACGCTATGTGTATGTGGGTCGTCTGCATATGTATCGTACTTAGATTCTTTAAAGAACTACACTTTCTAAAAATGCATTCTTAAAATCTTTCGAGATGAAATTGTAGTCAAAAGGGTAGTCTGACGAGTTGGAAATAAGGGGTATCGGCTAGTTCTGGTAAGTAGAGCGCTATTCCTGTATGTGTATATAACCGGGAGCTAAATTGAGCCTTTGCTGCCTTTCTTTCTGCTGATGCTTCCCATCAAAACCATAATAATCTTCTCGTGTCAGCTCGAGCTTTAGAATAGCTCATGCCGTGGTGGATAGATTACCTAATCGGAAAGATAAGCCAGTCAGCTAAGACGGTAGCAAGGCCAACTGCCCAGGGTGCGCCGGACATATCTCGTGGAGCCTGCATACAAAATCATAATAAAACAAACTAAAAACTTATTAGAAGGTAGAGAATACCAAGAGTTCTTCGTATAAGTCATTTTTGACATGATAAATACGTCATTTTGTTATGGCCTTCAAGCTCCTCCAAGGTTTGATAGTTTTAGAAATAAGGTCTCATTTACTTTACAAAATCAAAAAGGATTAATACGGCATTTTTATTTTAGATATTGTCGCAAGGAGGTTGGTGTTGTAGCTAGTCACACATGTTGACATAGATAGACATAGATAACGGAACGCCACTTTTCTAATTAGAATTTAAACAAAACAGGAATATAATTAATACGTTTCGAATTCGTGTTGTGTTTTTTATAAATATAAAAATAGAATACATATAAAATGTATTATTTCACACTGCACCCTGTAGTTTTAATTTGAGTCTTTCGTGTATGGCACTTAGACCCTTTGATTATTAGACCATCTCCTTTGTTTCATTCAGAAATAACTCACTTCACTACTGATCAAAATATACTAATTGCAATATAAAATTTGATACTAAAATTTTACAGACGAGAACGCAAACTGTCCCTCTTGTTCAAAACCAGCGCAAGTAGAAGACTATCGAAACAGAGCCTCGTGGACAATCGTAAAAAAAAAAACTCCATCGTGTCCGTGCGAACCGCCCAAGCCACCTGTGGGCAAAGAGTCTTTAGCAAATCAGACGAGCCCGGTGGGCCTTGACGATTTGGACGAACGGGCACCAGTTCGTCAGATGGGGCAAACACAATTATTGGGCTCAGTTGAGAAGTCGTCGACAGGAAATGATGTTTCTACTCAAGTTGGAACCAGACAAACAAGATTCCATTCTAGCATGGGTACCTCCACCGACCCTAAATTAACTTGCGCGTGCAACAACAAAAAACGGATGAAAAAGAAAAAATGTGAGTGTCCTGAACCAGAGGTACCGTTTTGGGTCCCAGTTTTTGAACAAGTTTTTGAACCAGACGAAAAAAAGAATAAGAAATTCATGTCAGTATTGACGCAAAGAGCATCAGGATTCAAATTTAACAAAAAAAAGGTACCGCCGGAGCTGCCGCAAGAAGAGTTTATTATAGATGATGCAATCAGATGCAATGCACTAATGAAACCGGAACTGATACGTGACATAATTGAAGAACAACAGCTGAAACGAGACCTCGAAAGGCCAGAGTGGACCAGGCACAAAGACAGCAAAGCTGCCATTTGCGAGTGTCCTTCTGAGCCCCCGCCGTCAGAGCCACTCGTCACACCGACACCTATTTTGGCGGAGATTGAAGATGACGATAAATTCCGAGGACTGAAGTTTTCAATAGGTGGAAAAGGTTCCAGTTCTCCAGGACTGGCTGGCATTGCTTGTTTTGATTTATTCCAAGAATGTTTTACTACATGGTGACACCTACAGGGTACATTTTACTTTGCAGAAAAACCATTTAAATAAAGTTTTAAATTTTGACTAGTTCAGTAACAGTGTTATTATCGTCATCGTTTTTGTATAATTTTTATGACAATCAAGTATATATTTTCATTATATTGTTTGTAATTAAAAATCTAATGAGAAGTTTCTGTTTTATTTTTAGGTGACTTTCGAAAAACACATGACTTTGGTAATAACTTACCCGTTAGGTAGGGTCTACTTAGTCACTAGAATATGAATATTATTGTTCAACAATATTGAGTAAAATATAGAATTTCCTTGTTTGCCGTAGACAATAAAATCAAATTGTGCAATCATTCTTGATCCTTTATCTGTAATAAAACAACGTCAAGATTTGTTGTTTTTGCGAAATTATATTGATTTGACTGCCTCGTTGGTATAGCGGTCGCAAGCGCAACTGCTGAGCGTGAGTTCCTGGGTTCGATCCCCAGGTCGGGCAAAGTGTTATTGGGTTTTTCAGTAGCAGCGCGGAGTCTGGACTTGTGCCCGGTCAATGGCAATATTGCCGGTTTATGGAACATAAACGTAACGGCGAAATGTGGGTGTACTATACACCTTTGCCAACCCTTCGGTGAATACATATAATGAAAAAAGGTGATTTCCGTATTCCATGCAAGCCCAGTTGCGGGCTTAAAATAATAGCAATCAATATTATTATAACGGTCAGAAGCTTGGAAACTCACTATTGGGGTCTAACCAGACCTGACCCATCGATATCCTTCAGTAATAAGCTTGCAAAAGAGGCGGTTGCAAGCGTTTCCAACGAATTTCCGTCGCTTAGTATTTTCAGGCCAGGTGTGTTGCGGGAAATTTATAAAGCATTGCAGGCTTATTGCAGGCGTAATCATGCCGAACTACCGTCGCACATTTTCGGCATGGTGTGGCGCTTCACTAATTCGGCAAGGCTACTTAATTTATTTTTATTTGTCTGTGTATATGTCTAAGGCATTATGTACATATTACTTCTATGGTGTATATCGAGTATTATAGAAGTCAGAGCCGTGTATAGACAAGTACACATGAACCATAGAAGTAATGGGGTGCATGAAAAGAGCCTCCACGAGTGACGATACTTAAGTACGTCCGGCGCACCCTGGACAGTCAGCCCCGCTACCAACCTTGCTGACTGGCTAATCTTTTCACCACAGCCTGAGCTGTTTTCGTATAGCTCTTGCTGACACGAGAGAAGAAGAATAGAAGTAATAAGTACTTGACATGAACTAATTTAACCTAGCCAGTACTCAAAATTAAACTGACACATGAGAGATGCATTGTCAAAAGAAATTGTAAGCGAAAATTTATAGTTAATTTTTTTATAAAAAGTTATGTATAAAAAAGTTAAAAATAATAAGTAATACCTCAATTATTAAAGTGTTGGCTTAGCAAAAATTTTCAACATTATTATTATGATCATTTTCAGGATTTAAAAGGTATTTAAATTATCTATATAATAATCGTTGGTGGATATGTTAGTGATCGTGTAACTTCTGAACGACTTTATGGATTAAAATCACATTTACACAATATATTTGTATTTTCGAGACGGTGGTTCATAGCTATGCTAGTAGATAAATATAAAATATATGAGTTCACGTTATATGGTATAATAACGCTCGTCACACACTGAAACGCGCACTCGTTCACGATACTGATGTGGCACTCACATTGGCCGACACGTGTGCATCTGCATTTGCCGACACGTGTCGTACTGTACGACGTTGCCACGAATCTATCATATTGACGTGTTCACTTTGCGGTCGACACATCAATATGTAAAATGCCCACAGCTGGTTGAGCTAAGCTTACTTGCTGAACTCTTGGACGACAACCCGCTTTATGATTTTCGCTGAGCGGTTTCGGTGTCCGATTATACAGCAAGCTAAAGAACATATTTAATCACTACGTTTTAACATAGATACCACTGCAGAACTACCATCTTGCCATAACAATTTGTACGGAAAACGAGCACCTATTGATGAAGGGATATTGCTTAGAAAATATGGCGTAACGCCCGGTTCGAGGTCAAAGGTATCGTAGACTCCAAAAGGAGAAGAACCTCCTGACTATACACGTCATGGCTAGGAATAGGTAAAATAATAATAAATAAATAAAAATATCTTTATTGAGCCAAAACATAGTTTACAGCATCAGATAGCCCTGACTGACTCCTAAAGAAAGACCAGTGTCTTATGCTATAGGAGCCAGTACCTTCTGTACATACCTATAGGACTACAGCTGCTACAGCTCCGATAGTTCTAACTAATCAGTCTGCTAGAGGATTATAAAATGTGGGTGAATGGGTCTCTGAGTGAATATGTGCGTGTGTATGGATGTGTGTGTGTGTTTGTTTACTTACAAACAAGTGTAAGTTCGTTTAAATGAGTGTTCTATCTATACATATAAAAGGAGAAGCTGACTGACTGACTGACTGATCTATCAACGCACAGCCTAAACTGCTGGGATTAGAAACTCGAAATTTTTACAGTAGGTTCCTTTTGTAACGTAGGCATCCACTAAGAAGGGATTTTTCGAAATTCAACCCCTAAGTGAGTTAAATAGGGGATGACAGTTTGTATGGAAAATCGTCACTTAACGGGTTCAAAATTTCACGCAAGCGAAGCTGCGGGCGAAAGCTAGTTTATTTATATAAGTGAGTAATGATTCTGTTTGGTTATAATTTTTACTCCATTTTTAGTCTACTCTAGTTCTAGATCTAGACCACTTTCTGCAGTCTTCTTCTTTTTCTATTGATGTTAGTCGAGGATCTTGCCCCTTAGGCCATTTTTCTCTAATATGACTGTTGGCTTGCTTTAGAAATAAGTTCTCATCCTACAATATAAGAATTCGATTTCTTGGTACTCCTTGGCTTCCAAAAGATTGTCGTCAACTGGGGCCCAATTCTCCTAAAATAAATTGTTGCCAAACGCAATCGAACCACAACCGCCAGTCAGTTTTTGTTTTCGAAAACTTTCAAAATGATTGATTTTGTTTTTTGTGTCAAACAATTCGATAGCTTTTGAAATTGAGAACTGTCTGAATGAACGGTTCGGCCTTGGTTCGGTTGTGATTTATCAAGATTTATTTTAGGAGAATTTGGCCCCTGAGCCGTAGCTGTACCCGGCTTGCGTTGCAATGCACTTTTTTCTACTTACTACTTACCTTCAGAAACAAAATCAAAATAGTCACAAATAGTTAAAACCATTTTCATGCATGCGGTAAACAAATGAAGAATATGGACATACTGAGATAATTTCGTTTTTTTTTTAAATATCCTAATTTTCGTTCATAAGAACCTTCTCCTGACAATTACAAACACAACGAAAAAAAATTAGCGAAATCGGTCCAGCCGATCACGCGTGAGCGGCTGACCCGATTTCGCAAATTTTTTTTTGTTGTGTTAAAGCAAGTCTTAAAGCAAGTGTTAAAAGGAGACAATTTTTTCAGGCCCACTAGTAATCGTAACGTTTATTAATTATTAGGGCCACAACAAATTGTGGCGTATAGTTATAAAATGCATGTTGGTTTATTCCTTATAATCTCTAGATTGACTGTAAAGGCGCCTTATCTCCGAAAATAATAACAATAGACTTTAGTTGTGTCATTACCAAATGTTTTGCTTAAAAAGACTTTTCTAACGACATATGCCTACACTGACATTGCTAGAGGGGGGGTAGATCAACTTCCAAACATTTTGCACATCCTCCATTTATAATCCGAAAGGTACTTAGTAATAACATTATTATTGTGCTTTTCAATTATACTGCTCTCCTGTAAAGTGGCTGTTTTGCAGATCCCACATTGTTGGTAGGGCGCAGCGTGGTGAATTTTATCCTTAGACTGTACTAACTATTGGTATTTTTCCAGCCTACATTTAAAACATAATCAAAAAAAAAAGACCAAAATTTATGAACTTAAAAGTTATGATTACCCGGTGAGCACCACACATATATAAAATGCCACAGCATATATTAAGGCATTCTGATGTAAGAGAACGAACGTTCTAATAAGAAACCATTGATATTTTTAAACTTAAGGAATCTGTGCCCTTTGTAATTTTCGAGGTTCAAAGAAGTAAAAAAGGAAACAATATGAGAGATTCAGACACCATCAATTCGAATAAACATCTTAAAAATGAGTTATGTCATTGTAATCTAGAAAACAGTCCATGTTATGGCATAAAAAACGTCAGCATAATTGTTAATAAGAAAAAGTTGAAAACACGCAAAAAGCGCAAAGTATTTAAATGTACTCAACAACCAACAATCGTTTTCGGTTTATCAAGTTTCAGCACTTCAAAGAAGCAGGGGTTAGTCGCTAGACACTCTAGTTTGCCTGAAATAAGCAAATGTACGAAGCAAGTCCAGTCACATCTCAGATGCGGGCAGGCAATAAGAAAGCAAAGCAAATGCCCTTTTCAATCACAGTTTATCGTTAACTTAGTTTCTGAGCATCGGTTCGATAAATGCTTGGAACCTTTTAACTTTCCAACTCAATCTAAGTGGAAAGTCTACAGATGTCAACTCAGTAATCCCGAGGAAACCTGTTGTTGTTCCTGTAACTCTGATGCAATGTTCGAAGTGATGAAGAGCTTATACGACTGTTATAAAAAGAAAAATTGCGATCATTGTGATTGTATACTTTGTGGTCACTTACAACGAGAGGGGAGGCTAGAAAGCGAAGCGAGAAAATCCTTAGCCGCTGTTGGACTCGAAGCAGCAAAGGATAGAAAAGAAAAAATTAAAAGAGCTGAAAAAGCACTAGAAGGTAAGACACCAGCACAAAAAGAAGCTATTATGAGAGAAATGGCAAAGGCAAATCAACCTTTCCCTGATGGGAAAACACCGTCAGAAAAAGCGTTAATAAAGAAAATAAGAGACGAGTTTGGGATACCACCGGAGAGTGGACTAGTGACGCCCCTAACGGGTAAAACACCAGAACAAAAAGAAAAAATATTAAGAGGACTCGCAATGGCAGGAATACCTCTACCAGAAGGCGCAACACCATCTGAAAAAACATTAATTGACAAGGTTCGCGGTGACCTTGGTCTACCCATTGAACCGAAATCAAAAGCTATAAGAGACAAACATGACGAAGCAGCTAAACTTGGTATACTACAGCCTTTAGAAGGTAAAACACCTGCACAGAAAGCAAAGATATTACAAGGCTTAAATGACATGGGAATTCCGTTACCCGAAGGACGAACACCATCAGAAAAAGCTTTCATAACTCAAATAAAAGCAAGACCCCGTGCGCATTCAGCAATACTTTCACCGTCGCAGAAAATGCGTAAAGCAAAAGCGGAAGGATTACTAACTTCTCTCACAGGCAAAACACGAGAACAAAAAGAAAAACTCTTAAGAGGACTCGCAAATGCAGGAATACCTCTTCCAGAAGGCAATACACCATCTGAAAAAAAAATTATCGATAAGGTTCGCTTTGACCTTGGTCTACCCATTGAACCTACAACAAAAGCTATTAGAGATAAACATGACAAAGCAGCTAAATTTGGCATACTACAGCCATTAGAAGGCAAAACACCTGCAGAGAAAGAAAATATATTACAAGGCTTACATGACATGGGTATTCCGCTACCCGAAGGACGAACGCCTTCAGAAAAAGCTCTTATAGCTCAAGTAAAGGCGAGACCCCGTGCACCTTCAGCATTAGTGTCACCGTCGGAGAAAATGCGTAAAGCAAAAGCGGCAGGATCACTAACTCCTCTCACAGGCAAAACACCAGAACAAAAAGAAAAAGTGTTAAGAGGACTCGCAAAGGCAGGAATGCCACTTCCGGAAGGAACAACACCATCTGAAAAAAAAATTATCAACAAGGTTCGCGCTGACCTTGGTCTACCCATTGAACCTAAAACAAAATCTATTAGAGAAAAACATGAAAAAGCAGCTAAACTTGGCATGCTGCAGCCATTAGAAGGCAAAACACCTGCAGAGAAAGAAAAGATATTACAAGGGTTACATGACATGGGTGTTCCGTTACCCGAAGGAAGAACGCCTTCAGAAAAAGCTCTTATAGCTCAAGTTAAGGCAAAACCCCGTGCTCCATCAGCAAAACTGTCGCCGTCGGAGAAAATGCGTAAAGCGAAAGCGGAAGGATTACTAACTCCTCTAAAAGGCAAAACACCAGAACAAAAGGAAAAAGTGTTAAAGAGACTCGCAAAGGCAGGAATGCCACTTCCGGAACCGACAACACCATCTGAAAAAAATTTAATAAATAAGGTTCGCGCTGACCTTGGTCTACCCGTTGAACCTAAAACAAAATCTATAAGAGACAAACATGACAAAGCAGCTAAACTTGGCATGCTGCAGCCATTAGAAGGCAAAACACCTGCAGAGAAAGAAAAGCTATTACAAGGCTTACATGACATGGGTGTTCCGTTACCCGAAGGACGAACGCCTTCTGAAAAAGCTCTTATAGCTAATGTAGAGGCAGGACTCCGTGGTCCACCAGCAAAACTATCTCTGTCGGAGAAACTGCGTAAAGCCAAAGCGGAAGGATTACTAACATCTCTCAAAGGCAAAACACCCGATCAAAGTGAAAAAATATTAAGAGGACTTGCAATGGCAGGAATACCTCTCCCAGAAGGAACAACACCATCTGAAAAAAAATTAATCAATAAGGTTCGTGCTGACCTTGGTCTACCCATTGAACCTACAACAAAAGCTATTAGAGATAAACATGACAAAGCGTATAAACTTGGCAAACTAGAGCCATTAGAAGGCAAAACTCCAGCAGAGAAAGAACAGATATTACAAGGCTTACATGACATGGATATTCCGCTACCCGAAGGTCGAACCCCTTCAGAAAAAGCTCTTATAGCTAAAATAATGGCAGGAACCCGAGCTCCATCAGCTAAACTGTCACCGTCGGAGACAATGCGTAAAGCGAAAGCGGAAGGATTACTAACTCCTCTCAAAGGCAAAACACCAGAACAAAAGGAAAAAGTGTTGAGAGGACTCGCAAAGGCAGGAATGCCACTTCCGGAAGGAACAACACCATCTGAAAAAAAATTAATGAACAAGGTTCGCGCTGACCTTGGTCTACCCATTGAACCTAAAACAAAATCTATCAGAGATAAACATGACAAAGCTGCAAATCTTGGCATGCTGCAGCCATTAGAAGGCAAAACTTCTGCACAGAAAGAAAAGATATTACAAGGATTACATTACATGGGTGTTCCGCTACCCGAAGGACGAACGCCTTCAGAAAAAGCTCTTATAGCTCAAGTAAAGGCAAGACCCCGTGCACCTTCAGCAGTAGTGTCACCGTCGGAGAAAATGCGTAAAGCGAAAGCGGAAGGATTACTAACTCCTCTCACAGGCAAAACACCAGAACAAAAAGAAAAAATCTTCAAAGGACTCGCAATGGCAGGAATACCTCTTCCGGAAGGTACAACACCATCTGAAAAAAAACTAATTGACAAGGTTCGTGCTGACCTTGGTCTACCAATTGAACCTAAAACAAAATCTATCAGAAATAAACATGACAAAGCAGCTAAACTTGGCATGTTGCAGCCATTAGAAGGCAAAACACCTGCAGAGAAAGAAAATATATTACAAGGATTACATGACATGGGTATTCCGCTACCCGAAGGTAGAACGCCTTCAGAAAAAGCTCTTATAGCCCAAGTTAAGACGAGACCGCGAGCACCTTCAGCATTAGTGTCACCGTCGGAGAAAATGCGTAAAGCAAAAGCGGCAGGATTACTAACTCCTCTCACAGGCAAAACACCAGAACAAAAAGAAAAAATCTTTAAAGGACTCGCAATGGCAGGAATACCTCTTCCCGAAGGTACAACACCATCTGAAAAAAAAATTATCGACAAGGTTCGCGCTGAGCTTGGTTTACCCATTGAACCTAAAACAAAATCTATTAGAGATAAACATGACAAAGCAGCTAAACTTGGCAAACTCGAGCCATTAGAAGGCAAAACACCTGCACAGAAAGAACAGATATTGCAAGGCTTACATGACATGGATATTCCGTTACCCGAAGGACGAACGCCTTCAGAAAAAGCTCTTATAGCTAAAGTAAGGGCGGAACCCCGTGGAATTTCAGCTTTAGTGTCACCATCGGAAAAAATGCGTAAAGCAAAAGCGGAAGGATTACTAACTCCTCTCACAGGCAAAACACCGGAACAAAAAGAAAAAATCTTCAAAGGACTCGCAATGGCAGGAATACCTCTTCCGGAAGACACAACACCATCTGAAAAAAAAATCGTCGACAAAGTTCGCGCCGATCTTGGTCTACCCATTGAACCTAAGACAAAATCTATTAGAGATAAACATAACCAAGCAGCTAAGCTTGGCTTACTACAGCCATTAGAAGGTAAAACACCTGCACAAAAAGAAAAAATATTACAAGGATTACATGACATGGGTGTTCCGTTACCCGAAGGACGAACGCCTTCAGAAAAAGCTCTTATAGCTCAAATTAAGGCAAGACCCCGTGCTTCTTCAGCATTAGTGTCACCGTCGGAGAAAATGCGTAAAGCAAAAGCGGCAGGATTACTAACTCCTCTCAAAGGCAAAACACCAGAACAAAAAGAAAAAATCTTCAAAGGACTCGCAATGGCAGGAATACCTCTTCCGGAAGGTACAACACCATCTGAAAAAAAATTAATCAACAAGGTTCGCGCTGACCTTGGTCTACCTATTGAACCTAAAACAAAATCTATCAGATATAAACATGACAAAGCAGCTAATCTTGGCATGCTGCAGCCTTTAGAAGGCAAAACACCTGCACAGAAAGAAAAGATATTACAAGGCTTACATGACATGGGTATTCCGCTGCCCGAAGGAAGAACGCCTTCAGAAAAAGCTCTTATAGGTCAAGTTAAGGCGAAACCCCGTGCTCCATCAGCAAAACTGTCGCCGTCGGAGAAAATGCGTAAAGCAAAAGAGGCAGGATTACTCACTCCTCTCAAAGGCAAAACACCAGAACAAAAAGAAAAAATCTTCAAAGGACTCGCAATGGCAGGAATACCTCTTCCGGAAGGTACAACACCATCTGAAAAAAAATTAATCAACAAGGTCCGCGCTGACCTCGGTCTACCCATTGAACCTAAAACAAAATCTATTAGAGAAAAACATGACAAAGCAGCTAAACTTGGCATGCTGCAGCCATTAGAAGGCAAAACACCTGCAGAGAAAGAAAATATATTACAAGGCTTACATGACATGGGTATTCCGCTGCCCGAAGGACGAACGCCTTCAGAAAAAGCCCTTATAGCTCAAGTAAAGGCGAGACCCCGAGCACCTTCAGCATTAGTGTCGCCGTCGGAGAAAATGCGTAAAGCAAAAGCGGAAGGATTACTAACTCCTCTCACAGGCAAAACACCAGAACAAAAAGAAAAAATCTTCAAAGGACTCGCAATGGCAGGAATACCTCTTCCGGAAGGTACAACACCATCTGAAAAAAAAAAAATTAACAAGGTTCGCGCTGACCTCGGTCTGCCTATTGAACCTACATCAAAATCTATTAGAGATAAACATGACAAAGCAGCTAAACTTGGTAAACTAGAACCATTAGAAGGCAAAACACCTGCAGAGAAAGAAAATATATTACAAGGCTTACATGACATGGGTATTCCGCTACCCGAAGGACGAACGCATTCAGAAAAAGCTCTTATAGCTCAAGTTAAGGCGAGATCCCGTTCTCCATCAGCTAAACTGTCACCGTCGGAGAAAATGCGTAAAGCAAAAGCGGCAGGATTACTAACTCCTCTCACAGGCAAAACACCAGAACAAAAAGAAAAAATCTTTAAAGGACTCGCAATGGTAGGAATACCTCTTCCGGAAGGTACAACACCATCTGAAAAAAAAATTATTGACAAGGTTCGCGCTGACCTTGGTCTACCCATTGAACCTAAAACAAAATCTATCAGAGATAAACATGACAAAGCAGCTAAACTTGGCATGATACAGCCTTTAGAAGGGAAATCACCTGCACAGAAAGAAAAGATATTAAGAGACTTACATAGTATGGGTATTCCGTTACCTGAAGGCCGAACGCCTTCAGAAAAAGCTCTTATAGGTAAAATAAAGACAGGACCCCGTGCGCCTTCAGCAGTAATGGGACCGTCGGAGATACTTCGTAAAGCGAAAGCGGAAGGATTACTAACTCCTCTAAAAGGCAAAACACCAGAACAAAAAGAAAAAATATTCAAAGGACTCGCAATGGCAGGAATACCTCTACCGGAAGGCACAACACCATCTGAAAAAAAATTAATCAATAAGATTCGCGCTGATCTTGGTCTACCCATTGAACCTGCTACAAAAGCTATTAGAGATAAACATGACAAAGCAGCTAAGCTTGGCATACTAGAGCCATTAGAAGACAAAACACCTGCAGAGAAAGAAAATATATTACAAGGCTTACATGATATGGGTATTCCGCTACCCGAAGGACGAACGCCATCAGAAAAAGCTCTTATAGCTCAAGTTAAGGCGAGACCCCGTGCTCCATCAGCTAAACTGTCACCGTCGGAGAAAATGCGTAAAGCAAAAGCGGAAGGATTACTAACTCTTCTCAAAGGCAAAACACCGGATGAAAGTGAAAAAATATTAAGAGGAATCGCAATGGCAGGAAAACCTCTACCGGAAGGCAAAACACCATCTGAAAAAAAATTAATCAACAAGGTTCGCGCTGACCTTGGTCTACCAATTGAACCTACAACAAAATCTATTAGAGATAAACATGACAAAGCAGCTAAACTTGGCATGCTAGAGCCATTAGAAGGCAAAACACCCGCACAGAAAGAAAAAATATTACGAGGCTATGCCTCATTTATGAATGAGATTGGTATTCCACTACCTGAAGGACGAACGCCTTCTGAAAAAGCTCTCATAGCTAAAATAAAGGCAGAAAAAAGAAAAACAGCGTCCATCACCACTGACAAGATACGAAAAGCGAAAGCAGCTGGAATATTTACACCTCTCGCAGGTAAATCTCCCGAACAGAAAGAAAAAATCCTAAAAAGTCTAGCTCAAGCTGGTTTACCATTACCCGAAGCAAAAACTCCATCTGTAAAAGCATTAATAAATAAAGTTAAGAACGAATTTGGTATACCCGACGTAACCCTGTCGGAAAAACTGCGAAAAACTAAAGCTGCTGGTTACTTATCACCTTTAGAAAGCAAAGAGCCGCCACAAAAAGAAAAAATACTGAGAGGTAGAGCAGCAGCAGGTCTGGCATTACCAGTGGGAAAAACACCGTCAGAAAAAGCTTTGATACAGAAAATTAAAGACGACACAGGTTACATGTCACCAACAAAGTCAGAAAAGAAACGAAGAGCAAAAGCTGTTGGTTTGTTGACTCCAGCAGAACCTGTCATACCAACAAAGATAACCTCTTCCGAAAAGTTACGCAAAGCAAAAGATGCTGGTTTGCTGACGCCATTAGAAGGAAAGAAGCCAGCTGAGAAAGAAAAAATAGTCAAGGGCTTAACCGAACTTGGATTACCCGTACCTGCAACGACGTCCTCGGAGAAGGCAGTAGTTCGCGAAGCAAAAGCAGCAGGGCTATTCACACCAATTTCCGGTAAACCGCCAGCTGAGAAAGAAAGAATACTTCGAGGACTCACTGAAGCAGGCTTGCCGTTACCATTAGGTAAAACAGCTTCTGAGAAAGATTTAATAAAAAAAGTAAGGGCTGAGTTTGGTATGTCACCTGAACCAACTCCTTCCGAAAAGATTGGTAAGATAAAAACTAAAGCGAAAAAAGTCGGCATTTCACCATCAAAGAAAGTCAAAGAGGCTAGAGCTGGAGAATTTGTTGCCAAATCTGCTAAATCTGCCAAATCTGCCAAAACAGTAACATGCGAGCGTGGATGCGGCTGCGACAAAAAGAAAATCAAATTTAAACACAGTTATGTAAAAATCAAAGTGACGTCTCCAGACATATCTGCGTTTTGTGATTGCCCTGATGAATGTATACCAGGTGTTAAAGCTGGAGCCTTCATTGACAACGAAGGTATAAAAGTTACCGTTGGTAGAGCTGTCGGCGTACCTTTATATTCAAAAGAGTGTCGCAATAACATAAAACATGACGAAATGGTATCAAACTACAATCACAGTAACACAAACACGGGTAATTTAGGAAATTACCTGAATACGTTTACATCGTCCATATACAAAATTATTGATTCTGAAACCAGTCTTAGTAGCAATAAAGTGGAATATATCTTAAACCCCAGCAGTTCTGATACAAGCTGCAGCACAAGACCGTATAGTACTAAAAGTGAAGATATTTACCTACAGAGTAGTACACCACCATACGAAGGGCAAACAAGTAAATCTGACAATATTGTGGAAAGTTCAAGATGTTTTCAATCTTCGGGTGACAGTTACGCAGACCCAGCTTTAAAGACTAAATCCACTCTCAGCAGTTTAGATTCAATTCTCGTCATAAAAAGTGAGTTATTAAGCTTGAACTCGAGCGCTAGCCCCAGCATGGACACAGGTAGTGGGATATCGATTGCGGACAGTAGCATCACATCTTTTACTACGCATTATTCGAATTACGATTTTTCTGACGACCTTTCGAATCTCAGCTCACTTGAGGGATCTATTATAAGGTATCTATATTATTTTTTTACTTACACTTTATTTGTGATAGTATTATTTACAAATCTAATCTATATTAGATGTAGACGAGAGTGCAACCATTTTTGTAGTGCATTCAAGATTCGTATACGCCTACCGAGATAAAATCTGTTTATTAATTAACTTTACTTACCAAATGATTTTAAATATATTTAAGTACATAAGCAGAAGATCTTAATGATTTACATTTTTTCAAGAGTTAAAGTCGTTTTACATAAGGTTAAATAACTAAACGGGCTGTAATTAGTCTAATCAACGAAGGGTTTGGACACTGACAATAATAAATTCTAGAAACTGACCGATTTTTTGTATAATGAAATTAATGAATGAGCGGTTGGTCTTAAAAATAGAAATGTTTAAATTAAAATGCAAACTATTAATGTTAAAGCTTAGCCTTTTTAAACTGTTGCACTACTAACCTGGTAATTCACGAAGAGACGTACGTAAGTGGCGTATTGAAGAAATGGTATAAATAGTATTTAAAATAATACGCAAAAAATTATATAATCAACTTACTTACAATCTACTTACGCGTATTCTTTCAAGAGGTGTATCATTCTGTGCAACACAAAATTGAACGCGGCGTAGGAGATTACCACATAACCAATCTCACATCGTATTATCACAAACGCACTTTTGGAAAACAAGACATTGTCTTTTTTACGAAAACCGGAAAAGATTAGGTGTGCGCAAAAGATTTTCGAACGTAATGTAAATAAACACAAATATCACTGAAGCGCGCACGCGCACGTGGCCGACTGACGTCATTTGCCTATTTTTGCGGGATGCGCGGGAAGAGGAAATTAACTCTGTGCTACTATTGGCGCATACGATGAGCCGCGCAGGAGTCGGGAGCCACATGTACTTACATGTGCCTACAGCACCTACTACCCGATCGTATAATCGGCACATGAGGTCAACGCCCGCAGGCAGTCTAGGATTGAAAATAAAATCAATATTTTGGTAAAAATAAAAGGCGCTATTTTTCTATTTATTCGGGTAGTGTATCGTGGACTGGTTCACCATCTTTAGTGTTGGGTAGGACACGACTTGAAAAAGAGTTTGTAAGAGTAGCCTCTTTTTTGCTCTGAGCCAGTAGAATGTCCTACTTCAAATGAGGCGAGGTGTACTGAAGCTCGGTGATACGATTGAAGTAACGAGTACGAAAATGACATTTGACGTTACTGCGGCGAGTCGAGTCGCGGTCGCGTAATGTCCATTGTAGAATGACGTGCTATTGTAGCATGTGCCTCGTTCCCTCTCTTTCTCATCCTACAGTTTACTTACCGAGAGTAACGAGTAACGCGACTACCGCGACATAAAAGTTGAAGTAGTACACTTTTAAATGTCGAGCCGCTCTTACATTTTGACGCCATGTACGGGACAAATGTACCGCCTCTTGTATGTCCTACTCAACACTAACCGTCCTTACAACCACCTTATACCTACAATTTGTAACAAAAACCCTGTCCGATCCAATAAAGGCGTATTCCTGGATTTCCTGGTTCAACATACGTACTTACTAGAAAAAATTGATATAAAAATGTAACTCATAAAATCATAAGTTATTGATTTTTTTTATAATCCTTGCAAAATTTAACACTGAATATGGCAAATTTTCATAAGTTAACAACACTCCCTGGGGAAAAATAATAATCTCAAATCCATTATATGGTTACGTATATTTGTACATACGCAGTACGATGCCGAATAATATGCTTAAGGATCGGATAGGGTTTTTGTTACATGCTGTATACACATCAAAAGTATTTAGGGATCAAGCCCGTTTCAGCGAATTAGCAAACGATGTTCTTAAATTTATTTTTTAAAAAAGGCTTTTGATACAGTCAGTCACACCCTACTATTAAATAAACTGGAAGGTATTGGCATAACTGGAACCGCATTCAAAATTCTAAAGTCTTATTTAAGTGATCGTTTTCAGGCTGTAAAAATTGGAACCTACCAGAGTAGCTCTCTGCCCTTAACATGTGGTGTGCCTCAAGGCTCTATTCTGGGTCCCTTATTATTCCTAGTGTATGTAAACAACATCCACCAAGCAGGCTTGCAAGGTTACCTTACCCTTTATGCAGACGATACATGCTTATTCTATTTTGGAAACAGTATAAATGAAATCACAAAACATGCTCAAGATGACTTAAATATATTGCAAAAATGGTACCAATGTAATCTTTTAACTATTAACACCTCCAAAACCTCGTACATAATATTTAGTGCCAAAAATAAAAAGCTAGCAGATTATCCTAATCTAAGCATAAACGGAGAAATGTTGCAAAGAACTAATCAGGAAAAATACCTTGGGCTGATACTCGATAGCAATTTAACATGGAACGCACATCTACAATACATTAAAAACAAACTTTCCTCATTAGTGGGCTCACTGCATAAAATCGTTCGTTGCATTCCAAATAAAGTTCGGCTACTAATATACAATGCCCTGGTAAAGCCTCATCTATTATACCTGATCGAAGTTTGGGGTAACGCATCTAAAACAAGTTTAAAACCAATCCAAATCCTACAAAATAGAATAATAAAAATATTACATAATTATAACTTTTTAACACCTTCAAAGACTATATACAAAGAGACCAAACTATTAAACATTAAACAACTCTTTACATATAACACATGCATACTTATCTATAAAATGGTTCACAAACTTATTCACTCACATATTACCTTTAAAATGGAAGGTGAAACAAGCAAATACTCATCACGTCGAGCTAGTAACCTGGTATTGTCTAGAATAAGAACAAATTACGGTAAAAATAACTTAACCTATGGGGGAGCACAGTTATACAGCGTGTCCCAGAAAGTAGTGTCAAGCGGAAGTCCAGAGGTAGAACATCCTTTGAGGTACCCAAATCACCCCCATGTATGTTCCGCGATTTTTTGTAGTTTTCGAGTTATGAATATTTTTCATGTTTTTTAATCAAACTCTGACTACAACGACATTTTTGATCATAGTGACGTGAATAGTTGAGATACATGAGTTATTTTTTTTTCTAAATTAGCTGATTAGTGACCATAACGAATGCATATACATTTGTAACCATAGATGTAACGGATGCGTTACAAAAAAATATTGAATTGTCATAAAGTTAAAATCCTGCATGTTTCCTAAATCTTTGTAGGTGATTTAAAAATAAATCTCCCTAAACTTTTTTTGTCAGATGTATTTTAAAAACTTATCCATTTTATCACCTATTTACCCTGTAAATTTCATCGAGTTATCTTTACGACATCACAATAAAAATTTCATTCAAAGCATACAATATCGAAAATTCCAGTTGTAAAAGGGTGAATAAAAAATTGATTAAAACTAACTAATAACGTCTTTTTTAGTAACCTACGACGCAAAAAGAGGGGTGTTATAAGTTTAACGTGTGTGTCTGTGTGTCTGTCTGTGGCATCGTAGCTCCTAAACGGATTTTGATTTAGTTTTTTCTTTTGTTTGAAAGGTGACTTTATCGAGAGTGTTCTTAGGTATGATTCAAGAAAATTTGTTCAGCCGTTTGAAGATCATCAGCTCTTTTCAGTTTATTTTATTTTTAAAATAACATGGTAACCTTGACCTGATACTCAAGCATCATCTAAAACAGCATGATACCCAACTTACAGTAGAGGTATTGTGTGCCTATTGATTCTTTATGTTTATGATAAGTTGTAATGACCTCCTTCTTGTCACATGTCATCAATATCATTGAAGTCACAGGATAGTAAATTTCGAAACGATCAGATCAGTAGAAGTTGCTCATATCCCTTCAACAACCAGAAAAGAGCTGATGATCTTCAAACGGCTAAACAGATTTTCTTGAATCATAGCTAAGAACACTCTCGATAAAGTCACCTTTCAAACATAAGAAAAAACTAAATCAAAATCCGTTTAGGAGCTACGATGCCACAGACAGACACACAGACACACACGTTAAACTTATAACACCCCTCTTTTTGCGTCGAGGGTTACTAAAAAAGACGTTATTAGTTAGTTTTAATCAATTTTTCATTCACCTTTTTACAACTGGAATTTTCGATATTGTATGCTTTGAATGAAATTTTTATTGTGATGTCGTAGAGATAGCTCGATAAAATTTACGGGGTAAATAGCTGATAAAATGGATAAGTTTTTAAAATACATCTGACAAAAAAAGTTTAGGGAGATTTATTTTTAAATCACCTACAAAGATTTAGGAAACATGCAGGATTTTAACTTTATGACAATTCAATATTTTTTTGTAACGCATCCGTTACATCTATGGTTACAAATGTTTATGCATTCGATAGGGCCACTAATCAGCTAATTTAGAAAAAAAAATACTCATGTATCTCAACTATTCACGTCACTATGATCAAAAATGTCGTTATAGTCAGAGTTTGATTAAAAAACATGAAAAACATTCATAACTCGAAAACTACAAAAAATCGCGGAACATACATGGGGGTGATTTGGGTACCTCAAAGGATGTTCTACCTCTGGACTTCCGCTTGACACTACTTTCTGGGACACGCTGTATAATAAACTTCCTAAAAATGTAAAAGAAGCGACTTCACTCAACATCTTTAAAAATAAATTATTTACTTATGTTTACAATAATGAAACACTACATTAATTTTGTATCTATCTTTGCGTTCATTTATTTTTTTTAACAAATGTGTAACATCTTTTAACTTGTACCACCGCCTTATCGCAGGAATGCAGTGAATTCGCTTCCAAGTTGTTGACAACCGACAAAACTATTTTGTTCTTCTAATACCCGCACTGGGATAATATTATGTATTACTATTTTTTATTTTATTGTTCTCATGTAAGTGACGATTGTCTTAATGGGAATAAAGATCTTTAAACCGAATTTATTTTTTCGACTCTACTAATTCTTTTAGGCAAACTTTTTGGTAAAATAATTTAAAAAACGATCAGTTTTTGAAATTCGATTAAAAGTTGTAATTTTCTGTGAATTCGTATAGGAATACATTTAAAATCATGAAATCTTGCGGATTCGAGACAATCAGAATCAGTACACTTTCTGCCACACTTCTAAGTCGAATCAATGCAAAAGAACGCTATTATGGAGAGAAGACGTCACTTGACCCGAGAAGAAATGATCAGAGCCGTAGGAATGTTGGAAGCTAGCTCCTGGCAACGTGCTGTGGCCATCGCTCTGGAAACTACGCAGCGTGTAATAAGTCTCCCCTGGACGCGCTACCGCATCATTGGCAGCGTAACTGAGCGCCATGGAGGACGAACTCGCATTGCCGCGCGCAAACAAAATCGTTATAAGTATACAAATCACAGCTCGACGGAATCCTATAATGACTGCGATGATATTCGTTACGAGGCTTCATCGCTCTTCAGGGTTCTTAACAAGCGATCAAACCATCAGAAATTGTTTACTCAAAATCAATCTCCGTTCTTGAAGGCCGCTGCGAGTACCACCTATTGAGCTCCATAATCGTAGGTCCCGTTTACAATGGGGTCGCGAAAACAGAAATTGGGCAGAAATACAATGCGGTTGTGTGCTTTTCTGACGAATCTCACTTTGGCATGAGATTACATACTAGGCGTAAACAGTATTGGAGGACCTCTGGCCGCCAAAAATGGTTAAGATCTTGCCAGGAAGTCCGTGCATACAGTGGTGGAACAATCATAATACCTATAAACGGATATTTGGACCGGTGTAAGAACCGAACTAATTTGGATCAAAAGCAATCTCAATGCACAGATTTACGCTGAAATGATTGTCGGATGTCGTCATTCCTTTGCGGACCCAATTGGGCGCATTATTTCTCAGCTTATGCGTGACAATGCACGCACACACACACACCGCCAGAATCGTTACTAACACACTTGCTTGTTTGCTTTGCTTGCAAAAATTGCAAAAAGTTTGTATTAATGCAAAAGCAACGGTATTTTGTAATAGACATAAGAAAAAATTGACCTAATTAATTTTCATAGATGTTTTAATTTATTTTAACAGGATTAAAAAAGTATTAGTACAGAACACCTTGATCCCTAGATACTTTTGATATGTGCATATCTCAAAAAATAGTTTGGTTTCTTTATTCATCCGTACTAAACTAACACGTGGTTATAATTATTCAAATCTTATCTAATTACACCACTTACTTCGTCATACTACTCGTACAAAGTTTCACGAACGTCTAAATTTATTGTCAGTGTCTCTACACAAAAATTACTTATTGATTAGACTAATTATACATGATGTCATGGTTATCCACTCCGGCGCATCATAGGTAAGTAGTTTTAGACCCCTACTGATAAAAACATATCTTCTAATATAATAATATAACTTCCTTGACAAAACATAACTATAATAGGTAAATAATAATGCTGCAAAACTTGTCTCACTAAAATAACACAACGTTCCTATTAGCGATAGCGACGACATCATCGACGAACCCACATTGGATTGGGAACTCAAGAATAACAGAAAGTTTGGACCACTACGCCTACAAAACGAATTCACGGTCTATAGGATGTCTGAAACCAAATTTGACTATGGAAATAAGATAATAAGTAAAAGAAAAACACCTAAAACCAATGAACCTGTCTTGCTTATTAACCATTTGATGACTAAATTCGATTTAACGAAGATTGTGGACAAAATCCTAGCAAGAAACAAATTTTCCGGTGCTTCTTCTATATTCATAGTCGTACCAACATCTGATGATAACGACACAGATGATAGTCTCAATTCCATTACTAGTATCAACGCAGAAGATATCATCCCAGTGGAACCGGGTAAGTATTTTATTAGATTATCCTAGGTTTCTCCTCGCTTGTACATGGTTAGGTTGAAAGCTATATTGAAGAGAAACCCGTCAATAACAATGTCACTGGTGACACTAACTTAAAATCCCACTGTAATACATCAAGGCAGGTTTTTAACCGTTTCCTCAACTGTCAAAACACGTCCGTAGCCTAATTCAGCAATTTTTTGAGGCAGGAAACGTGCAGGGAGTCTGCAGGTTTCTTTAATTGTAGTTTTCGTTTACGAAAACTCAAAATGTTTGGTTTTGTTTTTTAAATTTGACTGTTTTGTGGACGAAACTGCACTATTAAAGAAACCGGCAAGATGCAAATAAGATGTCTCCTTCAAAAAAAATATGAATTAGACTACAGTCGGCAGGAGTAATAAAAAAACTATTTAAGATATGTCGCTGAGAAAAACTTCATCTGCCAAACGCGACGTGAAGGTTTGTGGAAAAGGAAAAAAGTTTTACATGCAAGAGATATTATCTTTCCGAGACAAAGAAACTATGTTCAACAATGAATCTGTAAAAGTTTTTAGACATAGCGAGAAGAAGAAAAATAAGACTTGTCAAATCACCACGCCAAATGAAAGGTTACAAAAAGTGGATAAGAGAGACCATGTCGTTGGCACTGACACGACTACAGATCGGCCATGTTGCTGTCTTCCTAGGAAATCTGCTTCCACTGCGATCGTTCAGAAACACACTTGCAAGGATCAATATGTAGCGAATGTTATTTCTGGGCAATTCACGCCCCTGATCCTAAAGCAAGGTACGGATATTTAGATTACGGATACATAGATTATTTATACCATCATTTGTGGATGTCGAAAGGCGCTTTTGCCTTTGTTTATTCGACTGAACCATAATTACATCGATCAGAGGCGGATTGCCCCATTTGTAGGTAAGGCATCAATTGTTTATGTAATTAATGATCATGGAGAATTCAAAACCTTACTTTATACGTGGTCTAATACGCACGGAGCGGGTTTTTATTGTCCTTATTATGAGAAATTATTTGATATTTCAACACATTTTTTCTAACTTTTGCTTCCATATTTTCAGGTGTCAAATCGGGCTGGTTCCATATACCTAGTATTGTTAGCCGCCCAAAAGAATCATTGTTATCAATATCCAAATTACAAACATCAGCAATGCATTGTAACGTACCCAACTGTCCTTATCACAATCCGTCTAGTCAATCTTGCCAAAATCTTCATAATCATAAACATCCCCACACAACTTCTAAACCAAAAAAGCCGTACCATTATAGACCAAAAATGCCGCCACCAATAATGAAGAAGTCAAAGGAGTACAGTGGACCTGGCCGCCCAAACTATTATGAACCAAATATAGGTAAATATCGTTATGGTACTTTTATGTAAAATTTAAGGTGAGGAGTTTACTTTAAACTTTGTACTCAAAACATGAAAAATATTTTATTCGTTATTTATGGATTATTTGCTGTAGCATCAGCTTTTTCGAAGTATGTTGGGGTCAGCTTCGTGGCTAACCACCAATACCAGTATTTTACACGGAGTCACCGGTTGTCAGACTTTCGGGCTTCTGACTACCCGTAACTACTGCCACTGCCCGGGTATGACACTGACTGTGCTCTCCGAGACACGGAGATTGCTGTGGCATATAATATTGTTATATCAAGTTAAACAGAATAATTAAAATTTTATTTTTTTATTGATTCATTGTTCAACTGACGACACGTTTGGTGCAGTGGCTAAGCGATTGGCTTCTGCGCCACGGGTCGTGGGTTCGATTCCCACACGGAACAAAAATTTGTATGGCCTACAGATGATTGTTTCGGGTCTGGGCGTTTGTTTGTGAGATTTGTGTCTGTAAACGCACCCACGATACAAGAGAAATCTTAGGGTGGGGCAACGTTTTCTTTAAAAAAAAAAAAAAAACTATCACTGCAAATTCCCTCAAAGTTTATTTTTAAAAGTTATTGCATATGGTCAGGCCACATTGTACAGGGATTGATCTGTTTTCACTTGCATTGATAAATGACACGACTATTGTAGCCTGTAAGCCTGATTTTTATAGTGATAGAAACTTTTTTGTAAATTATAAGTTAGAATCATTGCAAGGCAGTCTGCCTTACAATGATTCAAGTTGGTAATTTTACTGTCGCGCAAAACCAGATTCTCGTGAAAGCCAGAGTCATTGTGCCGGTATTCGCTATGGGCAATGGCCTAAGATAATTCTAACAGCCTTGACAAATAAATAATTAACCCTAAGAATATAACACAGTCCTTCGTGTTAAAAGGTTCTCGTTGGGTGGCTGGATAATGGGCGTAGTTAAAACGGTCAACCGTAGAATGACGGTTCTAATCTCGAATTTCAATAATTAATAAAATAATCTCGCAAAACGTCTGAAGCATCCAGCATGCCCCGCATCCCTCTACATTATCACAAAAAAAAACCAGCACACATCAAAAACGTTGAATAAGTCAATCTGTAATCGATTAATCGTTTCTCAAAAATAGGTAGGTTCAGCACTTCCCCTGTTTGCCTGGGACGAACGTGCCTATTTCCAAACGAGTATTATCAGTGATGAATTGGTATTTATCATGAAGTTAACATCAGAAAAATCTTTATTTAAAGTTGAATCGCTAAGCGCAATGCTTTCTATAAAAGGACAATGCGTAATAGCGTCCTAAATATTAATACGTATTAATATTTTTCAACAGAGTTAAGATATATCTCAATCGAAAGCCCTTATTACGTAGTTTTTTTTTATTTAAGCCAAAAATTTCGAAGCCTCGTGTGGACCTCGGAAAATAAGAAAAAAGGAAACAATCATTCAGTGTTAATGTAGTAACAAATTGCTGCCTCACACTTCTTATTGGTTTATTAATTAAATAATGGAAGTAATACCTGATGCATAAATAGTTATTGTCATAGAGCAACGCGGCCACCAATGACGTCGTCGACTGCGTTCCTCTAAGAGCAACATTTTTATATTTCATAATAGCGACCCCACGCCCCGGCTTCGCTCGACTACGTTTTGTAGCTTACAAACCTTCCGGATGAAAACCGCACCAAAATCCGTTGCGTAGTTTAAAGATCTAAGCGTACAGATAGCGGGAAGCGGCTTTTTTTTACATATACTATGTAGAAAGGAGACCTGACAAGCTTCATACATTTTTGGACCAAAATCCAAAGTAGCCGGCCAAAGAAAAGTGTTTACATATTATGATAGTACATAACTACCTAAACGTTTTTTATTATTACGTCATTCCTCTAGGTCTGATATCTGAGTCACTACATAAGGTTAAAATGTTCGATCTTAGTGAAAAAAATTAAAGAATTTATGCGTTAAGATTTTAACTAACAGTACCTACATAGTATCTTAATGTTTGTAAGTAAAATAGATATACACTATATACTAATACGCTATATACAAGGTTAGTCGGAAAGGGGGTACTAATCCGCAGGCCACTTAAAGTATCACTGATGACGATTACAATGCAAGTGTTAAAATTTCAAAATTCGATAATTTTTATTTCCATGAAAAATGTTTTTAATTGTAGTTTTTAAAAAAATTCTTTGTCCCTACTTTACTTACGAATTCAGAAAATGGAGCTTCTAATTCGTGACCCCAAATATGACCTAAAATGTAAACACAGCTGATCATAGCTGAGAATAGTCAGATTTTAGCAATTTTTATTTTTGTAATTTTTGAACAGCTTTTTCTCTCAAACTATTGACTTTTGTAGAAAGTGGTAGAACAAAAGTTACTCATTAATAAGAGTACTTTAACACCCTTTCGTATTAGTACCCCCTTTCTGACTAACCTTGTATATAGCGTATTAAGATACGACAATACGATAACAACACTGGAGATAGGATAGCCGTCCGATGAAGTTGCATGGATAATTAAAAAGCAGGGTAGTCACGTAGGCATGCGATCTTTCGGCCTTCAGGGCTACCTGCCCCTAAAACAATAACAAGTAACGTTTGGCACATGTTTTTCACTTACAAATTCTTTTTAGTTTTGACTGAAATGGAATATTTTAACCATATGTAGTGACTCAGATACCAGACTTAGAGGAATGACGTCATATTAAAAAATGTTTAGGTATTCATGTACTATCTGTCCTTTCAAGAGCAATATTTTTATATTTTATATTGCAATATTTCATATTTATTGTAAATGAATAAAAAATCCACCTCATTTTAACGCCAAATACGCCAACCGATGCCGTCGGATCGGTCGGATACATAATACACGCGTTTGGGATTTCTAAGGTGTCTAAAGAAGAGTGGTCATTGGTTTTTTTCAGTTGTTTGACAAATGGAAAAGTGTATACATGTTCAAGGTGATCGATACTTGTAATAAACAATTTTATAATTTTTCAGTATCAAATTTTTTTGGCATAACCCGAACATATCGTATCTGTATTTATGATTAATTACGGTTTACTCACGTGCATTTTTCGGGATTGCCCGACTATAGGTGCAGCGCTTAACTGTGGCAGTGCCTGGGGTATGGGAGCGGCACGGGAGGGGTGACATATGACGTGGAATGATGTGTCCGAACTATCTCGTTATACACGTGATAAATATAATGAAGATATCTCTTACGATATTTTTACTACTACTAGATAATGAAAGTGATTCGAGCCATTCATACAGTGACGGTACCGACAGCGATAAGGAATCTGATTAATTAAATTTGGGATTTCGGTATTTATTTGTTGTTTTTTGTTGTTTCAATTGAAAATATTAATGATTATTAAATAAAATAATATAATTATTGTGACTTATTTTTTTGTTTACATTGTCACGCGCAATTATATTAATTAATTGAACTTAAGTATACACACGTAAATATCGTAAGAGATATCTTCGTTATATTTATCACGTGTATAGCGAGATAGTTCGGACACATCATTCCACGTCATATGTCACCCCTCCCGTGCCGCTCCCATACCCCAGGCACTGCCACAGTTAAGCGCTGCACCTATAGTCGGGCAATCCCGAAAAATGCACGTGAGTAAACCGTTTTATATTTATCACGTATATAGCGAGATATTTCGGACACGTCGTCATATGTCACCCCTCCCGTGCCGCTCCCATACCTCAGGCACTGCCTCAGTTAAGCGCTAGACCTATAGTTTCCTAGTTTAAACCCGTAATTAATCATAAAATATGAATGTGTCTCACGAAAGTTATAATACAAAAATATTGGGTCTCAACTAATGACCACTTGGCGTTAGTCACGCAGACTTTTTTGGACTTGAACTGCGTTGAGCCGGCGATTTCGCAGAACAGTAAGTTGGACATAACGATCATCTGCTGCTAATGTAGCCCTAGGTTTGCCCGTACCTGGACGGCGATCGAACGCTCTAGTCTCTAGGTACCGTCTGTAAACTCATTGCATCGAAGATCTGCTGATTCGAAGTCTTCGAGAGACTACACGTTGCGCAACGCCTGAGTATTGCTACAGCTTGAGCTGCTTCCTGAGGTGCCGTATCCATTATTGACCGAAAAAAGTAGCAAAAATACACGCGTTTGACCAAATGAAGGACAAAAACTAAATAAATTATAAGAAATATCCGACTACCCTCATTGTAGAAAAAAGAACGCTAATCGCGAACTCTAGTCAAAACAGAGCAAATCGTTAGCATTGTGTTTGTTCCTTGATTACAATGTGAGTTGACGGTACTTTAGAATAAATTTATAGTCATTTTGTTCAACATGAAACGCCCTTTCTGTAGGTATAACTTTGATAGTTGTAAGTTTTATACTTTTTGAGAAAATTGAATCAGAGTTCCAAGGTGCGGGTGGCCCGGTTTATTTGCTGACCAGTGTAGAAGGGATCGACTTATGAAACTGTTAGTTTTATAATATGATAATTATTTTACCAGTGCTCAGTTTTTTTTTGTCGGTCGTTCCTTTTTTTCCAAGTTTATTTAATACTAATAAAGTAGTATACCGTTTTACCTTTTTCATATTTTTTATATTTGCTAGTTTCCCGAGAAACTTCGTTAGGAGCAGCTTATTTGATTCGGTAGGCGGCTGAAATCTTCAGCCGTGTAGGCACTTTTGAACAAACTTGTTGCGTTGCATAACATGCAACTACTTTATTTGCATGTACGTACTACTAACTGAAACCGTTCAACGATACAATTTGTACGTTCTGTTTGGACAGTATTTAGAGAATTTTGATAAAAGATTCGTAACATTGTTCATGCAGAAATCAGAGGGGTAGAGCAGGCGGCGGGGCAGTCCCTGCCAGTGACAAGGCGGTTGTTCACGAACCTGGTTGGAACTGTGTCCTCTTTATTAATTTGCGTCCATACATAATACAATCCAAGATTTAGATTTATATTTAGATTTCCGCAATGCCACAGCGTTCTCATTACAAAGCGTGAAAACTGTTCATAAAAGTTGAGGTGATTTTTCAGATAAACTAGCCTGTGAATCTTGTTCACATAAAGACATAATACACGGATTGGAATGTGGATGTGATGACATAAACAAACCAAAAAAGCTCAGGCATATATGTCCATGCGAAGAACACAGCAATATGTCAAAGGAAGAGTCTGGACCAAAGAAAGGAACCAGAACTAGGGGCATCGTTACGGAACTGAAAAGCTCGCAAATAAGTAAAGCTGGAGAAGTTGTATCGCATACAGGCATTAAAAAGACAAGATTCAGTAACATCGCCGGTGAACCCAAAAATGATAAGATCACCAGCACCAGAAGTCTGGCAAAACCAGATGCAGAAGCACCATCGCTTATAGAAAAAGAGAATACCTATAGAAAATCAAAGTCAAAAAAGGCTAACAAAACAACTGGTACTCCAAAAGAAGAAATTCACAGACAATCAAAATCAAAAAAGTCTAAAAAACTTACTGGTACACTACAAGAAAGAACTCATAGAGAATCAGAGGGAGAAAAGTATTTTAAAAATACTGGTACCTCTATGCCCCCCGCCAGTAAAGTAGGAAGGGAGTATGCACTACCTGCTGAAGGGATGTCACGTCAAGCACCAGTACAAAAAAAAGGATCTATTTTGTCACAAATCATTACTGCCATCAAAGGGAGCTTCATTTCTAAAGAAGTCGATTGCCAGTGTTCCGAACCCATACTAATAACAATACCTCAGTCCACATCTGTTTCAAAACTTCAACCGGTTCACCAACCAACTGAAATCGCACCTTTTTCCAAACCGATAATTAAACAAGGGCATCCACTTTCTTCCGATTCAATGAAGATCCCACCGGATCTCGGACCGATGCCTAAACAGGGGACTCCTCTTTCACCTGAACCCATGATGATTCCACCAGATCTCGATTCTATACCTAAACAGGGGTCTCTCTCACCTGAACCAATGAAGATCCCACAGGATCTCGAACCAATACCTAAACAGGGGCCTCTTCTTCCACCTAAACCAATGGAATCTCCATTGGGTCGGTCGAAAAAAAAGAAGTCACAAATAATTTCTGCCATCAAAGCGAAGTTCATTTCCGGAGAAGGACAGAAGTCCCTCAAATTAATATCTCGATCCACATCTGATTCGAAACTTCAACCGGTTCAACAACCAACAGAGATCCCACCAGTTTCCCAACCGATACCTAAACGAGGGCTGCCTCTTCCACTTGAACCATCGAAGATCTCGCCGAATCTTGAACCGATACCTAAAAAGAGATCTTCTTTTCCACCTGGTAGTATTCCTCCTGGACCAATGGGGATCCCACCGGGTCTCCAACTGATACCTACACAAGGGACTCTTTCACCTGATCAAACGGGAATCCCGCCAGGTTACCAGCGGATGCTTCAACAAGGGTTTCCTCTTTCACCTGAACAAACGGCGATCCCGCCAGGTTATCAGCCGACACCTAAACGATGGCTTCCTCTTAAACCTGAACAAACGGGGATCCCACCAGGTTATCAGCCAATGCCTCAACAAGGGCCTCCTCCATCACCTGAACAAACATGGTTCCCGCCGGGATACCACCCGACACCTAAACAAGGGTTTCCTCTTTCACCTGCACAAATGGGGATCCAGCCAGGTTACCAGCCGACACCTACACGATGGCCTGCTCTTACACCTGAACAAACGGGGATTCCACCAGGTTTCCAACCGATACCTAAACAGGGGCCTTCTCTTCCATCTGAACCAATGGGGATCCCACCGGGTTTCCAACCAATACCTAAACAGGGACCGACTCTTCCACCTGAACCAATGGGAATCCCACCGGGTTTCCAACGGATACCTGAACAGGCCCCTATTTGGATGGAGACCTCGTCAAGTTACCAAGCGACAGCTGAACAGGGGCCTCCTCTTCCACCTGTACCAATGGGGAACCAACCTTTTTTCCAAACGAGACCTAAAGAGGGGCCTGCTTTTTCATCTGAACCAATGGTGATCTCGTCGGGTTTACCACCGAGAGCTAAACAAGGGCCTCCTCTTCCTACTAAACCAATGGAGATCCCACCGAGTTCTCAACCGATACCTATGGAGGCTCCTCTTCCACCTCAACCAAAGGGGATCCCACCGGAATCCCAACCGACACCTAATCAGGGGGCTCCTCTTCCACCTGAACTAATGGGGATCCAACCGGGTGTCCCACCGATGCCTTTAGTGGGCGGGTGTTATCCTGGACCAATGGGGTTCTCGGCGAAGTCTGATCAGAGTTCTTGTTGCTGTTGTCCTTTTCCACCTGACCCGATGGGGATACCAAACGAAGGGATGGGGTCTAGTTGTGGATGGATAGACACAGGAGAGATTATGAAATTGAGGTCGGAATTGACGCGCACAACGTCAGGATTCAAATTCTTTCAAAAGACAAGATCGCAAATCCAGAAAGAGCGAGGGGAAGTTGAATTAGATTTCGAAGATGCCATTAGGTATTATGCAAGTTTAAATCCGGAACGATTTCGAGAATTGATGGAGCAGGAAATACAAAAGAAAAGTGAGGATAAAAAAGGTAAAAAGCCAAAGAAAAAAGACAAAAAGAAGAAAGCGAAAAAGGGTAAAGGTAAAAAAGGGGACACAGGTGATACTGACGACACTGACAAAAAACCCTGTGATTGCCCTTACGGTCCCATACCCCCACCTATTTCTTACGATATTCCTTCTACTCCAACGACTGACTCCTCTCAGGAAAAAGCTCCGGAAGGATTCAAGTTCTCTGTCATTGGCCAAGGTTCTAATGCACCAGGTATCGGGAAAGTATTTCACTACGGGTGATGGTAGAACATCCAGATGCGCGATTAATTGTCGAATTTATAAAAGTAATTTCTATATCCTTATTTATGACCAATGTCGTCGTCGTTTTTGTGTATTTTTTATGAAAATCGAATTGTTTTGACTTTATTTTGGTAACCTTATTTATTTGTAATATATGATTAATATACGATTTTAATAACAAGCGGCTTGTTTCTTTTACCATAACTTTTTGGTATATGGCACTTTATAGCGGTCCCTAGACGGTAATGTAGATGACATGCCTTACGTGCTGTCATGCATGCATGATCGTTTAATTCGGTATGTAAAGTAAAAGTTATCCTATGCTGATTCCAAAACCATTTCTAAACTTTAGTTTTCTAAACCTTGTTTGCTATATCCAGCTCTTGAAATTATAAGATGGTGTAGATTTTTGCTTAAATACACGAATACGTTTGACATCTATTTGACCTCTAAATTTCGTTAAATACGTTCGATTCAGAGTCTTCAATATAAAAACAAGTTTCTGAATATCAATTTTAATCAATGTATCAATTTTTTAACCTCAAAGCTAAAAACTAACTCTCTAACTAAATGTTGTAAAAGAAATTAACATCAAAACTATTTAGTGACGTCATAGAATGGGATCACTTGCACAAATTTAAAAAATAACTACCGCGTAGTAAACAAAAATATTCAAATATTTATAGTTTATTTTATTAATAGTTTCTTAAAAAAGCCTAATCATTAAGAAAAAACTCAAAAAAAAAATTACATACCGAATTGTACCGATTGATGAGAATAACATGCAAAATACGTTCTGGCGCTTGATGGACAGTTAATTTAGTTTTTCATCCTGCCGACTATGATGGACATGCACGCATGATGGTCTTTGGATTGGCATGTCATGCAACAGCTCAGTTCGTTACGAAACGGCGTCAATGATGTTCATGGACAGCGCACATCAAGACAACCACGACGGCATGAGCGCTAACACGAGCTTATGAAGTGTGCGTCACCCCAGCAAAATGTTGTCTCATATCGTGGTTTAGTTTTTAGATAATTAGTTCCTCATCTCATGTAAATGTGCCCGAACTTTTTAATTTGGGCCTCTGGTGCTTCTAGAGATATTAACTTCGATCAATAGAGGATTATTGATCGAAGGATATTAACGAAAATCACGATTCTGCTGGTGTGATTTTTGAAACGTCACCCTTGTCACCCGTTTAGGTGAATATAAAGTTCAAAGCCAACAGGATAGCTTATAATTTGTGCTAAATGTGCCTCTCGTCAAATTTGTGCCTATTAAGATTTCGAAGATATTTCAGTTTTTGCTGCTACGTTTTCACTGATTGATGGGGGTGACGCACAAGCTTATGGAGGCCACGCTAGGGTTTGTCTGCACAGTTTCACCTGTACAGTTGAACTGTGCAGGTAAACAGTAGCGTGTATATATTAAAACTGTATAGTTATCCTCGCCTGTACATGCAGCCTGACAAATATCAAAATTGACATATTTTGCCGCTCGGTTATGCTTGCGCCCAGTAGGTTTGATTTGCAGGTATTGCCTGTCGCAGTACAATACCCTGTTTCTCAATTCTCCGTTTAATTCAATTTAACATTTCGATGGCTCCCACGTTTAATGATTCAACTTATTCTGTCCCACGCTGGGCAAAGGCCTCACCTAAGTTCTTCTATGTACTTTTTTCATACGCCTTCTAACCAGCCCTCGCGGTATACGTCTAGGTCATCTTGCCACCTCTTTCTGGGCCGACCTCGTCAGCGCCGTCCATCTTCAGGCACTCGTTGTGTGAAGACTCTTGCCCAGCGGTCACTCGTCACGCATGCGGCTGACGTGACCCGCCCAATTTATTTGTGCCTGGCAGCATTTTTGCATGCGTCTATTATCCCCGTTTTGGAGCACAGCGTAGTGTTTCTATTCTGTTTGTTTCGAATACGTACATCCTTAGGATTTTTCAAATCCTGGGGCTCTGTGTCTCTAGAACACTTTTTAAACGTTCATACGTGAATCGGTATCTCAACAAGTACCATTGTTGTGACCACCAGCTGGTTCTCTTTGTTTTTGATTCACATGTTTTTTGTAAGTACAACATGTAAAAAAACTGCCTTTAACATATTTGTCACTCAAAATTTTGAGAAACAAAAACAAGTCTACAACAATTGGGCCAAGTCTGTAAATGCCCGATTAACACAAGGGCAAGGGCAGCGAAGCAGAGTAGTGAGCAGAACGATACTGCTGTTGGCGCGCACACCCGCGCCCTCTACGCATGCACGGGACGCAGGAGGTGAGAGACAGCTGGTCACTGCGACTCGCCGCGCTCCTTTTCGACCGCAGATTTCGACGGGCTAGAATATAAAACTTCCTCACCGCACACTAGGAATAGACGTGTGTTGTAAGATTCAACAAAACCCAGCACGCTTGGTGGTAGGATCTATACGGTCCGCCTGGCTAGCTACCACCCTCACATTAAAGTCCGGCGCCAAGCAGTTTACTGTGTTCCGTCGTGTGTATATGAGAGCCAGAGGGGTATAAGGAAATCTCGCTATATCTCTGTTATTTGGATTCGTGTGCTCCATCTTAGATCATATCTGCGCTTATCATCAGGTGCGACTAGGGTCAAATGTGGCAAAGAGAAAAAAAACTTTATAACGCAGAACGCACCAATTAATGTCGTCTCACTATCATCTTTATACCTACATTATATTCTTTAATTCATTATCATTATAAAGCTGTATGTGGATAAAAAAACTGGTATAATTTACCTCCACACACATCAACCACGAAATGAGTTACAGCCCCAGTAACGGTCCTTCGAAGCCGCTATTATTGAAAGAAAATTGGAACAAACATCGTAGAATCTCCCAGCAGCATCTCGTGTTTCTAGTCGTCGGGTCGTGTCATGCTCAATCAAGCATAGATCAACAAGAATAACAAGATAAAGATCAAGAGTCAAATCGTTCGTGGTGGCATGACAAAATGGCGTCTCATTAGACGCCGAAGTTCGATCGAACAACGAGTAATATAATTACCCTGGAAGGCATAATTCTTGTGAGTTCGTTCCAATTATCATTATAATTATCCCAAGGTTAATTGTATTTAACTATAATCATCCCGTCTCTATTTCAGAACTCGTTTTACATTATCAGTATTCCCATATAACATTAATTTTAAACGCATTTCAACAGTATTTGCGCTAAAGCCGGGCAGAGCAACGACGCCACGTGTCGCGCATAGCTTGCTGTCTTCGCCTGCTCCGGGGCTCTCACACGCCTGCTTGCTACCGAGCGGGGCACCTTTGCTGTCAATCGAACAGCGGCTGCTTGCCTGTCCACGCGCCTACCACCCGCTTCTTGCCTGTATCTGCACGGTTGCATTTAAGTATAACCTTCTGTCATTACACCTTGAGAGTTTCACATTTTCCTGTGCACTTATATGTTTGTTCTTATTGAAATCACTTATCTTTTATTCATATTCTATACATACAATTTTCATTTATAACACATTTAAAAAAAACATACGGCATCGGGAACGGGGTCCAAGCTGCCGGCGGTCAGGGCCTCAGAGAGAGGAATTTCCTGACAATACGCGCCATGTCCAGGAGTACCGCTTTCTGTATCAAACCCTTGATCCAGCCGCCTAACGAAAGCCTCATCAGATGTTGGTCGAGGCTCTTGGGTATTAAGCCACTAGCTGTAACGACTATCGGCACAACGACTGCTGAGTCAATCTCCCACATGTCGACAACCTCATGTGCCAAGTCAAGGTATTTAATTTCTTTATTCTTCTCGGCTTTTACGAGATTCTCGTCATGCGGGACAATGATATCAACAATAATTGCGCCACACTTTGATCGATCTATCACCAATATATCAGGTATATTGATATTATTATTATTATCAAATTATTCAGCAGTTCGCAATGTCTAACCTAAGAAAAAAGAAACTTGCTTCACATAAAACTAAACTTAAACCCCCTTATTACAAAAGATGGTCTAAGAAAAACCTGGGTTTTAAAATAGTCCCGTCTCTTTTTGTTATAATTATGACATAAGAAAGTGATGGGTATATTTTAAACCTGGGTTTACCTTAGTCTTGGTTTAAACCATCTTTTGTAGTAAGGCCCATACAGTTTGAAAAATATCTGTCAATCATGTGCACATGTGAGAAGTGTGTTTTTGTGTAAAAAACTTGAAAGTACAACTAACAAAAAATGGAAGGAACATAGTAACCTTACAAATTACACCTATGATGTTAAACATCTTATTTTAATTCATGCTTCTCATTATATTACCCAACATTATTTAGACATCATCATACATTATTACATACAGGACCTGAATATGCTATATTGAGACAAATGTTCTGGGCAACAGACGGTCTCAGTTTTGCCAGAAAAATCACACATGAGTGTCATAAATAAGTGTTGTTCGCCGGCAGAAGTACTCCGCCAATCATGGCTGATCTGCCTAAAGAACGCGTTCATAATGAACACCCCCATTCAGTAACATAGCTGTCGATTATGCTGGGCTTATTCTTATTGCTAACAGAAAGGGTAGGGGCAGCCAAGTGAGGGCAGTTCATGATGAGCTAGTCACCGATCTAAGCACTGGAGCATTCATGGCTGCATTAAATAAATTTATTGCTCGCAGCCTGTCAACTTATACTCGGATAATGGTCCGATCTTTGTAGGAGCCTAAAATGAACTCTCAGCCCTTCTAAAATCGAGGTGTAATGACATTAGTTTAAGTGCAGCAGAGCAGGCAATTAACTTCAGATCCAATCCTGCCTATAGCCTACATTTCAACGGCTTAGCTGAAGGCGCAGTTAAGTCTGTTAAACTCCTTGTGAAAAGGACCTTGCTCCTAGCTCATTTAACGTACGAATAATTAAACACAGCATTCATTCAAGGAATCTTAAATCCACGCCCTCTTACTCCATTATCTTCTGATCCCAAGTACATGATTGTACTGACTCCCTCTCATTTTTTTTTTGGACGAACAATCATGATGTTGCCCACTTAGGTGGGAACAGAGAGACACGGATCAGCACTTTGCCTCGAGATAAAAGAACACAAGCCTTGGCGGCTCATTTTTGGAAGCGATATCAGACAGGAATGTCTTTCAGAATTGCAAAAGCGAGCAAAATGGCAGCGCAATAAACAGGAGCTGCTGCAGCCGGGAGACCTGGTTGTGGTCAAGGAAAACACCGCTGGTGACTCGGCCGCATCATAAACTTGCATCCTGGCTCCGACGGTAACGCACGCGTCGCTGTCGTCAGGACTTCATCTGCTACGCCTGCTGCCCGCTTCAGACTTTGGAACAAGTTCCAACGGGGGAAGCGTGTTGGCGCGCACTCACGCGCCCTCTAGGCATGCGCGGGACGCGGGAGGTGAGGAATAGCCGGCCACGGCATCTCACCACGCTCCGGCACTCGCACGCCCCTTTTCAACCGCAGCAGCCGCTATCATCTTTATTTTATACTCATTAATTCATTATAAAGCTGCATGTGGATAAAAAAACCGTTATCATTTATCTCCACAAACCTCAACCACAAAATGAACGGATTTACAGCCCCAACAACTGCTACTATTTGAAAGCGCGTTTACCATTCTGTGTATTCACGTAACGCATGTCATGCCGCATTACCGTCTATAGATTGACGAAGTCCCATGCCCACAAGAGATTGAAAATGTCTACTTTATGAGATGACATGATCCGATTGACAGTTTGAATTGGGATGATAAGCTTGTTCGAAAAGAGAACCAGCTAGGATTCGACGATGTCGCAGTGTTTAATTACCGTTTATGTCTTATTAGCAACACAAAAACGGCAATAGTTAATACGATTATAGTAAACTAGTTATTATTCTACACGCCTTGACACGTTAACGTACAGTCCTATAAATTCCTTCTTAGGCGACGACGGTTCTCTTTCCGATTAGACTGTACATAAAGGGCGCCTAAACCTCTCCCGCAGAGCGTTAAGTAACGTAGAAACCGACCATATTATTCTTTTATCGATGGTAGTTACAAATAGATCAGAGATGCACAGACTTATTAGGATTAGGGTCTAGGGGCCACTCGGGCAAACTATGAGCTAAAGGCGGGCCACAGACCTCAACTGCAGCTCAAGTGCGATTAGCAATGATCGGAGTGTATTCTAAACATTAATATTTTCCAACAGAGTTAATATACTTACCTCAGTCGAAAGCTCTTATTACGTAGAAAAAAGATTATTACAGCCAAAAATGTAAGTTTTTTTGAGAAATAAATTATTTAATCAAAAAATATCAAAGCCAAATTCAGTGTTAATGTAGGAACGAATTGCTACCTAATTTAATATGTTCTTATTGATTTATTAAGTAATAATAATGGAATACCTATTTTTTATCGAACCTTTTATGATGAAATGATTTAAACCTTCATACAACATTATCTTAGAGTCATTATCTCGCCGTACACATCTGCGGTATGCCGCTGCTATAAGATTATTGCTGTAATACTCGCCACGGATCTTTGTGTCTCTGAATTTAGCAACAAAACACTGCACAGTTAGCTAACAGCAGACACAAGAGACGGAAGGCTGCGGACGGAGAGGGACCGAATTATAGTTCATCGACGTTGCTTAGCAAAGGGGCGAGACCTTGCAACCTTCAGCTGTTAATAATTATAATGAATAAACAAGATAATAATAACGGTTTTACCGGGCCTTCTATGGGCACCACGTAGATTCTCTAATGTGTGTAGCCTGGCTACGTTTCGGTGACCTCTGGGGAAACCGAGTCTCATTGTTTTCTAGCAGACCACTTCAAATTTAGGAGATGTAACTAGCAGGAAAAATTGTACAGATAATGTACTATTTTGTAGTCTAATATTAAAAATTGTACTTCTATAGTTTCGTGGTAATCATCGATTCAAAGTGGTCCTGCCAGAGAGAATACTTCTCCAGTTTTCTGAAGAATTCGATGTGACTTACAAGCAATGTTATGTGTTAAAAATTAACGCAAATTGCATGTCTAAACAACATATTAAATTCCCTGAAAAACCTTTAAATACAATCTTGTGGATGCAGAAGTACCATATTACAAGTCTGTGCCCAGCCCAGTTCTCAACAATGGTCAAGTCGCAATGTACTGGGATCAATGTATCATCACCGACAGGACTATTGTTGTCAAAAAGCCTGACTTAGTGGTGATAGATTGATCAGAGCTTCTCACAATGATTGTTGATATCACTTTTCGGCATGACGAGAACCTTGTGAAAGCTGATTAGTATAAAGAAATTAATTATCAAGACTTGGCATATGTTGTCGTCATGTGGGATGTTGATTCAGCAGTCATTATGCCATAGTAGTTACGGCCAATAGCTTAATAGCCAAGAGCCTCGACCAACATCAGACGAGGCTCTTGTTGGGCGGCAGGATCAAGAGCCTGATACAGAAACCGGTACTTTTGGACACGGCGCGTATTGTTAGAAAGTTCCTCTCTCTGAGGCCATGACCTCCAATAGCTTGGACCCTGTCCCCGATGCCGATGCGCGATGGGCTACTGTTTTATATTTTGAAATGTTTTTTGTTTCTTACAGAAATATTTTAAAATGTAGATTATAAGTTTGAAAAATGAATAAACGAAAAAACATTTATTTGGACCAAACCTTTGAATAAACCAACCATCTTAAACTAGCGCTCGTTGTAATGCATTTTTGGTTCCTTATTAGTAATACACTTCTCATCAAAAAAATCGAAACACTTCCGAAATTATCTTTGTGGCGACAATTAAACAAAAAACAAGCATTAATTCATTATAGAAAAAACATGATTTAGTAGCTGGAAGTTTGGCCTTTACAATGGTGTACGAAACTTCCAAAAATTTGTTGTTTTTTTTTAAAATTTTTATCCTTTAAATGAATGGAACATTGTTTTGAGATAAACGTGTGTTTAGAGTTGGAGTACATTTGTCGTGCAAAAAACGCAAAATAACGCATTACTTTAAAATTTTCTGTTTGTAATTTGTTGATTAGGCTCTGTGACGTCTGATAAAGAGTTTTTTTTCTAACACTGTTTCGTACTCGATTCAAATTATAAATTTAAATCGCGTGCCGAATGCTGGGTTCATTGCTGGACGCCTGTGGCTGGTTGATGTGTGTTCACGTCACGGCGTCCTAAGCCAATCAGAACGTATTTCCTTTTGGAAATACGATGCGTTGTCTCGCTCCCACTTTCGGCTTCGCATAGGGATGCCGGCGATCGTCTCTCGCTGGCGCCACTAGTCGGTTGCGTTCTGTCATTCGTTACGTTTAAAATGTCACACATCGTCTCTACATCGTCTTCTCTTCCAAATCGAAAACAAACACATAATCGGAGAAAACATAATTAGTGTAACGGCGGCGGTGACCAGCAACATCGTCGGCTCCTATCCGACCAAACGAGGGTAAGTGAGATCAGCGTATTGTATTCCGATTGGTTTGGGGTGCTAAGCGAGTTCATCCATCGGCCAGCTAATACGGCGATCGGCAATAACTCAGCACTCTAGCGGATTGAACCATATGTTGTGGACAGCACAACGTTTGAATCGGGTACGCAACATATTTTTGGAGGCCCCGACGAGATATCTTATTCATATTTCGTCACCATAAAGTCGATTCATTTCGTTCCCTGAACCTATCCATCTCCTACCCTTCGTTTTCATAATAATTGTAGCAGTTGATTCCATCGTTCCCATTTATTTGGTTCTCATCAGCTATCTACAATTATTTATTCATCATCATAATCGTTCCGCCATTAGTTTCGTCGCCATACGTCATACGTCATATTTCAAAATCGATAATTATTATAATAATATTTAATTCACTCATATCCGTTTCCGTTCAAAAACTTAGTGCTGGGCACTGTATCATCAATAACTATCATCGATAACGTTTTGCATAACGAATTATAACTGAAATAACTGTTTCAAATTAACTTGTTGTTTCATTCGCGACGTACTAAAGTTATGCCATACGGTACAAGGCGAAGATACAGCTCATCGAAGAAGTCGAAAGTCGGTTCTATTGAAATGGAGGCACCTACTACTCAAGATTTGCCTGCTTTAAGGCGTAAACGGACCCTTGCCTTCAATCGCTTAAAGCGGATGTATGAGGTGGCTCAGGATGCCAGGGAAAACAGTGCGATGATGAATTCTTTCCTTGCTCATTTCTCAGAAATCGATAAATTGCGTAATAATTTTGAGGAAGCTCATGAAGATATTTTGACAATTGTAGACTTCTCGTCTGAAGAAGATGAAGACAAAATGCGTGTTAGTTTTGACGAGATGTATTTTGAAGTCAAGGCAATTCATCAAGATTTAACGTCACAACTGTCAAGCTCGCGCTACGAATCGTTCCAGTCATCCAAAGGTTCGTCGCTTCAAGTGAAGCTTCCGAAAATAAATATCCCGACCTTTTCTGGCAATGTCAAGGCTTGGCCTGAGTTCTTCGATATTTTCAATTCGCTCATCCATGAAAATGGTAGTCTATCTGACACCGAACGAATGCATTATCTTGTGTCGAGTCTTAAGGGTGATGCACTGGGTCTTGTTAAAACGTTTCCCTTGCAAGGCTCTTTCTATCAAGAGGCCTTTAAAACATTAGTTTCACGCTATCGCGATAAACGTGATCTCGCTTTTACATGTTGGAAGGAGATGCTCAACGTTGTTATAAATACAAATTCTCCTCTCGATTTTCATAGGGTTTTAGACATGTACCATGAAAACTTAACCATCCTTAAAGGAGTAGGGCTTCCCACCGATCAGTGGGACTTCATTTTGACTTATCTTCTTCTGTCAAAGTTAGATTCTAAGACGCGATATGAGTATGAACAAGCCCATCCCTCCATTGAATTGCCTCGTTACTCTGACTTAAAGAATTTCTTGTACTCCAAGTGCGAAGCATTATTGAGAGACTCTCACTTCGCTCACAAAGCTAATAATCGAACTGCGGTGGATAAATCTCTTTCTTCTTCGCTTTCAAATACTCCAAAGAAGGCTTCCTCTTTCGTGACCACGAAAAGTGGCATTGTGAAGCGCGAGGATGTAAAGAAGCCTTTGGATGTTCAAGACCCTTCATTACCCGCGAATCCTGTTCACGCAACTCCGAAGTGTTCCTTTTGCGAACAGAGTCACTCGGTAGCTCAATGTAAGGCTTTTATTGGAAAATCTGTCGATGATAGACTACAGCATGCTCGATCTCAGCACTGGTGTTTTAATTGCTTGCGACCCTCGCACAGTCTCAAAGACTGTAAGTCTATTTTCAGGTGTCGAGAATGTAATCTACGTCATCATACATTACTTCATCGTTCGTTACCGACTGATGACGTGCCTAGTCATACTCAAAACACTTCACTCCATGGAACATCTACTATTCCTGATCGTGCTCTAACCACTCTTCGAGAATGCTCCATGGTTCTTCTTTCAACCGCGAAAATACACATCCGGGACTCATCTGGTCAATTCCAACCGTTTCGAGCCTTGATCGATTCCGGGAGCCAAGCTCATTTCATAACTGACCGCGCTGTGGAGCGCTTAGGTTATAATCGGACGCTAGTTACTCGTCAAATTCGTGGTCTCGGACAATCCGCGACATCCGTTTCAGGATCGGTAAAGATAGAGGTTGGTGTCAATGGGAAAACTCTTTTCAAGATTGACACTCTTTTCTTACCCAACATTTGTGGTGACATGCCTTCTGTAAGTCTTAACCCAAACTCGTGGCGTCATCTACAACATCTAACACTCGCAGATCCTGACTATCATAAGCCAGGCCCAATAGACGTTCTGTTGGGTGCTGAAGTCTTCTCTTCCCTCCTTCTTCCTGGCAATCTCCATGGTGATTCACACGAACCTTCTGCTATGAATTCAGTTTTCGGTTGGCTGCTCCTCGGCAACGTTAACTGTGGTAGTGAATGCTTCACGAGCTCGTTCTTTTCGATAGAAGATGACGTTCTTCATCGAGAAGTTCAAAACTTCTGGGAGTTAGAAAACATTCCAAAATTTTCTCGGCTAACTCCTGAAGAAGAATATTGTGAGCAAATCTTTGTTCAAACAGTTTCTCGTGATGCTACTGGACGTTCCATTGTGGCTCTGCCTTTCGAAGAAGGAGAGGATAATTATCCGTTTTCTGGTTCAAAGGAGAAAGCCTTCTACTCTTTAGAGAGAAAACTTCACAAGAATCCTGTTACTCGTGAACAGTACGTAGAATTCATGAACGGCTACTTAAAAGGTGGCCACATGAGTCGTGTACCTTTCAAGGAACTTAGCGATAGGATATACGTGTCTTCACTCACAGTTTCTGACATGTTTATATGGTCAGATTCTATGGTTGTTCGTTCTTGGCTTCGCTCGCATGCTTCTCTTTGGAAAACCTTTGTTTCTAATCAGGTTGGCCACATTCAAACCACCATTCCCGAAGCGCGTTGGAATCACGTTGCTTCTGCAGACAATCCGGCAGACATCGCTTCGCGTGGCATGGACCCTGAGGATCTTGTCAATAGCAAGCTATGGTGGGCGGGACCCTCTTGGCTCGTGCAGCCATCAGAGTGTTGGCTTTCAGTTACCATTCCCGAAAATTCAATTGAGATTCAATGCGAGGAGCGTGTTAAGACAGTACTTGTTACACAAGAGGACAATCACTTTATCAATGAACTTCTCGAAAAATTCTCATCTATTCGTAAAATTCAAAGAATCCTCGGCTATTGCCTTCGATTTATTCGTAATTCTCGTACTCGTGATTCACAATCTCGTAAAAGGGGTACATTCCTAATTAGATTAGAAATGTTTTCTGCGTTGATGAATATCGTCAAGCATGTTCAATCACAACATTTTCAAGAAGACATTAATTGGTTGGATAAGGGCTTGCCTCTTTCAAAGCCGTTCCGCAAGCTAAATCCATTCCTTGATAATCAGGGTATTATAAGGGTGGGCGGCCGCTTATCGCGTTCCGGTCTCGAGTTTGAACACAAACATCCTGCGTTCCTCCCACGCCAGTCAAAATTTACGAACATGATTATCGAGGCATTGCATCGGGAAAATTGTCATGCTGGTGTTAACACTATGCACTATCTTTTAAATCAGCAGTTCTGGATCCTGTCAGCAAAGCGTGCTATTCGGCATTGCTTATCGAAATGTGTTCAATGCTATCATTTGAATCCAACTCCTTTAGAACCTTTCATGAGCGATCTGCCAGCTGTTCGCGTCAACCAGGTTAAACCATTTTCAATCGTTGGTGTTGACTACGGTGGACCATTTTCGATCAAGTCAGGACGTCATCGAGGTGCTAAAACCACTAAGGCTTATCTCTGCTTGTTCGTTTGTTTTACCACGAAAGCTTTACACCTCGAAGTCGCTTCTGAGCTATCAACAGATGCATTCGTTGCAGCTGTCCGTCGTTTTGTTGGACGTCGTGGTCGAGTTAACATCATTTATTCCGATCGAGGAACTAACTTTGTTGGAGCTAAGTCGCTTTTCGATTCGTACATGGCTGACGCCTCCCATACTGAGCAAATTGAGTTCCGCTTTAATCCACCATCGAGTCCGCATTTTGGTGGTGTATGGGAAATACAAATCAAGGTTGTTAAAACTCACTTATATCGTATCGTTGGCAATCAATGTCTTACTTTCGAGGAATTAACAACCTTGTTTGTCCAAATAGAGGCTATACTAAACTCGCGCCCTCTTTGTCCGATGAGTTCAGACCCTAACGACCTTTCCGTACTTTCGCCTGGCCCTTTTTTAACTCTGGAACCAATGACGGCTACACCAGATCAAGATTTGTCTAATATCAATATTACTCGGTTAGGCCGATGGCAACTGATCCAACGTTTTCAACAAGATTTTTGGAAACGCTGGAAGTCGGAATATCTTCATACGTTAACTCAGCGTGCAAAGTGGACTAGACACTCTAAACCGCTACTTGAGGGTTCTATAGTTATAATTAAAAATGATAACACAATGCCTTTGCACTGGCCTATGGGTCGTGTGCTCAAATTGCATCCAGGTCCTGATGGAATAGTCCGTGTTGCTACTGTGCGTACTGCCCACGGTACACTTACCCGACCTCTGACAAAACTTTGTCCATTGCCTTTGCAATGCGACTAACATCATTATTTTACGTCTCACTACCTAATATAACGCTCAATCATCGTTAAATATATCGTCTTCGCTTCGTTATGTTAGGTGTGAATCTTAGTTTTATTTTTTAACTTACGTAATTTTGCATAAACTTCCACTTTACGTTCTTACATTTCGTTTCGTTATGCAAACTTAATATAACTATATCGTACTAATAACAGTTATTTCTTTACCGACTAATTAGCAATCGTTATTCTTTGCCCAACTCTAGTAAATCAAAGATGACTATGTCATTTCCACAGATTAATGATATATGTCACCGAAACATTTCGTTCATCATTCCATTCGTTCTTCATGTATCGACTTTATCGTTTCGAAACTTCTTCGTTTATTAATTCAATCGTTTTACACATTCAAAATTTTAGTCGGAAACACAAAATATTGTGTTTGGTGGCCGGCTATGTTTCGTACTCGATTCAAATTATAAATTTAAATCGCGTGCCGAATGCTGGGTTCATTGCTGGACGCCTGTGGCTGGTTGATGTGTGTTCACGTCACGGCGTCCTAAGCCAATCAGAACGTATTTCCTTTTGGAAATACGATGCGTTGTCTCGCTCCCACTTTCGGCTTCGCATAGGGATGCCGGCGATCGTCTCTCGCTGGCGCCACTAGTCGGTTGCGTTCTGTCATTCGTTACGTTTAAAATGTCACACATCGTCTCTACATCGTCTTCTCTTCCAAATCGAAAACAAACACATAATCGGAGAAAACATAATTAGTGTAACGGCGGCGGTGACCAGCAACATCGTCGGCTCCTATCCGACCAAACGAGGGTAAGTGAGATCAGCGTATTGTATTCCGATTGGTTTGGGGTGCTAAGCGAGTTCATCCATCGGCCAGCTAATACGGCGATCGGCAATAACTCAGCACTCTAGCGGATTGAACCATATGTTGTGGACAGCACAACGTTTGAATCGGGTACGCAACAAACACACATGCATACTTCACCCGCAGCAGCCGCCCAAGTAGTAGCATTGCTGGATCCTGGGACTAGTCAGCGTGTTGTGGCTGCAAGATTGCATCTAAGCCACTTGTCTGTTCAAAGAGTGTATCAACGCTATCGGGAGACTGGTTTATTTACGCGCCATCCAGGATCTGGTAGGAATCGGGTCACTTTTGAGTGAGACGGCCGATTTATTGCAACCGTTTGTTTGCAAAATCGACGCCTTCGCGCTTTTCAACTGCAGCAGCAGCTCCTTGTTGTTCGAAGGGTGACTGTAAGTGGCTCTAAGATTTGAAGAAGATTGAAGGAACGTAGACTGGTACCACACAAGCCAGCTAATGGGTCAAAATTAACAACAGACCATCGAAGAGCTCACCAAAAAAAATCGAAACACCTCGCATGTTTTTGTTTTGAATGGATTATTAGAAAAACATGTTTTTTTTTTAAAATAAATACTAAATGCCATTTAATAGTAGGTAGCATAAGGTTTAGAATTCCTAATGTTGATGTTCCATAATTTTACTCTCATCAGAAAAGAGAACCTTGCTCATTTGTAGGTTTGAACAATTTAAGTGCACAAGTGCAAAGTTAAGGCGCGCTCTTCGATGGTCTGTTGTTAATTTCAGCCCATTAGCAGGCTTTTGTGGTACCAGTCTACGTTCCTTCAATCTTCTTCAGATCGTAGAGTCACTTACAGTTACCCTTCGAACTACTCGGAACTGCTGCTGCAGTTGAAAAGCGCGAAGGCGTCGATTTCGCAAACAAACGGTTGCAATAAACCGGCCGTCTCATGCAGAAGTGACCCGATTCCTACCAGATCCTGGATGGCGCGTAAATAAACCAGTCTCCCGATAGCGTTGGTACACTCTATGAACAGACAAAAGGCTTAGATGCAAGATTGCAGCCACAACACGCTGACTAGTCCCAGAATCCAGCAATGCCACTTCTTGGGCGGCTGCTGCGGGTGAAATATGCATGTGTGTTAGAAAAAAAACTTTTTAACAGACGTCACAGAGCCTAATCAAAAAATTACAAACGGAAAATTTTAAAGTCATGCGCTTTTTTGCGTTTTTTGCACGACAAATGTACTCCAACTCTAAACACACGTTTATCTCAAAACAATGTTCCATTCATTTATAGGATAAAAATTGAAAAAAAAAAACAAAATTTTGGAAGTTTCGTACACTATTGTAAAGGCCAAACTTCCAGCTACTAAATTATGTTTTTTCTGTAATGAATTAATGCTTGTTTTTTGTTTAATTGTCGCCACAAAGATAATATCGGAAGTGTTTCGATTTTTTTGATGAGAAGTGTATGTAGGTATTTAATTTACTAATTTAAATATAAAATTAACCACATCAGCTTGCGGCGGACTCGGTAACTAGTACATTCCTTAATTTCTTTTTCAAAGATAACTTACTAATTCCACCTTGAACCTTCTTAAGTCAGCCAATTTTATTGAAATGTGGGGACAAATACTTACTTATTGGTTCTTTTGCCATAGTTTTTTATAGTTCGTGGCGAACTGATTTACGTTCTCTAACGCTCCTATATTGTTTTCACGATAAGAAGATTAAAATGACACATGTCAAATGTCAATAGGAGTTGCTAGACATGTGACTGTAGTCGATTCAACTATCGATACAATTTGTAAAATTTCAGCGAGAATTTGACAAATTATTGTAATGTGATTTTATGTACATTTCAAATACTTGTTATTTAAGTAATTAGGATTAAGTCAATTAGCATGCATATCTTCAACAACAGACGATTACGTGCTGATGTGATAATGAATCCAGCAGATATGGGATGAGTGAAAATAAATGTTTATTTATCACCAATAATAAGCACAGTAGCCGGGTCGCGAAAAAGAGGTTTATCTTGCGAAAGGTTCGTCGGTCCTGAATTTTGGATGTGTTATGTTAGGTGTTTTTATGAAAAGCCCACAAACAGACACACAGACAGAGAGAGAAATAGACAGCCAAACAGAAAGACAGACATGGGCTTCAAACCTATAAAATACCTCAGATTTTGAGTCGGGAATGAAAAATAAGAATTTAATTTTCTACAAAATTGATGTGAATAATTTTTGGCATTAAACCCATAAGGAGTTATTTAATAAACACTAATTTTAGGGTTCTTTAACCCAAGATGGCAGAGCGCGCCGAGGTCACTCAAGGTACAAAATTTGTAATTTTTATAAGAACACATATCCATAACACGTATCCAAAATTTAGGACTGACCGACCTTTTGCAAGGCAACTGGGCTATAATGAGCCTTATTTTAATTATTCAATCAACTGAGCCTATCGTCTGTAATTATTACGATAGTCAAAATATTCATTCTGTTAATATAAATTTATCGAAATTATTTTATCGATACGCACGTCTCTGGCAACTGGTACCATCTGACGCAAGTTTGAAAACGCGTCGGGGTTTTTTCAAAATCATTTATGTAATATATAATTATGGCGTTAAAAACATATAACTATATTGTTTCTATGTTTCTGATTTTAAAACAACCTTTTGGGTAACGTTTTACTAATATTTTAAATTGATTTAATACTTGTTGAATTAAATTGTCATACACAAGCGCCATTACAATTTATTTTCATGTCATGAACTGACATCTGCCAAATTAATCAAGTTACCGTGAAAGCAATATAGTATTGTAAATGATTTTGCACTTGTACTTTGTTCTGATCGTTATAGAGCTGCTCCAGAACCACGAAGTATTTGACCTTTTCGTGTGCGGGAAGTACCTACTTTACATATGACTAAAAGTTTTTCATAATTCTCTTTACGCTTAATCCCGCTTATTTCATTAAAGTACTGTTTTGTACAGTTGTTTTGTTAAGAAGATACGAGTAGTAGTTCTTGCGTTAAATTGCGTTGCAATGTAAAATACATTAGCGTGGCGTTAATATGTTTGATTAGTCAGATTCATATTAAGATAAACAAATAGTATTGAATGTCTTTGAGTGCGGCAAAGCATTGATTGGTAGGATTTGGCTTCGGCCGTTATTACGGCCAAACTAAAAAAAAAGATAACTTATTAGTTATCTTTAAAGCATTTGTGTATTACATGTTGAGGGACGCAGGTCACATGTAGTTCGATTACCACCGTAGGTTCCACCTAGATATGAACCCCGTTGGGACGGCTGCAATAAAAGGGCACTTTACTCAAAACAACCCACGTTTTTACGTAAAACGAGTAATGGAGCTTGTTGAAGAAAAGTGCACTACCTCTGCATCAAGGTCACAAAAATAGAAAAGCAGTATGTCCGATCTGAAAAATATTGTAGACGAGCTAACGGACCAGTACATCATTTACGCGAATGATATAAATTCAGAAAGCGAAACCGAAGCTGAAACTAACACAGATAGTCAATGGATATCGATCCTATCTTAACAGATCTTCCAGCTTCCGGCTTCCAGCGTGGTGGCCAATTCAACAACAAATACCTTAAAATTTTCTTTGTAAGATTGGCAACACCGTACGCTATTGTTAATGCGCGAGGGGGCTGAGAAAAATGGCTAACAATAATACTGTATTCGAAATATATATTTAATTGTATTCTAGTAATAAAAGTGCTTGATTAGAATCGTTTCTTACTTCAATCGCCTAAAAACCAACACTGAAGAATCGCCCTTCGTTAATTAACATACTGTATGTATTTAATGTAATTATATCGTCGGGTATACCCAATTCAAAGATATCTTAAAGAAAAAAAAACATTCCTGATGAAAAACAAATAGCACATTATCACACATTTAGCCATCGAATCTTTTAGCGAAATATTTACAGAGTGATATCACTAAATATCACTAAAATTCTGAGCTACATCCTGTGTCTTTTCGCGCTGGGTTTTTTTTTCATACTTGATGATCATTCTCCTTTCATCCAAATCGTCCAGCTTTTTATGCGTCATTGGGGAAACAGTTAATTTTATAAATGATAATCATTTTACCACTCAATTCTTTTTTGATGTTCGTTTTTCTTTTTCTTCAAATTTATTAATTTTACTTAACACTTTTTATCGATGTATACAAACGTAGAAGTAAAGTACCGTTTTACGTTTAAAATTTAGTTTTTTTTTTATTGGTACGCAAGAAACTTCTTTGGGAACAGCTTATTAGAATCGGAGGACGGCTTTAATCTTAAGCAGTGTAGGCACTTCTGCACAAATATGTTGCGTTGCATGATATGCTACTACTTTGTTTGCATGTGCGTACCATTAATGAACATTCAACGTTGTGTTCAGCGAAAACGTTCGCGGCGATCGTTCATGAAGGCGGTTGTTCACGAACCTGAATCGGACTGTTAGTGTTCCCTTTGCTTATTTATTTCCATACATAACACGATCCAAAGATTCGTAACCGATGTTCGAGTTCGTGACGTTCGTTTTCAAAAATGCGTACACTGCTTTAGGTCCTCGCTACACCAAAATGTGCTCATTACAAAGCGTGTAAACTGTTCATGAAAGTTGAGGTGACTTTTTCAGATGAACTAACCTGTGATTCTTGTTCACACAATGACACAATATACGGATTGGAATGCGGATGCAATGACATAAAAAACCCCACGCAGCTCAAGTATAAATGTCCATGCGAAGAACACAGCAATATATCACAGAAGGAGCTTGGACCAACAATAGGAACGAGAAATATAAGCACCATGACGGAATTGAAAGGCTCACTAAAATTAAAATTAAAGAAATCGGAAAAAAAAGAGAAAACCCATAGAAAATCAAAGGCAAAAAAGTCTAACAAGAAAACTGGTACAACGAAAGAAAGAACTCATAGACAATCAGAGACAAAAAAGTTCAACAAAAAAACTGGTACCAAATCTGCTAAGAGACCTTTGCCAAAAAAAGGGTCTATATTGTCACAAATCATTTCTGCCATCAAATCGTCCCTCATATCTGAGGATGTCGGTTGCCAGTGTTACAAACCCGTACCAAAAACTCGAACCACATCTGTTTCAAAACTTCAACCGGTTCACCAACCAACGGAGATTCCATCAGATCCCCGATCGATACCTAAACGGCCTTTTCTACCTGAACCAATGGAGACCCCACCGGGTGTCCAACAGATACCTAAACAGGGGTCTTCTCTTCCACCTGAACAAACGGGGATCCCACCGGGATACCAACTTGCATCTCAACCAGGGCCTCCTCTTTCGCCTGAACAAACGGGAATCCCACCGGAATACCAACCGGTGCCTGAAACAGGGCCTTTTCTTCCACCTGAACCAAAAGAGATTCCGCCGGGTTTCCAACCGATGCCTCAACAGAAATCTTCTCTTCCACCTGAACCAATGGATATGCCACCGGGTCTCCAAGCGATACCTAAACATGGGCCTCCTCTTTCACCTGAACAAACAGGGATCCCGCCGGAATATCAACCGACACCTAAACAAGAGTCTCCTCTTTCACCAGAGCAAACGGAGATGCCGCCGGGATACCAACCGATACCTACAAAGGGACCTCCTGTTCCAACTGAACCAATGGGGATCCCGCCGGGTTTCCAAACGATGCCTAAACAGGGGCCTCCTATTTCACCTGTACAAACGGGTATCCCACCGGGTTTCCAACCAACACCTAAACGGAGCTCTGGTTGGATAGATTCCGAAACGATATCGAAACAGGGGCCTTCTCTTTCACCTGAACAAACGGGGATCCCACCGGAATATCAACCGACACTTAAACAAGGGCCTCCTCTTTCACCTGAACAAACAGAGATCCCACCGGGTTTCCAACCAACACCTAAACGGGACTCTGTTGGTAAAGGTTCCCAAACGACACCTAAACAACGGCCCCCTCCGTCACCAGAACAAACGAGGATCCCGCCGGAATACCACCCGACATCTAAAAAAAGACCTCCTCTTTCACCTGAACAACCAACTCCTAAACGGGGCTCTGCTGAGAAGGGTATCCAAACGATACCTAAACAGAGACCTCTTCTTTCACCAGAACAAACGGGGATCCCACCGGGCGTCCAACCAACACCCAAAAAAGGTTCTCCTCTTTCACCAAAACAAACAGGGCTCCCACCGGTCGTCCAACCAACACCTACAAAAGAGCCTCCTTTTTCAGAAGGACAAACGGGGATTCCACCGGGCGTCGAACCAATACCTATAAAAGAGCTTCCTCTTTCAGCAGGAAAAACGGGGATCGTACCGGGTGTCCAACCAACACCTAAACAAGAGCGTCCTCTATCACCAGAACAAACGGGGATACCACCAGGTGTCCAGCCAACACCTACAAAAAGTCCTCCTCTTTCACCAGAACAATCGGTGATCCCACCGGGTGTCCAACCTACACCTACACAAGGGCCTCCTCTTTCACCCGAACAAACGAGGATATCGCCGGGATACCAACCAACACCTACACAAGGGCCTGCATTTTCACCAGAACAGACTGAGATCCCGCCGCGTTACCAACCGACACCTCAACAAGGGCCTCCACTTTCACTTGAACAAACCAGGTTCCCACCAGGATACCAACCAACACCTACACAAGGGCCTCCACTTTTACCAAAACAGACTGGGATCCCGCCGCGTTACCAACCGACACCTCAACAAGATCCTCCACTTTCACCTGAACAAACCAGGTTCCCACCAGAATCCCAACCAACACCTACACAAGGGCCTCCACTTTCACCTCAACAAACCAGGTTCCCACCAGGATACCAACCAACATCTAAACAAGGGCCTCCTATTTCACCCGAACAAACGGGGATCCCACCGCGATACCAACTGGCACCTAAACAAGGGCCTCCTCTTTCACCCGAACAAACGGGAATCCCGCCGGGATACCAGACGACAACTAAACAAGGGCCTCCTCTTTCACCTGAACATACGGGGATCCCGCCGCGATACCAACCGACACCTCAACAGGGGCCTCCACTTTCACCGGAACAAACGGGGATCCCGCAGCGATACCAACCGATACCTACACAAAGGCCTCGTCTTTCACCCGAACAAGCGGGAATCCCGCCGGGATACCAAACGACAGCTAAACAAGGGCCTCCTCTTTTACCTGAACAAACGGGGATCCCGCCGCGATACCAACCGACACCTCAACAGGGGCCTCCACTTTCACCAGAACAAAGGGGGATCCCACCAGGTGTTCAGCCAATACCTAAAACAGGTCCTCCTCTTTCACCTGAACAAACGGGTATCCGGCCGGGATACCAACCAACACCTATACAAGGGCCTCCTCTTTCACATGAACAAACCAGGTTCCCACAAGGATACCAACCGACAACTACACAAGGGCCTCCTCTTTCACCTGAACAAACGGGGATCCCGCCGAGATACCAACCGATACCTAAAGGGCCTCCTCTTTCACATGAACAAACCAGGTTCCCACCAGGATACCAATCGACGCCTACACAAGGGCCTCGTCTTTCACCCGAACAAACGGGAATCCCGCCGGGATACCAACCGACACCTCAACAGGGGCCTCCACTTTCACCCGAACAAACCAGGTTACCACCAGGATACCAACCGACACCAAAACAAGGGCCTCCTCTTTTACCTGAACAAACGGGAATCCCGCCGGGTTCCCAACCAACACCTAAACGGGGCTCTCTTTGGAAGCGTTTCAAACGGATACCTAAACAGGAACCTCCTCTTCAACCTGAACCAATGCATATGCCACCGGGATTCCAACCGATACCTAAACAGGGGCCTCCTCTTCCACGTGAACTAATGAATATGCCACAAGGTTTCCAACCAATACCTACACAGGGGCCTCTTGTTCCACCTGAAGCAATGGGGATCCCACCGGGTTTCCAGGCAATATCTGAACAGGGTCCCTGTTGCTGTCGTTTTCCACTCGAACAAATGGAGATACCTAACGATGGAATGGGGACTAGTTGTGGATGGATAGACCCAGTAGAGAGTATGAAATTCAGGTCGGAATTGTCCAGAACAAAGTCAGGATTTAAATTCTATCGAAAGACAAAACGGCAAGTCCAGAATGACGAAATTGAATTAGATTTCGAAGATGCCATTAGGTATTATGCAAGTATAAATCCGGAACTATTTGAGGACTGGATCGAGCAAGAAATACAAAACATGAAACACGGTAAAGGTAAAAAGGCTAAACAAGACAAAAAGAAAAGCATAGATATGAAAGCGAAAAAGGGTAAAGATAATAAAGCGAAAAAGGATAAAAGTAGGAAAGGGGACACAGATGAAATTGAGGAGACTGAAAATAATATAAAAACTTGCGATTGCCCCTACGGTCCCATACCCCCTCCAATTTATTACGATATTCCTGTTACTCCTACGGCTGACTCCTCTCAGGAAAAACGTCCGGAAGGATTTAAGTTCTCTATCGTTGGCCAAGGTTCTAATGCACCAAGTCTCGGCGAAGTATTTCGCTAAAGGAATTTAAAACATGATACGCTATTTAGTCTCAAAATAAAAGTAATTCCTTATTTATGACTTTTATAGTACGGTAGCAATGTCGTCATCGTTTTTGTGTATTTTTTAAGAAAATCACATTGTTTTGACTTTATTTTGTAAACTTTATTGGTTTGTTGTATTAAATAACATGATTTTAATAATTATCGGCTTTTTCTTTTACCATTACTTATTACTATACAAATACTACTTTCCTCTAGCCCATAGACGGTAACGCGGCATGACATGCCTTACGCACTGTCAGGCTAAGCGTATGTTGAGACGCAGGTGCACGCAGCGCAGCGCAGAGCAGATTTTGTAATGTATGAACGTACTAAGAGCTCCGTACGCTACGGTGCAGACGCGTGCGACGCAGACATGCGTCTGCCCTGCTCTGAGCCTCGTTGTAGTGCCGGCACAGATTTTTGCGCGACGCGTGCATTTTGACACGTGTTTTTTACCGCTAATTCTAATTTTATTGCAATGACAAAACATTTAATTGAATTAGTACGTTGTGAACCTTGTTTGTATGATACTAATCATCCAGACTATTAAAAAAAACGTTCGTCAACTCGAACGCGTCTATTCTTTGTACTAGTTAAAACTCGAATGTGTCTTCGAGCTGCGTCGCAGCATGCGGTCGTGGCCTATGTCTGCCTCGCCTGCCCTGCGCGGCAAAATCTGTACTGTGCTGCGCTGCGTCACCTGCGTCTCAGCATACGCTTAGCCTTATCCATGCATAATCGATTAATTAAAAAAAAACAGGTCTTTTGGGACTAGCCGAGCGGCAACACGTTTCATACCCAAGTGATTATTTTAAATGGTACGGATTGACTAGTGAGACACATTAGTTCAGCTGCTATCTCTGTCAAAGTTGAATGAGGATTTTCAGTCACTATTTCCTTCACTTTTGAGATGTTAACTTCAGTTGAAGACTTTGATGGCCTACCAGAGCGAATCTTCCATCACATCTCGACCGCTTTTGAACGCTTTGTACCGCTCATAAGTACGTGTTTTTGATAAAGTCGATTCACCGTAAGCCTTCTGTAACATTTTCAGTGACTCCAAACACGAAATTCCATTGGCGATGCAAAAGGATGATGGGCGTTTTGGTACTTATGTCCAATCAAAATGAATTTACCATCGTTGGATAGCTCTTTTCAAGAGTACAAAAAACTATTATGGCAACAAACCCGTATAAATTGTCTGTTTTGAAATATAGTCTTCAGAAGATACTGGATATTTGGTTCGTAATAGGATTTTAATAAATCATATCGCTGGTTTAGCTTCCCGATTTTGATGATATATGCACAGATTTGGAACTAAATAAATTCAGTTAAAGTTAAAAAAATCGGTTTAGTTTTTTTTCAGTTAGGGGTGATTTATCTATTAAACATCTCGGACGCGTTTTTTTTTATGCCTAAATTGAGGTCGTTTCCCAGCAATTATTTTTGGTCAATGTAAGGTAAAAGCACTAATGCCCGACAGTGAACTAAAGGATAACACTTTCGAATAAAACCTTTTCTACTAAGAATAATAATCATTGAATTTACTTCAAGATTGCTGTAATTAACAGACACCTAGACATCTAAGATACGCGGTCAAAAATTTTCATTCAATTTATTTATTTATTTATTTATTTATGCTAATACGGCTTCAATAAGCCAATTACATTAACATAATAGACTAGAACAAATCATAAACACACTAAATTACGCAATAACGAAAATATAACAAATAAAAACAAAACAATTATAAACATTATATCAAATCGTCTTGCTTTCACAGAAGCTCAGACATACGCACATAACACTTTTAAAATCGTCCGCAAATAGATCCACGTTCGGGTTGGCTTCCATTAAGCTATTGAGCGCGGACAGAACGCGAGGAACAGGTGATGATGCGCGAGCCACTGTGCGGCATGCAGGCACGGCTAGCAGACGATGCTTCCGGCTGCGGAGATAGTTGCAAGGAGCGTAAAGACGAATCAGCTCATTGAGGAGATCAGGAGCATCTGTTGTTCCCCTACATATTTTAAGCATGATATTCAGCTGGTCATATGCTCTTCTGGTTTCCAACATATTATAACCTAGACATCCCAAAATAAATTTTGTTGGATATAAATATGGATAACATCCTAAAGTGGATTTATAGAGGAATCTTAAGAACGCTTTTTGGACCTTTTCGAGTAGAAGTGCATAAGTAGCCTCACATGGATTCCAGACGCAGGAGCTCGCCTCCAATTTGCTTCTGACAAGCGTACTGTATAATAGTCGTATGACATGCTCGTTTCGAAAATCTCGTGAGTTTCTGAGAACAAATCCAAGCCTTTTGAAGGACTCCTTGGCAACGGTAGCGATGTGATCATGAAATGTCATCTTGCGGTCGAATAGAACACCCAAGTCTTTCATGGTGTTCGACCTTGTTATAATAGTGTCATTTATTTTGTATTCAAAGCTAATTGGGTGCCGCATTCGACCAAAAGTCATGACAAAGCACTTAGAGGAGTTGAACTCCATTTTATTAGTTACTCCCCAATCATAAACAGCATTTATGTCTCTCTGAATAGCCTCACAATCTGATACACTGTTGACACAAGCATAGAGTTTTAAGTCATCCGCATACAGAAGACATTTTGTATGCACGGGAATATCAGTCAGATCATTAACCATCAGGAGAAACAATAAGGGCCCGAGGATTGAGCCCTGACTCACACCAGAACGAGTGTGGTAGGCACTGGATTCATAAATTCCTAGCCTCACAAACTGCTGGCGATCACGGAGGTAATCAGCCAGCAGTCGTAGAAGGCCAGGGCAAAATCCTATGGCGCTAAGCTTTGTGAGTAAAATGTCATTATTGACCCGGTCAAAAGCCTTATGAAAATCAAAGTATAGTACGTCTACCTGCCGCCGCTCGTCAAGTTGTGCTGAGATGTATTCAGTTAAGGTCAGCAAATTGGTTTCAACGGATCTCCTGCGTCTAAAACCATGTTGAGCGTTACTTAGGTGTTTTTCTACTTGATCATATATTAGTTTATGAAGAACATTCTCAAATATTTTTGCTGGTGAGGATTTAAGCAAATTCAAGTATTTAAGCAAATTTAAAAATGACGTCAGTTGGCAGTAAACAATGTGAGAAAGAGAACAAATGCAATGTGATTCTAAAATTCGAAGTAAGATCACTAAAAACAGCACTATATTTAATCTAAATTACAGATGCAACTCAAAAATCGCGCCCAAATAAAAAACAGTTGTGCCAATGAAAGAACAAAAAAAAATGAATTTGAAACCATAAACAAATCATCCATTCCCGATACTTTTTTGACAGAATGTAAATCTATACAGGGTATAAACGAATTCGTGTTATTCCTTCAAACCACAAGATCTACTATTGGTATCTATAGATTAACCCTGCACGGGATTTAGATTGATTAAAAACAAAAACAAACTTTCTTTCCCAAATAAAAATTTTATGTGATATAAATTTTCGATGCCATGCATAAATGAATGAAGGCACGGTGACACAGCTGACAGGCACGACTAGTGCGATATCGCTCCACGGAGTCAGTTAACTTGGGAGTCCCAAGTTGGGACGCTGAAATTACTCAGATACAGAATACTATGGTTCAATTTCCGAAAACTTTTTTTTGTTGATTTGAAAAAAAACCTCTGCAGTCTCAATCAGTGTCACCAGTAGATCACGCGGTTTGAAGGAATTACACGAATTCGTTTACACCCTGTATAAATAAAAATGAATCGCCGAAATGTATGTACGCGCATAACTTCAGAACGACTGCACCAAATTGGATAATTCTTTATTTTTGTGTATTCGTTATTGTCAGGACAAGGTTAGTACAAAAGAAAAATATAAATTTTCTAATTTTTGAGCTTATAATTTCTTTTGGCATGACCTTCGCAGGATAGGATTTTCTTAGATCAAATTCGGATATATCGCTCACCGTATAAGGGCTCTTTCAATTTAGCGGTTTGCTGTCGTCCTGCTGCGGTGCGGCAGCGGCGCGTTAGTCGCACTGCGCACGGACGGTCGTTTTTTGTCATACAAAGCGCGTGGTGCGACAACAGCGCGGCGCCGGCACCGCGAACGCTCGGCAACAGGACGGCAACGTCGAAAACACCACGTGTTCATTTCGCTGTTGAATAGTGCGGTGAATAGACGACAGAGCTAATTTCATAAAATTTTCATTACTTGTTTGCTTTTATCACCTCTCTCAAACACAAGCAAGCTGTGTTTATTATGGAACACAATAAAAATGTATTTTTAAATTACTTATTAAATTCACATTATTTTCTGAGCCCATTGATTACATTTTTCAAAACTGCATCTTTTCATTTAACATTCTTAAAAATATGTTCTGTTCGAGAGAGGTGATAAAATGTGATAGCTCTCTTAGAATAGAATATACTTTATTGTACACCAAAATTGTAACATAGCTCATATACAATATAATTTAGTGAAGGGTACAATGGCGATCTTGTCGCTAATACCGATATCTACCAGACAACCTTTGGATGAACAGGAAAACAATGAATAAGATTGGGGGATAGTCCGTGGTGTACTGCTGGAAAATATATATATACTACACACAATACATGGACATAATACTTACATATAAAAATTATATACCTATATATTATATATATTGCTAATATACATATGTTACATAATTAAGCGATAGGGAAAAACAAGGTAGGTTGATGATGAGGTACTGATATCATGAAGAAATAGAAATGTGTTGAGAGTAGAAATGATCTTTGACTAATTTTTTAAAAGAATCTAGTGACTGAGCTTGTCTTACTGGCATCGGCAGCGCATTCCACAAACGTATAGGCTGGACTGTGAACGATTTGTCATAGAATTTGGTAGCATGCGAGGGCATTGAAAGTCTCAAATCTTCCGATGATCTTAAGTCTCTAGTATGAGTGTCATGAAGGAACTTAAAACGTCTTAATATTATCCTTTTTACTAAAAGTTTGTATAAAAAATAACCAATGAAAATAATTGTAGAAATAAATAATATCACAAATATGTGGTTTACTTTACTCACCTCAATGTTATCAGCAGTCTTTCTTCAGCTGATATAGTATGTTTGAAAACAGTTTCTTGCCGCTGAATTTTACTTTTAACTAATTCAAGTAATTCGTAGAAACATTCTCTAGACATTCTTAGATAATTAAAAAATTTGCTTGGATCTTGTTTTAACCTCGGTTAAAGATTATGGAAATCACCAGAATTACATGTTAATGAAAACATTGGTGCTGCTCCTTAACGGGGGCGTCGTTTTTGTTTCTGTTTTATAATTTTCAACAAGAGCTCTAACAGTAATGTTTCTTCGTCAGAGTCCATGGCTTGACTGATGTCACATCACTAGGATACAAACGCATGGCAGTCAGATAGGCTTTCAATTTAGGCGTTTGGTGTCGGACGGCTACCGTACTGCAGCGGTCCGTCAGCGGGTTATAACCAGCGGCACGGTAAACGTGCGGCAGCGGTCCGATACGAAACGTCTAAATTGAAAGCGCCCTAAATGCCACCACAAACGATGAAGATAATATACCGGGTGCCCTTTAACACGTGGTCATGGAGGGAAACTGCTTGAAATGTTAAAAATTGAAAATTTTAGTTAAAGGAGACTTCATAATATTTTTTAAAGTAAGAAATATTGCATTCAACGATTTTCAAAAAGTCTCTCACTCTAATCTGGGATTCGGAGCAACACAATAGAGGGAAGACCGTGAAATCTAGTATTATTTGGGTACAGTCAGGGTCGAATTTAACGGGACGCGTAGACTGCTCATAATTACCTAACAACTAAAGAAATTAAACTTTATCTCAATGGGATAAAATTCTTGTCATAATGACCGTTGTTGTTAACTGTGTTTTCTGAAACACTACTTGTATCATTGAGATATAGTTTAATTTTCTAAGTTGTTCAGATCATTTTGAACAGTCTCTCAGTCTCTCTCAGTCAGTGTTCGTCCCGATATATGATTTCAATTTAAGGACACCAAGGCAGCAATTTCCCAAAAAAAACACCTTACTTTATTTTATTTAAGAGTCTCCCCACATTTATCGACGTGGAATCGGCTAACACCGGTCAAAAAAGCCTTTATGTCTACGTAATAAGGGTGTTACTAATACCATTCGCATCGGCTCGGCTCGGACGATGCGTCGCGACGCCGGCCGACGGCGAAACGAGCCGTTTGTATAGATAAGTCGAGTAGTGTGGTGATACGCACTCAGCTTAAGCCGATTCCGCGTCGATAAATGTGAGGAGACCCTAAGGCGCTATGTTTGTTGCACATATTTGATCAATATCTGACCCTATCGACATCTATCAACAGGTCACCTGCTACAGGTTCCATGAATTAAATTGTCAGTTTCTGAAATCGGTGCTAATCAACTCTTAACCAAATGCGTTTAGCATCAACTTCTGAAACTGATAATTTTATATTATGATAGTTATTTTACTACTCAGTTTTTTAACGTCGGTCGTTCCATTTTTTTAATACTTTTTAATACTTTTTAGTGCCTTCTTTAATAGGTACGTATTATTAAGGTACCGTTTTACCTTTTACATATTTTTTTATTTGGTAATTTCGCAAGAAACTTCTTTGGGAACAGCTTATTTGAATCGTTAACAGCTTAAATCTTAATACGCGTGGGCACTTTTGTACGAATTTGTTGCGTTGCATGATATGCAAGTACTTTGTTTGCATGCGCGTACCACTAACGAACATCGAACACTATGTTCAGCGAAAACGTTCGCGACGATCGTTCATACGATCCGAACATTCGTGGTCGATGTTAGGTTCTCGTAACGCCAAAACGTTCTCATTATAAAGCGTGAAAACTGTTCATAAAAGTTGAGGTGACTTTTTCAGATGAACTACCCTGTGATTGTTGTTCACACAAAAACGAACTATGCGGAATGGAATGCGGATGTATGGACACAGACGAACCCATGGAACTCAAGCTTAGTTGTTCATATGAAGAACTCAGCAATATATCACAGGAGGAGCCTAAACCAACGGAAAGAACGAGAACTATCGGTACCATTACGGAATTAAAAGGCTCACTCACTTCAATATTAGAACTATCGCACCTAGAAGCCGGAGAAACTTTATCGGAAACAGGCATCAAAAAGAGAAGATTTAGTTTCATCGCCATTCAACCTAAAATTGATAAGACCACTAGTACCACAAGTCTGGCTAGCTTGCATGCAGAAGAACCACCGTTTATAGACAAGGAGGAAATCCATAAAAAATCAAAGGCAAAAAAGTCAAAAAAAAGTACTGGTAACGTAAAACAAGAAGAGGAAACCGATAGAAAATCAAAAAAGTATAAAAAAAGCACAGGTATTGTAAAAGGAGAAACTCATAGACAATCAAAACTAAAAATGTCTGAAAATCAAACTGAAACCTTAGAAGAAGAAACCTCAGAAGAAGAAACTCATCGACAATCAGAGGCAAAAAAGTCTAAAAAAAACACTGGTACCGTAACAGAAGAAACCCATAGACAAACAGAGACAAAAACATCTAACAAAAGAACTGGTACACCAAATGAAGAAACTCAAAGACAATCTGAGGTAAAAACATCTAACAAAAGAACTGGTACTCCAAAAGAAGGAATTCATAGACAATCAGAGGCAAAAATGTCTAACAGTAATATCAGTTCTGTAAAAGAAGAAACTCATAGACAATCAAAGGCAAAAAAGTCTAAAAAAAGTACTGGTACTCTAAGAGAAGAAAGTCAGAGACAATCAGAGGCAAAAAAGTCTAAAAAAAGTTCTGGTACCGTAAAAGAAGAAACTCATAGACAATCAGAGGCAAAAAAGTCTAGAAAAACCACTGGTACAGTAGAAGAAAAAACTCATAGACAATCAGCGGCAAAAAAGTCTAAAAAATCCACTGGCACCGTTATGCCCACTGCCAGTAAAGTAGACAGGGAGAATATAGACGAGAGCCCACGCATTAACGCAGACCGTACGGCCTCTGGAAATTTAATAATCCAAAAGCCGAAGAAGATAGTCAGCCTGACGGACTTAAAGAACACACAGCATGAAAATCAGCATGAAAGGATAATATATCCTCGAACACCTGTGCCAAAACAAAGCTCTATATTGTCACAAATCATTTCTGTCATCAAAGCGACCTTCATTTCTGAAGAAGCTAATTGCGAGTGTTACGAACCCATACCAAAAAGAATATCTCGATCCACATCTGTTTCGAAAATTCAACCAGTTCACCAACCAACAGAGATTCCACCAGATCTCCAAGCGATACCTAAACAAGGGTTTCATCTTCCACCTGAACCAATGAAGGTCTCACCGGATCTCGAACCGATACCTAAACAAGGGCCTCCTCTTCCATCTGAACCAATGGAGATGTCACTGCTTCTCCCAACAATACCTATACAAGGGCCTTCTCTTGCACCTGAAGCAATGGGCATCCCACTGGATTTTCAACCTACACCTGAACAGGTGACTCATCCACCTGAACCAACGGGGATGCCACCGAGTTTCCACGAGATACTTAAACAGACCCCTGATTGGATGGAAATCTCACCGGGTTTCCAACCGATACCTAAACAGAGGCCTCCTCTTCCAACTGAACCAATGGAGATCCCACTGGATTTCCTACCGATACCTCAACAAAAGCCTCCTCTTCCACCTGAACCAATGAGGATCCCACCGGGTTTGCAACCGATGCCTGGACATTGGGAGTATTATCCACCTGGACCAATAGGGATCCCATCGGGTTTTCAGGCAATACCTAAATACGGGCTTCCTCTCCCACCTGAACAAATGGGGATCACTTACGAAGGGGTAGGGTCCAATTTTGGATGGACAGACACAGGAGAGATCATGAGATTGAGATTGTCCCGGACAACGTCAGGATTCAAATTCTTTCAAAAGACAAAACGGCAAGTCCAATTTGAGCAAGCTGTAGACAAAATTGATTTAGATTTCGAAGATGCCATGAGGAATTATGCAAGAATAAATCCGGAACTATTTGAGGAATTGATGGAGCAGGAAATACATAGGAAAATGGAAGAGGATAAAGCTAAAGGTAAAAAGTCTAAAAAAAAGACAAAAATAACAGTAAAGTAAGCGAAAAAGGGTAGAGGTAAAAGGGGACACAATCTGATTTCCCTTACGGCCCCTTGCCCTCCCCGTCGGCCAAGGTTCTGCACCAAGTCTCGAGAGAAACTGTTTGACTACGTACGGGTGATAGTAAAACATCCAGATGCACGATTTACTGTCGAATTTATAAAAGTAATTCCTATTTCCTTATTTATGACTATTATAGTACGGTAGCTATGTCGTCATCGTTTTTGAGTATTTTTTATGTAAATCAAATTGTTTTGACTTCATTTTGGTAAACGTATTTATTTGTAATATTAAATTTGATTATAATAATAATCGGCTTGTTTATTTTTCCATTACTTTTTAGTATAAACTATCTTACGCTGCAGCGGTCCCTAGACGATAATGCGGCATGACATGCCTAACGTACTGTCATGCATGCATGTTCGTTTAATTGTATCGACTGATGCGAATAACATACAAACTACGTGCTTGCGCTTGATTGAAAATTATTTTATTTTTTGATGATTGACATGCACACATGATCGTCTTTGGATTGGCATGCCATGCAACAACTCAGATATGGACAGCGTACACTACACCAAGACAAACACGACGTCGTAAGCGCTTATACGAGCTTATGAAGGCCATACACGCTAGTGTTTGACCGCACAGTTTTGCCTGCACAGTTAAACTGTGCAGATAAACCTTGGCGTGTATTTAATAAAACTGTACAGTTAACCTTGCCTGTACATGCTGCCTGAGGAATATCTAAATTGATATTTTTTCCTGCTCGGTTATGCTTGTGCCCGGTAGGTTTAAGTTGTAGGTATTGCATGTCGCAGTACAATATCCTGTTTCTCAACTCTCAGTTTAATTAAATTTAACATTTCGATGACTCCTACGTACCTATACGGACTCAAGTGATAGTTTAGTAATTTAACAGGAGAGCTGTTTGAAGAGTGTGCGATATTTTATTGATTTCAAACTAATTCGAAATAAATGTTTTTTCAACAAAGATTGGAAGCTCTTTCTTTGGTATCAAGTAATTTTGCAGTTTTTTTTTTAATCATGGGTATACATCAGCAGGATTTATTAGGAAAATGTAACTGATGTCACGTTCTTCTTCTTCTCTCGTGTCAGCACGAGCTATACGAAAATAGCTCATGCTGTGGTGAAAAGATTAACCAGTCAGCAAGGTTGGTAGCGAGGCTGACTACCCAGGGTGCGCCGCTACTACTACCTAGGTATGTAGTAAACGCCAATTATTATTTATAGCTTTTTCTTTATCTGCTCATATTATCGTAAATTTTAATTATGAATTCAAAATGAGTAGGTACCTTAATGACATAATTTATTCACGTGCATCTCTAATAAATTTAAAAAGTTTTATTATTATAGTAAGTACCGTTTTCTTAAGAAAATTAAAATAACTTTTTTTCTGTTAAAGTACCTAACACTTCGGAATGTCCAAGGAGTTTTCAATTAAATTTTTTTAGTGGCTGCCCTTTGTCTATTAGCGCGGTGGGTTGCTGTTGCTGAGTATGGGCGCCATAATTGATTTTGTTTTAACTTTGGTCAGTTTAGATAAAGTAGTGTATGAAACAACAATCGTACTTAGCTATGTGCAACAGTTTCATAAAGTACTGTTTTAGGAATTACTATCTTTATGAAGAATATCCTTCGTTAGTTGACTCAATATTCTTATGAGCTTTTTTAAATCTCTCTTCTCTGTTTCCGCTAGCGCTCTTTGTAAATGTTCATACATAAGCCGTTATCTCAACTCAACAAGTACCACTGTTTTGACCACCGTCTGAGTCTCTTTTATTTTTTGCTGCGCAGCCAAATACTTAGTAAGTACAAGAAAAAATTAAACTGCCTTTGACATTATGGTCTCTCAAGATTTTGAGAAAAAAAACAAGTCAACAACAGGGGGCCAAGTCTGCTTATGCGTTTGACACAAGGGCAGGGCAGCGAGGCACAGTAGTGAGCAGAAGAGTACTGCCTACTATTTGAACGCGCATTTACCTTTCTGTGCATTCTAGTAAAGGCGCTCACTCACCGGGAGCATTCGCGTGTAAATAACAACGCAGGATTAAATTTTGAGCATAACTACTTGTCGATAATAATCAAAATCGAATCTTGCATTGTTACGTTACACGCGAATGCTCCAGGTAAGGGAGCGCCCTTACGCATATCATGTCATGCCGCATTACCATCTATGGATTTACGAAATGCTTAGAATAATAACTAATGAACGAAAACCTCATGCCCGCAACAGAGAGATAAAACGTCTACGAGATGACACGATCTAATTGACAGTTTGAATTGGGTTGATATGTGGGGTGTTCAAAAAGAACCGACTTGGATTTGACGGTGTCGCAGTGTTTAATTACCGTTCATGTCTTATTAGCAACACAAAAACGGTAATAGTTAATTTAATTTTTTTTACCATACTTTACAATAGTTTTGCACCCACCTGGGGCGGGCCATGACTGTACTCCAATAGTGCAGCCGTGGATAGTCCCCGATTGGCAGTGGCGTGCACTCCATACATGCAAATAAGCTCTGCATACCCTGCAGTTCCATACATGCCCCTCTAAGAGATAAATAACTATAATTAAAAGAAATCATGGTAATTTAGTTTTCACGCCATCTATTGCTTTATTTGGAACTAACTCGGAGCGGGGAATACCCGCCGCATGCCGCCGCGACCGCGCATTGCAGCGCCTCCCGTGAGCATAAGCTGTACTACGCCTGGCTTATTCTTCATACAACGCATCTCGTGTAGTACACAGCAAAAGAGTGACTGTGTGCGTGAAAATGTGTGCGTGTGTTGGAGTTTTGGAGGCATAGCTTACATTGAAACCGTCCAAATTGAGAACCCGTAAATGCACCGTTTAATTGTTGATTGCAGAGAGTCGACTTATTTTAGTCGGATTAACCAAATGATTCATTCGTTCGTATTAATTAGTTCGTAACGTAATAAATTGCAAAGTTTTTTCGCCTTATTGTTTTTTTTGGCGCAAGTGATTGACTGTCGAGTAATTATTTAGTAAGTTTATTGTAAAAATGGAAAATTATACCTGTGAGACCTGTGCTGGCGAAATGTGTTTAAATAAATTAAAAATCAGCCGCGTTTTCACCTTATCTTTTGAGGAAACAGTTAAATTGATTGCAAAGGGAAGGCGTGTACCCGGGTTGGATTTAACTCAAAGAAAAGGTAATAAATACTACTCGTTATTTTCATAAAATGTTTTATGCTGACTATTACTGGCTAATTCGTCGTGTACACACAAATACATTGGATTTTTTCCCTTGCATTTTGTTTATAAATCAAGTTAAAAATAATGTTTGGACCTAGCGGATACTCAGATTTAAATAATTTTCACAAAGCGGCTGCTAAGCATGATTCTTCAGAAAAACATCTACTTAGAATCCTGCTTAAAAGTTCCAAACTTTTGATAAAGGTAGAATAGAGACTATTTTGAATAGCCAGTTAAAGTTAGATATTGAAGGGCACAACGCGAAAGACGAGAGAAATGGAAACATCTTCAAACGGTTGATTGATGTAGTTTGTTTTCTAGGTAAATCTGAATTAGTATTCCGTGGTCATGACGAACCCAGCTTTTTTTTTGTGCATACCCTGTCTGAAATCTCTGTGCACGCCACTGCCGATTGGTGCCCCATCCCATTTTAGATTAAAGTTCTCAAAGGGGCCTCTGCGCGTTGGACCTGTGTCCCCCATATGCCTTCCAAAGGACCGGACATCTTCCGCACGAAAGATGAGCCGTGCGTGATTCCCAGAGAGAAATACAAGTATAGTAGTTATTATACTACATGGCTTGAAACATTAAACGTGAGTGTTAGTAAACATTTATGTAACCTAGTATGCAAATCTTATTAGTTCCTTTTTACGTCACGACGGTTCTCTTTTCGAACAAACTGTACATAATGGGCGTCTCGATCTCTCCCTCAGAGCCTCAAAGCAATAACTAACAAAAAAACAGACCCTATTATTCATTTAACAATGGTAGTTACTAAAAGATCCATCCTAGACCGCATCATCGCTTGACCGCCACCATCTCGCCTGATATCAATCGGGCGAGAGGGCGGTCAACCGCAGGCCTATCATCAAATAAAAAAAGTAATATGTGCTGCGTACAGGGATGCACAGACTCATTAGGAGTAGGATCTAGGGGCTATTTGGGCCGATTATGGGCCCATATAGGCGGGCCTCTTCAACCGCAGGTCAAGCGCAAGCTCTAGGCAATGAGCAGAGCGCATTCTAAATGATCGTCACTTGCTAGTAATACTAGTAGCGAAAGCATTTAAAAATCATTAATACCTTGTTATCTTGTATTATTAAAAGATTGCAGTATCTTAATACAAACGCATATAAGCGTTTAATTCGCTGGCGGGCCGCACGGATGTCGACGGACGCATGCGGCTCGCAGGCCATGGTTTGTGCATCCCTGATAAAGACACATAGCACAGAATAAATAGTACAAGTACTCATAATACAGTCTGACGGAAAAATGTTTACGTGGAAAAATAAAAGGTACTTTGAAATCAATGTACAACCACACCAAAAAAATAATATAGTAGGTAGATACGTCTTTATATTCGTTCGGACGCCCATATGGAACTCAGTATCTAGTACCTAATACACGTTACTTAAAACCTATTCCAAAAACCTGTTCCCGTAAATACGTCTCACCTCTAGTGAGTAGGTATCTTAATGGGTAAAACTAAAATCGTATTCGACGTACCTGTTCAATTCGTGATGGTCAGTGCCGACACGAGGCAAGTTTTAGGATGGAGCGAAATCCAAGTATGGCGCCTCCTAAGACCTGGCGTCTGGAGGGGCCGCTCCGTTCGCCATGTACCCTAGGCAAAAGTCAGTACTTAGATGGAAAAAAACTTTTTTATAGTTTTTCAAAAGTTACCCAGTATTCGTTATTAAATATTACTTAACTCATATGTATTAAATTGAATGACTTTGATTTCCATATTAACTTGTAGCTAACACTAACAAAGCTTTCTACGTATATGAATGTAGGTACATACCTACTTACACTTCACTTCACCAAGATTCATAGCAAATCAAACACTTGTGGCTCCAAATTTAATGGGGCGTCCTGAGTAGGTCCACGATAACACACCACTTTTGAGACTAACAACTGGGTATCACTAACAGAGATGTGCAAAATAGTATATTAAAAGTATTTAAATTCAAAATGCAAATGCTTGGTTATAGGTAGGTATTTTTATTTCAAATAAAAATACAAAATGGTTTTCAATGAAACTATTTAAATACAAAATGCAAAATACGTATTTTCAAAATAGGTTTTTCAAATAAAATACCTTTTTTCACTGATTTTAACACTAGTACCTATTTGATCAAACAGTTCCTCTTTCATGTTGAATCTGCGAATTCATGAGATATAGCGATTTAAAGATGGGAAAAATTATCTATTATGTAGGTACCTAGTACCTATACACATACATGCATAAATTATAATGAACAAGTCCTAATGTAAGATTCTCGCACAGCCTAAACCGCTAAAGGTAGAAACTTGAAATTTGGAGAGTAGTTGTTTTTTATAGCGAAAGCGCACTCTAAGGGAGTGAAAAGGGGTGATAAGGTTTATTTGAAAGATCTTATTTCCAGTACTTATAAACTTGAAACTTGACACAAATACTCTTTAAAGTAAATAACAAAAGAATTTAAGAAAGAAAAATATGAAACATGAATAAAAAAAAATAACAAAACCATTTTGCATTTTAACAAATAATAAATATTTTTAAAAAGAATTTCAAATAAAATAGAAAATACATTTTGAAAAAAAGTATTTCAAATGCAAAATAAAAATAGGTAAGTATTTTGCATTTTGTAGTTGTATTTGAAATGCATGTATTTCAAATAATTCACATCTCTGATCACTAAACACATTTGGATTTGGAAATTAACATCACAATTAATATAAAATTATTGTATTAGTAATATCCACTTAGATATACTTTCACTTAGAAAGCAACCAAACTTACAATCTATTCATTAAACAGAATTATAAAAATAAATTATACAGAATTGAGCGAAATTGGCGCCAAAACTATAACCATAAACAACAACATTCAAAAACAAATATTTTTTCAATTCAATAAATTTTAAACAATGTTTTTAATATTTGTAAGTAACAATTTAATAAATAATTAAGAATAAGAATAAGAATAAATTTTATTTACCAAAAAAGATTTCTACAGAAAATCCTTAAATCTAACAGGTGTTCATGTTCTATACGATTGCATAATAAGGACAATATTAACTGTGGCTTCCACACTAGGTCGAGCCTGTCTCGCGGAAGCCTTAGTGCTTAAAAAAAAAAACATAGGTACAGTTTGAATTTTGCCTCGATCGTATAAAAAGTAAAAAAAGAAAAAACAAATTAAATAGCCATTTCCAGCAGTAACATCGGTATCGGAGAAAATGAGTAAAAAATTAAATACAAAAATAAACATTTTTTTTTCTGTATAGTTTTGTCTGTGTGAGTGTGTTATGAAAAATGTAAGTATGTGTGCGTGTGTGTGTGTATGTATGTGAGTGAGTGTGGGTGGAGGGGGATGATGTTCGTGTGTGGTAGTGTGTGTGGCGTGAGTCGAGTGTCGGTGAGCGAGGTTATGTTATTTCGTATTTGTGTATAACTTGTAAGATTGTTATACAGGGTTGCCAACCGTACGAGGTTCCTCGTACAAATACGAGATTTGTGGTCTTCCGTACGAGGTACGAGGACACTATCAACCTCGTACAATTATGTACGAGATTTTGATAATATGGCCATACGAACATTTTGCATCACCATTAGATAAATAGTAAAAACTAGTGCTATCTATCAGAACTTGTAGGAACTTCTTACACCAAAAATTTCATTGCCGTATTTACGCGATGATTATCTAGGGTAGTTATCCCGTCAACCGGAAATCCCCTGCCTAGTAAAACATTTCGTTCTTCACAAGTCGTCTCTGTCACACAGCGGAAATTTCTTCTTTCTCTGTTCCTTACGTGTTCCATTCGTTGCATGCCGGCCGTGTGTTTTTTGCACTAGGTACGTTAGTACGTGTAGCTACATGAAGTTATTGTAAAAAAGAAGATTTTTTTGTTAAATACCTAGTCTTTTCGTTGTTTCGTCAATTGTTTAGTGGTGTAATAGAAGTATCGTTAAGAGTGATACTCGTAACGACGAAAACAATGACTATTTTTTTTGTGATTTTACTTGAGTAACAAAAAAAAAAATTTGAAATACAACACAAACTGAAGTTTTATTTAGTAGGAAACTTGCAATAGTTTATTTCTTTGAGCAAAAAGTCCTAAATCCAGTAGTTCAATATACCTTTATTTTGTTTTAGCACGTTTTCGATGCATCATAAATGTACGAGGTTTGAAAGTCAAAATACGAGATTTTTAGCTGTATATGTACGAGGGATTTTTTTTTACGGTTGGCAACCCTGTTGTTATATTACTTTAACTAGTTTTTCAGTTTCTTTGTAGGAAAGAGTCAGTAGCCAGTTCCGGATAATTTTTTTAGCTTGTTTCGTAGTACATAATTTAATGTTACATAATTTTACTATTCTATTATACGTAGAACGGGGTTACTTTGATCAATTTTTTGAGCTTCATGTGTTTGTATCTTATTTATTTTCGCTTTTAGCTGCTACATCAAAAATATTTTATGTAGACTCAATTAACTGAGATATATAAAATCACATAGACTAGATAAAAAAAACTATAGAGCACAGTTTTCGATAGCAAAAAGGAGAAATGTTCCTTATCAAACTTGGACCGTAGAGCTTCTACTTTGATGATCTCTGTTCTATCATTGAATTTCAAAGTAGCCCCAATCGAAAAATCTAAAACTCGTTTTTTTTACATATTCAGGGGTGTCATTTAATATTTTTTATCATCGCCATCTAACATCGCAGACACCTCTATACTGAATGGTAAAATAGGAAAACTGTCAACGTTCCCTACAATATTCAATTAAAATGCACAAGTTCCATTTTCACACAGATATTTAACCAAATGCAAAATGTTTAGTAACTATCAATGTCGCCCCTGTATTTGAAAGTAACCCCGGTTTACCGGTACATAAAAGGTAGCATGAATTTTTGTAGATGTTGAGCGAAGGTTGTCTTTACTCTAACTTGAGGTATTTTGTATACGCGTTGTTTTAGCAGTATTGGATAATCACTAGATAGAAGAACTGTTTTATGTTGTTTGAGAGTTGATTTTAGCATATAAAGCTGGCGAACATTTAGTACAGCAGCATCAGTGTATAATTGAATAGTGGGGTATCGAAAAGGCTTCCTGAACATAATTATTTTTATAAACTGGAAAGCTAAGATAAAGAATTTACGTCTTTGGTGGAAATTAAAGTAAATTTAGATATTTTCACTAGTTGGCATTGTAGTGAATTGATTCTAAATCATTATCGAAGCAAATAAAATGTATTGTATTTATCAGAACATGAGCGCGCCCGTATTTACTACTTAAATGTTTTATGAAATCATCCGGGTACGGCAAGAATGATATTTTTTTTATCAAAAAAACACTATGGAATAAGCGTAAAAACAAGAGAAAAACATTCTCATTTCATCAGTTAACCAACGAGCTAAGAAAATTTAAAAAATGATACTCTTGAAAAATGTTTAAGAATATTATCAAAGGTTTATTGGTTGACAAACATCAGGGAAAAAATTAAATACATTTTTACAGAAATTATAAATTTTTTACTCGAGATTCCTCCACACTAGGGTTGCCAACCCCTAATTTCAAAAACTAGGATTTGAAGTTGGAAAAACCAAGATAATTCAGTTTAAAAACAGGACGCAGCAACAGTTAATTTAATAAGTAGTTCTCTCGTGTCAGCACGAGCTATACGAAAATAGCTCATACTGTGGTGATTAGATTAGCCAGTCAGCAAGGTTGGCAGAGGAGCTGACTGCCCAGGGTGCGTCGGACGTACTTAAGTATCATCACTCGTGGAGGCTCGTTTCATGCACCCCATACAATAAGTAATGAAAATAGGTTAAATGAAATTCAAGTAATAATAATAATCATATTTTTAATAAAAGTATTTCAATAAAATTATACCAGTTGAAAAGGAGTTGCAAAAGCGACGCGCGAATTTTGAAATACCTGACCTTACCATGGCGCTTCAAAATCCAGGACAAGGACATGTTCTGGGAAAACAGGACGGTTGGCAACTCTTCTCTACGCCCGGTACAAGCCATAGTTGATTGAATACTATGCAACTTTGCCAGATAGTTCCATTTCTCACGTTTTTCGTAATTTATGACCCCCTCGCGTAATTGCCTTAAAAACATGTAAATACCAAACTTTTGCTTCGTAAGGCAATTTTCGTAGCTTTTGAGGATCTTGAGATTTTAGTAAGTATTATGTTAGATTGTAACCGAGCTATAAACAAAATTTGTTATTGCAAACAGTATATACAGGATTAATTCCCAACTGTTTTACACATGGCACGATTTAGTGTCGTATGGAATGATAGACTTGCCCGCTGCAAGTTGCGTCACACGGTGTTGCAAGTTATTCAAACAGAAAAACCTGCTTTATTTAGTCACAAGTTGCGCAACAATATTTGCTTTCAGTGATAACAGATATGCAAGCACTTCCTACAATCACACACCCTAAAATGAAAAAATTATAGCGGAATAGGCACTTACAACTCACTTAAAAATGTACTACAAGTAACATATGTTTTCACAAAAAACTCGAAAATATTTCGCACTGGCTTCGCTCGCACTGTTATTCCACAGCTATTATTACGACTTGGCTGGCGTGTATTAAAAGCAAACAAAGCTTGTAACTCTCTTATAAGTGCACTTTAATGGAGTCCTGGTTTCAGAAAAAGGCAAATAAATACCTAACTTTTCAGTTTACGGAACGTACGTTTAAGTTGTGACTCAAGGGCCTGGCAACACTAATAACTACTTATTTTTTGCCTTTGCTCTTTAGTCTTTGCTTAAGTTTATAGTATGTATTTTATTTTATCTATGCCTAGTACTCTAATAACTTTCTGCGGAGCTTGTGACAGACATTTTTGAATATTATTTTTAAACATATATTTGTTTCTTCTTCATTATGAGTAAGTATAATTATCTAATAAAGTAATGTGTTATTTCTTCGATCGTTACATTTTTATAGGTTTGTTGTGTGTAAACATCGAAACATTTGATAACATTGCACGTGTCGGTATGTACAAGTCTATTCTCTGAAGTTGAATAATCATGTTTTAATCACATCTACTTATGTAAATACGTAATTTTCTGCTAACCGATTATGGATGTAACTGTTTAAATGCGGACCGATCACCTTTTATATTAAATTGCCGAATGCTTATATTCATAATCCATCATAACGGTTTTCTTTTTCATTGTTGTAAATGTATCAAAGATGCCTACCTACTCATCCGACCGGGCGCTGTTAAAAAATAACATAATGTCTAAATTCGGTGGCGTAATCCTGGAAAAAGCATTTTGAATAGCATTATTAGAAACTTCGATTGAAAATAATAACAAGCAGATAAAATCGTGCGTGATTATAATTATTTTAGTGAATCTCTAAACGATAAATTGCTTAATTATTGTAATGTCATCGCCGCAGGTCGCTACTAAGTACCTACATAGTTGTAATATTTTTTCAAACAATTTCAAAACTGGAAGCTACCTTACACATGAAACAGTTTTTGATATTATGAAATAAGAAATAAATATACTTGATTGTTTTATAAAACTTAAAACAATATGTTATGAATGAACTGTAATTAATTTATCAGTGAACATATACCAATAATATGTAGGGCAAGGATGCACTTAGATTGAATAGTAAGTAAAACAGTAACAATTAACAGTATTATTAAACTCAATCACTACAGTCAAATGTAAAGCACTGTTATTGTAAAAACTAAGCAGAATAACTGTCCTTTAACAGGAAATACATAGATAATCTATTTGAAAAATTCTAAGTAAATTGTAAAGTTATCTAAAATATTTAGGGGGTATTTCAACAATCTATCATTAACTGTTCATTAAACTAATTCGGTCTTTAAACTTTTCAATAGCTAACATTTGTATTTCACACATATCAATAGTGATAATGAAAAGATTATTAAACATATAAATTTCACATTTGTTGGTCACATTTATCGCTTATCTAGTGAATAGTTTTGGACTACATTATTGATATGTTGGTGAAATAGACCTTCAATCAGATAATACTGACAGCATACTCAGCTCATTGCTGGAAATAGGACTCTTGAATAGCAAAAGCATATTTTGTTAACCTATGAATTGACCTAGTCATCAAATAGGCATGTTGACAGAATTAATAAATTGCAAATCTAATTAGTCCGCCAGTTAGAGTTTTGAAAAATAATGTACACTTTTTTTTTTTTTGTTTAATCTATGAATATTTGGAAAGATAAAACGCATCAAAACTCGAGAGTGGGGGCTTGTGACATCAGAAGCTAGTAGAAATTGTACTTGCTTGTGACTTTTTGCCAATTTTAAAAGTATTGCTTCGTCAATTTTGGTTTACGTAACAAAAGAAAAATATGGGTCAAATATTTTTTGATAATTTAACTAATGGACAAATTAGTTTTTTTTAGTCAAATGCCCTATTATTAGATCTCTATACATGCATGTGGTAGTAACAAACAATGCTTGTTCAGTATAGGTTAAAACAACTGGTGAAAAGTGATATGCAACAAGTGAAGGTACCTATATTGATAAAATAAAAGTTACTCTTTTATTTAAATTATCCTTTATTATTCCTTTACGTGCCAGTAGTAATCTTGGTAAAATTCTGGGATAAATTGAGCAGTTTTATTGAGACTTATATCGCAGAAACCATTCATTTTCAAGTATTATTCAAATTACTTGAAAATTACTTTATGATGTCTCAATATTATGGCGGGGTTGCATGAAAGGAGCCTCCATGAGTCACAACATTTAAGTATGTCTAGTGCACCCTGGGCAGTCAGCTTTGTGTTTGACCCACCTTGTTGACTGGCTAAGCTTTTCAAAACGGCATGACTTACTCTCTTATAGCTTGTGGTGTTACGATAGAAGCAGAAGACTAATAATGTGATCTCCATAGCTACAATTTGATTTCTTTCTTTATTAAATAAAGGTTAAGTAAGAGTCATTGTTATTCTAGCAGTAAGGTAATTTCTTTTTCATCAGTCCATAATGCACAATAGGACCTTTTCTATGTTTTAAGTTGACATTTATATTTTTTTAAATTGACATTGTTTACTGCATTCTATTTATGCTGTGCTTAGCTGAGCGGAGGTTCGTATGCTATAGAATAGAATAGAATAGAAATCTTTAATTCAAGCTGAGAGCTCATAAATGGTTAGTAACAATTTTCTTATACAACTAGTGTTAGTAAAACATATAAATTTGATTATCATTTACAATTATAATATAAAATTGAAATAAAACTAAAATAAAATATAAATTAATAAATTAAAAATAACTATGCTTTAATGTTCCCATGACAGTACCAAGCTTTTAATTTTTTTGTATCCTACAAGCATTATATCATAGATTGTAAGGAATAGAACTACTGCTGGAATAAAATTCATTATCATTCTACTAATAAAAGGCCACAATACCATTGCAATAATTGAAATGCTAAACAGTAAATACTCTATAACCATGCACTTTGTATAATTACTTTATAGTGATATTGCTGAGAAATCTTACTCTACACAAAAATCTCATACTTTCATTGTTTGTTTATCAACTGTTTAAGTGGCTCAGCCCCTCTAGGTTTCGATGCCAGCACCATGGAAGAGTGCAGATAAAAAATAAAAAAGACAACTTTCAAACATAATTATCATTCATTCAATTTTTTTTTCTCTCTTACACATTATTACAAAACCTAATATCCCGCCCACATGTTCATTGGGATAAAAGAATATTAAGAACCCCACTATGAAGATTAAGGATATTAACAGATATCTCAGGTTGCGATGCTGGTCACACTAATTTAATTGTAAAACTAAAAACAATACTAACTGTGTACTGTCTTGTACTAACTTAACTCTGTGTACTAACTTAGTGAAGGCTGTTTTGACTATTTAAGCCTGAAGACACTACTGCTGGAAAAAAGCTTTCCATAAAGATTTTCATGACAATAGATTCTATGCCACCTGCTATCTTTAGCAGCTCGTCTGTTTATCCTTTAGGGGGCCGTCCAACGCTTCGCTTTCCAGTTCATGGTCGCAGTTCCAGAACCTTTTGTTTCCAATGGTTGATGTTATGCTTTAAGACATTTATTTCTCAATATAGAATACAATTCACTTAAAATGAGAAACAATAGGTTCTTAGTAATTTTTCTAATGGAACGAGTATAGGAACGGTAGGTCTTAGTTTAATTAATTTTTAAATTCTTATACATGCATTAACAAATTAGCAATAAATAGTAGGTAGTTAACAATAATTCAGTTACATTGGCAGGAAAACAATATTATGCAGGTAGGTTGAAAAAGTTACAAGTAAAGAAGATCGAACAGTTCATAATACGTGTCGAAATACAGATGCTATGGTAATTGACATTGAAAGCAACTGGTTTTTTTTTGTGATGTACAATTTTATACCTGATGTTTCTGCACACTATGTGTCCTGCCACTGCCATTTCACCTTGCTAGTTCTAAGAGCCATGTCGGCGACCTTGATTCTTGTTATGTATAGGGTGTCTCTACATATTTATTGCAATTGCAGGTGGTTTAGATTTTTGGCGGTGTCTCAAAGTCTTAGCGTTACTTTCTTCTGCTGCCCAGTTGTTTGGGATCTCTTTTCAGGCCATGACGATATTATGTCGCTCACATAATTCGTCGTTTGCACTTTGCGGTCATTGCACCGCGCCTAAGCTCTTCTATTCGGTTGGTTTGCAAATTTTTTATTTTGATGTTTTGGCAAATTTTCAATATTGCACAATCAACAAAGGTTTTATGCAGTTGAAGTGAGTTGTAGCGCTCTACTTGTTTTTTTAATTTAAGTATGCCCCTTCGCAAATTTTCTACCATGACTTGTGGGGCTCTAAAAGTTCTGAAACACATTTGTTAAAATATTTCGACAAAATTTATTTATACCTTATTTTCCCCACACAATACTGTTTTTCATTGCATTTGCTTTCGTATTTTTGGTATCTATTGCAATTCCTCCATCTATAGGTACATTCCATCCTTTCTGTTCAGTTGAGTACCATCAGTTAGTCAACTACCTACGTCACGGTTTGTTGGGTGCATACTTGCAATCACGTAGAGTAACGGAAATGGGTGCATAGTGATAGATATTCGGTTCAACTTGTCACTTATAGGCAATTGTGATCAATTGTCTGAACACATTGCTAATGGATCGATGTCAAACAGTGCATTTCATTTGTGATATATTTTATTATAGTCCTACATTACAAACGCAAAGTTAGGTTACAAGTAATGTTGATAAAGGTGGCCATACACGAGGCGATTATCGTAACGATCCGTCGTCTATAAAATCGGATGCGATTTCGCCTATTATACAATACGTCGTTCGATTTTAACATTGAACGACGTATCGTTACGATAATCGCCTTGTGTATGGCCACCTTAAGGATGCACAATGAATGCGATCTGATTGACGATAAACGCACGCGCAGGTAGCCGACTGTCGATGATATTAGCTAAGTGACATCTGATTGGTTGTAGCTTCAAGGCACACATACACGTAGTATACTTACGCCCGGTTCCTATAACCTATAGTTTTGCTTACGAATGGTATCATTTTACACTCAGAAGCAAATTTTACCTGTGCACAGCTACTAACGTATGTGAGGGCCTATACAATGCAATCGGGTCTTTGCTTCATTATTAGTAAATAAACATGTCTTAATTCAACGAATAACGCTCGGTAAGTCATAGGAATAAAAAAAGGTATAAATAACTGCGAATGTCATTAACCATCTTACTTTCTCTAACCGCGCTTTGCTTTGCTAACAATACGTTCACCACAGTTACGAACGACTCCATAAGGCCTGTAAGTGCGAGCGAGAGATCCGATAATATTGATTTACAACCCCAACTTTGGGTATGTTTTTTTTACTATAGTTGCAATTGTCAGCCACTGCAAGAATAATAGGTAGGTAAAGTAGGGACTTTGTATCTATACCTACAACTACATATAATAAATCTATAGACATGGCGTGTATATAAATAAGAATATAAAAAAATATGTGGTTGGGATAACCCATTGGGATAACCAATAGAATCCATTTCGATCATTTTTTGAATATTTGTCTGTTTATCGGTTTGTTTGTGCACACTTCACGTAAAAGATACTGACTCAATGCGGTTGACGTTTATAGGTAAACTAGCGACCCGCCCCAGCTTCGCACGGGTACTATAATATGCATGTATTATACATATAAACCTTCCTCTTGAATCACTCTATCTATTAAAAAAAAAACGCATCAAAATCCGTTGCGTAGTTTTAAAGATCTAAGCATACACACACTTTGTTTTATACTGTGTAGTGATATTGTGCCTATCTCGGAGTAACATTTAGCTATTGTTGCATCGTAATCGGTTCTCAGTCAAAAGATATTAGAATTTAAAGTTATCAAGACGTTTGTTTAGTTATTGTTACACAATATTGGTTTCCGACTTCTACGCGAATAGGGTTACCATCCGTCCGGATTTGTCTGGACATATCCGGACTTCTAGCCTGAGATCTATAAACCCAACTTGGACTTTGCTCAGACATTACTTTAGACTTATGACAAAGTCAGTATTTATAGAGCCGTCTTTGAATTCATCTGAGTGCGTGCTTAGCAAATGCTTAGCAAAGTCTAAGTTCACAAAATCGACGACTTAGCAAATACTTAGGCTACTATTATCCTAACAAAAAATTGGTACAAACTTTACTTCACCATCATCATATTTACACAACTTTTTAATTTTTTAGTATTATCAAGTGACCAGACTCAACTCAGTAATACCAGATTAGAAAAGATTTCCTTGGTTGATAACTAATTCTGAATTAGTTAAGATAAAAACAATTAGGTATTATAACATCACATAAAAAAGTTTTTCTAAGTTTAAAATGTATAAAAATGAATTAAAAGTTACATTTTTTCGACAAATTGCAGATGTCAAAACGATGCGATCCGTTTCAATGAATATAATATTTTGTTCGTTTATAAAAAAACAAAAAACACGTAGAAGCATGCCAATTTCTGCTTATTCTTATAATAATAATACATAGAAGAAATATGAGCATAGTTCTAGATTATTTACATGTTATTATTGTTAAACATTTTTAAAGAAAAATCAAGAATGTAATGCTTGAAACGAAACATTAACTTGTATTTTGACATCGGCCGTCTTAGCGAATGCTTAGCCTAAGCTCAGCATTGTCTCAACGTGATACGTCTATAAATTCCAAATCTAAGATTATGCTAAGCATACACTTAGCAAAGTATTACGTAAGTAAAGTCTGAGCAAAGTCTAAGCTAAGTCCAAGTTGGATCTATAGATCTCAGCCCTAGACTTTTGTCCGGACTTTGTCCGGCTCTTTAATTTGTCCGGATTTTTTGGCTTAGATGAAATACGAGTAATGAAACTTACTTACAGTGGTGGACATATAATTAGAAACACCAAGTGTGACTATTATTTTTAGTACAAATTAACTTGATAATTAATGTTTTACGTATCATTGAGGGCTTATACCTATTTATCTATAATGTATCCACATCATGAAGTATAATTATGCTAGTTTTGGAAATATCATACAACCGTTTATGTAAAAATTGGTATACTTTATAAAATAAAATGAAGCAGCACAACGTACTAACCCGGTCCATCTTTCCAAGGTGGATCGCGAGGTCGAACGTAGGGCCTCCCTCCCTCCCGATGAAGACCCCGACGATCCCTTACCCCCCATCACCGTAGACGAGGTCCACACGATAGTGAGGAATCTCAAACCTAGGAAAGCCCCCGGCTCAGACGGTATCACCAATAAGGTGATCAAACACTTTTCCGCCCCGCTCATAGTTCTCATGGCCGCCATCTTCAATGGCGCTCTGAGTAATAACATCTTTCCGCAAGCTTGGAAACAAGCCACCGTTATCGGTATCCCCAAACCCGGCAAACCCAAGAGTGAGCCCACTAGTTATCGCCCCATTAGTCTTCTCAATGTAATTGGGAAAATCTATGAGCGTCTCATTTATATCCGTTTAAAGGATTTCGCTGACTCCCGTAAACTCATCCCCGACGAACAGTTCGGTTTTCGAACCCAGCACTGTTGCATTCGACAATTGCACCGCATTGTCGAACACATTAGCTCCCGTTTTATGCGCTCGTACAAAACGGGCATGCTCTTCTTCGACGTAGCGAAAGCCTTCGACAAGGTCTGGCACAACGGTTTATTATACAAACTGTACCAATTCAACGTGCCGGACCGTCTCGTGCTCATCATTCGAGACTTTCTGTCGGATCGCTCCTTCCGCTATCGCCTAGAAGGCACCCTCTCGTCCCCTCACCCCATTCGCGCCGGCGTCCCTCAGGGCTCCGTGCTATCGCCCCTTCTGTTCACGCTGTACACCAGCGACATTCCCAAACGTGGCTTGGCCAAGTTGGCTCTCTTCGCCGACGACACGGCTATCTACTATTCCGGTAGGAGTCTCGATAGCATCTCTCGAACCCTTCAAACCGCAGCCAACACCCTCGGGGTCTGGTTCCGGAAATGGAGAATAGAGGTGAATCCCGAAAAGAGCGCAGCCGTTCTTTTCGAGAGACACGGTGATTCCCACACCCACATCCGTCCTGTCCTCATGTTCGGCAAACAGATCCCTTGGGAGATGAAAGCCAAATACCTGGGGGTTATTCTCGACCACCATCTGAGTTTCCGAGACCATATCAAAGCGGTGCGCGCTCGCGCCGCTTTCGCTGTCGGTCGCCTCCACCCCATCCTTAGAGCGCGCAGTAAATTGTCACTTAGAAATAAGCTGAGAATCTACGTGACGTGCATCCGCCCCATCTTGACTTACGCTAGCGTCGTGTTCGCACACGTTAAGCCTTGTCGCTTCAATTCCTTCCAAACCCTCCAGAATCGAGTGTTGCGCAGAGCCGCGGCTGCCCCGTGGTTCATGCGTAACGTCCAACTCCATCTCGATCTAAAAATGCCAACCATCAGGCAATACCTCAAACGCATTTCCAAGCGTTACTTCGACTCTGCCCCCCGCCATCCGAACCCCCTAGTCGCCGCAGCGGCCGACTACAGTCCCTCTCTCATAAGTAAAGTTCGCCGTCCCAGGCACACACTTTTAGAACCCGACGACGAAATAACCCTCCTCCAGGAGGCGAGTAAATCGACCAGCACACTACACAACGTCCGCCGCCGTCCGGCATACCGTCCTCGCCGACGAGGCCCGTCGCGACGTCCCACCGCCGCCGGTCACGATCCACCGAGCTCTCCCGTCGTAGAGCCGGTCGTCTCTTCAGACTCCGCAGTCACACCGATAATTCAGCCCTCATCAAGCTGTCTCCCCCCCCTATGTCCACGCCAGCAACGCCCTAAGCCGAGGTCCGAGTCCCACTAGGGGTCGCCCTTAGTGCTGTTGTTGCAGGTAGTCATGATGTTAGTGTAGTACAAGTAGTTAGCTTAGGTTAAGTATTTTACTTCCCCCCCATTGGCTGGAGACCCTTCAGGTCTCGCCAATAACTGCCCGGTTACGTAGAAACCGTCCCCTAGGACGACCTACAGCAGTCCAATAGAAAAAAAAAAAAAAAAAAAAAAAAAAAAAAAAAAAAAACAACGTACTAAGGTGGACAACTAATTAGAAACAGAAAAAAAACATTAGCATAAATATGAACAAAGTTAACGAAACAATAAATAATGAAGTTAAATGGTACAAACGTTTTATAATAAACAATTAATGTTTGGTTGGGAAGCCTCTGCTGTCGATTACAGCTCTACACCGACGTGGCATTGATTATATCAATGTTTCATACATTTCCAGGGAATATTTCTCCAAACTTCTACAAATGTGTCTTAAAGTTGTTGTAGTATGATACTAGTAGTAGAACGCTATTAGTGATATGCTTATTGGACAATGTTTTACTTACAATGTACCACAAATTTAGATTTGATTCTAATCCGCACTATTTGCAGACCACTCTAACACTGACACCACAATAATCCAAAACAATGAAACAGCGTTAAAGCATTTCTAAGAGACTAATTAGTGTCGGTGTTAGAGTGGTCTGCAAATAGTGCGGATTAGAATCAAATCTAAATTTGTGGTACATTGTAAGTAAAACATTGTCCAATAAGCATATCACTAATACCGTTCTACTACTAGTATCATACTACAACAACTTTAAGACACATTTGTAGAAGTTTGGAGAAATATTCCCTGGAAATGTATGAAACATTGATATAATCAATGCCACGTCGTTGTAGAGCTGTAATCGACAGCAGAGGCTTCCCAACCAAACATTAATTGTTTATTATACAACGTTTATACCATTTAACTCTATTATTTATTGTTTCGTTACTTTGGTTCATATTTATGCTAATGTTTTTTTTTTGTGTTTCTAATTAGTTGTCCACCTTAGTACGTTGTGCTGCTTCATTTTATTTTATAAAGTATTCCAATTTTTACATAAACGGTTGTATGATATTTCCAAAACTGACATAATTATACTTCATGATGTGGATACATTATAGATAAATAGGTATAAGCCCTCTATGATACGTAAAACATTAATTATCAAGTTAAATTGTACCAAAAATAAAAGTCACACTTGGTGTTTCTAATTATATGTCCACCACTGTATGTAATATCAAATAACTTTTTATTCTTTATTAACTTCTCATTCATCTAAAAACAAAATATAAATCTTTAACAATCAACATAACGGGATCAAACAATAAATCTTCGTATGTTTGCATTTTGTGACTAAAATGTCCGGACTTTTATTGAAATGTCAGACTTTTTGTCAGGACGTTTCAAATTTCTAAATGGTAACCCTACACGCGAACGAAGTCGCAGGCACAGCTAGTACAATACGGCCGACGTATCTTGGCGAGTCTGAAGTTAGTTGTTTGGCTGCGCAATGAATCTTTTAGAAACGAAATTGTCTACTGCGCAGCTAATCAGCTAACTTCAGACTCGCCAAGATACGTCGGCCGTATTGTAACTATTGACTAGTATAGGACTGCCATAAATGCTGAGATGCCGACTGGGACTTTTAGAATAGAAATAGGGTAAACCATGGAATAATCAAAACTGAGATTATAGGTATTTAAGAAACTTAAATAAAAAAATAGCGACGTCGACTATTCTTAAATATTCTACGTTCTCGGTGACACTTTCCTTTGCCCATTCATATTTTTCGGTAGATTTGACCTTTTTCAATAATTCCTTTTTCCCCTTTAATGTAAGTAATTACAAAATTCTGTGCACGTCATTTTATATAATTATAAACGCATCGAATGATGCTTTCGACTGCTTTACACTGAGTGAATTTCGTTCTTTCGTCCACTGCGACGAAATTAACGAAAACAATCGTTCCACATGAGCATTGTGCCCTGAGATTGCAAAAATATATTGACATACTTACGCAGCGGTAGCTTACGAATTGTGTGCATGCCGGGACAAATGACTTGCTGACCGGGACACAAAGCTTCAAACCTATCTACTAACCGTATCTAGACGACTCTATGGTCCAAGTGCTACCGCATAAAACGATTAAAAAAGTTTAAAGGTGCTAACCGCAGTTATCACCACATGTCGCTCGACAAATGTTCCTAGTGGGGACGAGGCTTCTATCACTACTCTTCATCGACTTTGCGACAAGGAACACTTTCAACAATGTCGCGGCGATGTCGTCCGACGTCACCCGACACCGCCCGATGTCACCGGGGACACATGTCGCTCGACAAATGTTCCTAGTGGGGACGAGGCTTTACATAGAAACGGCATAAGGAACAGACGCGTCGCTTTCATACATTTTGTACGAAAAAGATTTGGAGCGGCACGACAAAATGTATGAAAGCGGCGCGCCTGTGCCGCGCCTGCACCTTATGCCGCTTCTATGTAATACACGCCTAATGAATACACGACTTTAAGTACAACCAGATTCCAGTCTTGACATCGTTAATGTACAGTTGGACGTTGCAGCCCGCCAAAACCACAGTCAAATTATCACTTCTTTGTAATTGTGTGGGCCTACTTGTTAAATAAACGAAAGACCTACAGCTTCACCGACACCGTCAGTTAAGAACCAGAGTAACGTATCTCTCAAAAACTCGAAAACTTTTTTTTCTTCATAAAACGGTTCTAAATGTCGGTGGTATTTTTATAAATTTTTAATAAAGCTATGATTCTATACTTTGAACGTTTTTAAACTCTAATATCGTGCGAGTATTTCTGTAAACCTTTTTCTTTATCCAAAGATATAATTATTATCACACTAATATTATAAAGGCAAAAGTTTGTGAGTGTGTGTTTGTATGTTTGTTAGTTCTTCACGCTCAAACGGATGGACCAATTTTAATAAAATGTAGTATGGAGCTAGTTGACATCCTGGATCAACACATAGGCTAATTTTTATCCCGAAAAAAGCGGGCAACAGCTAGTCCTTTAGAATAATAAGACTTCAAAGTTTAAAGCCCTCCTATAAAATAGCGAAAATGTAGATACGTTAGTCTGCAATTCTTATCTGACGATATATCCTATTGATTTTTAATGCTAGTATAACGACAGTTGAAAAACCTTTTAAACAGATTCCGAAAGGGGAGGTTCTCAACACTTTGTTGTCTTCTAACAAAATACGACTTACATTTTTCCCATTTCTCAGTACCCAGAGGCAGTATGACGAAGGACGGCAAGCTGCTGCCATATCGTCACGTAGCTCCGCGCAACAGCCGCGCCAACAAGCACCGGAAGCCGAAAAAACATGTCTCCGAAGATGAGGAGAGTGATGACTCTACTGTGGAGGAGCAACCGCGGGAGGAACAACGGAGCCCTTCTCCGATGCTTGATGAGCCTACCGTCAAGTTACCTGAGGTAAGCACTACTAGTAGTCATTGTGATGATCAGATGATAGCTTTGGAGGAGCAAGCATAATCAGCCCATCCCTGACGCTTTGCTGGGTGTGGGCCTCTTCTTAAAATGACAAGAGTTTGGCCTTAGTCCACCAAGCTGGCCTGATGTGGGTTGAAGGAATACACACACCTCAATAATTATCATGCAACTCAAGGTCAGTTGCGATACTGCAAAATATGCTGGTTGATGCCAGTTCCAGACTTAACACAAGTAGAAGTTAGGATTTCCTCCACTTTAGCAGTGAGATTACATGCTCCTTGTGCAACTTATTTTTGACTAGCTACCCGCTCCGGCTTCGCACGTGTACGTTTTATACCTTAAAACCTTCCTCTTGAATCACTCTATCTATTTAAAAAAAAACCACATCAAAATCCGTTGCGTAGTTTTAAAGATCTAAGCATACATAACATAGGGACAGACAGCGGGAAGCGACTTTGTTTTATACTATGTAGTGAAGTGTGACCTGAACCAATTTGATAAAAAGGAAAACAATCTTTTAGTGATTCATATAAAAAAGTGTTTAAATGCTCACGACTTCAAGAAAAAAGGCAAAAACGGAGAAGGCATATAAAAATGAGTGTTTCTTTGTTTGTCCCATATGCTTTCCTATACCATTCATTAGATTGCGATGAAACTTTGGTGTAATTTTGTGCGCTCGCCCGCGAAACTTTATGACAGTACCATCATGAAAAGGTGGCGCGCGAGTCGTATCGGATAATTGTCCGTCTTTTATGCGCACACAGACAGAGCCGACGGCACAGCTAGTTGGAAGTAAATCATATTTGATTAAAACAATACCATAATTTTTAATAACAGTTTCCTCCACGAGTGACGATACTTCAGTACGTCTGGCGCACCCTGGGCAGTCAGCCTCGCTACCATCCTTGCTGACTGGCTAATCTTTTCACCACGGCATGAGCTATTCTTGTATACTCGTGCCGACACGATAGAAGAAGAATAACAGTTTTAAGTAAAATGTTTTAAAAATATTGTTTAACTTATTGATTCAGCCTATACAATACAAAGGTTTGTTTTATGTTATCCAGGAGGTTCTGCGCACCCTGTACAAAACTCCCGGCGTCCTGATGATCGCCGGCCTCGTCTCGTGGGACCTCGTGGCGCGTCGTGACAATAACCCCACTAAGAGAACTCACCCCAATCTGTATACTTTCCACAAGTTTACTGATCGCAAGGTAAGGACAAAAGCGAAAGAAAATAAAGCTATCGTTGTAAGACGATTTAGCTTTCCAATTTCATAACTACATAACGTTACAACATTTCATTTGACGACACGTTTGGTGCAGTGGCTGAGCTTTTGGCTTCTGCGCTATGGGTCGTGGGTTCGATTCCCACACGGAACCAAAATTTGCATGGCCTACAGATAGTTGTTTCGGGTCTGGGCGTTTGTGTATGTGAGATTTGTGTCTGTAATTACGCACCCACGATATAGGAGAAATCCAAGAGTGGGGAAAGTATAAAAAAATACGCCTTTATAGGCATCAAGAAATTGCAAATTTAATTAGTCCGCCAGTTAGTTTTGAAAAATAATGGACATGTATTTTTTCTTTTGTTAAATCTATGAATATTAATTTGGAAATATAAAACGCATCAAAACTCGAGAGTCGGCTTGTGACGTCAGAAGCAAGTAAAAATGTACTTGCTTGTGACGTATAGCCAATTTTAAGTGTAACAAAACGAAAAATAAGGAACAAATATTTTTTGATAATACATAACTGACGGACTAATTAGATTTTTTCAGTCAAATACTTCTCTGTATTATATTGTATCTAGACTCCGGGCTATTACTGAGAAATTCCACACGGGAAAACTCAATAACACTGCCCGACCTGGGGATCGAACCCAGGGGCTTCATGCTCAGCAGTCGCTTTTTCACACTAATTCTATTCACATCAATACAGAGTTTTTGGGTTGAGATCACCATGTGTACAGCCGTGAACGCGACCCCCCTTATTACAAAAGATGGTTTAAACCAAGACTAAGGTAAACCCAGCTTTAAAATATACCCATCACTTTCTTATGTCATTTATCAAAAAGAGACGGGGCTATTTTAAAACCTAGGTTTTTCTTAGACCATCTTTTGTAATAAGGGGGAATATGTTTATCAGATTTCAAATTCGATTCATTCTCACACTGTGCGCAATAAGTTTCAAGATGTCATAACAACTTACATAAGTATTAGTTTTTTTAATTGTGAAGCGTTGATTGATGAAGCGCAAAAAGGGTATTAACCACATTTTGATGTTATGACCTCTTTTTTGTCCTTTTAAGTCCGCGACAATTTCCCCGTCCGTGGTAATTTGAGATGGGGCAGCAAGGGCAGAGATGTTTATCATCAACACCAACCACTAACAAAAATAATTAAAGTAACGTATTATTTTCAGTATCGGTTCATAGCCAGCAGCTGCTCAGCTGGTCACTCGGTGCTGGTCGACGAACACGGAGAGGTGTACACTTTCGGTGAGTATTCTACTTTTTAGAACAAAACGGTCAAGTCAGCTTTTCTAACTTTGTCTCTAAGGTTGGTAACGCATCAGCGATCCTCCCGGTATAGGCATGTTGACAGCATCAATAGATTGCAAATCTAATTAGTCCGCCAGTTAGAGTTTTGAAAAATAATGGACAGTATTTTTTCTTTTGTTAAATCTATGAATATTTGGAAAGATAAAACGCATCAAAACTCGAGAGTGGGGGCTTGTGACGTCAGAAGCAAGTAAAAATTGTACTTGCTTGTGACGTTTTGCCAATTTTAAGTGTCGTATCTTCATCAATTTTGCTTTACGTAACAAAAGAAAAAATACGGGTCAAATATTTTTTGATAATCGAACTGACGGACTAATTAGATTTTTTCAGTCTACCCTACCCACCAACTACCCTATTGTAGGAGTGCATAGGTGGTAGTAACCATAAGTGGTTACTACCACCCACACGGTAGTTGGTGGGTAGGGTAGACTGAAATATGATAATGATGAATATTATAAAACACTTGGTAAACAACCAATGATCCACCTAAAGGTAAGCCTTTAGGTGGATCATTGGTTGTTTGCCAAGTGTTTTATAATATAAAGGCCTCTACACACCAACCCGGCGGCTTCACCCGGCGGGTTATTGCCAGCGGGTTATTGCGATCAACTAAGCGAGCGAACATGACGCAAAACAATCAGTGAGGTCTGCCAGGCTTGTTTTGCGTCATGTTCGCTCTCTTAGTTGATCGCAATAACCCGCTGGCAATAACCCGCCGGGTGAAGCCGCCGGGCCGGCGGCTTTGGTGTGTAGAGGCCTTTAAACAAAATCTGCAGTAATAGGACAACCATTTTTAGATTTTGCCCAATTAAATGCTTCTTGGTAAAGTCTGGCCAACCAATTTGAAAAAAAAGGTAAACAATTCTTTTAGTCTTTATTTTGTAACTGTTATTAAAAATGATGGTATTGTTTAAATTAAAACAAAAGAGATCACCCATTTTGTTCGTTGATTTGGGATAAAAAAAAGTCGGCGGCCAGGAATGAATTATGTTTTATTTAAATGATGGCAGGAGTAGAAACATTTCTTTGTATGGCGACAATGCTGTAATATATATAATCCTTGAAACCAATAAATTGTTTCCCGTCGTCGTCGTTTTAATTCTTACCTGGTGTATATCTCCGAACACAAATAGTTTTCGACTTTGACGCCATAGTAAAAAATAATACCTTACACGTGTGCTTTAAAAATGTGTCATTACATTCGAAAGAGGCGAAAATTTTTTTTTTTTACTTTTTTTATCCCAGAATCGGTGATGTCCTTTGTTTCCAATTGAACACATTAAGTAGTTTTTCTCGTTAAAATAAGTTACTATTTTATGATACTTATCACACTAATTTTATAAAGGCGAAAGTTTGTGAGTGTGTGTTTCTATGTTTGTTACTTCTTCACGCTCAAACGGATGGACAAATTTCGACAAAATTTGGTATGCAGGTAGCTGACATCCTGGATTAACACGTAGGCTACTTTTTATCCCGAAAAAACCGGTAACACCGCGGGGCGTAGCTAGTTTTTTAAATAAGTACCAAAAAAACGGTCTTTTTTTGCAAATTGGTTCGATCTATACCAAAGCAATTTCATTGGTTAAAATGTGTTTGACATTATTGACAATGTTAATTTAACTCTTTCCAATTGGTTGTGATGCGTACTTACGGTGGTGCTGCCATCTGCTTCCTCCCAATTGTTATTTAAACTATATTTTCCGCACCAGGTCGCAACACCTGTGGTCAGCTCGGCTTCGGCGACACTGTGACTCGTAATGTGCCCGAGGCGGTGCCCGGGCTGCGCGGCAAGAACATCATACACGCGGCGGTTGGGAGACACCATACTCTCTTCGTAACAGGTATAGTTGTTGTAAGACCACAGATAAGGTATAAGGTATAACGGGCTGTAATCCGCAACTCCACGTCTAAGCGCGTATTTTGCGTGTAAAAGACAGATACAGAACGACAATGTAATTTTTCCTATTCTTCAGTTCACAAAACCCTTGTCTACGGTAGTGGCCTGTTACGCCTGTACGAGGGCTAATAAAGTAACATTTCGTCAATGAAGTTCTAACAGTGCGTAAGTCATTTTGTGACAAAAACAGACAACACTGGGAAAGCCACAATATTACTTGAAATGAAAAAGATTATTAGGATTTTCAAAGGTTTAATATACCATCAAACCCCCTTATTACAAAAGATGGTTTAAACCAAGACTAAGGTAAACCCAGGTTTAAAATATACCCATCACTTTCTTATGTCATATAACAAAAAAGAGACGGCTACCCTAAAACCAGGGTTTTTCTTAGACCATCGTTTGTAATAAGGGGGATTGAGTTTATTTGTAATGATAATTAAAAACAATATTGTGTTCAGTGATTTAAATAGTTTTTCACTCTCTTGTAAAGTAGCCATTTTTGACTTCCGCACTGTTAGAACTTCACTGACGATTTGGTGAATCATATTTCGCTCATTGATATCGCGTCATAACTGCAGTAACTGCGAACTGAGCATGCAGTCGGCAGTTGTCACCCAGTTGCATTGACTTCATCGTAACTGCCTTCAAACATTTGGCAGTTGCGGTCGGAATGCAGACCGTGTTTGGCCCCCATGGGACAAAATCTGAAATCGCGAAAAAGAAAATCAGCTTTTCCCTACATTTATGTTCGCATAACTCGTCAAAATTTAGGGAACAGCTGTTTCTTTTTCGCGATTTCAAGTTTGGTCCCATAGTAAAAGTTGTTCATAATGATGAGTACAGTGACACCTTGTATATCCTCTTTAAATCAACCTCTTTATATCAATAAAAAAAAAAATCTTTGCCCGATCAATTCTTTGCGAGCGACCAAACGACCTTATGAAAATGTAATGTGCAAACAATTATAGACCTTAGGTTGGTAAACATTTCAAGTCCGCGACTGTACATTGTAAAAAAGTTCACAACGTTTTATCCTCATCAGCTGATAAACATGAGTATTTGTAAACACTGCTTCAGAAATAGCTTTCTCATGACCAGTCATCGGGAAAAGGTGAGCTAATTTACCTAAACTTCAAAGAACAGGGACAAAAAGTGGAGACTTCCCTACGGCAACATTTTTTTTCGGGAAAGTTGTCCCGGGATTCGGGACATCACTAAAGTACATTTAATATTAATGTTATTAGTACAGAAAACAATTGAATTCGTTTCCTTTTTTTTCCAAAATTTACTCAAAACCAGTTGACACGTTTTTTTATTGTTTTCAAAAAAGAGATTTTTAATTGTTTTCAGAAAAGGAGATTGCCTCTTATTTTTTGAAAACAATAAAAAACGTGTCTCCAGTAGACACGTTTTTTATTCTTTATTCTGTGTAAATTTTAAAAATTAGAAAAAATATGTTGTCGTCTTGAAGTCTTCACTTTTTGTCTTTGTTCCATGAACTTTAGGTAAATTGGCTCACCTTTTTCCGATCACTGCTCATGACCTACATGTCCAGGTACCATACATTGTTGCCAATTCTCCTTTACTGTATCTATAAATCATTTATAACAGATACGGGCACCGTGTACGCTTGTGGTGACAACAAGTGCGGTCAGTGCGGCATCGGGAACACCACGCCGCAAGTGCTGAAGCCCACCCGGGTTCGATACAAGTAAGTTTTGTAGCGATGTAAATAGGGTATTTGACTGAAAAAATCGAATTAGTCCTTCAGTTAGATTTATCAAAAAATATTTGACCCGTATTTTTTCTTTTGTTACGTAAACCAAAATTGACGAAGATACGACACTTTTAAAATTGGCAAAACGTTACAAGCAATACAATTTTTACTTACTTCTGACGTCACAAGCCCCCACTCTCGAGTTTTGATGCATTTTATCTTTCCAAATATTCATAGATTTAACAAAAGAAAAAATACGTGTCCATTATTTTTCAAAACTCTTAACTGGCGGATTAATTAGATTTGCAATTTATTGATGCTGTCAACATGCCTATTATACATTCTAATCATATTATAATCACGTGCCATGATATATTGAACTTGACGCCTTTGTAAGTGTCGTGATATTCAAGAACACTTTACAAAATCTGTAATGGCAAAGATGCTTACTTGTTCTGTCAGTGCTCTCACGCTGAGGTTATAAAATGTTAATTACTTTTGTTATACAGGGTGTAATGGTAAGTGTGGTATAACAAAAATCTAAACTTAGAACAAAATAATAGAAATGTAACATCACACCTGTACGATGGTTGATGGCAATAGGTTCTCCCCCTATTACATGGGACTTAAACAACGATGAAACGAGGGTGTACTATTACACCTCTGCCCAACCTTTCAGGGCATACAGGCGTGATGTTATAGAAATATCATATATTTTTTTTGTGTTTTATAACATTTTATAAACTCAGTATTCAGGAACACCATTAAGGTCACAGCTCATTAGAGCTACCCGGCATCCGACCCGCATCGCCTCGCCTCGTGCAGTTAGTATTCTTCATATGAACTTGTATGTGCGCTCACTACATCAACTCCGTAGCGTCACCGGATCGCCTCGGGCGTATGCCGTCCACTCGCGGACGACGAGTTGACCACTCGGTGACAACTCGCTGCTCGCATGCTTGCCTTGCGTTGCTGCGCATTGCCAACGCACAAGTCCCGAGTGAACCGCGCGCAAACATCGAGTGGACCGCGCGCATCGGTCCTCTGGTTGACCACGCGACGTTTACTGGTGAGAAAGCGGCGTCCACCCGGCTGACAACGAGTGGACGCCGAGCGACGAGGCGATGCGGGTCGGGTGCCGGGTGGCTCTAATGAGCTGTGACCTTTAAGCATCATAATAATGCAGTGTTCACATTGACAGTCCACAATGACAATTAATAATTTGTCAAGAGTACAATTACTTTGCAGCCAAACTATATTGTATTTACACTTGTAGTGGTGCTCCGGTGGTGAAGGTCGCCTGCGGTGCTGAGTTCTCCATGATTTTGGACTGCAACGGATCCCTGCACTCGTTTGGACTGCCCGAGTATGGCCAGCTGGGTAAGTCACTAGTTATTACTCCTACAAAATATACTTGAGAGCAAAGAAATCGAGCCACTCCTTTCTTCACGTGTCCTGGTTATTAGTTTTGGTTTCATGAATTATATAATTCAAAATACAAAATTCTACCCTCATTGTAAAAGTTATCAAATAACCTTTTAGGCGATATATGTTTACAATTGATCTGTTCCATAATACCAAAAATAAGAACAATTATACTTACGTGAAAAATAGAAGTGGCTCGATTTATTTGCTCCCAAGTATATTTGAATTAATCAGAATAAAAGAAGTTCATAATAATAGATTTTTATTGGTACTCGATCCCCTAACACTACATTAAATATATTTTTTTGTTCCTTTCTTAGGCCACAACACGGACGGCAAGTACTTCGTAACTTCCACAAAGCTCTCGTTCCACTTCGAGACGTTGCCCAAGCACGTCGCACATTTCTTCGAGAAGACCAAGGAGGGCCACATCAATATCGTGAAAGACGTCGAAATCGTTGACTTTTCCTGCGGTAATAACCATACGGTAAGATTGTTGTTCTACTCTTTTGTCGGCAGGAGCTATACGAGAATATCTCATGTTGTGGTGAAGAGATTAGCCAGTCAGGTAGGTTGGTAAGGTGTGGCATGAATGAGATTATCATTTATGAACTATATATGGTAATCTTATTCATACCTGATAACACCTACCTATAAGTTGTATCAAGACACAAAAATACTTAGTATACATCAACTACACACACTAAATACATGCATATTAGTAAGAAAAATCATCACACAAGAAATGTACACACAATTAGAACTTAACTTAAAAACACAGACATATAACACAAGCCAACGAAACAAAATCCAACTTACTAAACCCAAAACCAACTATGGAAAAATACAAAAATATTTGTTCCGTGCAAATATTTAAAATTAAAATACTCTTTAAACAAAATAAAATTGATTTCCAATTGTATGTATCGTACGTTTGTACGCGTAACGTACGCTTAAAATTTATTTTAGTTTTATTATATCTTCTAACAGGTAGCGATAGACTCTCGGAAGCGCGCATACAGCTGGGGCTTCGGCGGCTTCGGTCGCCTTGGTCACGCGGAGCAGAAGGACGAGAGCGTGCCGCGCATGATCAAGTACTTCGAGTCGCAGTCGCGCGGGGTTCGCTCCGTGCATTGCGGGGGGACTTACAGCCTCGCTGTCAACGAACTTGGTAAATTACGCCCTAGCGGAAGCACACGCATACTTAAAATTAAAAACATAATTATTCTTTAAATTAATTAAATCTAAAACACAAAAGTAACACAAAAATTTTCCTTAAATTTAAACATATAATTGCCTGGTAACCCAAGCACAAAACAATTAAAAAGTAAAAAATAAAACTATGACTAAATTTGTAATCTATGTAAGCAATTAAGCATGCATAATTGCATATTTAGTATGTGGTGCACGGGTTACCTAGGCATTGTACTTAAATCTATATAAAATACGTACATAATTTAATTAGATACGTTGAATTTGCGCGTCGCATGGTGCATAAGAATTTAGGAATATATGACTATACTATAAAAGGAAAATCCGCGCGGATCATACGGTTTGCAAAGTTAAGCTGCGCTCGCCACGGTCAGTCCGTGGAGGGTTCATCGTTCGTTACACTTCGAGACCCCTCTGTGCCTTGGACAGCACGGTAATCCGCCGGTGTCGTGTGTTATACGAATACCACAGTCTACCTATATCTTACTCCTTACAGTCGGTCAACGTAGAACATTGTCGCAGAGCAATCGTGCGGGGTGAACGGGCGGAAGTTATGTCCCGAGTAGCCATACTGCATATTCGCTACATAACCTCCGCCCCTACATAATTTTGACATTTCATAGGACCTGTCAAATGTATGGGCGTTGACCCACTGTATGTAAGTAGGTACACTGTGCGAATACCATGACAATTGTTACAGGTAGTAAAAATCCCGAAAGTCTGACAACCGGTCTAATCTTAGGATATCGGCCTTGCCCAGTAACCAGTGCCTAATCGAACTGGGTTGCGAAGATCTGATGATAATTGCTCCGTGTAAATGTATTTAATTGGTATTCAACCGCATCTGGTTAGACTGAAAGCTGACCCAACGTAGCTGGGAATAGGCTAGCCAGATATATTGCTATAGATTGAGCAGCTTCTTCTTATCGTGTCGATAACAATCTACACCGTGTCGGCCCAGAACTCAGCAATGAGTTTAGCACTATCCGTAGCGTCCATTAGTTCTTGTGGCGTACAGGTAACAGGGCAGGCGGGGCATGATGTTAAGTGCTCCCATAGTTTGCGGAACACTCCATCCCAAACAATGTTCAGTTTACGACCCGCCTCTTCATCTTCCCAATAGAGAGGCGGGTCGTAAACTGAACATTGTTTGGGATGTAGTGTTCATTGAGCATAGTCACTTCCCAAAGTATCTTGGTGTTATCCTGGACAGGTCACTTACATTTAGCAATTTTTTTTTTTAATAAACTTTGCCCCACACTAAGATTTATCTTGTATCGTGGGTGCGTTTACAGACACAAATCTCACAAACAAACGCCCAGACCCGAAGCAACCATCTGTAGGCCATACAAATTTTTGTTCCGTGTGGGAATCGAACCCACGACCCGTGGCGCAGAAGCCAATCGCTTAGCCACTGCACCAAACGTGTCGTGTCAAAATTTTCGTAACATAAAGCGGAAAGTGCACGCACGCAACAATCTCCTGTAACGACTAATTGCTAGCAAGTGGGGTGCTTCGCCTAAAGTTATGCGGACTTCTGGCCTGGCGCTATCCTTTTCTGCAGGCGAATACGCATGTCCTGTATGGAGTCGTTCGTTCTGCCCACGCAAAGCTGTTGGATACAGCAATAAATGAAACGTGCCGGATTATCACTGGTTGCCTCAAACCGACCCCAGTACAAATGCCGTATCCACTGGCAGGAATGGCGCCACCAGAAGTTCGGCGAGCCGTAGCTAGCTCTAGCGAAAGAACCAAAATGGAAAGCGATACGCCTCACCCTCTGCACTACAACATCCCCGTTCAGCAAAGACTTAAGAGCCGTAACAGGTTTGCACAGCGTGTCCTCCCACTCACTGGCGAACGTTCACAGGCAAGAGTCCAGCTGTGGCGAGATAAGGCTTCTCTATCCACTTCGTTTATTGCCCCTTCCGAGGATCACCCACCTGGGCATGACTTGCCTTGGTTGACCTGGAAGTCTCTAAATAGACTTCGGACTCAGGTTGGTCGAAGCAAAGAAAACCTGCTCAGGTGGAAATTTGCGGATCTGGAGTGTAAATGTGGTGCCGTTCCGCAAATTATGGCGCATTTAACATCATGTCCCGCCTGCCCTGTCACCTGTATTAGAAAGTACTAGAAAGGATCATCACGTATGACACACAGATCGAATGTAGTCTTAGTTGTAGTAGACCTCCTTGTAAATGAGTTTGTTCGAGGAAACACTACCACCATACTTATTTCTGTCGCCAAGCAGCATTGCTTTGTTCTGGTTTAAAAGGTATGGACGCCGGTAAAATTATAGGCACAAGGCTTTCCAACTTTGTGTCTAAAGTCAGCAGTTCTGTGAATATTGTTTGTGTACAAGGGTGCGTTTCCACTAGAGATGTGCTATGCAGCTATGCTGCGAGAATGTAAAAGCTGAACTACGAAACTGTGTGACTGTTTCCACTGATGCTAAGCTAGGTATATAGCAGAACGAGTAAGATGTGCTATATGTGCCTACTGTAGGTACACTGCACTGCACATAGCTACACCATTCGCGACCATCCATAGCTCGCATCCACAGCACGCATCCTTCCACATAAAAAACGTAGCTTAGCTGAATCACTTTCCACCAGTTCTATGCTATGTGGACCAGTGGCGTAGGGTGAATTTTCTTAAAAAGGAAGCCGGACCAAAAAATGCTTACCTTGCTCAAGTGTGATACGTGAATTCCAGTAACTACTCATTTCGAAAGGGAAGCCGATAGGAATCGAGTTGTATGGAGCCTTCGCCACTGATGTGGACCAATGAATATGATTGGTGGATATCAAGCGCATCCATAGCAACGTTGCATAGCACATCTCTGGTGGAAAAGCATCCTAAGGACGGTGTGGCGACAGCAGCCACGTTCCAACGGATAGTCATTTCGTCAAAACTAATTTATGTGTCATCTACAGGTGGACTATTCATGTTCGGGCAGACCAAGCGTACGGGTGAAGCGAACATGTATCCGAAACCAGTGCAAGACTTAAGCGGTGAGACATTTATTATATTAATTAATTAGATACAGTTCTTCTTTATACAAACTGTTACGTTAAAGGACTATTTAATTAACTGTTCATTGAGATAATTTGGTCTCTATACTTTTCAATAGGGTTTGAAATTATCAAGATAAATATGCCCCTTGATAATGATAATAATCAGATAATTATCAAACAGATTAAGCCTAGTAATTCTTTTTAACTGGTATTACATATCAACATTTACGTTAGAAGCAAGTAGTTTAGTAAATAAATTATACACATTTTACAATTAAGGTAATCTTTTATTAATTTTTGTTTACAATTTCGTGTCTAAAAACTTGCAAACCAAAATACGAGAAGTTAACCAACTACATACTATTTAGTTAATTAAATTTATAAGTGGAAATCATCTTCATCAACCTCAACTGCGTTAACTGGATGGGGATTGTCTGTATCTGAAGAATCGAAATTCAAAATCCAACTTAAATCTGTGTTATTATTCTCAGTTTGCTGATTGAAGTATTTAAAATACAAATGGCAAAAAGCAAATATTTTCGATTATACTTATCAAAGATAATTATCAACCTATATTTATCTGATAATTATCACTTCGAACCCTGCTTTTCAATAACTAGCATTTGCATTTCACCACTTATCAATAGTGATAATGTCAAGAATATTAAACACATAAATTTCCTATTTTTAGGCCACATTTGGCTGATCTGGTAAATAGTTACGGACTACATAATTGATATGTTGGTGAAATATCCCCTAACAGTAGTAGAGCTCCTTTTACCTGGGGAAGTACTTACCACCGTACCTAGTTCTGCCCCAAAGCAACATTGCTACGTTCCTGTTTAAAGGGTTCCGGTGGAATATTCTCTATTAACTTTGTCTCTAAGGCGCCATCGCCATGAGCGAGTGTATCGCGGCGATAGTCTCGCCGTGCCATCAAATTCAATACTAACTATCGCCGCGATAACAGTACCGTGTGTAGACACGTTTTAAGAAAGTGTATAGAAATACGTGGCACGACGATAATATCGCCACGATTCTTTCGCTCGTGGAGACTGCCCCTAAGGTTAGCAACGCATCAACAATATTCTTAGTATTATTGGTGTATACAGGGTTATTGGTCACGATCCTGTGGCAGGATTGTAGAACATGTTATCCAATATCTAATAACGCTGTAATGCTTTATGCAAAAGTGAAACATTTTCGTGATATAATTCGAAAGTTGCCAACTACTCCCTATAAAACACGTTATTTTAAATAACAATTTATTGTATATCATCAGATGAGGGAAATTATTATCAAATTCATATAAAACACTTATTTATAGTATTAATTATTTAAAATATCATTTTAATCAATGAACTAAGCCTACAGTTGCCAAACTGCGCCACAATTTCGCTTTTATTTATTTATTTTCTAATAACATTTTTCCCATCAGGCTGGAACATACGTAGCGTTGGTACTAGCAACACTTCGATCGTGATCGCAGCTGATGACTCGCTCGTCGCCTGGGGGGTTTCGCCGACCTACGGAGAACTGGTATGTACACATATTTACATTATTAACAAGCTTGAAAACATAGACCTTATTTATGTAAACGCTTGCCAAACAAGCCAAAAACTTACTTGATGGAAAGTTGTTACCGCCGCCTACATACACCTACAACACCAATAGGATTGCTTATGCGTTGCCAACCTTAGAATCAAAGGTGGAAAGTCTCATGTGTTTGCAATTTTACCAACACCCATACCTCTCAAACATGAACACAGCAATGCTACTTGACGGCGACAAAAATAGGTGTGGTGGGAGTAAGTTCCCTGATGAGCTTTTTCACAAGGAGCGCTCATCATCATCATTCAGCTGAAAGACGTCCACTGCTGGACATAGGCCTCCCCCAAGAGGGGGGGGTTTGCCGTAATCGTCACGCTTGGCAGGCGGGTTGGCGATCGCAGTATGGTTGTTAAAGTACTCGGAGAACGCTGCCTTAGTCGCCTTTTACGACATCCACGGGAAGAGATGGGTTAGTGCTATTCTTTAAGTCCGGCACTACATGAGACCAAGGTGCTCCACTACAATTTAAACCTCACCTCAGTTTCGCCTACGAATTAGTAACAATGGAGCTATAATGTGCATAAGAACGCTGCCATATAACACGACGCCGACGATCGTCCAATGAGAGGCATTTCTTCCCCCCCGCATTCCTCACAAAATTGGTAACTGATTCTATTGAGAATTGCACATATTAACTACACCGTGGTCATGTCCAATAATGCATACATTTCTGGCAATATGTTACGCGAAGTATCCAAAAATTCCCAGGGCACGGGCGACATTAACAAATCCTCGGCGCGGCCCAAGGAGGTGACGCGCATGGACGGCCTCAACATCACTCAGGTCACCATGGGATACTCACACACCCTGCTGCTGTGCGACGATGCTGGCGAGGAAGTGAAGGCCAAGCTCGCCTCCCTGCCCACCTTCAACCCCTAAGACACCCAATTATGGCAAACTCCCACTGTTAGGTAACCCAACATTGGGCAAGACACCAACAGAATACGGATCCCGAATAGTGGGCTAATATTACAAGAACAACCTCACGCTAAGGGACGACATTTTAAACCGGGATATTGTATTTTACTTGTATGTTGTACACAACTGCTGAACAATTTTAAGTAATAATTTATTGTGGATAAGCATTTTAATTTCAAGTATTGTTACATTAAGACTGCCCATGATGTATTTTAAAGTCTAATTTATTATTAAGAATGTCGCCTCTTAGTTGTTTTAGCATTGTTTATTGAGTTAATCTTTTCACAAAAATTTTGACGGTTCAGCGGGCTTAATCCGAAAATCGAACTACGAAATTTCGGTTGACCGATCGCACATTTTTCAACCACGAAAGTGGTAGATTTATAAGTTCCGTGTTCGTCGTTGTTTCGTTCCGAAACTTCGACGTTTGGTTTTCGGAGTAGGCCTCCAAGTATATGAAAATACGATCGCAATCGTGTCACTTGGATCGCACCAGCACTACATATTTGGCAGCTGTGCGCCTTCTATAGCAAGCTCCATAACTTGCTACCAATGATTACTTTGCTAACGTATAAAACGGCCTATTCCGGTCATAATGACAGTAATGATATACATATATCCCAACTCAATAAACAATCGCTGCCACTCTCTTAACAATAGCAGGCCTATTGCAAGTAACAATAATTTATATTTTTAAGCTCAGTTACACCAACTAATTATAACCGTAAACTTGCAATATTCATGTCAAAGGAGAACGGGCAAAAAACACAGAACCAATAGAAATGGACCTTTGGAATTTTTCTTATTTTATTTTGATAACCAACATACATAAAATATATTACAAAATATGTACAGTACAGTATTGTATGGCTAATTATAGGTTTCCCTATATAACAAGAAAAAGTAACATGCGAATGGATCATTCGTAAAATAAGTTTAAATTCAAAAGATACAGTAGGATAACCAATTAGTTTCAAGTTACATTACTTTAAATTAAATTAAATCTTGCTTGTTATTTCAGTCCATTTTCTGAACAAGCACCTTGTGTGGTGACATGCTACACCCAGCAGTGCAGCGCGATACAGTGATTACTATAAACGTTTATTTGTTTCTACACGAACAAATATTTTTCAAACTTCGACCTCATTTTACTGTGTTCTCCTGGAGCCGAGGAAAAAAAAGGATATGCAGGATTGTTTAGGATATTAAGTGTGACAAATACCAATACGAGTCGTTTCTGTTGGTGCTGGGTTTCGGTTATATGAACATTTGTCCATTCTCCTTTGTTCGATAGATTTTTTGGTAAGGTTACGGTTATAGTTAGTGCAAAAGAGTAATTATGTCCAATAGGTAACATAAATTTATACTTCTAAGATTTTTTGTCTATACTTTTTTATTGGTTTAAGTTGAGGAAACTCTTGTACTTTGAAATCAGATGAAATGACTGATAACTTTGTGAGTGACTTACTTTACTTCATAACTTTAAATTTTTGAGGAGTTTTCTAGGTTCGAAGAATAGTTTCCTTTCCAATATCGAAACTAATTCAAACTGTCTTACACACCCGCAAAAAAAGAGAAAAATGTGATTATTATTTACTTTAGCGAGCTCGTGAAAACTGTTGTTGTAATTTTAAAACTCATACTACCGATCAGATATTTTCATCATTATTTCATTACATACAGTCGATCATAGCGAGCGCGAGCGCGTGTCAACCGAGCGCGTCGCAACTGCGCCCGATTCAGAACTTCTTCAATAAACAGTTGTCTATCGATTCAGTTTGCTATCTCGCTCAGTCTACGAGAATTGGAGCGAGAGAAAAAAAATACTTCGAGTGAAAACGCACCGGCGGGGGTGTCTCGCTTGGAGCCTAGTGTCTAGCAAGACAAAGAAAAGAAACGCATGTAAATATAAGGTCTAATCAAAATAGGTGGACAAACTTTTACAGATCACAGTACTCGTGAATATGAACAACTTTTACTATGGGACCAGCTGTGAAGTATAAAAAAAATATCAGCTGTTCCATACATTTTGATCGTGTAGTACTGCACTTTTGTATGGTCCCATAGTAAAAGTTGTTCATATTTATGAGTACTGTGATCTGTAAAAGCTTGTCCACCTATTTTGATTGGACGTTATACCTATACGGGCCCGGCCGTACTGTGCGCTCGGTGTCCCCGCTACCAGACTACTGTAAGTGGAAGTCGTTAGACACTAGGTGCTAAGCTAGGCGCCTGCAGTGCGTTTTCGGCCTTACCGAATCATTCGACAACTTACTAATAGAATCGTTCTGAATTGGCTGGAGTTGATATTTTATCGTTCTGATTTCGATTGCAATTGAACCAACTGTTTGTTTTATCCAATTCTATAGCTACTCTGTATCTCCTGAGAGAATAACGTTTTGGGCTTGATAATGTGCAACTTTTGAAGTGTTAATGTGTGCTTAGTGACACATTTAGTTGTGTATATTAACAAATATCGATTATTTATTAATATTAATAGTTGTTGATAATTGTTTGTCTATTGCGGGAGCATATTATAGCGTCTCGTCATATAAACTGTCCAAAGTTTCAGTTTGTTCAGAATATGTATCTGACTAGTTCTGATCAAACATAGCCTACGTTTTCGCTCTTGCAATCAGTCCAGTATCACATGATTGACCTTCATTTGCAACGAGGGTATCAGTGTATGCATAATAAATAGTTATGATATAGATTTCTAAAAAGAACGTTAATATATATAATATAAATGTCATTTCACTCTGATCGTCATAGCACAAGTCCTGAGTATCCATCGAATTATTTTTTTTTATGTAAACTAAGCCTTTTTTTTTCATTTATACGAAAATAATTAGGTAGTCCGATTTATTTTGTAATTGTTTTTGATTCGTATGCTCAGTATTTACTGTCGCAAAAAAAATGTAGGTCCTAGGAAAAATAATATTAATAATAACTTATATTATGTGTATAGATGTCGAACCTATACAAATTTCGTGGGACATTCAACTGATATTTTATTGAATGTGTTATTTAAGATACGTCGGAACAAATTACCTAAGATTTTTTGCGGAAAACAGTCGCCTATACTTATACGTATTGAAAATGGCACTGCAGCATATTATTTTTAATTGATCAATATCATGTTCATACGTTGGCAGGCCAAATCAGGCTAAATTCCAAAAGTGTGACTCGACTGCGCGCAACTTGCAAACGCGGCTCCCGTGCGAGCCCGCCGCGCATTATCTATACGATTACATCAGTAGACATATCAGACGCAGGAAGCTTGCAGGTTTGTTTAATAGTACAGTTTTAAATGCAACATTTTGACCGTTTTCGAAAACTGAACGAATAATGACAAAAGCACGTTTCCTGCTTCATAAAAATAGCTGACTCAGCCTACTAAACGAATGCCCCGCTCCTGTCACTACGGCTGCAACATTTGTATCCAGTGAATACCCCGTACAACCGCCATCGAGACACACTTTAAGAGAATTACATCCACCGTCGACTCGTCTGCAAAGCACCTACTTCAAAATAATTAATAATTTCAAAACAGTTAAGTTGTAAAATTCCGACCGCTCCACCACTATTCCCTGACATGATAGTGATTTATAATCTAGGTCTATAGTGTTAATTACATTCTGTCTAATTCACTAATTTATAACCGTTATCAAACATTCATGTTTTGTCAGGGAATCTTTAAACTGTTTACTTTTTTATTGGTCGATTCAAATAAAAGTAGTAGGTAACATTTACTGTTATAGGAATTCTATCTCACGAAGTCCTGTAAATCATTCGAAATTGAACCCTATGGCAGATACATAAAAGTCACAACACCAGACTTTGTGAGACAGAACAACTCATCAAGTGCATGCCTACGTCTGTAGCATGTACGCGCGGCTACACATCAAGCTGTACATTTCTAGTATAAGCTGATCTAACATTATATAGGCTTTCCATACAATGAGATGTCATCTTATATAGGAAATGTATAGCTTAATATGTACCCGTGTGCAGTCAGCATCAAATATATCTGGACGAACAGACTATTCAAAATGATCAGAACAACTAAGAAAATTAAACTATATCTCAATGATACAAGGGGTGTTTTACGATGAACACAGTTCACAACAACTGTCATTCTGAAAAGAATTTGATCCCATTGTGATAAAATTTAATTTCTTAAGTTGTTTAAGTAATTATGAACAGTCTGTTCGTCTCGATATATTTCATGCGAATTGTAGAAGTCAATTATTTAGCGATGCAGCACTTTGGCATCAGTCAGGAGCGACATCGTAAAATAATCCGTACGGCGTACTTTAAATTTTACCAATCAAACTGTAAACAAATCATTTTATCATTATTACACTGTGATTGACAATATAAATACTTGGGATTGATTTAACTATATCTGTCTCGCGAAATTTGTAACGGTGTCTGAGAAAGTGTATCATGTTTTGATGTTCTACACCTCTATTAGGAATAAGTGTACTGTAACTAGACCTAACTAAGGCTCTGACGCGTTATCTGGCGAGAAACGACATCTTTAGTGGGTTATTAGGAACAAGACTGGCTTGCTACATAAAAAGCTATGTTATTGTAGTGTGGGTTGTATTCATCTTTGTCGCCAATTCCTAGCGAGGCTGTAAAACATTCGCTGCTTTGGATGAATAAAACAACAATTAAAAAAGGTTATTTTAGAGGAGATCCTAAGATTACATTGTTGGAGAAAAATGGCGCCAAAAATTAAAGAAACGGCAATGACATTTTGTGATGCCTCTTCGAAATTCTTGACGATACGATGAGAGTTTTATTCGCAAAAAAATAAGAGGTATTTTGGATTCCGCTGTCTCCTTAACTAGTTTGAACATTTTGGATTGTGTGGTTATTCATGCAAAGCAGCGTGTAACAGCAATAAGGAAGTAATTTGAACAGCGATCGCGTTCGAGCCAAAACTATGACTAACCACCACTTTCTCAGCCCTCCCGCGGTAAACGCCCACCTCACTTCGATCATTCTAGTATACGATTAAGATATAACTATTAGACCATTTGTATGGAGACACAAAGAACACCTCGTTGCCGAGATTTTCTACTTAACAATTCTTTAGGTTAAGCATAGCTGTAACTGATCGTACTTATTTAATGTTTGTAAGTTTAGGTGTATGTTGACATTCCCTCTGCCGGGCCCCGTTTCGTCGGACCTTTATTTCCACGTTATTGTTTCGGGCCACAGGTGACTATAGACTGAAATTTTACTCGAACTAGTATAACGAACAAGTGAATGTAAATTATACCTTTGGAGTGTTTTACACTCTGATGTGAGGAGTACTTTAATATTTTGAAGTGCGAGTGTCTATCCGACTTGATATAATCATAGTCAACTTTGTGATCAAAGTGTAAAATTCTTTAGCAAGATATAGATTTGACTTTCACCCCTATATTACAAAGATGGTATAAGAAAAACATGGGTTTTTAAATCCGTCTCTTTTTGTTAGGTATTGACGTCAGTGATAGGTATATTTTTAATCTGTACACACGGTTACATAGCAAGCTATAAATGGGTTCGAACATTTTTCTATGGAAGCTGGCGTAACCCACAGCCGCCTTGTTTTTTTAAATGTTTTTGGCGCAGGATGTTACTGATATACATTATCTACTTACATATATATAAGTAAAATAGTGCGCTGATATCTTGAAAAATAAAAACATAATGGCGGCGGGGGCCTATTATCCCTTTTGCAGTTATGCTGGCCGTACGGAAGCATATACCATGCGAGATCAACTTATATTGAAAATGTATTAGCTTCAAATATAGCCTTAGTTTCGCCTATTACCATCTTTTGTAATAAGGGGTTCATAGTCTATCTCTACATTTGTATTGGGTAATAATTCCACGCTCGCTCATTGCCTGCTCTTTCCTAAGTGATAACTTTTTAAGGTTGTAATAAAATATGTATTCAGAGGATTAACAATCTCATCTCCGGTCAGGACTAACGGGTACAAAGTATTTGTCATAATGTAACCTTGCCAACTGTAACATTTGATAAATAAACTTTTTTTTTCAATGTATGGTTTTTTTATTTCTAAGGGGACCTACCTGTCTATCTGCGCGTTTCTGGAAAGTTTAATAGACAATGATGCGATCATCTCAACTTTGGCTGAAGGAGACGCTAAGAATGTTTGAATTTTTTCCTTTTAAGAGCGAGAAAATTTAAAAAAAGTAAGGTACTTCATTCCTTGTCTAGTAAAAAAAACAACGTTCATTAAGTGGTCTACACACCAAAGCCGCTGGCCCGGCGGGTCATGCCGCCGGGCTTGTTTTGCGTCATGTTCGCTCGCTTAGTTCGCGTTAGTTGGCCGCAATAACCCGCCGGCATAACCCGCCGGGCCGGCGGCTTAGGTGTGTAGAGGCCTTTAGTTATTTATGTTAGTAATGCTGCTGTAAAAAATGTTGTAAGAGCGTTATTAAACAATTTACTTAATTTCTCTCAAGCTAATTTAATGCAATTTTAAAATGAACCTCACCAAGATGAGAAGCTCTGCCTTGACTGTCAGAATGGTGTGCTACTTTCCAGCAACGCCACCTTAATCGATAGCGATCTATCATGGCGAAGCTAGGTAAATGAAGTAAACCTATTGGTGCTTACAAAGCACATTCCTCGCTACGCAGCTTAGCACGGTTCTGGTGGATGCTCAGCCTAATGTTGAACTTGTTCATAATTTATTTGCGAAGTTTTACTGACCATGCGGGATCCAGCAAACACCTGGATCCCGTGGGATTCAGAATGTCCAGTTCCGCAAATACCGGGATTGAAATTTTCTTACAGAATTGCATTCCCTAAATGCAAAGACATTCAATATTACATTAGTCATATATTTTAATCTCTTTGCCTAAGGGCCGATTTTTCAATCCTCAGATAAATTTTATCCATAGAATAAATATAATGGTTTGACATATTTTCTATACAAAAGCTGTCAAAACGTCAAACTTATTCCCCAGATAAAATTTATCTGACGATTGAAAAATTAGTCCTAAATGTATTAAATTGTTTTCCACAAATACCTTCAGGTAAATAATCAAAGCCTTCAACCTTAAAGCATCAACTGACCTGATGATTATGACGTTTAAAAGTCATCATTGCAAAAATTCACTAAGTGCTCATTCACACGAAGACGATTCGTTTTTTTGACGAATCGTCTTTTCTCACGATTCGTTTTTTTTTACTGCGTCTATTCTTTTTAAATGGGAAAGTCTACAAGTGCGTGATAAGACCTGTCGTACTGTATGGATCGGAATGTTGGGCCGTGAAGAAGACGGATGAAAAAAGATTGCATGTAGCGGAGATGAAAATGTTGAGATGGATGTGTGGAGTGACCAGAATGGATAAGGTCAGGAATGAGTAAGTATATTAGAGGAAGTTTGAAAGTAGCGCCAGTCACAGAAAAGTTGAAAGGGAATCGTTTGTCTTGGCATGGGCATGTGAAGAGGAGAGATGAAACGCATGTGACGAAAAGAGTTATGAATATAAATGTGGATGGATGGAGAGGAAGAGGGAGGCCAAAGAATATATGGATGGATGGTGTGAAGAATGATATGAAAGAGAAGGGTGTCAGTGATATCATGACGGTTGACAGGATGGAATGGAAGAAGAAAACGTGTTGCGCCGACCCCAAGTAACATGAGATAAGGGCAGGAAGAAGGAGTCTATTCTTTTTAAATGCCCGTGTTCACACGCATCATGAATCGTGAATAATGTCGGACACGTCTTAAGTCACGTATAGCGTTTTAAAAAACACGAATCGTGATTCGTATATTCACATCCATCGTGTTCGATAGTTCATCCAAGACCGTGTCCGAGACTAAGAATCACGAAACGAATGTGAACATCAATTCGGACATGTTGCCGAATCGTGATAAAACACGATTCCGTATGCAATGTGAACGTCCATCCGTCATGACGGAACCCGTGTGAATGAGCCCTAACACAACGTTTTGCTAACCTAAAATATCAAGGCGCTCCCAACGTAAATTATTTTAACTGAAATAAACAAGATTATATAGTTGGGGTTCAGGCAATGGTTGAAAATAAAACTGTTATGTTATAATAACTGTGTATAATGTAAGTAAAAACTGTATAAAAGACAATCAACTCAACTCAACAAACAAGTGTGACAGTTTAGTGGCGGGAGCGCGGAGGCACGACGCGCGTGCGTCTATCGCGGACAAGCGGAATCGACTCGACTGACTTGTGGATCGGGCGGCCGCGCAGCTTACGACCGTAGCCGAGCGGGCGGCCGACGCATTTTGGAGATCCGCGGAGGTGCGGCAACGACCCGCGCGGGATTCCGTACTATATCCTCCCCCTCCAAGTCAGTGGAGGATTTCGGAGCTGACTTGGGATTCTTTAAACTACGAGGTCTTCCCTTCTTCCTACCATAAATAGCGTCGGAATCGCCGACGTAGGGAGTAAGAAGACTGGCATGGTACTTGCCTCGAGGAACATTAGGTGGTCTACCTTTCTTCCTACCATAAACTGTGTCGGTAAGTACCTTCTTCCTAACGAGAGCTTCCAATGGAGCTGCGCGTGTGTCTTCGGAGCTACGGTAAGGTAAGGCGACTACGACGGGACATCTAATATAAGTGGGGCCTTCGTCCACGCGAGGACGGCATAAAGGACGACTTACAGTGTCAGCCACCACATTAACAATACCCGGAGGGTCATTGACATCAAGGTAAGTTTGAATTTTGAAATTATTAATTTTAGGCATCTCTCTCTTACCAGGTGGCTCCCGATAAGGCAACACAGAGATGGGAACGGCTTTCTCCATATCTATCCTAGGAAAGGCAGAGGGCGTATGCCCTCCCCCTGCACTGAAGGTGTCAGTGCCTTGCTCTAGGACTGCAACCAACTTTTCCTTCTCGGCTGATGATAAGAGAACGTTTTCGCATTTGCGGAGGCCAATCGTAGAACTGACTATAACGTGGTCATCACGTTCATACTGAAGATCATGAAACCCTGTCGAGCGTAAAGAATACCTATTCCTCTCGAAATCGAGTACCATGCCAGCGTCCCGGATAAAATTCATTCCTAACAATGACTCGGTAGCGCCGGGCAAAACCATAAATAGGGTCGTTACTGCAACTCCCTGCACCTTTACAATAACTAAGGCGGTTTCTACGGTTTGTACACGTCTGGTTCCGTCAGCGAATTTTAGTTCAGTCTCTACACACTTAAACACTTGACCATTAGCACGCAAATGTTTAGTTAAGCTAACACTAGCAACAGATTGCTTAGCACCTGTATCTAATAACGCGGTACCTACAGCACCAAACACTTCCACGTTGAAAATCGGTCTCACACGCGGATCTAACACGGATTCAAAAGCGGACACAGACTGGAAAGCTGCTGAGGAAGTCATTGCTGGCGATGCAGAACGTCGTTCCTTGCAGACCACGCAGTTGGATCTAACCACGCCGGGCGCACCGCATCCGAAACAGGTGATGGACGGGCGCAGCTCCGACTGAGTCGCAACTGGTTCATTCTTAACAGGATCTGTGGTAAGCTTTCTACTCTCTAATTTTCTGCAGTCATCTTTGACATGACCGTACATTTTACAAAATGAGCATCGTGCTCTAGGCTTGCTGGTGTGCGGCGCTTTATCAGAATTAGGCACCGAAGAAGAACCAGCTGATGATGATGGTGAAGAAGAATCAGTGACAGGCGGCGGGGCAACAGGTGCGGAAGTATTCCTCTTGGCAGGCGCAACGGCGCGTACTTCCTCGAGCACGTCCTCCACTACTCGAGCTCGTTGAAGAAGCTCGGCGAACGAAGTGAAGGCATTCCTAGCTACCCTCTCGCGTATTCTTCTATGGAGTAGGCCATATACCATATCGAGCTGAACTGGATCCTCTGGTAGCGTGTTAGGTGGTAACTGCGCGATTAGGGCTCTAAGCCTACATACAAAGACGTCTGTCCTCTCCTCAGCCTGTTCGCGGCTGAATATCTCTCGATAGATTTTATGAGGCGGGAGGCGCGGTCCGAATGTCTGACGCAGTAAATTTAAGGCCTCCACCCAACTAGAGACGGAGTGCTTAACACCTTGCCACCAGGTAGCAGCAAAATCGGTAAGTAACATTGGTAAGCCCCTCAATGCTATATCATCATTTACACCAACACATTCTTTATAGATTACAACTAGGGCTTTCAGTCTCGTTACATTTACGAGTCCCGGGAAAAAAAATCGAGACTTGGTGCGATCTCGAAATTCCCGGGAAAAACGAGACTTTCGAGATTATCTCAAAAATAGGTTTCTTAAGGCTAGGCATTTAGGCAGCCCCGGATCTAGTGGGGGGCAAGTCGGAGCCCATGCCCCGGGCGGCAAATTCAGAGGGCGGCCATTCCATTCAGATATGTATAGTTGGAAAAAATATGCTTAACAGAGAAAGAGCAGCGCTAGACCGGTCGTTATGGCTTTTTTTTTTTTCTATTGGACTGCTGTAGGTCGTCCTAGGGGACGGTTTCTACGTAACCGGGCAGTTATTGGCGAGACCTGAAGGGTCTCCAGCCAATGGGGGGAAGTAAAATACTTAACCTAAGCTAACTACTTGTACTACACTAACATCATGACTACCTGCAACAACAGCACTAAGGGCGACCCCTAGTGGGACTCGGACCTCGGCTTAGGGCGTTGCTGGCGTGGACATAGGGGGGGGGGGGGGGGGGAGACAGCTTGATGAGGGCTGAATTATCGGTGTGACTGCGGAGTCTGAAGAGACGACCGGCTCTACGACGGGAGAGCTCGGTGGATCGTGACCGGCGGCGGTGGGGCGTCGCGACGGGCCTCGTCGGCGAGGACGGTATGCCGGACGGCGGCGGACGTTGTGTAGTGTGCTGGTCGATTTACTCGCCTCCTGGAGGAGGGTAATTTCGTCATCGGGTTCTAAAAGTGTGTGCCTGGGACGGCAAACTTTACTTATGAGACAGGGACTGTAGTCGGCTGCTGCGGCGACTAGGGCGTTTGGATGGCGGGGGGCAGTGTCGAAGTAACGCTTGGAAATGCGTTTGAGGTATTGCCTGATGGTTGGCATTTTTAGATCGAGATGGAGTTGGACGTTACGCATGAACCACGGGGCAGCCGCGGCTCTGCGCAACACTCGATTCTGGAGGGTTTGAAAGGATTTGAAGCGACAAGGCTTAACGTGTGCGAACACGACGCTAGCGTAAGTCAAGATGGGGCGGATGCACGTCACGTAGATTCTCAGCTTATTTCTAAGTGACAATTTACTGCGTGCTCTAAGGATGGGGTGGAGGCGACCGACAGCGAAAGCGGCGCGAGCGCGCACCGCTTTGATGTGGTCTCGGAAACTCAGATGGTGGTCGAGGATAACCCCCAGGTATTTGGCTATCATCTCCCAAGGGATCTGTTTGCCGAACATGAGGACGGGACGGATGTGGGTGTGGGAATCACCGTGTCTCTCGAAAAGAACGGCTGCGCTCTTTTCGGGATTCACCTCTATTCTCCATTTCCGGAACCAGACCCCGAGGGCGTTGGCTGCGGTTTGAAAGGTTCGAGAGATGCTATCGAGACTCCTACCGGAATAGTAGATAGCCGTGTCGTCGGCGAAGAGAGCCAACTTGGCCAAGCCACGTTTGGGAATGTCGCTGGTGTACAGCGTGAACAGAAGGGGCGATAGCACGGAGCCCTGAGGGACTCCGGCGCGAATGGGGTGAGGGGACGAGAGGGTGCCTTCTAGGCGGTAGCGGAAGGAGCGATCCGACAGAAAGTCTCGAATGATGAGCACGAGACGGTCCGGCACGTTGAATTGGTACAGTTTGTATAATAAACCGTTGTGCCAGACCTTGTCGAAGGCTTTCGCTACGTCGAAGAAGAGCATGCCCGTTTTGTACGAGCGCATAAAACGGGAGCTAATGTGTTCGACTATGCGGTGCAATTGTCGAATGCAACAGTGCTGGGTTCGAAAACCGAACTGTTCGTCGGGGATGAGTTTACGGGAGTCAGCGAAATCCTTTAAACGGATATAAATGAGACGCTCATAGATTTTCCCAAATACATTGAGAAGACTGATGGGGCGGTAACTAGTGGGCTCACTCTTGGGTTTGCCGGGTTTGGGGATACCGATAACGGTGGCTTGTTTCCAAGCTTGCGGAAAGATGTTATTAGATGTTATTACTCAGAGCGCCATTGAAGATGGCGGTCATGAGGACTATGAGCGGGGCGGAAAAGTGTTTGATCACCTTATTGGTGATACCGTCTGAGCCGGGGGCTTTCCTAGGTTTGAGTTTCCTCACTATCGTGTGGACCTCGTCTACGGTGATGGGGGGTAAGGGGTCGTCGGGGTCTTCATCGGGAGGGAGGGTGGCCCTACGTTCGACCTCGCGATTCACCTTGGAAAGATGGACCGGGTCTGCGGGTTGGGTGCTGGGAGTACATTGGGCTTCTAGACTGTCGGCTAGACATTCGGACTTTTCGTCGTCTTCAAAGGCCGGCCTTTGGTTCGGACGATTGAGAGGGGGAGTTGAAGCTACACAATCGGATTTCAGATTACGTTGCAATTGCCAGAAGGCGAGATGGAATGGCTCTAAGTCGCTCAACATCTTGTCCCAGCGGGCTGCCCGAACCTCCCGTACACGTTTCTTTACAGCACGCTGTAGAGAACGCATATGGGCGCGGTTAGCTTCGCAGGGAAAAGAGTCATAGGCACGGATGGATGCGTTCTTCTCCATCAGCAGTTCACGCACATCGTCCGGCAGCTTCCAGCGGTGTTCGTCCACCGCTGGAACCTGCCGTGAACACTCGTTCACCACGGACTGTACGTGACTGGTAAGGGAGTCGATCGCGCCCAGCGTGTCGGCGATCGTAACGATATCGTCGGGGATGGAATCTAAGTGAACGGACGAGGAAGACTTGAGGCGCTCCTCTAATTTTCCCCAGTCCGTGACAGTTTTGGTCGGGGCGGGTTGATCAGGATCCGGGGGACGGTCGTTATGGCGTTCTTTGAGGGAGGCCTATATCCATCAGTGGGCGTCTGATGGCTTAAATGATGATCATGATAAAGGTAAAAATATTGGCGGGCGGGGAGGCATTTTTTAGTTTTTGCCCCACCTCGGAAAAATTCAAGATCCGGGGCTGCATTTAGGCAGTCAATATTTCAATAAAGCACTTCATTAATCATACTGAACTTTTACAGACTCAAGTACAAGTAAAATTAATAAATATTTCTGACTTTTTTTTTTAATCTTTATGGTGGGCACGTAAAAAGCGAGGAGCATTTAATGTACTTTCAGAGGATCTGATTTTATTACAAAAGTAACCTGCGTTAGAAAAAGCCCTCTCTGCTGGATGGTATGGTATGTATGTATTTCCGTCTGTCGCCAACATTTTGAAAGAGAGCTTTTTCCACATGGTTGTTTTGTAATTTACTTCCATTTTTAAATTCTCCATGTTCTGAGAAAAATCTCCGTCGAAAAGTATATTGCTGAATATTCTCGGTCGGAGAACATTCTCCGTGAGAGAATAATCTCGACCCATCACCTCACGTAACCGGAATAAAAAAATATTGGTGGTTTAGTAGATTTTTTAATAATGGTAATTACATATTTAACTTATGTTTCAAAAGTCTCGTTACTCCCGAGACTGGAGGTAGCAGTCTCGAATCTCGAAAATACGAAAAAATCGTCGAGACTCTCGAAATTTTCGAGACCGAGACTCCCGGGATGAAAGCCCTAATTACAACAGAGTCTATGAAGGCCATAACATCGCCGGCACCATTGAATCTCGCAGTGCAATTAGCAAAATTCGTACTCACAGTCGGCGGCGGCGGTGGCGGCGCGCCCTGTACAGGCGGCAGCGACCGTAAAGATTGAAGAAGAAATACCAGTTGTTGGTCCGACATAACAACAGGTGCGGACATTGATGGTTGCGGTGTGGCGACGGGCGGAGCACGCCCGTGCTGCGACGTCGGTAAGTAGTCAGGCGGCTCACACCCGTACAGCGGTGGAGGTGATGGGGCTGAGGCGCCAGCGGACTGTACACGTCCAGCTAGCGGCGGCGTTGACGATCGCACGTCAACGGGTACAGCGCTTCCATCCGAAGCCGACGGCATCGCGCCGTCAAACTGCTCTCCAGCGGCAGAGTACATCTCTGATTGCTGTTGACTACGCGTAGCACTATTTGCACGTGACCGAGTAAGCACCATGATGTCTATCAATGCACTATTAACCACAGTCCACAACTATAAATATACCTACGGTACATATTACTGTTCAAAGGTTCGATAAATGTTCAATAACTACGAACAAATAGGTATACCTACGTAAAAGTTCGGAGTATACCTATGGAACTATAAATAATAGGTACGAAACACTTTTAGGTCTACAAGCGTAAACGTCCACTTACAATAATAATTATTTATCAAACTTTCAATAAGACTGTCCTAGCCCCTAGGTAACCTACACGTAGGTATACGAGTAACAGGACCGGGACGACTTCACGTTAAATTGAAAAAATGTTCGTAAGCACAAACTGCACGAGAATGCACGAATGTTCCAAAAAAAATGGCCGGTGGAATTCGAATTTCAAACTAGGTGCACGACTGTTCTAGGAAGTAAAATAAGCACTAGAACGATTATTTACTAAACGTGAGAAAACTAGTTTGCAACACAGAATTGACAGAATCCGCTGTACCGTCACTGTAATACACAAAATCACTCAAACACTAAGTACAAAACAATCCTTAGAACACGCTATGTAGTTCTAGAATGTTCGATACGTTGCGCGCGAAACACGAGTCTGCGGGGGGCGCGGGGCGAAGTTTCTGGATCACGCCACGCGAAGAAAACCCGATTAAAACTCTCGTTTTCGGCACTAACACTGTTTGTGAGCAGATTTCGATGCACTGTTTTATTCACACTAGTTTTTAACACCAGATAACAGCCTTATTTCACGAAAGTATGCCTGAATGACCGTTTTTCACTCGATAACGGCCGAACGTTGGGACGCCAGATATAGTTGGGGTTCAGGCAATGGTTGAAAATAAAACTGTTATGTTATAATAACTGTGTATAATGTAAGTAAAAACTGTATAAAAGACAATCAACTCAACTCAACAAACAAGTGTGACAGTTTAGTGGCGGGAGCGCGGAGGCACGACGCGCGTGCGTCTATCGCGGACAAGCGGAATCGACTCGACTGACTTGTGGATCGGGCGGCCGCGCAGCTTACGACCGTAGCCGAGCGGGCGGCCGACGCATTTTGGAGATCCGCGGAGGTGCGGCAACGACCCGCGCGGGATTCCGTACTATAATTACTATATAAACATGATATTTATGAACAAGTACGCATTAAACGTGTGCGTTCGCGCAGCGGAATGTTGTTGAATTTAAAGATTTTAATTATGCAGATATTTAGTGTATGACGTCGTATAATTGTGTATGGTAAAAAAAAATTTGTGCACGCAGCCATTGTGGAGAAATTCACCAAAAACTGATTCCGCTGGGTGAACGTTGTCCTGGCGAAACTTTTTTTAATCCATAGACTTTAGAAGAAAGGAGATGTGTCCAAAAATTAGTGTGTATTTGTGTGTCCTAATTGTGTATGTATGAATAAAATTAGTGCACGCATAAACTTCGGAGAAATTCAAGTTTCCGCTACGCGAACGTTTGGCCATTAGCTAGTTTTCATATAAAGCGCTTACACAGAGAGCTGTAGATTTTTACATACGTTGTTTTGAATTTGTTTATATTTGTTTAAAAAACAGATTTAGAAAAAATCGTAGGGCTTAAAAGATAAAAATATAAACGTAAAATACGCTTATTAGGTCTTAGTTCTTAAAGTATGCACTTTGGGGTCTAGATTTTCACGTTTATACAAACCTTGTAAGTGTCTGCAACATGTTGCCAAGTATCAATGATGTTCCGTTAGTAATTAAAGAGTTATAGGACAATTTACCATGAATAGATCACTGTTTACAAAGCAGTCAAATATCACGACGTTCTAAAGGAATTGCATGGTAAAATGTATGCCAATAATTAGTGTATTCATTCAACTGTTCACATGCAAAATTTCATGTCATTAAATTCAGTAATTAAAGAAAAACAATGATAATACTGACGAAGCATCGAAAACCTACATAACCCGACCAAGTTCGGATGGCTACAAAAAAGCGGCCGTGCCATATATCTAAGTAACGTTCTTAACCTTCCAATATAATATTTATTAATATGGTACAGTTGCGTACACAAGCGTTAGGAAAAAATAAAACAATTGTATTTCTTGAATGAAAAATATTTTTTTAATAATAACGCCACTATCTACGATAAAAATAAATCTTCAATTAACAAGTACTTCTCTATTTAAATATCCGTGTACAAAAATATTTTTAATTACATATAATACTTAATTATGTAATTATAATAACGTTAACAATCGCTTGCAACGACAGCAATAGACTTAAATGTGTTTTAACTAAAATATTTATGATTATTTACGGTTTACTCACGTGCATTTTTCGGGATTGCCCGACTAGTTTCGGACCCAAACGGAGCCCTTAATCATGAGCTGAACACGCGGCGAGGTCGCGAGACGGACTGTTAAATAATCATAAATATGAATGTGTCTCACGAAAGTTAACTAAAATAGGTTTAATAAACGGTAAATTTAAAAACTTGTGCTAATTATTTAATTTCCCTAAGGGGTCTATAGTTAGAATCCTGATCCGTGAAATCTTCAATAGAAATTAGCTGTATGAATTTTATTTGTCTTAAATAATATATCTAGATTATATCTCAAGTCTCAAGCGCATACTTAAATAAAGTACCTACGTAAATAGTACCTACTTTCTGTCATAGTCAAATACATTTAAAAAAGTAGGTGTACAAAGTAAATGACCTATAAATTATATCGAAACAACAATTGTGTTATCACCTATACCAATTCCATACCGGTATTATACTGTAAATTTTGGGATGTTCCCTAAATATATTGCACGGCCGCTTTTTTGTAGCTATTCGAACTTGGTCGGGTTATGTAGGTTTTCGATGCTTCGTCAGTATTATCATTGTTTTTCTTTAATGAGCATTTCTCTATTTTTTTGCCAGTTTCAAAAAATCGTCAAAAATTAAAATATCGCTAAATCGCTTTTTTTCCATGAAATCAGATAATTTATCTAATTAGTTATTGGATTTTTGACAAGGCACTCTATTTTATTTAGGATTTATATGAAAAATGTATTAAAAACGAAATGAAGGTAGACTAAACGTTCTTATTTTGTTACTCTTTATTTGTTAAAAAAAACTTTAAAAGTGGCAAATTCTATATCTAAAATGATAAATTTCTTAAACTTCATGGTGTATTTAATAACTTCATCGCAAAGAAAGACCATAAAGAGTAAAAGATAATTTCCAAATAAGGTGTTTTAATTTTTTTTTGTTACCTGTGTCCAAAAATAAATTTAAAGTTTTGATTATATGATAAATAAACAACATTGAAAGACGTGTACTATTTCATATTAAAGTACTGAGCATCCTCGAGTTATATTACAAGTTATACTGTTTTATATTAATAAATAATTAATTAAAACAGGAAATCAGAACAGGAGATTTTTGGGACAGTAACAAAAAAAGAGTTATTGGTAACAAAATAAAAAATTTAAGGCTGGGTCTACTATGCCTATTATTAGGATTAAAGATAATGAAAAACTATGAAGTTATAATTTTAAAGTCAAAGCCATTAAGTGATTCACAAATATTATAAATGCGAAAACTTGTGGGCGTTTATTTGTTTGGATCATTTTTATGCCTAAACGGCTGAACGAATTTGGATGAAATTTGGAACTCTTCATCATCACCATCACTATTTTTCATCACCACGCGGGTGAAACTGCAAGGCGTTAACGAGTACGAGGATAAAAAAGACACATTTAGTGCTTAATCAACATTAATGCACTTCATTTTAATCAAGTATCTTGTTTAGTGTTTCGTTCACACTTAATTCGATTTAATTCTTTCGAAATTTTTCTTTCTTATTTGTTCTAGCTTATCTAGGTTTTGTTTAAAATTTTATTTATGACTTTTCATCTTTTCTGCAGATGTTAGTCGTATTTTTTTGCGCTGCAATGCAAATGTAACTTTATAATTCCGTTTTTGTAACTCAAATTTCCACTTATACGTTACTACACCAAAGTAACAAAATAAAAAAGTAACGAATCACATGTTTATTTTTTTCAAAATATTATTGTGGTGGTTAAAATTAAAGTTACGTCTATTATTTTATACCAAATTTTAGTGTAAGTTGTTAACTATTATGATGTAATAAAAAAAGTGGTAAATTTTGTCAACTTTCCTTGAAATAGCTGTAACAAAATCGGAATGATGTTCACTGTAAATTTGGAGTACGTGTTTTTACAATTTACTACTGAACGGTGCTGACACATGAATGGATATGGAGACACTAAATGGCATCTACAGTATTGCCAAATTCAAAATAATATAACTAAATGGAAGTTTTTTAACTTTAACACGTCTAAAATGGGTAACAAAAACTGAAATAAGTTTTTGGAACTTTTTCTGGGACAAGTTTAAAATTAATCTAAATCCGTGAAATTGAAACAAATTACTAAAAAGGCAATGTAATGTGGACCTCCTAACCTTGCAGAATAGTTTCAAAGCAAAATCTAAGTATAGTTTCATTGAACATCATCGAAATAATTGAGTTTGAAATTACGGATTGTAGATTGGGACACACACATTTTCATACATTGCAATTTTCGAGGGTTTGTATTTAGTTGATTTTTTAATTAAATACTATGTATTTATGATTTGTTTATTTTTTTTCTGTGAATGTGATTAATAAATATTCTCTTAAGCAAAACAGTATCAGTAATTTATATATTACACAAAAGTTATTCATCTTCAAACTCGTGGGACACTCCCAAAATCAGTAATGGCAAAAAAAAAGAGAAATGCTCTAATTACTGAATTTAATGACATGAAATTTTGCATGTGAACAGTTGAATGAATACACTAATTATTGGCATACATTTTACCATGCAATTCCTTTAGAACGTCGTGATATTTGACTGCTTTGTAAACAGTGATCTATTCATGGTAAATTGTCCCATAACTCTTTAATTACTAACGGAACATCATTGATACTTGGCAACATGTTGCAGACACTTACAAGGTTTGTATAAACGTGAAAATCTAGACCCCAAAGTGCATACTTTAAGAACTAAGACCTAATAAGCGTATTTTACGTTTATATTTTTATCTTTTAAGCCCTACGATTTTTTCTAAATCTGTTTTTTAAACAAATATAAACAAATTCAAAACAACGTATGTAAAAATCTACAGCTCTCTGTGTAAGCGCTTTATATGAAAACTAGCTGTGTGCGTTACCGCAGCAAAATAATGTCGAAAATAGTCGTTTAAACCTTATAGATCGTTAGTTGCCCAGCTTCTGTAATTGTTGCGCACATTTTTAAATTTGTTGCACTTAGTTTTTTAGTTATTTCACAAAATCATTTTTTGCTGGGGTAACGTTACCGCAGCAAAACATTTTTCTTTTTAATGGGAATATTGAAATAAAGACTAGCTATACAGTTAGTTGTCTAGACGACGTAAATGTTGCACCTTATTTTGTGTTTGTGATGTCTTCGGCTGCGAAGTTATTCAAGATTTTGCTGGAGTAACGTTTGTGGTTTTGCTGGATCTCTGAAACGGATAAGCGGATTCTGATCATCTTTTGTACACAACTTCTTAGGAGTTAGTTTTAATTAGTTGTGCAATAAAACAACCAAAATATTGCACCGTTTAAAGGTTATTCGATTAAATATAAAAACACTTCAATAGGTCCTAACACTCTGAATAAGAGATCTAAAGACTTGATTTAAACGTTATTTTGTAGCTTGTAACTGCCTTCAAATGTTTGTGAAATTTCATTAGTATCATGCAAGTCATTAAAAAGTTATGATGATATTCAGTTCTCCATTTTCACGGTCACAATGCGCGCCGAGTTTTTTGGCCACTGATAAACCTGTATGTGGATATACAAACGGAATGTTATATCAATTTTCAGTTGCTTAGTTCAGCTTTATACCTGTAAAATTTCAGCGTAGTACATACAATAATTAACGAGATAATAAAATAAAAGTCATTAGGAAGTGCAAGACCGTGGTAACCCGACCAAGTTTAGGTGGTTACAAAAAAGCGACCGCGTAGTACATTATGCTATCTTCTAAAATGTTTAGTATAATACACCTTACAAGTTCGGTACAGACGCGTACACTGTTAAATAGACATAACAATATTATATCTTTACCTACTATGAAAACGTTATTATTATTATCTTTCGGCTACTTATTAAATAGGTAGATATCAATTATGTGCTCAATTGCACATACTTTGTTTCAACTTAGAATAGGATGACTTTCGCCATATTGTAACGATAATAGGGAATATGCATGTAATTCAAAACTCTTTCATTATTTAAATATACATTGTACAGGAGTCAATAAAAAAAAGTTTTTTTTACATTTTTTAATTACACTTTATACAATTACATGTGATGTTTTATTTTCAGTATAATCTTAAGCAATTAAAGTGGAAAGTTTGAGAACCTCTACTTCAATCTTCCCTCGATGGGGTAAGATTGAAATATATGATTTAAATAAATTGTTTTATCTTTGTTTACTAAAGGTATTTTCACACTACGGGCAGATCTGAGTTTTCAGGGCACTTCAGACTATAGGCCAGTGACCATTAATAACGTTTGAGATTCATTTTAACGATTTTAGAAACTATTTCGAATTTTCCCCATCACCCTTTCGTCTTCCCCCTGTTTCATTATCGTGAAAACACATTTTAATTCATTATTTTTTGCTGCTTTGGAACAGATTTAACAGGATGTTATTAATATGATAGAAAAATACACTTTTTGCTCTTTAATCACTACAAAAATAATTTTAGCAGAAGCTAATAATACTGTTCCACAAGACTTCAAATACAACACTGCTCATCTCGTCAAAACACCGTTCGATCTTGCCCCCACTCACCCTATCGTGTTTTGATCCTCAAGTTATTAAATTCAATAATAAGTTTGCATTGCAAGTTTTTTTTGTCAAAAACTGGTATCCTGGTAACTGTCAAGTTATTACATCGAATTAATGGTCCAACCAGGTCCAACTATATTTTTTCAAATATTTATCGTGTGCGTGAGAGTTATTCAATAAGTGTGTACCTAATTAATTTTATAATTAATGTGGAGTGCTTTTATTGAGGACCGTAATTAATGCGTGTGTTGCTTGTAATCTTTATTGCTATTGATCAAGACCTATATAGCTTTTTCTATAAAAATGTGAGTAAATAGTAAGTATTGTGTAAACATAAATGCTCTAAATACGCGCGCTACTTAAATTGTCAAAATACGTTACCGGTGAGTCCGTCTGTGACGTCAAAGCCTACGTAAACACAACTACTTCGTAGGGTATTTGCAACCACTCCTTTGCTACCATCACTACCTCGCAAAAGGAGGCAAAGGCGTTCCACGCGCTCTCGCTCCCGGCCATGGACTTAACCACGACCGGAAGCGAGAAGCGAGAGGTTACCCGCCGCAACGACCGCTGTGGCTAGATCACGGCGCTGCATCGCCCAAGCTGGGCACTCCTACAGAGTGTGCTGCGCCGGGTCATCGGGGCAGTTTCTGCAATGGTGACAACTGGGCGTCGGTTCTCGACATATACGGCACAGGTACTTTCCGAAGCATCCATGTCCGGAGAGTACCTGTGTCAGCCGGAAAGCGAGGGCTCCATTGCGTCAAGTCTCCAGCAATTCCTTCATCACGGGTCTTATGATTCAAATGTTATTTTATACTTATAGTTATAATTTTTATTTTGTCATAGATGTTCTGATGGAATCGATGGCAATCTTCTGAACGACCAATATCTGCAAGCCCCAATTGCGTAACTTCTTAGCCTGTTATCCACAGAAAATCCACTTGTGCATTCGATCAAGAATTAAATAAATACAATGTCAGGTAGAAAAAGCGCTATACCGTTGCATGATCAAAAACGCATTATCTCTAAATATGCATATATATTTGATAAGTCATGTCCTTCTATTACTCACAATGTTTATGAACGTATACAGAATGAATTGAACGAAATGTTTCAACATAAAATGTCCAAAATGGCCATACAAATGTCGGTGAGACGTAATAATCATTATTTTTTCCATGATTGTGGCACAGATGAACGGACTGCCGACATAACAGACATGGCGGAAAATAAAAACGACTTTGACAATAACGGTGATTTTGAAAATATTGATGATAGCGACCGCAATTCTAATTTGGAAGTAAAGTTTCTAATGGATATTCATGAATTCAAACGTATCGCACCTAAAAACCACAAGTTGTTACAGAAAACTTGGACTAATGAGCTCCAAGATCAATTATGGAAAAAAACGGATCTTAATTGTACGTTTGCTTTTAAAAATAATTACGTACCTACGAACTATCTATATAACGATATTAAATGCAATGGAAAATGTACTCAGTGTGGCGCGGTTATCATTGTTTACATATCTCCAAAAACTGATCATTTTTTAGATGTCATTTGTCAAATAAATCTTTACAAGAAAGACTATGTCCACGATCTGAATGTTAAAAATAAACTTACATCAACACTAAAATGCATCGATCGATCGAGCAAAGTGTTATTAGGTTTTTCCGTGTGGAATTTCTTAGTAGCAGCTCGGAGTCTGGATTTGTTCCCGGTTGATGGCAATAGGCTCGCCCCCTATTACATGGGACTAAAACATGACGGCGAAACGTGGGTGTGTTATTATAATACACCTCTGCCCAACCCTTTGGGAAATACAAGGCGTGATGTTATGTTTTTATATTTTAAAAGTTAACATTTATATTTTTAAAGAAAAAGTGTAAACTGTGTTTTACATTCATTTAAAAAATAATGGAAAATGCCATAAAAACGAAATAGCTATCTGTTTTTAATTAATTGTTTGTGTGTCGTCTCAAGACGTCACCGCCATTGTTTATCTATTTTGTCTGTAATTACGGTGCTTGAGTAATTAGTATTTTAAAAGTTCAATTAAAATTAATATTTTACCTGTAAATAAAAATTCTTTAATAAACATGAAGTTTTTTTTAACACTTGTGTACACATCGGTACCAAACTTGTAACACTATCCTACATATTTTAGAAGATAGCATAATGTACTACGCGGTCGCTTTTTTGTAACCACCTAAACTTGGTCGGGTTACCACGGTCTTGCACTTCCTAATGACTTTTATTTTATTATCTCGTTAATTATTGTATGTACTACGCTGAAATTTTACAGGTATAAAGCTGAACTAAGCAACTGAAAATTGATATAACATTCCGTTTGTATATCCACATACAGGTTTATCAGTGGCCAAAAAACTCGGCGCGCATTGTGACCGTGAAAATGGAGAACTGAATATCATCATAACTTTTTAATGACTTGCATGATACTAATGAAATTTCACAAACATTTGAAGGCAGTTACAAGCTACAAAATAACGTTTAAATCAAGTCTTTAGATCTCTTATTCAGAGTGTTAGGACCTATTGAAGTGTTTTTATATTTAATCGAACAACCTTTAAACGGTGCAATATTTTGGTTGTTTTATTGCACAACTAATTAAAACTAATTCCTAAAAAGTTGTGTACAAAAGATGATCAGAATCCGCTTATCCGTTTCAGAGATCCAGCAAAACCACAAACGTTACTCCAGCAAAATCTTGAATAACTTCGCAGCCGAAGACATCACAAACACAAAATAAGGTGCAACATTTACGTCGTCTAGACAACTAACTGTATAGCTAGTCTTTATTTCAATATTCCCATTAAAAAGAAAAATGTTTTGCTGCGGTAACGTTACCCCAGCAAAAAATAATTTTGTGAAATAACTAAAAAACTATAAGTGCAACAAATTTAAAAATGTGCGCAACAATTACAGAAGCTGGGCAACTAACGATCTATAAGGTTTAAATGACTATTTTCGACATTATTTTGCTGCGGTAACGCACACCTGGCAACGCCACTTAGATTTCGTACTCCGTAATGATATTAGCAGCTATTCCCCATTGAAAAGTAATGTACGAACGCTGTTTAATGGTGTGCGTTCGCGCAGCGGAATGTTGTTGAATTTAAAGATTTTAATTATGCAGATATTTAGTGTATGACGTCGTATAATTGTGTATGGTAAAAAAAAATTTGTGCACGCAGCCATTGTGGAGAAATTCACCAAAAACTGATTCCGCTGGGTGAACGTTGTCCTGGCGAAACTTTTTTTAATCCATAGACTTTAGAAGAAAGGAGATGTGTCCAAAAATTAGTGTGTATTTGTGTGTCCTAATTGTGTATGTATGAATAAAATTAGTGCACGCATAAACTTCGGAGAAATTCAAGTTTCCGCTACGCGAACGTTTGGCCATTAGCTAGTTTAACGGTAACGGTAACGCACACCGTTGCCAGAGAGTATGCTCTGCAGCAACGCCACAATAAATGTTCATTAACTCGTTGTCTACTCTATGTACACTAATTAATGGTAGACGTACATTATGTACGTTCAAAGTACATTATATTCCGCTATGATAGATCGCTATCGATTAAGGTGGCGTTGCTGGAAAGTAGCACACTCAGAATGAGCACGAGGAAGCCCACGTCTGAGGTTAGTCGTAGCGTAGTTTAGTGCAGCCCCTCAACAAACATTATTTCAGTTTTCCTAGGTATTCTATCACTTTACTTGGTGTCTGACCCAGCGCACCGTTAATCTTTTGCGTGCTTAGTCAATGCTACTTGACTGCTGCGGTGACACCGATAGGTACCCTTATTTATAATTTACCGAAGGATAGTATAGTAAAAGCCGTTACTTCATAAATGTGGTGGTACTTACTAATAACTTACCATGATATGCTTGATGATTCGTTGAAGACCGCAGTGCGATGACAATGCAACAGAATTATTTTCTCGGCTAGTCCTTTATTAATACAAACATTTATTTCACTAAACTTGCGCTGCAGGCTCACTTAACTAAAGAAGTTCAATTGCAGTTATAATTCGATCAAAACAACGCTTTCCGTTTATGGAACTTTACTTCAGCGTTACTGCAACTTGATCGGCGCGACATGAAATAACGTGAAACAGCCCCCTGTTCGGTTTGTACAGTCCGCGAGGCCTAAGCTAAGCTTTTCATTTGTGTGAGTGCACATAAAATCGATTGCCAAAAAGCAGTATAAACCAAGCAAATACGACGACGCGTCTGCATTCATTCTCACAGAAATGCAAAGCTCAGCTTTGGCCTCGCGGTCTGTACCTATATTTTTTTTATTTTCAAAGGAGGACTGGAGAGTGCTCCTGAAGTCCATTATCTACCGAACATGTCTCAGTTGGTGGAGGCTAATTTCAAATCGCAGTGACAAAAAAACATAGGGCATTTTTTTTTATTGTTCTTTAACCCGCGGCTTGACTTTATGAGGAAGAGAAACCCGTCGGTCGCTTCATGTGTGTTACTGTGTTAGATGGGAAGATGCGACTGACCATCCTGGGTAATCGGTAAGTCACCATTTACGACACCCACGCTTGGATTGTGGAGGAAGGACTGACCTACACACGGTGACTAATATGCCGCGTTTGGTGAAACACATTTCGTTATCATAACTACAAATGGACTGCCCATCCAGTCGCAACTGTAAACTATGCACCTGACAAATATAGCTTGAAGGCAATTAACAGATCCACTCATCCACCACACCTTTCATAGAGCTCATTCGCCATGCCGCCATACATACTGCTAGTGAACCTTTCACGAGGGTTCTTGGCAGTAAGTTAAAAAACGTGAAATATACGCTAGTAAGTCGTAAAATTGGTATTCGCTTGTTTCATGACGGTGCATTTTCCAAGAAAAAGCTACATTTAAAATGAGCTCTCCACGAGGGCACCCGGCATCGCGAATGCGACTACAGAGTGCCCTCCTGGAGGGCGGGCACCCGACACTGAACGTGTTAAGATGTACCTAGTCAATGCAATTGCGTGACAACTGCCAACTGGATGTTCTGCCCACTTGCAGTTATATGATTTCGAATATGAAAAAAAATGTTTAAACAAAGGTGGTCATTATGTGTGCATCTGGATTGAGGGCCCATTTTTTAAATCCTTGCGAAACGAAATAAGACTTATAGGAAAATTATGCATAAAGTGGCATAGCCTAAATCTCAGAAAGTACTATCTCTGGGTTAATCATTGTTATTTAAGAATTCAGTTAAGATTTTCTTAAATATATTAGGAAATTCCCAAATCTGTAGAATATGATATTACAGATTTATGGCGATATATTTAGGGCCCTCAATTCATTAATGTCTGTACTGAGGAATCTGCAAAATATGAATTTATCTGCAGAAATACATAAATACGACTTTAATATATTTTACTTAGATACCTCTGTGAATTAGTTAAAAGGAAATAATGACACAAAAGTTAATTGTTATAAAGTAAATGAAAGTTGAATTTTACTAAAACGTCTGAACTGAGGGCCCAAGATTTTCGGCTCTATTGACTAAACTCAACCTCATAGATTATAGCAAATTAGATTAAGTTTTTTTACTATTTTTTAACTAAAATTTAACATATCATCCGTTCTTCTAAATGCCATACTTTAAGAGACAATGGATTTTCAATTTTTATAGGACAACATTTTGTGGGGTAGATATGATTTTGTTACTTTTTTGGACTGATCAGTATGTAGAGAGATAGATATACTTTATTGTACACTAAAAGAAATAAAACAGTAGGAATACACATGATTAAGAATAGTACGAATGGCGGTCTTATCGCTTAAAGCGATTTCTTCCAGACAACCATTGGATGGAAAGAATTATGTATTATTATGTATCCTCATACAAGTTATTTTTTAAGCGACTAAGTAAATATATGTTGCTTGAACTGTCGGAAGCGATTGTGTGATGCAATAATTTAATAGTGCAGTAAATATTATTATTCCGTTTATTCATTGTAAATATCTAAAAATATATTTTTAAATACATATGTGATAAAAACTAAAAAAGATACACAATTAAAAATTTAAAAAAATTGTAGTCCACCGGCATCGGGAACAGGGTCCAAGCTACCGGCGGTCAGGGCTCTAGAGAGAAGCCGTGTCCAGAAGTACCGCTTTCTGAATCAAACCCTTTTGATCCAGCTGCCTAACGAGACCCTCATCAGATATTGGTCGAGGCTCTTGGCTATTAAACCATTGGCTGTAACAACTATCGGCACAATGACTGCTGAGTCAACATCCCACATGTCGACAACCTCGTGTGCCAAATCAAAATATGTGTTTTTTTTATCATTTTCGGCTTTCACGAGATTCTCGTCATGACAGTGATATCAACAATCATTGTGCGGCCTTCTAATCGATCTATCACCACGATGTAAGGCTTATTGGCAACAATAGTCCTATCAGTGATGATAAATCGATCCCAGTACAGTGTGAAATGACCATCCTCGAGAACTGGGTCGGGCGCATACTTGTAGTATGGTACTTCTGTATCCATAAGGTTATATTTCAGAGCAAGTTGCTGGTGGATAATCCTAGCTACGAGGTTGTGCCTGTGCAGATCAAGTGCAAATATTCACCGTTAGCAAGACGAGAACAACAAGAGATAATATGTCGGATAGATTTGGTTCATTTATCCTGTAAATAAAGGAAAAATACTGTTTAGTTGGTACAGTGGCCTTCCATGATCCACCCACCATAACTTTTTATTACAAAAAGTCTGTAAGTAAATTGTATTTTTACAATACCAGACTATTTAGGTTACATTTATGTGAAATTTTCTTATATTTATACCGATCGTGTTTTATTTATCCAAATGAATATGATTGATTTGCGGATTGCGACGACTCTCGCAAATATATGACTTTTCGTCCAAAAAAGTAACAAACTCTTATCTACCCTACAAAATTTTGTCCTATAAAAATTGAAAATCCATTTTCTCTTAAAGTATGGCGTTTAGAAGAACGGATGATATGTTAAATTTTAGTTAAAAAATAGTAAAAAAACTTAATCTAATTTGCGATAATCTATGAGGTTGAGTTTAGTCAATAAAGCCGAAAATCTTGGGCCCTCAGTTCAGACGTTTTAGCAAAATTCAACTTTCATTTACTTTATAACAATTAACGTTTGTGTTATTATTTCTTTTTAACTAATTCACAGAGGTAAGTATACAGTGGTGGACATATAATTAGAAACACCAAGTGTGACTTTTATTTTTAGTACAAATTAACTTGATAATTAATGTTTTACGTATCATAGAGGGCTTATACCTATTTATCTATAATGTATCCACATCATGAAGTATTACTATGTCAGTTTTGGAAATATCATACAACCATTTATGTAAAAACTGGTATACTTTATAAAATAAAATGAAGCAGCACAACGTACTAAGGTGGACAACTAATTAGAAACAGAAAAAAAACATTAGCATAAATATGAACAAAGGTAACGAAACAATAAATAATGAAGTTAAATGCTACAAACGTTTTAAAATAAACAATTAATGTTTGGTTGGGAAGCCTCTGCTGTCGATTACAGCTCTACAACGACGTGGCATTGATTCTATCCATGTTTCATACATTTCCAGGGAATTTTTCTCCAAGCTTCTACAAATGCGTCTTAAAGTTATTGTAGTATGATACTAGCAGTGGTACAATATTAGTGATATGTTTATTGGACAATGTTTTCTTTACAATGTATCACAAACTTAGATTTGATTCAAATCTGGACTATTTGCAGACCACTCTAACATTGACACTACAATAATCCAAACCAAAGAAACAACGTTAAAGCATTTCTAAGAGACTAATTAGTGTCGGTGTTAGAGTGGTCTGCAAATAGTCCAGATTTGAATCAAATCTATGTTTGTGGTACATTGTAAAGAAAACATTGTCCAATAAACATATCACTAATATCGTACCACTGCTAGTATCATACTACAATAACTTTAAGACGCATAATTGTAGAAGCTTGGAGAAAAATTCCCTGGAAATGTATGAAACATTGATAGAATCAATGCCACGTAGTTGTAGAGCTGTAATCGACAGCAGAGGCTTCCCAACCAAACATTAATTGTTTATTATAAAACGTTTGTACCATTTAACTTCATTATTTAATGTTTCGTTACCTTTGTTCATATTTATGCTAATGTTTTTTTTCTGTTTCTAATTAGTTGTCCACCTTAGTACGTTGTGCTGCTTCATTTTATTTTATAAAGTATACCAGTTTTTACATAAATGGTTGTATGATATTTCCAAAACTGACATAGTAATACTTCATGATGTGGATACATTATAGATAAATAGGTTTATGCCCTCTATGATACGTAAAACATTAATTATCAAGTTAATTTGAACTAAAAATAAAAGTCACACTTGGTGTTTCTAATTATATGTCCACCACTGTATAAGCAAAATATATTAAAGTTGTATTTATGTATTTCTGCAGATAAATTCATATTTTGCAGATTCCTCAGTACAGACATTAATGAATTGAGGGCCCTAAATATATCGCCATAAATCTGTAATATCATATTCTACAGATTTGGGAATTTCCTAATATATTTAAGAAAATCTTAACTAAATTCTTAAATAACAATGATTAACCCAGAGATAGTACTTTCTGAGATTTAGGCTATGCCACTTTATGCAAGCGTCTGGATTGAGGGCCCAAGTAATGTAATCATAACAGTTTTAATTCACGTTTAAGAAATTCATGGCCCATTGCTTTAAGTTTTAACTATTTTTAACTAATTTTCCTGTAAGTCTTATTTCGTTTCGCAAGGATTTAAAAAATGGGCCCTCAATCCAGATGCACACGGTCATTATAGTGGTTATTAGTCCCCAGAACTGGCTGCTACGGCTAATTTAGTGGAAGGAATTTTAACCCTTAATAGGGCGTAAGGTTTTAAGAAACAGTAAATAACAAATAATTTGGTAATTTTTAAAAAAATAAAAAAAAAATACTTTTTTTGTTTTTTTTTTTTGCTATCATTGAAAATAGTAAAAAATTGTGATGTTGCCAGGTTTAAAAATAAAAATTTAACAAAGATGTTTTTGCGACATCTTCCAAAAAAGTTGGTGGTAAATATATTCCTTTTGCCTTATTGAGGGTTAATAGATTGAGTTTAATCGATTTGTAAGTACTCTTACTGTGCATTTGTTCAGCCAATAACTTAGGTAGGTACCTACTGATACTCCTCCGCTTTTATAAGTTTAAGAAGTTAGTAAGTTGCAGGAATATTACAAAAACGGCAACTAAACCAAATCGGGTAAATTAAAAAACAGTTTCATTCCAGTGTACATTTAATTGAATACTGCTAAAATATTATGACAATACAATGATAGGTATGTACTTACAATCGTACCACTTACAATAAGTAAAATTTTCAAGTATTACATAGTATCTAACTACAGGGTGTTAACGAATTCGTGTAATTCCTTGAAACCACATGATCTATTAGGTCGGGGAAAAAGTCTTTTCGCATTATAGTATGTATGAACTTGTACTTAATAAAATCTCTTTGGCTATACTATTTGTATCTGGCTGGTTTTGGTATCATTGAAAGTTTAAATTTTAAAGAACATAATTCCAAATTCAAATTAGGAAAATGTGTGATTTTCATTTGTTTTTCGTACCGTCAAGATGAGTGAATCTAATGAAGAAATTCGATACATTTTAACATTTTACTACAAAAAAGGTAAAAAAGGCAACGCAGGCCGCGAAAAAAATTTGCGATGTTTATGGACCTAGTGCAGTGTCTGTGAGAGTAGCACAAATTTGGTTTAAGCGTTTTCAATCCGGAAATTTTGATGTCAAAGATGCACGTCACTCTGGTTGCCCTATTACAGATAAAATGGATGCCATTTTTAAAAAACTGGAGCAAGATCGGCATATCAGTAGTTACGACTTAGCTGAAGAACTGGGAATTGACCACAAAACAGTTTTGGCGCATTTGAAAAAAACTGGGTACACAAAAAAGCTCGATATTTGAGTACCTCACAAGCTCACTAAAAGAAACCTAATGAACCGTGTACTCATTTGTGATTCTTTATTACGACGTAATGAAACCGAACCATTTTTGAAGAAGCTGATAACTGGTGATGAAAAGTGGATCACGTACGACAAGAACGTGCGAAAAAGGTCGTGGTCAAAGGCCGGTCAGGCTTCACAGACTGTGGCGAAACCCGGGTTAACTCGCAACAAGGTGATGCTGTGTGTGTGGTGGGATTGGAAGGGCATTATTCATTATGAGCTGTTACCACCAGGCAGGACAATCGATTCTGAACTCTACTGCGAACAACTGATGAGATTAAAGCAAGAAGTTGAGAGAAAGCGGCCGGAATTAATCAACAGAAGGGGTGTGGTTTTTCATCATGATAACGCTAGACCTCACACATCTTTAACCACTCAGCAAAAATTAAGAGAATTTGGCTGGGAGGTGTTAATGCATCCGCCGTATAGTCCTGACCTTGCACCTTCAGATTTCCACCTGTTTCGGTCTTTTCAGAATTCTTTAAGCAGTGTCAGGTTAACATCACGAGAGGACTGCCAAAACCACTTGTCGCGGTATTTTGATCAGAAGTCCCAAAATTTCTATAGCAATGGGATCATGTCCCTACCTACAAGATGGCAAAAAGTTATCGAACAAAATGGTACCTACATACTTTAGTTAAATGTAAATAAACTATATTAAAAAAGGTTTTGAATTTTCTTAAAAAATGCGAAGAAACTTTTTCCCCAACCTATTATTACTGGTACAGATTGACCCCGCACGGGAAATACCTTGATTAAAAATAAAAAAATAAAAACTTTTTTTCATGCGGTAGGGGTAAGTGATCTTATCTAAACCACCTAATAAGGATTCGATAAAAAAATAAGCTAAGTTTTTTTTACAAAAAAAAATCTTTTTTTTTTTACATTGCGATGCCACGCATAAACGAATGATATAGCACGGCGACACAGTCGGTGGGTACGACTAGCGCGATATCGCTCTTTGCAGTCAGTTAACTTGGAGCTCGAAAATGACTCGGAAATAGAAAATGAACTTTTCGTTTTAAAAATTTCTTTTAGGGCTGATTTTTCAATCGTCAGATAACTTTTATCCGGAGAATAAGTTTGACGTTCTGACAGCGTTTGTATAGAAAATATGTCAAACCGTCATATTTATTCCTTGGATAAAATTTATCTGACGACTGAAAAATCGGCCCTTAGTTGATTTTCAAAAATACCCATTTAGGGTTACTGTGTGTCACCAGTAGATCACGCAGTTTGAAGGAATTACACGATTTCGTTAACACTCTGTATAGGTTTACAGTTCACTTATGTATACTAAACATTAAATGTCATATGTCCTAAATATACAATGATAATTATTAGTTATACAGGCTGTAAAAAGACCCATCACATAGCCGAAATCTACGCACTCTGTACATCAAAGTGCACATCAAACTAAACTACATTGACCAAAAATAATTGCTGGGAAACGACTTTTATTTTTTGGCATAAAAAAATGCTTTTTTTTTGTAGCGCGCAATGTGTGGTTGCGGCGATGCCGCGCGTTTGCATGCGTGCAGCGGCCACACAGCTGAGCCAAGGCGGTCGTGTGCGTTTGATATTCGTTGCGTTTTTGTAACTCTAATGCGTAATTTGTGAAGAAAAATTTAAAATTTTGATAAGGTTGTTTGGAATAAAGTTTAGTATTATCAATTAGAATAAGTTTTAGGAAAAAACTAAAAAAAAATGCATATTTTGACCTTCAATATCTCCGAAACCAATGGTTTCCCAGGTATGGTCTGGTAGAAAAAAATGATCCCAATGATGGGTAGAATATGTGGTTTTCGTTATCGTTAAGGGTCTTTTTACACCCGATATACATACTTACACACTTAAAAATAAATTAAAATTTAAATTAAAAATTATTTATTTTGCATAAAGTAAACAATAACACTTGTAACTATTGTTCACTAAGAACTGTGGTACCAAAAAATACATAAAACAAGCGTATTTTGAACTCTGGTACTCAAAGTAAGATCTAACTTGTGTTATGAGTACCAGTGTTCCAACAAAAGTAAACGCACTGAGGTACACTTATTCTCACGAGAGACGATAGGGGCGTTAGTGCAGTTTGATAGTCACAATGAAAAAAATAAAAAAATAAAAAGAAACTAAGAATATAGAACTTAAAATTAATACATAAAATAGAGTGGACAATGTGAGTGTGTGTAGGTGAGTGATTGTTTAGGGGCGTGTACAATGTATATGTATGTGTAATGCAATAAATTGAAATAAATAAATAGATAGATAGGCTTGAATGGGAGATGTAATGCAATATTTAAATAAATAGACTTGAATGGGAGATCATGTCAGAGTTAGAGTGAGTGATCAAGTGGTTATCTTGACTAAATGTTGGCAAGCTGTTGTACCTACAGGCAAAGGTGATCATTCATTTTGGGCTACATCTGAAAGTGCCAAACAAAAATAATGTTATATTCCGGTAGAATATGTTATTTTCTTCATTTATTACCACGAAGCAAATATAAAGAGGAGATGTTGTAATTAGAATTTCCTACGATACGATGCGTGACACTGCGGGGTAAGGGGAACGTTACGCCCCGCCTACTTACGCCTACTTTACGTTTACCATCTAGCGATAAATAGGAAGAACTAAAACAATAGATAACTAATACGTAGTTTAGCTATATGACGCTAGATGTCTTTAGTGTGACAAATTATCGTAACAGGGACGTACTTAGATTTTTTTGTACCAGCCTACGGCAGAGCTATTTCATAAAGCAGTAGCTGCTTTATTTATTAGCTCTGCCTGAGTAAAAAATGGAAACGCACAAAGTTATGGGCTAGGTAATAAGCCGCGTTGACCTGCATAATCATGGACACAGCGAGCAAACAGCGCGTCGCGCCACCTGAAAAAGGGCGCGCGTAGACCCATTGTTATCATGTCTCCTATGACATGATAACAAGAGATTTTTCTAGAACAAATCTAATAAATTACGTTTAAAAATAGTTACAAGCAAAATGTGATGCCATCCAAGACATCAGAACGTTCATATATTTATATATAATGTAGCTTTTGCAAGATAACACAAAACATTTCACCTTTTCATTCAATTAACAAAGAAAACGATAAAATGGGATGGGAGCGGGAACGTGGTGTCGACAGGACGAGTACCGACAATCTGACATAGGCCACGCCCACCGTGATGACGTCAGTGCGAATTTGTTACCACGTTACACAAGTAGCTTTATTATGCCATCTCCTCTTTGTATTTGCTTCGTGTTTATTACTATGAGACCAAAGCTGTAGTGTAATTCTCCGCCAAGTTACGTAAGTTCGAAAATAAATTGAGTTTTATACAGGGAAACATCATCATGAACATGTTTTAATAGGTCTCTGAAGTTTAAGTCCATTTACTAGTTATATTAGTACTAAAATGTTGCTTTGATTTCATTTAGTTACTTGTGGCGGTGGATACCGTGTCCTAATACTTGTTTACAACAATGCGTGAACAAAAGTGTTTAAAAAGCAATCAGCTGTAGGTAGGATCATTCTCTGCTCTGTTACACAAGTACACGCCTGCTAAACTTCTTGGTAGATATTCTGATTTTATGTGCATATGCTCGTTAAGGGTTGACTCCTCAAGCCACCCTTAACCCGCTAAACGTGACACTATAATTAACTGTTCATTACGCTAATTCTATTAACTTTTCTATAGCTAACATTTACATTTCACCACATATCAATAGTGATAATGACAAGATTTTTGAACACATTAATGTCATGTTTAGCTTAGCTTATCAAGTCAATAGTTACGGACTATATTATTGATAGGTTGGTGAAATGCTCCCTTAGAATTAAGAAATGTTATTTTTAATAGTCTTAATACTACAAGTATACTCAAGACCAATAAGGGTTCTACAGCGAAAAATATAAAGACAAATTCAGTTCAATCATTATTTATAAGGGAAAAACTTACATACTATGTAATATAACTGCGAATTAAAATTTGTTAGGCAAGGTTTGGGTCAAACCCGGATTAGATTGGCACAGAAGGCGAATGTCATAATCACAATTCAAGAGGCGCAGTCTTGAGGGTTACAGTAAATGATTATGATGATGAAGCAAAGTTACAAAACACCGGTGTCCCAGAATACATCAAAGTTTCTTTTTTTCTTTTCTCGTGTCAGCACGAGCTATACGAAAATAGCCTGCCATGGTGAAGATTAGCCAGTCAACAAGGTTGGTAGCGAGGCTGACTGCCCAGGGTGCGCCGGACGAAGTATCGTCACTCGCGGAGGCTCAATCACGGTTATGAAGGGAAAGTACTTTAAATATATGCAAGTGTAATCAATATAGTAAGTATGTTTTTTTTTACGATACATAATGCTATACTCTATGATAGATGATACTCTAGATATCTTCATTATATTTATCACGTGTATAGCGAGATAGTTCGGACACGTCGTCATATGTCACCCCTCCCGTGCCGCTCCCATACCCCAAGCACTGACTCAATTAAATGCTAAACCAATTTGCATTGCGGGCGTTGAACGGGCTCTCATTACTAACATTGGACACAACAACTACGGTGTCGCTGACTGTGTTCGGGACCTCATCATCACCAGGCACGATTATTGCAGTATACCTTGGATGTTCGCGACCGTGCGTACTTCACCATCGGACACGACAGTTATGGTATCACCGAAGAATGAAAACACTACAATATTATCTTTCAAACAGTGACAATAATGAGTGAGTTTTAGTGATTTCTAATCACTTTTAGTGAAAAACCTATAAAGTCAAAAACAGTTATGAACAATATTTTGAAAGTTGAACTTTGAACTTCACTATTGTTCGACTACTAGCGCCATAATTTCCCCAAGCAGGAAATAGAGGTACTAATAAGTAGTGCTACTAGCGCCATTTCGACCTCAAGTGGCAAATAGACGAACTGAAAGTGACACCATAAATAAAAAAATTGTACTACTACCGCCATTACGACCTCAAGTGGCAAGTAGAGGAACAAAGTGATACCACATAAAAAAATACATGAAGAGTTGGTAGTAAAATTGTTTGTTGTTGAACTAAAGAAAATTAATACCAAGTACATATCGTCGGCATTGATGAACAACGACGGATCTTCATTTTGAGGGGGAAATGGCATCACCCAACGACAATGTCACCTATCGCAAGCCTTATAGGTCAAGCTCATTAACAAACTTGTCCAACATATCAAATAGTTGCGAGAAAGCCATATTAGATACCACAATGATGAGCATTCCAGATAGTTTTCATGATAACAGTTACATTATAGGTGATCTAAATGAACAAATAAAAAAACTAAAGATGCAATTATCGAGTGCACACAATAAAATTAAGAATCTAAACAGTGAAAACTTTCGTTTGAAATCGGACCTACAAAAAATTATCAAAACAAGCAATACATACAAGAAAATATGCTCCACACCATGCAGAAAAACTATAACACCGACACACAATAAAAAAACTCCAAACAAAAATAATGAACGAAGTTGGCGAAGCATTAATGAGACAATTATAAATGACCTGGAAATCAATTGTCAAGGAAACATGTCCATCATGCAGAACAAGGAGACACAAACGACTTTTTCGCCGAACAAACTGACGAAAGTACCCAAGTTGTCTCTAAATGAAAATAATGAAGAGCCGGCAAACAATACTACAAAACCTACACAAAAAAACAAATTGTGTATTTTAACCAGCAGCACAACCAAGGGGTCCTTGTCTACAATTCAAGAAGTCTACTCAAATTACTCTCACTTCTGTCTCTACATCAGGACTAACAGCAGCGCAGAAGGTCTTCTAAGCGACATTGAATTTAAACTAAAAGGTTTCACCCCAAACGACTACTGCATACTTTTTATCGGATTTATCACCTAAAAGAAGGAATAAACCAGTTAATGATAGACAATAAAGTTATAAACAGTTCAGAACAAATAGCGGAATCATTTAATGAATATTTTATAAATCTTAGAGTGACATTAACTACAATAGACGACACGTTTGGTGCAGTGGCTAAGCGATTGGCTTCTGCGCTACGGGTTGTGGGTTCGATTCCCACACGAAACAAAAATTTGTATGACCTACAGATGGTTGTTTCGGGTCTGGGCGTTTGTTTGTGAGATTTGTGTCTGTAAACGCACCCACGATACAAGAGAAATCTTAGTGTGGGGCAAGGTTTATTAAAGAATAATAATAAAAAAAAAGAATAATAATATGCTGACATTTAACACAAATTATAATTCAATATTTATGATACCCACGGTACCCGCTGACATTATTCAAATAATCGATTCTCTGAAAAATACTAATAGCGTTGGATATGACGATATAACCACTAAAGTGATTAACGCTACATCATCCATTATTGCTCCAATACTAAGTCACAAAAAAGGTGACAGGCAAGATCCTAGTAACTACAGACCTATTGCATTAATTCCAGTCTTTTCTAAAATATTTGAAAAAATATTACATAAAAGTATATATTCTTTCTTAGAAACCAACAAAATCTTAATCAGTGAACAATATGGTTTCAGGAAAAATAAAAGCATTAATTCCGCTATGTACGCGCTTGTTGAACACGTTCTCACAAATATCGACAATAGAACTCCTGTTGTTGCATTATTTATGGACATGACTAAGGCTTTTGACTACGTTAGCCATAAAATACTCTTAAACAAATTTGAAAAATGTGGCATCAGAGGCAATACCCTTGAACTTATTAAATCATACCTTGCTAATCGAGAACAATTTATATCCATTAAGAAAATCTGCCCATATACCAAAACCGAAATTATGTATACATCTGAATATCGCAAATACTTATTTGGAGTACCGCAGGGCGGTGTCCTTGCGCCATTATTGTTCATAGTATATATTAATGACATGCCTGAAATTATTACTAATCCTATGATCTTATTCGTAGATGATAGCACAATATTATTTAAAAGTAAAAATGATGAGACATTCGAAAAAGAGATAAACGATAACCTAAATGACATAATAACCTGGCTAACCAAAAATAACCTAAAAATAAATTTAGAAAAAACAACCTACATTTCGTTTGAACAAAGAGCAAAAAATAAAAAACTAGATGTCCGATATGGTGACAAACCTATTCGGGACACTGATCACACTAAATTCTTAGGTGTCTGGATTGATAAAAACCTGAATTGGAAAATACATATTGAAAATGTTTGCAAAAAAATTTGCCAGTGTTCCTATGCCCTTTAAACTTAAGAAAAGTTGCAAACCAGGCAACACTGTTAACAGCGTACCACGGATATGTCTCATCAACATTACGCTACGGACTTATGTTTTGGGGGAACTCGCCAGATAGAGAAATGGCGTTCAAAACACAAAAGAAATGCATAAGGGCAATATGTGGCATACAAAGCACAGATAGTTGTAAACCACATTTTCAAAACCTTCAGCTGCTTACACTTCCGTGTCTTTACATATATGAAATAGCTAGCTATGTTAAAGCAAATCTACATTTATATAACCACCTAAAGAACGAACGCCACAAAAATAAAATATGCATAACACAGCATAAAAAATCTATTTTTGTAAAAATATTTTAGGAATGGCACCCAAAATATACAATAAACTGCCTAAACATATCATAGAAATTAAGATTCTAGATTTATTTAAAAAATGTTTACACGAATTTTTTGTTGCGAAATGTTATACAATTAATGATTATTTGAATGAAAGATGCTAAACCTGCTTCATCCGATTTATTTTAATTCTGTGTTTAATTTATATTATTATAATAAGGTTCTTACCCCATAATTGCGATATGACCTATACTAATCATAATACTTAAATTGTTTTATTTAATTTCTTATCATTTTGACATTACATTTTATAAAATTGGTATTGACTTAGCATGAAGATTTATTATAAGCATTGTATTGCACCCTCTTGAATTTGTATGGTTCAACGCAAAACGTAGACTCGCTATATTGTACTTGTACCTAAATTTCATTCATTACTGTTACTCTGATTGAGATAATTATGTTATTATGGTTGACATACTTTTATTCTCTCTATTCTTTTATTGTATTGTAGTTTCAATGATTTTAATCTATTTTATGTTTGTTATGTTTACTATTTGCATACCCATATGACGGTAAAATATGGAGAACTATTTTTTTAAGAAAAACATCTATGTATCTTTTACCCATGTTTGCAAAGAAATAAATGATTTGATTTGAAGATGATAGACGATTAAAGCGCCTGGCTCTTTTCATCATCATATTTTTTTTTTAAATGAACGTTTCCCCACACTAAGATTTCTCTTGTATCGTGGGTGCGTTTACAGACACAAATCTCACAAACAAACGCCCAGACCCGAAACAACCATCTGTAGGCCATACAATTTTTTGTTCCGTGTGGGAATCGAACCCACGACCCAATACCCAAAACGCGCAGAAGCCAATCGCTTAGCCACTGCACCAAACGTGTCGTCAAACACATTTATCTTAACAATATTCGTTAGACGGTTAGAATATACATCTAAAGGTGTTGTGTTGACTAACTTGTGATGGGAGCGATTGCATGCAGCTTTTGCGTGGCTGGACATCTTGCGACGCGGCCACGTCTGATGACGGTGTTCTAGCCGGGTGACGAGAGGCGACGCTTCATGTCGTCCCCGACACTGTTCAGTTCTTTCACGGACACGTAAACGAACACTTCTAACTGTGATACGTTTTTGTGCTGATATTTATCGGTGTCTAATAATTTGAGCGCGTGTTCTAGACACAGTGAAGAATTTCTGGAGGTAAGTCCTCGTACCTGTTAGACAAAAATATTTCATAATTTATATAATCATAATAATCGTATTTATTCAAAAATTAAATAGTAAAGTACAATAAAAATCTTAGTAATTATAAAGGTATTTATAACACGTACAATGGTCCACTTAAAGAACTAAGTGCGGAAACCACATCTACTAACACAAGGTATTTACAATATTAGGTGCCTGTACTAGGATAAACTTGTGTCACAAGCGGCAGGAGTGCTTAAAGTATGGTACTTATAGGAAACATAAAATTTTAACAACGCAACAACAAGATTGCTAATGTTAATAACAATGGGGATGAAGCAAAATTCTTGACCACAATTTTTAATTTTAGATTTTGAAAATATAGAGTAATCTAAGAAACCATTTTAAATATTTTGTTATTTTCATTGTAATTATTTTTTTATTAATTATTTAAAATTCAATATCATTTCTGATCTATGACGTCATCAGTGGCATAAAATCTTTGGGCCTTTGCCTCAATCCATGTTCTAAAAACTGGAACAGTGATGTCAAATGTCAATAGTGTCAACTGTCAAATCAATGAAATAATAACCTCAGATTATTATGTTCCTTGCCTTTAATTCATAACAAACAAAATACCACGTTACGCCGCTATTGCAATTAATCTCGATCGTACGCCCTTCATATTATTTACCGACCAACCAATCGCCATGAGTGATACTTTTATCAAAGCTGACTAGCGGAACCTTCCGAAAGTTGAGTTCCCGAACACGAACAAAAATTTTGTTTGGGCTATTTTTAGTGTCGTTCTTGCAGGTAGGAACAAAGCACTTCCTATATTCCATCGTTATTGCTTGACCGTCTCAATAAAACACTATAATAGTAAAAGTTGAATTTCTGTTGAGGATTGAGGTTATGTTTATTATTTATGACATTCACGTCACGTGACCACGTCTAACATTTTTTTATTTACAATCGTAGGGTAGGCAAAGGCATTACTGTCATACCGCCAGCAATGACGTCATTTGGAGGATAAATTAAGGTCATTCACATATAACCCGAAATACTAATAATCCATGATTATTTTCCATTTCTAAATAGTGAGATGTGATTAGTAACCTTATTCCTCGAAATGGTTTTCATATAATAACAGATTTAAAAAAAATGCACAATGCCCATTATTAGTCACAATATGATAGAGAAGTAGAAACTAGTAGAAGCAAAATCAGCAGTTTACAATAAACTGGGTTAAAGTCAATGTTGCACAAATCACGTTCGAGGCTACTGATGTTTACTTTAAATTGTTGTTGCGGGCAATAATGTGCTTATACGACGTCTAAAATAAAATCTTTTTTGGATTTGTTTACAGTATGCAGTCAAACAGAGCGGGACTGTTTTTTTGTACAAGTACGTGGGGCGTAAGGGGGGCCTTACCTTGGAGAGGAACAGAGTGACCCTGCAGTACTCGCATTCATCTTGGTCGCGCACGTTCCATGTGCTAGTCTGACACTTGCGACGCGAACTGGTCGCGGCCTGTAACAATATCACAAGTTAGCCCGTACTTGTTTGTGAGACAAACTTCTGTAGTATGAATGTTATAACGTAAACGTTAATGTGAGTGAATTTAGAATTGAAAATACAACTATCCTATAGCATTTTGGTTTAAATGTATGCGACAAGCACAATTTGTATCATACATAATGAATAATATTTTCAATATAAGTTTTTAAACTGACATGGCCACTAACACAATCTTTAGAGGTTAAAACGGGATATTTACCATGTTTATTATTTGATGTGAGTTTCCGATATTTCGGCACCGTTACAAGCGCCATGATCACGGATGAACTGAAGTAATTGCGGGTGGGTGGATGTTTATGAGCAGACGAAACGGTCTACCCTCTTTCTTGTTCGTTTTTTGCGTTCGACGCCACTACCACTGTCACTTATGTCACTCACAACACTGTTCTGTTCCCGACACACAAAACTCACTGTATCCGCTCGCGAACTTTTTTCAGTAGTTTTACGGTTTTTACACAATTGAACCACTGGGTTCCAGGTCCTCGACAGTTGAAACCCATCCTCCCGGTTGAAGTTCTTATATTTGGTAATCTCTATCGCTTCTCTTACCAGTCTAGGTAGATAGTGGCGTTCTGTCGAGATGACCTGAGGGCTATGTAACTCAATCCAATGGTTCGGTCCCGATTCTAAAAGGTGTTGAGCTATGGCCGATTTTTGGACGTCATTGTTTTTCACAGCCCTTATATGTTCCGAAATTCTACAAGCTACAGTACGTTTTGTCTGACCGATATACGACTTTCCACAGCTAGTCTACTTTATAAACACCGGGTTTCTCCAACGGAAAGTTGTCCTTTGGTGAACGCAGCATCTGAGACACTTTCCTGAACGGAGTGAAGATAGTCTTTACTGCATATTTCCGTAGAATGTTTGCAACCTTATCTGTCACTCCCCTTACGTACGGCAAAAATGCTGGTTGCCTCTCAACGTCGTACTTCCCTACGACGGTTCCCTAGACCACTCAGTTTACCGGAAATCGACTCACACGGATCGATATCTACACGCTGATTCACACCACCATCCCAGATAGCTGAACTCTGTAGTGACTTCACTCACCAACCGCGCGTATGATCTATGTGACGAGGAACATTTACAAGGTGAGCTAACGCATGTACAGAAGGTCCTACAGAGGAATGGATATACAGCAAGGATCGCAGAGCGTAGACAAAAAAGTTCACATAAACACCGGAAGTACGACGTTGAGAGGCAACCAGCATTTTTGCCGTACGTAAGGGGAGTGACAGATAAGGTTGCAAACATTCTACGGAAATATGCAGTAGAGACTATCTTCACTCCGTTCAGGAAAGTGTCTCAGATGCTGCGTTCACCAAAGGACAACTTTCCGTTGGAGAAACCCGGTGTTTATAAAGTAGACTGTAGCTGTGGAAAGTCGTATATCGGTCAGACAAAACGTACTGTAGCTTGTAGAATTTCAGAACATATAAGGGCTGTGAAAAACAATGACGTCCAAAAATCGGCCATAGCTCAACACCTTTTAGAATCGGGACCGAACCATTGGATTGAGTTACATAGCCCTCAGGTCATCTCGACAGAACGCCACTATCTACCTAGACTGGTAAGAGAAGCGATAGAGATTACCAAATATAAGAACTTCAACCGGGAGGATGGGTTTCAACTGTCGAGGACCTGGAACCCAGTGGTTCAATTGTGTAAAAACCGTAAAACTACTGAAAAAAGTTCGCGAGCGGATACAGTGAGTTTTGTGTGTCGGGGACAGAACAGTGTTGTGAGTGACATAAGTGACAGTGGTAGTGGCGTCGAACGCAAAAAACGAACAAGAAAGAGGGTAGACCGTTTCGTCTGCTCATAAACATCCACCCACCCGCAATTACTTCAGTTCATCCGTGATCATGGCGCTTGTAACGGTGCCGAAATATCGGAAACTCACATCAAATAATAAACATGGTAAATATCCCGTTTTAACCTCTAATATTTTCCATTTAACTAATTATGTGCGAAATTCAAAATTCACTCACATTAACGTTACGTTTACGTAGGGTTGCCATCCGTCCGGGTTTCCGCGGATTTGTCCTAGTTTGAGAGGGTGTCCGGGGGCGTCCGGGGAGGTTCTCCAAAGGTGTCCGGGTAAAACCCGCACGCAAGTCGTGTTGGCAATTTTGTTCGTTTTCTATTCCAGCAAAAAGTTACGGTATTTGTTGATCAGAACTCACAATGTTTATTAGACAACGTAGCCTAATCTACCAAATGTCCGGGGTTTTCGAAACCTTTGTCCGGTGTCGGCAATTTAAGCGATGGCAACCCTACGTTTACGTCAAAACATTTGTGCGAGGCCTACTGGTCTGTACCGGCACGTAAACGTTTACTGCTGAAGGTAGGTCTACCAATTCACAGTTACAATAGGCCGGAAACCCTTAGACGAAATCGGCAGTTTAATTGAGTGATGACGCACCTCGTGGATGAACTTTAATCCTCTCTCCTGCAGCATTTGTCGGTTGTTGACCTCATCGCGCAGCATTTTGTCGTATATTGGTTGGACCTTCTGCAGCAACAATTTCTCGGTGCGCGGATCTTTCCCCATTAGGAAAAGCAATTGTTCCATTGAGAACATTGTCGGCTCGCAGCTTTCACGGGCCTCCTGTTACCAATAATATAAAGATGTTTTTGAAGTCGAGAAAGAGTACAATGATATTCAACATGTAACAGGAATAACGCAATCACTCAAACACCCCAACTAGAATATACAGTTATACATACATAGATATTTGTCTCTTGTGTGTTTAAATATTGTTTATTTAAGAAAATAGTATTGCTTATTATTATTGACTGCGTTTTTAAGGCTCAATTTAATTAATTTCAATTAAAAGATTAAACGGCAAGTTCTATAAAAATTACACATTAAAAATGGTTGAAATCGATTCAGTTGCAGATTCTTAACAAACTTCTTTCAGGGTTTGCGTTTATTATGTCACACATTGTATACACCGTGGGCCCGAGGTAGCCAAAAGATTTTAACCACGCTTTTCTGATGGTATTATAAGTCAAATGAGCAAAAGTCCAATAAAGACAAAAAAAAAACGTTTTTTTTTGTTCTTAATGTATCAATTAACTTTAGTACTTCCTTGTAAACAATACCTTAGGTTGAACTGGCAACATTTATAAATTATCGTGTGAGTGGATAAGAAACTTCTCACTTCACAACTCTCCCCGACAAATAAGACATACGGCGAGAGGGGTATGGTATGACAAAAGTCGCAACGCCGCGTCCATAGGACTTGTTACCATAGATATTTGTCGATTTGTGAATTTCCGTAAATAATGAATATTTCGAAAATTAAGCTTTATTCAACAAACTATATCCTAGCTTTTCTTCTCCAATTAGGCATCGGAATCGAAGGTTAAAATCTTTCTGGTACCTCGGGCCCACGGTGTACAAAATAGACAAAATAACAAATTTATTCTGTTTATAAAAGACAGATATAAATCTAAAATTTACGAGACAAGGTCAAAGAATTTGGGCTGAAACTTAATAATCAAATCAAAATCAACTCACTAAGAAGACAGCAGGCAGGTTATCCAGCCAGTTCGGTGGCGCAAAGTAGACGCTTTCGGACTCAGTGTACCCGGTGCTGATGCAGCAGGTGTAGGCCTTGGGAAAGGCCAGAATGAACTCGCCCTCCTCCTGCGAGGAGTGCGAGAGCGACACGTTGTGCTCGCGCAGGATTCGCGGCGGGATCATGGCGGTTTCGGACGACAACCACAGGGCTTTGTTTTGGCAAGACGTCGGGCATATAGTTTCTACGGCCTTCCTGAAGTTATCAGATTGCTCATTCGGTATTCCGTACCTGAGAAAACCACAATATATTGTAAATGGGAGCACAATGCAGCCATTATTGTAACATTTTTGACTTCCGAGTTTAATTAGATATATTGCTGATCACAGTGTTGGGTTCCCATATTATTATGGTCGAGCCTCATTTTGCAGATACATATTATCTCTATCAAAATGTAAATTATCATTAGATTTTTTTGCAGTAGCATCAGAAACATTTTTTAAATTTTGTTTTATCTTCAAATTACTTCTTCCGCTCTAGACGGAGCGTAAGGGAGTGTCAGACTCTTACTGACTAAAACCCATCCCTGTTCCTCCTAATGCCCTTTGCGTTCCAGAGCCGCGGTAACTCTTTCCAACAAATTCCGCAGCCCTGGAGCTTTAGTAGCTAGCTTTGTTCTCACATAATTTTATATACAATATTGTGACATAACATGTTATTGAGTTTTTGCTAATAAAACTGTTAGGCCACGCCCCTATTCGGTTAGCAAACAATGTTATCCTGTTTGCAAACACGAAAACACGGCGCAGCGGACCGGCTTTATGCTAAACGATGACCGTTTAGCGCGGATGTGACGCAGATTTTTCCCAATAGTTTCTCTTTGGTTTTGTTTATGCTTTTATTTTATATATGTTGGCGCGAATAAAAATTGTTTCTTTCTTTCTTTCCAGTAAATGCACTTGCAGTATTTAAAATAAATAAAGTTATGTAAAACTGTTTGCATCAATTGTCAAATACAATGTTGGAAATAATTAACGATTGACTATACGCATTTGAAACCTGGATAAGTATTATTTTTTTGTCCTAAATCTTTTACCATTTTATAAATATACTAAAATAATTCAAAGTTAAGAAAATTGAGGAAATATTATAGTGACATTGACCACATTAAAAAAAAGAGACTTACCAGATCCGCCTGGGTCCATTGTGGTGGAACTCCATCCAGGGCAATGCATGAGGGTCCTTATGCCAGCAGCTGGTAGAGAAAAGCATTCCCAGGTGCAGAGTGGGCACGGTCATGCCCAACACTGGGCCCAAGTAGCGGAGCACGTTCCGAGGGTGTTGGCTAAACATCTAAATAAATATGAGGCTGAGAAACCTTATAAAACAAAGTTCTTACGAGAGATGGTTTAAACCAAGTTTAAGGTAAACCCAGATTTAAAATATGCCCCATCACTTTTAACTTTAGGCCTCATATAAACAGGGTAAGTAATTGACTTCTCGCGATACTTACCTAGTGTAAATTGATCGCGACAGCGCTGTACTGACTCCAAATCAGTTTACACATAAATTTACACTAGGTAAGTATCGGATCAGCACTGACTCGTCTCAAGTTTGGAGTCAGTTACTTACCTTGTGTAAATGAGGCCTTATACAAGGTTAGTCTGAAAGGGGGTACTAATCCGAAATGGTGTTAAACTACCCATAATAATGAATACATTTTGTTCTAAGACTTTCCTCAAAAGACAATAGTTTAAGAGAAATAGCTGTTCAAAGGTTTCATAGAAATACGTTAAAATCTATGCCCAGCTACGATGTTTGGGTTCTCTGATTAGAAGTCCATTTTCCAGATTCGTAACGAAAGCAGGGAGGAAGTATTTAAAATAAAAGTAAATCGTATGGAATTCTACTTTATAGTTAGCGGTTGGAAGATATCTCAAATAAGAGCTGCTATTAATTTGGGCCTTAAGGTCACAGCTTATTAGAGCTACCGACCCTCGCCGCATCGCCTCGTCGCTCGGCGTCCACTCGTTGTCAGCAGGTGGTTCACGGGTGGGCGCCGCGTTATCACCAGTAAACGTCACGTGGGCAACTAGAGGACCGATGCGCGCGGTTCACTCGGGACTTGTGCGTTGGCAATGCGCAGCAACGCAAGGCAAGCATGCGAGCAGCGAGTTGTCACCGAGTGGCCAACTCGTCGTCCGCGCGTGGACGGCATACACCCGAGGCGATCCGGTGACGCTACGGAGTTGATGTAATGAGCGCACATCCACACAAGTTCAAAAGAATACTAACCGGACGAGGCGAGGCGATGCGGGTCGGATGCCGGGTGGCTCTAATGAGCTCTTTAGTTATCAATCTCAAAAAGCCTACCTTCAAATTCCAGGGATGACGTCCGTAAGGTTCATTCCTATTCTTAGTAAAGCCAAGGCCTTCTTCACCAGTGTCGATGGCTGCCGTATGCACGCACATGTGTTCTGTGCCCAAGAGAACGTTGCGCCAATATTGTTTTTCAATGTGCGTGATCGGAGCCGGCTCATGGGCCTCCGAGCCTTGGCCAAACACGTTCTCGTAAGCGTTCGTAGCAACCTACAAGGCAAAGAGTAATAACGTAACGAGATTTGAGATAAGTATTTTTATCTCGCGAAGGAAGGTGTTGTAACTTTTATGTCTTTGATATAAGGTTCAAATTGTAAGTCAGATAGAATATCTCAACTATACAGGGTGTAAACGAATTCGTGTAATTCCTTCAAACCGCGTGATCTACTGGTGACACTGATTGACACTGAATAGGTTTTTTTTTTAAGAATAAACAAAAACAATTTTTTCATAGAATGAACCATCGTATTCTGTATCCGAGCAATTTTAGCGTCCCGAGTTAACTGATTGCGTGGAGGGATATCGCGCTAGTCGTGCCGGTCAGGTGTGTCGCCGTGCCTTCATTCATTTATGCATGGCATCGAATTTTTTAGTACATAAAAACATTTATTTCGAATTTTTATTTTTTTATTATTTTGAATCAATCTAAATCCCGTGCGGGGTTAATCTATACCATTAATAGATCATGTGGTTTGAAGGAATTACACGAATTCGTTTACACCCTGTAGGTACTTTATTGTTGCCGATTCTTTTGTGCACAAACTAAATTTAATTTAGGCTTTTGCCATCTTTTTCATTTTGATAAAATAAGAAAGAGCCGTCTCTCGTATTTACGTCCGTACGTAAATAAAAGTTGTCAAATTTGGTTAAACTAAACTTTCCATACAAATTTAGAGTACACTTCAAGACGTGTCGACTAAAAACACGGAGAAGTTCAATGTGAACTTGTTTGACATCTCCTACTTAGTTCTTAAATATCTCCGTCACTCACCGTCCTTTCCCTGCGCTGTCTGTTAGTAAAAAAATATAACAATTCTCTAATTTAAGTAAAGTTGGTGAACAAGAGAATCGGCACCATTGATGAGATGAAGGTGTTGTATTGGTACGTACCCTCTTGAACTTAGCACGGTTCATGACGACGCCTCTGATGATGCAGTCCTCAGCCTCATTGAGGGCAATCGCGGTATCTTCATCCTCAGTCTCATCGTCAGAAGAATCAGATAAGCCAAGCATGCGCTTCTGGCGATGCAGCGGGTTCATGGCGCGGTCAAGAATCTTCTGATTCTTCCTGTTCCACGCTTTCTCGACTTTCCTCACAATGTCCTGGCGCTCCTCTGTGGGCATTTTTTTATGTTTTTTACTCTCTTTGTTATGGGTACGGTCACGGACTTGAAATGTTTACCACTCTAAGGTCTATGATTGCTTGCACATTATTTTTTCATAAGGTTGCTCGGTCGCTCGCAAAGATATTTTTTTCTTAATTGACATAAAAAGGTTATTCAAGGTTAGTCAGAAAGGGGGTACTAATCCGAAAGGGTGTTAAAGTACCCATAATAATGAGTAACTTTTGTTCTACAACTTTCCTAAAAAGTCAATAGTTTAAGAGAAATAGCTGTTCAAAACTTACAAAAAAAATACGCTAAAATCATCTATCCTCAGCTATGATCAGCTGTGTTTACATTTTAGGTCATATTTGGGGTCACGAATTAGAAGCTTCATTTTCTGAATTCTTAACTGAAGTAGGGACGAAGAACATTTGAAAAAAATAAAATAAAAATTATTTTGCATGGAAATAAAAATTATCGAATTTTTAAATTTTAACACTTGCTTTTAAACCGTCATCACTGATACTTTAAGTGGTCTGCGGATTAGTAACCCCTTTCCGACTAACCTTGTAAACTCTTTTGCAAAAAAAACGGGCACTTTAGATTTTTTTCTCTACTTCAATGAAGAAGAACAAGAAATAGGTTTTATTAATTTGACGATGTATAGGCTGGCATGTTATTTGAAGCATCCTGGCATGATTCTTTACGTTCCAAATTTAAAATTTGAAATTAATAAAATAAAAATAATGATTATTGTGGATTACTGTAAAATTGCTTTACTAATGGCGCGAATTGCCGAAACGATTTTTAACTGATTACGATACCTATTTTAAAACTTTTTGGATATTTTCTGCAAATTAAACAATTTAATCTTTCTTTTTACATTAAATACCACTTTTTGATATGAGTGATAAAGCGATAAGGGCCGGTAAAATTATAGCCCTATTTGAAGAAGGTTGTTCGCAAACTTACATGTCTCAGCGGCAAAATGTGAGTCGTTCAACTGTCCAGAGGACTTGGCAACGGTATCGAGAGACCGGTTCGGTCAAAAGAAGACCCGGATCGGGAAGAAAACGATGCACAGAACCAAGAGATGACCGCTTTTTGGTGAGTCAGGCGTTGCGGAATCGTAAGGCGTCAAGTGTGTGGACCTGAAGAAGAGCCTTGAAGAAGTAAGAGGAGTAGAAGTTAGCTTGTGGACGGTCAGGAGGAGGCTTTTGGCTGCCAATATCAGGAGTTACCGCCCAGCTCGGGGTCCTAAATTACTCCGTGAGCACCGTGTTGCTCGACTTCAGTTTGCTCGGAACTGTGCTTCATGGATTCTGGAGGACTGGAATAAAGTATTGTTTTCTGATGAAGCTAGAATCTCTTTGTGTGGAGAGGACCGACGTCGGCGAGTGCTGCGAAGACCACGGAAACGCTATGCGGAAGTGTGTTTCGAAGAAATCACTCCTTATGGCGGAGGCTCCGTTATGTTTTGGACAGCAAATAATTCAACGGAGCGTACGGAGTTAGTTTTCATAGAAAATGGAACATTAAATGCACACCGGTACATAATGGAAGTCCTAATTCCATATGCACAACCCACATTGACTGCACTTGGGGAAGATTCCATTTTTATGGACGACAATGCTCGCCCGCACCGTTCTGGCGACGTGGAAGCGTACATGCAAGAAGTTGGGATCCGTCGTTTAGATTGGCCAGCTCGAAGTCCTGACCTCAATCCAATTGAGCATGTCTGGGATGTTCTAAAGAGACGGGTAAGATCAGTGCAACCTGCTCCACAAAACATCAGGGAGCTAAAAAGAGTCATTGCAGAAGAGTGGGAACGTATTCCTCAAAACGTTATTAAAAACATCGTGGAAAGCATGCCCAGAAGGATTCAAGCTGTGATTTTGGCAAGAGGAGGTCACACTCGTTATTAGGTTTTTACATTTGTAACTTTATTTAATTAAACAAAGTAAAAAAAAAACTTGTCTTTATTGCCGACCACTTCTTATTGTTTGGGCGTGTAGATCGGTTTTAAAGAATCCATCGTTTTTTTTTCTTTTAATTGTCCGAATTCACTTCACGCGCATTAATTTACACGATTATAAGTATACAGACTACGTCAAAGAAATAAATTTCATTTAATTAACTCAAATCGACCTTAGAACGTAAATTTCCTTAGGTGCCCGTTTTTTTTGCAAAAGAGTGTATTAGGTAGCATAGAAAAATAAATCAAAGAAATTCGCTCTATACAACTTTTGACTAGACACACATACCTAAAATGGAGTTCATAACATCAAAAAGTGATTAATAGCCTTTTTGCTAGAATCGACGCTTCACAATTTTAAAAACTAATACTTATGTATTGTTAATATAACATTTTGAACCTTATTGCGCACAGTGTGTCATGGAATCGAATTTGAAATTTGATAAACATTTCGAGTCTGCTGCTGTACACACGGCTACACATCAAGCTATACATTTCCAGTTTACACTGACCTCTCATTGTAACGAAATCCTATACAATGCGAGATCGGCTTATACTGGAAATTTATAGTTTGATCTGTAACCGTGTGTACATATTATTATTCCGTTTATTCATTTAACATACAAATGAGATTATTTTTTTGAATCTCCGGAAAAATTATCGTCTAGACACCAACTACGATAACTTGGCACGCCCCTCCATTGCACAGCAAGTTAAAATGTGTGGGGAAGTACATTTACAACGCGTCATTGCACTATGCACTCGTCGACCAATAAATCTACTAAATATCAAACATGTCAAGTACTTTTTTGTATTATAACTTTCGTGAGACACATATTTATGATTATTTACGGTTTACTCACGTGCATTTTTCGGGATTGCCCGAATTCAGCTCATGATTAAGGGCTCCGTTTGGGTCCGAAACTAGTCGGGCAATCCCGAAAAATGCACGTGAGTAAACCGTAAATAATCATAAATATGTCAAGTACTGTCAAACAAACATCTCGTTGGTATATGCACAAACATTGAAATTAGATGTTGTAGGGGCGTGCCATGTATCGTAGTTGATAAAGATAAAGAAACATTTATTTAGACACAGCACAAAGAGACATAACCAGTGATCGGAAAAAGGTGAGCTATTTACCTAAACTTCAAAGAACAGAGACAAAAACTGGAGACTTCCTTACAACATTTTTTTTTCGTGAAAATTATTCCGGGTTTCGGGACATCATTAGAGTACATTTAATATTAATGTTAATAGTACAGAAAACAATTAAATTCGTTTCCTATTTTTGTTTCCCAAAATTGTCACAAAACCAGATGACACGTTTTTCATTGTTTTTAAAAAAGATATTGTTTATTGTTTTCAAAAAGGAGATTGTCTTTTATTTTTTGAAAACAAATGAAAGACAATCTTCGAGAAAATTCTCACTAAGAAAAAATGTTGTCGTAAGGAAGTCTCCAGTTTTTGTCTCTGTTCTTTGAAGTTTAGGTAAATTAGCTTACCCTTTTCCGATCACTGGACGTAACAGATAAAAAGTACAATGTAAATAAAGAAGTTTTGGGTATGTGTCTCACGGCTGGACCAAAAAGGTATCCAGTGTCTGTAGACAAATGGCAATCGATGATCGCTAAAGAATAGAAAGATGTACTGCAGTGCGAGCACGGTTCTTTGATCGATAAACTTCTCGACTCGATAAAAGTTTAAAAATACCGAATTTTATCGAGAGTCGGTAGCACGGAACTTGCCTCGGTATCTTTATCGAGCCTTGTCGACGGCTGTCTTCTCGATAGCTTATCGACTTTTCAAAATGGCAACACCAGATTTAAAAATATCATTCACTCATGTAGACTATTTTATTTACGAAATAATCTTTTCCTGGTTATTTCTCGCGACTGAAAACTATTTCGTTATATTATTTTGTTAGAAATATTGTAAACATTTTTTTTTAAATCTTTGTAAGATTGTAAAAAAATATTTAAAATATAATTTTAGTGGCATACAGTCTGACAAAAAAGAGTAGAAAAATTGGGGGCACCACTAGTCATACATTATTGAATTAAACTTAAATTCGCGTCTCTAAACTCTGCTTGTGGATCCTTTTCATGTCACGATGCGTTCTGCTTTCAACATCTAACAAAACGAATTCTCCAAAATCCATTTGTTTTGCAAAAATAGCTTCAAAGAATCTTTATCTACCAACTTTTAACTGACGACAACAATTCGTGATAATTCGAGAAATTTACCAATCAGCAGTGCGAGCACGGTTCTTTTTAACGAGTCGATTCGTGAAATTTATCTATCGTCGCTGTCAGTTCAAAAGGACGTATGACAAAACAGTAGGTTTTCAGGAGACACAAAAAACTTTATTTTTAAAATTTGGATTCAATGGTTTATATTCAGTGACAAGCTTGTTTAATTTAAAGCTTGTCACTGAATATAAATCATTGAATCCAAATTTTAAAAAATAAACAGTTTTTTATGTCTCCTGAAAACCTACTGTTTTGTCATACGTCCTTTTGAACTGACAGCGACGCTATTCTAAACGTCAAATTTGACATAAGATATTGATAAAACGACAAAGGTAGCTCGGATCGTATTTTATCGAGGCCTCGATATAATCGACAAATCTTATCGATTATGTCGAGTTTTGACAGTTCTTATTGGTAAATTTCTCGAATTATCACGAATTGTTGTCGTCAGTTAAAAGTTGGTAGATAAAGATTCTTTGAAGCTATTTTTGCAAAACAAATGGATTTGGAGAATTCATTTTGTTAGATGTTGAAAGCAGAACGCATCGTGACATGAAAAGGATCCACAAGCGGAGTTTAGAGACGCGAATTTAAGTTTAATTCAATAATGTATATGACTAGTGGTGCCCCCAATTTTTCTACTTTTTTTTGTCAGACTGTATGCCACTAAAATTATATTTTAAATATTTTTTACAATCTTACAAAGATTATAAAAAATAGTTTACAATATTTCTAACAAAATAATATAACGAAATAGTTTTCAGTCGCGAGAAATAACCAGGAAAAGATTATTTCGTAAATAAAATAAAGTCTACATGAGTGAATGATATTTTTAAATCTGGTGTTGCCATTTTGAAAAGTCGATAAGCTATCGAGAAGACAGCCGTCGACAAGGCTCGATAAAGATACCGAGGCAAGTTCCGTGCTACCGACTCTCGATAAAATTCGGTATGTTTAAATTTTTATCGAGTCGAGAAGTTTATCGATCAAAGAACCGTGCTCGCACTGCTGGATTGACAAAAAAGGTTCAATGAAAAAAAAAACAGCTTTATACCGGTCAAGCGATCTGTTGTCATTTCCATACATTTAACCCGGCGTGAGTGAGGTCGGGTATGTCATACCCGAGAAGTTTTTAAACGCAAATTATTTAATGTTACTGTTGTCATGCGAGTCCTGTCGTTTCAGTAGCTGCAGGTAAGGGTGCGAGGGGCAAAGTACAGTATCGAGTTTAATGTTGCGTCGGCGGCGACGGTAGATACACGTGCGTACATGTGGCTGGGGTACGTCACACCCGACCTCGTAGTCGGTGTGACGGTGCTCTGTTATATGATCTCATAAGACTTTTCAGTTCCTTTTTTATTTATAATAATTAGAAAACACTATTGTTATGTTGATTTACCAAAGAAGTTGGAATTTTGTTAGATTTTTATGCGAAAAGAAGTTAACTACTTAAAGTATTTTTTCAAAGAAAATTTAAATACTTTGTTATTTCAATAAAAAATAACGTTTTTGTACTTAATGCTGGTATTTTATTTGCTAATCTTGTTGAATGGATGCTATTATTAATATATCGCAAGCATAAATGCTAATTACACAATCATAGTATCAAAAATTGAACATCAACATTTTGGGTATCTCCTACCCGCCTCATAGCTGGTGTAACAATTTCTCACCTCACTCACGGCGGGTTAATTGGCGTTTCTATTCTCTAGCGATCATCGTTTGCCATTTGTCTACAGGCACTGATCAGCTTAATGTCAAGCACTATAAGTACTTGACGCTGGTTTTCGTCTGGAACCTTTGTGCTCCACAGATGTCAGTTGATCTCTAATCGCTTCAATTTGTTTATTTTGTGCATACCGGCTATGTACTATCACAGTGTACCTACTTACTACATACAGTGAGTCAACGCCCATACATTTGACAGGTTCTATGAAATGTCAAAATTGGTAACACTTGTCAAAGGGTTGTCACATAAAACAAATTACACACAAACGTCCAAATTAATTAACGTTTTATAGAAACAGTGACACGCAAAAAGAAAACCATGCATGCGTAATTTTGACGATTGACAAAATAATGCAAAGGTATGTAGCAGCAATTTCGCCATCTTATCCTGGAATATTCTAACAATATTGAAAACTACAAATTTTGTCGAGATTACTTGGCTAGGCTTGCGGGGGTAGGTAAGAGTCATAAATTATTACCAAATCCACGATGGAGTCATAGAAAATTACTTATTATTCATGGATATTACTTCTATTTTTTTCGTGGGTGCTGATGCCGGAAATAAAGCCTAAGTATTCCTCGATCGCATACGGCGGTCAAAAAAAATTTACCAGTTAAATAAATTTTTCCAGGTAAAACGTGGTCCCTATCTTGGTGTTTGAGAATTAATCTTGTAGTAGTGTAGTATATAGTATATATATTTTTCAGCAGTACACCACGGACTATCCCCCTATCTTATTCATTGTTTTCCTGTCCATCCAAAGGTTGTCTGGTAGATATCGCTATTAGCGATAAGACCGCCATTGTACCCTTCACTAAATTATTTTGTATCAGAGCTATGTTACAATTTTGGTGTACAATAAAGTATATTCTATTCTTGTTTTTGTGATCAGCGTCCCCGAAAATCATGGATTTTTGACACCCATGATGGTTAAATTGAAATTTTAATAGCCGCCATCTTGGAAATGGATTTTGACCTCAATTTCGGCATCAGTACCCCCGAAAACCATGGATTTGACACCCATGACGACTAATTTACGAATTTTCATGGCCGCCATCTTGGATTTGGATTTTGACTCTATTTTCGGCATCAGTGACGCCGAAAACCATGAAATTAACACCCATGATAATTACATGAAAATTCTCATGGCCGCCATCTTGCATTTGGATTTTGACGTTATTTTCGGCATCAGTGACCCCGAAAACCGTGGAAATGACTTCCCTCTAACTGAATCCATATTCCCACTAATCATTTGAAAATGTATGTATGCCGCCATCTTGGATTAGTAAACAGACTTTATAATAAAATTCTCGTAATAGGTACATATCGGGTGTAAAAAGACCCTTAACGATAACGAAAACCACGTATTCTACCCATCACTGGGATCATTTTTTTCCAACAAACCATACCTGGGAAATCATTGGTTTTGGAGATATTGAAGGTCAAAGTACACTTTTTTTTTTTTAGTTTTTTCCAGAAACGATTTCCAAGTCATAACACTAAACTTTCTTCCATACAAACGTTATCAAAAATTTCAATTTTTCCCAACAAATTCGCATTTGAAGTTACAAAAACGCAATGAATATCAAATGCACACGACCGCCTTGGCTCGGATATGTGGCCGCTGCACGCATGCAAACGCGCGGCATCGCCACAATCATAATTTGCGCGCTACAAAAAAAAAAGCGTTTTTTTTCATGCCAAAAAATAAAAGTCGTTTCCCAGCAATAATTTTTGGTCAATGTAATTTAGTTTGATGTACAGAGTGCGTAGACTTCGGCTATGTGATGGATCTTTTTACACCCTGTATATGCTAAAGGAGTACTTCAACTACCTACAATCGTCCGAATTGACACTCACACAGACACGCACTGTAACAAGACTTCTAAGGTGTCATTGGAATACAGTCACATACAAATAGTGCATTATACTCAGTATACAGTGCGTGTCTGTGTGAATGTGTCAATTCAGGCGATTATAGTAAGTTGAGGTACTGCTTTAACTTATACAGGGTGGAAAAAATCAATGGGCCCTGAAGGAAAACTACTTTAAATCCTTAAGATAGATTATTTTACTTAAAGGAAACATTCCTTTATTTTTAAAAAGAAACAAAACTGCATTCACAGATTTTTCGATAAGCTTACCTTAACCGGGAATCGAACCAGCTAAAAAATCAAAAAATAAATACTCGCTATTTTATTCTACTAATCGATAGGATTAATGTCAAATGGAACGTTCTATTTTTAAACTTTTCGTCAGAACGCCTCGTCTAAAAAGGAAATGTGCATAGAACTAGTATTACCAATTAAATGATTTTCTTATCTAAGTCTTCAAAAAGGTACTTAGAGATAAATTAGCAAGCTTTGTACTTCATAAAATGTCTTTGAATGTTAGAGTTTTAAGAAAATTATGTCGTGTCCTTTACCTACTTGTTAAAAGTGAACAGTACCCCAAGTGTGAGTTTTTTTCGTTAACTACTGTAGTTGCGTCACGACAAAAATGTATGAAAATTTAGGCGGCGCCTCTAGGCGCACCGTTCACTAACTAATATTCGCGCGTTAATTGAACGGTGCGCCTAGAGACACAGCCTAAATTTTCATACATTTTTGTCGTGACGCAACTACAGTAGTTAACGAAAAAAACTCACACTTGGGGTACAGTTCTGGTCTAGGTATTAAAGCCATTGTGTACTAAATATTAGATTTCATGGATATCTTGTACGATAGACGAGTGTGAGACCTAATGTTTCTTGGAGAAATTTTATCCCTAACATTGACTGTATCGACTAGTGAAATAAAATAGCGAGTGTTTAATTTTTGAATTTTTAACTTGTTCGATTCCCGGTTTAGGTAAGCATATCGAGAAATCTGTGAACGTAGTTTTGTTTCTTTTTAAAAATAAAGGAATGTTTCCTTTAAGTAAAATAATCTATCTTAAGGATTTAAAGTAGTTTTCCTTCAGGGCCCATTGATTTTTTCCACCCTGTATATCTACTGTGCCCTTACTGATGAATACTTACGATGTGAAAGCGTGTCGTATGGAAGTAGGTATTTCACATAAATTTGGTCCAGCTTTCTTTCAGTCGTAGGCGTCTTATTAAACTTCATCTCCTCAGCTACTTTGCCCCATTTCTTTTTGTTAATAACATTTTCGAGACCACCTTGGCGTTGCACGAGGTGGTATAGCTTAGGTAAGTTCACTTCCACACCGTCAAGCTGCAAATACGTAGTCAAATCATAGTTTTTTAAGGATTTCATTATTAAAATTACAATACAAGAGTCACTAGAGAAGTGAAGAAGATTAGAGAAGTGGCGTATGTCGATCTAAACTATCGATAAAAAAAATAGTTAGGCGCATCACATACCAAATCGTGGGTTCGATTCCCACACGGAACAAAAATTTGTATGGCCTACAGATGGTTGTTTCGGGTCTGGGCGTTTGTTTGTGAGATTTGTGTCTGTAAACGCACCCAAGATACAAGAAAAATCATAGTGTGGGGCAACGTTTTTTAAAAAAGAAAAAAGAAAGAAAAAAAAAATCTAGAAAGGAGATCATTCATTTTCGGCCCAAAAACCAAAGTGCCAACCATTGACTTAGAATAAGTATGGACCTCGGGTCATCGTTCAAAAATGTCCGAACCGAATGAGTGTTAAAACACAAGAAATTTGAAAAGAGCTACAATTGCGCGCGTCATTCTTCATTTGGCCGAACAAGCAGCTCTACACCTCAATGTCACATGTCAACAATGCCGTTCTGTGTAGTGAGATAGTGTAAAAACTACTCAAAAAAGTGAAAAAAGTTGATGGTGTATCATATTTTCAGTAGGTATATTATTGTTTGACAATTTTTAAGTATTATTTTGTTAAGGAACATTGTATTTTACTTAAAATTGAATTAATTGCAAGAGCAAAACATACAATAATCCAACTAAATAAAAAGTATCTTATTTTCCTTCCTTTGTTTGACCAATTATGTCAACTTCATTTGGTTGGATTACCGTAAGAAACTTGACGTATTTGACAGAATTTAGAACAAAGATTCCAAAGAGTCGTTATTTTTACGCGATGTTTTTTTGTAAGTATTGCGATTTTGAACCAATTGCAATTTGTTTTGTTCTATTCATTTAAACCAGTTATTTTTAAACTTGCATTGTATGCAAACATATTATGTACGAAAATATGTATGTTGTCCTTCCGTTTCAAAATTGTACTGGTTTTTCGGTCACTACCAAGTTTCCGATCGAGCTGAAATTTTGCAGGTAGGTTGTGCATATTAGATCATTAAAATGTCATTGAACTAATTTGATGATGGAGCCAAAGATTAAGCAAGCACAGGAACAAATGGTAGGCTCATCGAGTTTCAGCTCATGTATTTTGTCATTATAAGCTTTTCATCGCATAAATAATGACGTAGGTCCGATGGTAGAGCCGGAAAACGGCAAATAGTGGACACGTGACGTTTGGGCTCGTTTGTTTAGTTATCATGAACTCTTTTAAATACACATGACAAAAGATTGTTTTCTGAAAAATAATAATATGCCTCTGATTTAATTTCAGTTTTCCTCGAGATTAATTAGATGATGCTGATCATGATACTTCAGCAAAGGAAGCGAAATCGCGTTTTTAAAAATGACGATGTTGTAATTTTGCAAGAAATGTTCTATGCTCTTTCAGTTGGATTAAATATTTAGCAATCACAATAAATATAACTAATAATAAAATCTTTTGTACTGGCGGCTTTTCAGGGGGCCCAGCTAGTGAGCTGGCGAGTCACCGTCTGCCAACAGTTTTCAATTTTAAATGTTGAAAGGCAGACGCCGTTTTCTTCCGGCAATAGAAGTTATCCAGTCCACCTAACACCCCTTCCCATAGACCAAATATTTTTCACCATATTTTACAATAGTCTTGCACCCACCTGGGACGGTTCATGAATTTACTCCAATAGTGCAGCCGTGGATAGTCCCCGGTTGGTGCCCCACCCCATTTTAGATTAAAGCTCTCAAAGGGGCCTCTACGCGTTGGACCTGTGTCCCCGTGTATGCCTTCTAAAGGACCGGACATCTTCCGCACGGAAGATGAGCCGTGATGTCCAAAGAAAAAAGAAATCTTTTTAAAATTAAGGTTGCTCTATTACACCTATGTTCTCCAAATTTTCGTTTAACATTAGATGAAGTTTCGAAATTAGAAAAATTGAGCAGTGCTGTCATGTTTTCGTATGGTAAAAATTGTTGCAAGCTAAATTAGGCATTATAATAACGACATAGGATTTCGTCCGTCCTAAATGAGCTTGTTGGTATTTCTATGTTTATATTATGTCAATTCAGAACAATTTTATCGTGAAATTTGTACTACACTCGTTGTCCATACTTATTCTAAGTCAATGGTGCCAACGAAAAAAAACGTGTCACCACTGTTGGGGAAGTCAGTCCGAGTATTTTTTACTATAGCACTAAGTCTCTACAACCATTCCTTCAGCAGATTTTTTGGGTTGAAACATCTGGTGTCCGTATTTTTTATTTGAAAAAAATCTTTTCATCTGCTGGCGAAAAAGTGATATGAGCTTGTTGGGATGATGACCTGATGACTGCTCGTCCGATCGAATGGCTATTATTGTCGGTGTCCCCCGGGGGTCAGAGCTCTCTACGACGTTCTTCCTGCTGCATATCAACGACCTGCTAAAACCCGGAACCTTTGGGTTTGCAGACGACAGCACTGTTGTAGAGAGCTACGTAGCCAATGTATGGACCAGTGGACCACAAATCCAATCTCTGAGAGAGGCCATGGTGGAACGCTTGAATTTGTCCCTTAAGGCAGTCTCCGATTGGGGCGATGCAAACTGGACAAGTTGAATGCAGCTAAGACCCAAGCGTGTATCTTCTCTGCCAAAAGGAGGCTATTCCAGCTGGCTCCTACTTTTCGAGATATGTTTAGACTGATAACTGACCATTTTGAGCTACACTTTGGCTCCTATATTGAGTCCAAAGCTCAATTGGCTGCTAAAAAGCTGTGTATACTCCCGAAGTTGCGGCGGTACTTCACATCGGAACAGTTGCTTCTATTGTACAAAGTACAGGTTCGTTCGTGCATGGAGTACTGCTCGCACCTTTAGGATGGCTCAGCCAAGTAGGCGTTGGAGTCTATTGAGAAGCGTGCCAAGAAGATCATGAGCAACGACTCCCTTGTTCAGACTAAGCTCCAAAGTCTTGAGAATCGGCGCAAAGTTGCTAGTCTATCGGTTTTTTATCGGATACATTTCGGAGAGTGTGCTTCAGATCTGCAGGATCTGATTCCCTCCGGCCCTTTTTTATATCGGACGGCCGGAAGCACGAAAAAGCGCCCTCGGTTCATGGTTGACACACCTAAAACCCAAACGAAGCGCTTTGATTCCACTTTAATTGCGAAAACCGCCAAACAGTGGAATGCGTTGCTCGAGTGAGTGTACCCCGACTGCTACAATCTTGGTGTCTTCAAGTCAAGGGTGAATCGGTTTCTTCTGGGTAAGTGTGCTCCATCGTAGACCGCATCATCGCTTAACATCAGGCGGGATAGTGGAAAAAGGCAGGCTGCGTATCAAAAAAAAAAACAATGGTTTGGTGTCATACATAATAATACTTGTTCAAGGTCATCATCTCAACAAGCTCATATAACTTTTTTCGCCAGCAGATGAAAAGATTTTTTCAAATAAAACTTATGGAAATCCAATTTTTCAAGTAAAAAAATCAGCTGAAGGAATGATTGTAGAGACTTGGTGCAGTAGTAAAAAATACTCGGACTGACTTCCTCAATAGTGGTGACACCTTTTTTTTCGTTGACTTTGACTTTTGGGCCGAACTTTGTATGAACCGTGAATGATCTCCTTTAACGCTGTGCGTCTTACAATTCCGTATTAAATGTTACCACAAATACATCACAGGTACAGTAGGGACCAAAAGTCCATAGGCAATCTCACAAAGCAATAGCTTGACGTTTAGTTTGACTTACGACCTTCTATTTTTAAGAGACACATGCATAATCGTTGTAGTTCATAATTTCAACATATATCTATAAGTTAAGATGCCTTAGTGGATAAGCGCGTCCGAAAACATGCCTGGTTCATGGAGACGTGCGTTCAAATCTCACGCAATTTTTGTAAATTTTTACTCGATTGAAAGTATTTGTAAGTAATGAGACAGATATAATATTCAATTATCTTGTTCGCTTTGTTCACACATTTCGTAACGTTAGGCCGCGTGTCCACGGCAAGAAATTTGTCGTGTCGGCTACAGACAAGATGAAAATATTCATGTACATGAGAAGAATTTTGTCGGGTCTGTGCACGAAAGAATGTCGTGTCTGTTGCAGACAAGAAAAAATCTAGTATGTACACGGTACGAATTATTTCGTTCAGTCATGGTTGAGACATTGTAGGGTGTACATCGTGTCGTGTAATTGTGGGAAATAATGTTGACTACCAAGCAAAAAAAAATGGTGATTGCCTATTATATGTATAGAAAATTTAAAAAGAAAACTAACTCCAAGAGCAGATACTGGGTGCATCTTAAGTTAAGTCAAAAACATGAGTTTGCTAACTTCTACTTTGAACTGCGACAGTATGAGGAAAAGTTCATCCTTTATTTTCGTATGAAAATCACTTCGTTTGATAAATTACTGGCTGCTATAGAAAATAAAATAAAACATGAGATTAATAAAATGCGTGAAAGTATTCCCCCGTGCATCAGATTAGCTGTTACTTTGAGGTAAGTTGTAAGTGAATCAAGCATTTTATGAAAGCGTAAACAAACTGTCGTAAACAACACAGGTCCACACGCTCAAACGTTCTCATGTGCACTGTACACACCGCCCCCGCCCCCTACAGATCGCGTCGTGTCTGGCACAGACAAGATTTTTGTCTTGTGCAGCGCCGAAGTAGTGTACACAGTTCGTGTGTAGAAACGACACGAATTCTTGCATAGGTTCGGCGACTTTTCTTAGCGTGTACAAGCGGCCTTAGGGAGGTAGATCATAGAAAACTAAATAAAGAATTTAGATTTTTGTGGGGTAGATAGACATGAGTTTTATTAATATTTAACTTGATCGGAACGAACGTTGTCGATTGGTTGTAAATGTTAGTTAGTGACGTGTGGTTTAATAGATAGCGGTATTGTATTTATTCTCAAAATGCAAGCAAATAATAATATTGAGACGAGGGCGACTATTATTGCGCTTTTTTTTTTTTCTATTTGACTGCTGTAGGTCGTCCTAGGGGACGGTTTCTACGTAACCGGGCAGTTATTGGCGTGACCTTGAAGTCTCCAGCCAATGGGGGGGAAGTAAAATACTTAACCTAAGCTAACTACTTGTACTACACTAACATCATGACTACCTGCAACAACAGCACTAAGGGCGACCCCTAGTGGGACTCGGACCTCGGCTTAGGGCGTTGCTGGCGTGGACATAGGGGGGGGGAGACAGCTTGATGAGGGCTGAATTATCGGTGTGACTGCGGAGTCTGAAGAGACGACCGGCTCTACGCCGGGAGAGCTCGGTGGATCGTGACCGGGGTTATTATTGCGCTGCATAAAAGTGGTCTTAAATAGAACACAAATATCTGATGAAACCGGACTGAATGTGAGTATTACATAATAATATTTATACAATTCATAACTTGATCTTTTACTTCAAATATATAATCATCTAAGATTATTTGGCCATGTCTCCAAATTCTTTTTTAAATCCGCCATCATGAGGCCTTAAAGATAAATAATTAGTGTTTATTATTGGATTTAAAATATAGAGTTATAATATTACATTGTTATATTAAATAAATATTATTATATTATGAAAATTAAGTCACTTCAGTATTTTGATATAGCCGCCTAATGTTACTTTTTTTGTTTTAGAGGAATACTGTAAGTCTTTGGAGGAGCTCGTGGCTAAATAATTACAGCCGCATAGACCGATCTTCCGGGTTAAGCCACGCTTGCCGAGGTTGGTCTGTGGATGGGTGACCATTTACCATAGCGAGTTTCCTCCGTGCCTCGGAAAGCACGTAAAGCCGTTGGTCCGGGCTGTCATTTGTAGATCTTTGACAGTCGTTACTGTTGGTCAGAAGCCAGAAAGTCTGACAACCAGTCTTACCAAGAGTATCGTATTACCCAGTTACTGGGTTGTGGAGATCTGATAGGCAGTCGCTCCATGTAAAATACTGATATTCAGCTGCATCCGGTTCGACTGGAAGCCGACCCCAACATAGTTGGGAAAAGGCTAGGCAGATGATGATGTAAGTCTTTGGATCAAAAGATATGAGGAAGGGGGAAGCCTTGCTAGTCGATAGCGAAGTGGAAGGCCTTCGCTTATTGGCGAGGCGCAGCGACAACATATTATTATGGTGGACGAGTATGATATGAAACAATTGGTTTCACACATATGAGACACTTTGCGGAATTATTTGACACCTCGCTGTAAACTGTTCGCCGTGCCCTCCACGCTGAAGGATTGCATCACAGAAGACCCGCTAAAAAGTCCTTCTTGACAGAAAGACATAAACAAGAACAATTACGTTTCGCACGGGATTACTTAGATTTTGACTGGAATACTTCCATATTGTCAGATGAAAAGACGTTTAAATCTAGTCAAAAGGGTAGGCTTCACTTATGGCGCAGGAATAACACTCGCTTGTGTTATAAAAACGTAATCCCTAATACAGACAGGTGTGGGAAAATTTAAGAGGAACCGAAGTATGTGGTAGTATTGTAGGGTCAATGCGCAAACGTCTACTTGACTGCATTGAAATTGAAAATAATGGGGGATACACAAAATATTAACACCCAGTAGATGTTTTGGTTTTAATAATTAGACGGTGTAACTAAATATTTAGTAATATTAACATATCCGTAATTGTTTAATGATCTTAAATTGAGGTTTAGTTTCAATCTTCTTTTCGTCAAGAAAATGAACACTTAAGCTATAACCTCAATACATTCATTGTGACGTTACATAAAAAACATATTTAATATGGCCGCGACAGACGAAGGGTTCTTCTTCTTCTTCCTGCCCTTATCCCATGTTACTTGGGGTCGGCGCAACACGTTTTCTTCTTCCATTCCGTCCTATCACCCGTCATGATATCACTGACACCCTTCTCTTTCATATCATTCTTCACACCATCCATCCATCTTTTCTTTGGCCTCCCTCTTCCTCTCCATCCATCCACATTTATACTCATAACTCTTTTTGTCACATGCGTTTCATCTCTCCTCTTCACATGCCCATACCAAGACAAACGGTTCCCTTTCAACTTTTCTGTCACTGACGCTACTTTCAAACTTCCTCTAATATACTCATTCCTGACTTTATCCATTCTGGTCACTCCACACATCCATCTCAACATTCTCATCTCCGCTACATGCAATCTTTTTTCATCCGTCTTCTTCACGGCCCAACATTCCGATCCATACAGTACGACAGGTCTTATCACGGACTTGTAGATTTTCCCCTTTAACTTGAGAGGCATCCGTGAGTCGCAAGTTATTCCAGTGACCTGTCGCCATTTCATCCATCCTGAGTTGATCCGGTGTGTAACGTCTCGGTCTACTCCGCCATCCCCTTGGACAAGCGACCCGAGGTACCGAAAGTCGGAGCAGGTCGGTATGGGCGTTCCGGCGAGAGATATTGGCACAGAACTAGAGAGACCGCCAAAATCGCAAAACAGGTACTCTGTTTTGGTTCTGCTCAATCTCAGACCAACACTCTCCAGTCTTTGCCACCACACCTCCAATCTGCTCTGGACCTCTAGGCCACTCTCGGCAACCAGCACAATGTCATCGGCAAACAGCATGCACCAGGGGGCCTCTTCTTGGATGTCCGCCGTCAAAGCGTCCATTATTACCAGGAAGAGGTAAGGGCTGAGGGCCGACCCCTGATGCAAGCCGACAGCCACATTGAAGCTGCCAGTAGTGCCCACTGTAGACCGGACTTGGGTACTGCATCGACTGTACATTGCTCGGATCAACTGCACATACTTCCCAGGCACACCTTTCTCCTTAAGGGCCCACCACAAAACCTCACGAGGCACCCGGTCGTATGCCTTTTCGCGACAGACGAAGGGTTATAAAGTCTAAATCATTCTAAATTAGTTTTCAATAAACTCTGCTGAATACCGATACGTATAATAAGTGGGTGTCAACAATTATATTTGTGTCATTAGAATATCCCGTCCTTGTTATGTTATTATGAATTGACTAAGTAGGTATACCACAAAAAATCTTATGAACGGTTACAAGAGAACTTCTTTTATCTAGGTAGGAATGTGACGTCACAATTCTCATAAAAATTTGTTAGTTTAAAAGTAAATAAAAAGAATAAACATTTTTGTTATCATTTAGCACTTTTTTATTTCCACCTTCCTACACCAAAAAAATTGAATACATAATCACATAAATAATGAAATAATAATACAATAACTAACATTATAAATAAACATCAATAATATTTTTTTGCTTAAAATACAGAAATAAATATGTATAAGTTCCAAAAAAACAAAACTTAGCTACGCATTGTAAGATTCGAACTCAGACGTCACTGATCGTGGACCCAATGCTTAGCTCAAACAGCTATCAGAACATATTAGATTAACGCGAATTTTAGCAATACAATGTTAAGAACAGGTAACCACTGTGACGTCTATTCTAAATGACAGAAATATAATGTTATTTCGCGTAGTGCGACGACAGTTCATTAGTGTGTGTTATCTGTGGAATGTTGAGACATCACTCGTACACGCACATGCATACGCATTGGTTGTATCGTGCGTGAGTTTAAAGCAATGTAGTCTTTAGCGTGCCTATGGACTTGAGCGTTTACTGTACAAGTACAACACAATTAATAAGTTACATCGATGTACACACGGCTACACATCAAGCTATACAAAACCAGTTTATCTTGGCGTCGCTTTGTATTATCTTTTCGCACAAGTAACGGTCAGCTTATACTGGTTTTGCATAGCTTGAAGTGTAGCCGTGTGTACCTGACCGAAAAAACTTATTTTCACGCCAATCACAGTTATTGCGTCAGCGTAAAGATCATTTGTTACTACAGTACTAATAAACATTCGCCCCCTTATTACAAAAGATGGTCTAAGAAAAACCTAGGTTTTAAAATAGCTCCGTCTCTTTTTGTTATCTGACATAAGAAAGTGATGGGTATATTTTAAACCTGGGTTTACCTTAGTCTTGGTTTAAACTATCTTTTGTAATAAGGGGGTCGAGGTCTTGGAGTCGCACTCAGTTCGGAACTGATCGGTTTTACGAAGTTTTCCGATGCGACTTCTTAGTTATATCGTACTGTACATCATATCGTATGACGCATAACATTTGTACTCTTGGTCTGTGATGCGCTTAAGAGAACCTAAGAACTTTTATTAATAAGTTATAATATTTTCAATCTCATCTGATTAGGCTGGAAGCTGACCCTAATATAGTTGGGAAAAGACTAGGTAAATAATTGGCAAATTAAATTATTATAATAATATCGACGCTTGAAAGGCAAAAATTACCAAGCGACATGTTGGCAACTTAACACTACAGCATTTTAAAGTTTTATTTAAGTTCATAATCTTTAAATACCAGTTCATTAACCTCCGGTTTCTGAATTGAAAATTCTAGTTGTGAAAAAATTGACGGATTTTAAAGCATTTTTTTGACAACTTGTACTCAAATATTACTTAAGTATTGCTTATCCCGAATTCTCAATTCAGAAACCGGAGGTAAGCCTTTAAACTGCATTTAAAATTCATTGGGATCAAGTAATTATGACAAATAGGCGACATATTAGGATTTAAAAAAAAACTTTAATTTGCTCCAGTTTAAAATTGCCAACATGTCGCTTGGTAAATATTCCCTTTCAAGCGTCGATATCTAAACTGATTTAACTCCGCTTCGATTTTGTTACTTTAAAACTAATGAGTAATATGTTTAGTCATTAGTTTTAGATTTAACATATTCAAATTATTTGTTTTACTCACATATGTTATATCGACATTATTTTTATCGACTGTCATCACTCTAGCAACTGGTTCCATAAGAAGAAAATTCTAAAGGCGGCGCTTTTCAAAAATATACCAATGATAGGTAATGATGTCATAATATGGATATTTTGGTGCTGTCCTGTGGTATTTAGATTTTTAAATGACATTTTTACAATACCTCACCATAAACATTCGCCATTAGGAGTTAAGGTCATGTCAAGACATGATATTTTCAAATTAAAAATATTAATAAAAATATACAGCAAGGAACAATGCTATGATCCCTACATTATAATTCTGTTTCTTTCGCGTTCTGCATTTTGTCATGCACGCTTGCTGTTACTACCAATCATCTATACACCGTGGGCCCGAGGTACCCGAAAGATTTTAACGACGCCTTTCTGATAGTATTATGAGTCAAATGTTATATGAACGAAAGTCCAATTCAGTCGTTTTTTTTCTTTACTTTTTAATCAATTAAGTTTAGTACTTCCTTGTAAACAATACCTTAGGTTGAACTAGTAACATTTAAAAATTACGTGTGAGTGGATAAGAAACTTCTCACTTCACAACTCTCCCCGACAAATAAGACATACGGCGAGAGGGGTATGGTATGACAAAAGTCGCAACGCCGCGTTCATAGGACTTGTTACCATAGAGATTTTTCGATTTGTGAACTTCCGTAAATAATGAATATTTCGAAAATTAGGCTTTATTCAACAAACTATATCCTAGCTTTTCTTCTCTAATTAGGCATCGGAATCGAAGGTTAAAATCTTTTGGGTACCTCGGGCCCACGGTGTATATATAAAATTCAAAGTCCTGACTCACTCACTGAGATATCAACGCACAGCCTAAACCGCTGGGGTTAGAAACTTGAAATTTTGACAGTAGGGACCTCTAATAACGTAGACATCCATTAAAAAAAGGGTTTTTGGAAATACCACCTCTAAACGAGTGAAATGGGTTGTTAACGTTTATATGAAATCCTTATTCTACGGGGGTTATTAACTTGAAATTTGGCACAAACACTCTTCAAAGTAAATAATAAGAGATGAATGTTTTGAATTTTATAACTACACTAAAAAGAGGCTTAACGTGGGTTCAAAATTTCACGCAAGCGAAGCTGCGGACAAAGCTAGTGGTATAATAATACGGTACGCCAGGTATTCTTTGACAGCTAGATCACGTGATTGTCCCAAGAGTACGTAATCGGCTGTGGTTGGTGCCAGTATGTGTAAATAAATTACCCGAGCAAAATGCATTTTTTCTAGTGATGTGCCGACTAGTCGGCTAGGCCGACTATCCGCCCACTTTCGTAGACGGTGATTATTTGGCAAAGAGCGCTGACTATCCGGTTTCTTACTTGACTTCACGGGAATCATTGCCCAATTGGTCAAGAAAAAACATATACGAGACTTTCTTTTTGACATGATTAATTTGTAATTGAGCTCTTTCACTTTAATGAACAATAACAGTATTGTCTTTTTTTTTTACAAAAACACATCTCGGACCCGTGAAAAAGCAAAAATCGAAAAACAATGTGAACTAATCAAAACACGGTTGCGACTTTCGCGCGAATTTGCTGTAAACAAAGCGTCACGGAAATTACCCCCGAATCCGTGATCAGCCTTGGCCGACTAGTCGGCGCATCTCTAATTTTTTCACTTAAGGTCATGGCTCATTGTACCGGCACCGCAATTGCACAGCTGCGGCACGGCGTCACCTTGAATTTAGGCTATCGATAGCCGCCAGCACGCTAACTACGCGTCGTCCGCGAGTTGTAGGCTAGCAGTCCGCGCGCCGGCCGCGAGGTGCAAACTCGCAGTGCAAGCAAACGTGCAAGACAGGGCAACGACGTTGTTTCGCTGGCAACTCGGAGTCGGCGCGCAGTAAGCACGCGGTCCGCTCGCTTGCAGCGCGAGTCGAGTTGTATGGTAGCGGCAAGCGCGCTGACTGCCCGCCGTTGGCTTTTTCATATTGACGTTATGAAATATATTATATGGCATACGATTTAATGCTCTAATTTGAATGACAAGTTATTTGCTGGGTTGGAGCGGTGCCGGTATAGTGTGCTATGACCTTTTCTTGCTTCTTAAAAAAAGCCATTTTGAACAAGTCATTTTATGCAGTTTACTTTTTTAACTAAATAGATGAATAACTCGAAATAGCAAATAGTTAGGCTAGTTAGCAATTTATTTTTTATTCATTATGAATTAGCTTCACCTTTCTGTGGTATGCAATCCCATAAAAAACAGAGGTGTTATGATTGAAAGGTTGGTTTGCACATAGCTTAGCATAATTTCTACATTGCAGTAATTTTTAGGTAAGTTTTGACCTTGTCTGTTAAGTTGAAAAAAAAAGATTGCAGACAAAAGCTCTGCATTCCATTAAAACTCTTGCGAGCACAAGGTATTATATACAACACACAAGGTATTATAGGTATAGAGCCAACGACGCGGAAATCATAACTGCTTAAAACTATGAATACTTACCAATGGTGGACGGGCGAAGTTTACTTTCTGTTGTTGAAGGCATAGTTTGATAGCGCACAACTCCCTGGCGGCCGGACCCCAGCGGCTGAATAGCCGAGAAATATATTGGTTTGTGACATCAAACCGAATATCGTCATGCACCCTACATTTCGGCTTCCAGCCTTCAGGAGGCACAACTTTGCATATTCCGTATTTAAAAGCTTCTGGCCAGATTTTCTCAAAATAGGCGATAGGGTCCTGAAAATTTAAGTTTAGTTAAAAATTGTTTAGGTCATGCGATCAACTAAAGAAAGAAAAATTATATATTCGCGCCAACATGACGCAAAAAACGAAAAAATTAAACTGTACACAAAACCAAAAAAAAACTATTGGGATAAATATGCGTCACATCCGCGCAAAACGGTCATCGCTCAGCATAATGCTATGACTCACGTACGAGACAGAGCCACAGCGCTGGTTTTCAGCGAAAGCCGGCGTTGACATGATGACGTCCACCGGTGCAGCAAGTAAAAATATATAAATAAATTCAAAATAAGAAAAAAAATACGCAAGAAATAAGGAATACCTAAACTAAAACTGTATGTAATATAATATTTAAATATGGCAACATTTTGTTGCATCGACATCATCGCTCACGCAGGCATAAGCAACTAATAAATAAACTTACAGAACAGTTTGATTAAATAAGATTCTATTTATTCTTTTGAGGAAATAAATGTCTTAAATGTCTTAAACCATAAGATTCATGTTTTACAATTTGCTTTTAAGGAGAGGTACGGGCGATTCTTTTTAAAATTCTGTTTTTTATAAATATAATGTACCTTGTGAAACATCAATAAAATAAAGGATCTAAGCATGACAAATACTTACGGTGAACTCTTCTTCTGTGGGTCGGAATACTGGCGCGTCCACTAGCTTCCCGCCTTCCGACGATTGCGGGAAACCGCTGGTACCTGGCGCGTTAGCATCTGCTTCTGAAGACTGTCCCGCGTCCATGCGTTTGGCGTCTTTTTCATTCTCCAGAGCCTTCGCCTGCTGGTCGACCTCTGCCATCATGCGGAATTCGGCTTCCAATTCTGCCCGAAGACGGGTTTTGATGCGGGATATTTCCACTTGCTTCTCTGCCTCGATGCGGGATATTTCCACTTGCTTCTCTGCCTCGATGCGTGCTATTTCAGCTTGCTTCTCAGCTTCTATGCGAATTGCTTCTGCTTTCTTTTCCGCCTCTATGCGAATTGCTTCTGCTTTCTTTTCCGCCTCTATGCGCGATACCTCTGCTGCTTTCTTCGCCTTTAAATCCGACGCGTCTTTCAAACGCACTTCGGCTGCTGCCCTATTCACATGCTTCAATATTCGCCTCTCTTCGTTTAGGATATATTCTCCCTGTTTTTCGGGGGGTATAGGACCATAATCGGTTTCATCCCTTTCCCTTGTGGATATGGTGGCCTCATGAGCCCCGGTCTCTTCCTCCTGTTTCATATTCAGACTCTTCAAAAACGACCCAAGTAATTTGTCTAAGGGATGCTCTTTTACTTGTAGCAAGAACTCCTGTTTATTCTTTCGTGCATCAGTCAAAGACACAGAAAAAAATTCCTTATCGTTTATCGAATTAATTCGCAGGTTCATCATAACATTTGGTTGTTTTGGCAACAGGTCCAGGTAAACATTTTTACCGTCATCGTCTTGCGAGTCCGCGGCGTCAGTTTCTGTATCATTGACTTCACGAGGCAGGCGCTCGGTGTATTTTAGGTCAGGCATCAACCGTGTTCTAACAACAGCCGAAAGCTTTATAATTGTAGTAATTCTCACGCAGGGCGTACACTTTGTGCAGCGGGAGTTGAGCTCGTGTTCAGGCACATTGACGACGTCATCTACGGTGCGCCACTTCTTGGCAACGCATTCTGGCTCCGGTATGCTGGGCTCCGGTATGCTAGGCTCCGGTATGCTAGGCTCGGGTATGCTAGGCTCCGGTATGCTAGGCTCTGGTATGACGGGCTTCGGTGTGACGGGGTCCGACTGAACCGTATCTGATTCCTCGAGTTCAGTTCTCCGAGTCTCGGGAGTTATAGAGTCGTTCATCCACCGATGTATATTATGCTCGCTGTTGTAGTATGAACCGCTCAGGGTGCTGTTTGTGCCGGATAATTGCAATCCACTTGGTCCGGGCATGGGTTCTAGATGAAACAAATGCTAGGTTAAAAACGTTGTAAGTTAACTGAAATTAGGCAAAAGTACTGCAAAAACTATCTAAATGTAATTCAGAAGATCTTTATTATAAAGGAATACACCCTTCGATGATTTTGTAATATGTAAGCAATTCCGTATCTATATTATAAGAGAAATGTTCTTATTAACCCCACCATATCCAGGTTCTATATGGGTAACAGGAAGTTTTATCATTTAATAGTATAGGCGATTACGGAACCTTTGATGACTAGATAAGGTAAAGGAAGTATCAATGTTGCTTTGGTTATGTGGAAGTCCAATCATTTAAACTGACACAAACTAGTGCGTCCAGGCATTTAATAAAACAGTTTTATGCTCCATTTTGGAATTACACCGTACGAAGCCTTAACAATTCTAATTTAACAATCACTTCAAAACCGTTACAGCGGTTACGCACTGCATCCGATCCGGATCCGTGAAAATAATAATATAAAAAAACCCGGACCGAATTCGAATATTGCTTTTCGCACTGCATCCGATCCGAATCCGTGAAAATACCGATCTAGAGTCTAAAAATCTCGGACCGAATTCGGACATAGCTTACGCACTAATCCGATCTCTGATCCAAATCCAAGCAATTCAAGGGCCATCTTTGGCATGTGTCTGATTTGAATCCGAGGTAATGCGAAAGCGTTCATACAAACAGTACTACGGCTACTTCGGTCCGTCAATATTTCTTCCGAATTGGAGACTCACGGATGACGAAGAGAAATCGGATGACGGAAGTCGGATCTAGTGCGTAAACCATCATAAAAATAGTTCTATGACTACTTCGGAACGTATTTTCACGGATTCGGATCGGATGCAGTGCGTAACCGGTCTTATAGGTCAGCTAGATTAAAAAAGTACTAACCTGAAGAAGATACACCGGGCTTCACGAGAGGCACGCTCGGCGCGGAGCGTTTCGGCGTGGTGCATTTAGCGAAGTAAGTCAACGGTCTGTTATCATCGAGAGAGAACTCTGAAGGCTCCAGACGACGATCTTTAACTCCAGTGTTTTTCTTCTTAGGCTTTGGCGGATTTTCAGGTTCTATAGGAACCTTACGCTTAACAGCCGAGCGTCTAGTAGTAGGCCGACTTATGACTTCGCTCTTTTTGAACTGTTGCTTGCGTGCGTCACTACGTGAGCGCAAAGACATCACGTGGCTCCGCTTATATTCCTTTTTCTTTCTAACATGCAGTAGTTTGGGTGGTACAACTTTGTGATTTCCCACTTTTGTCTTCTCCCTTGGCGGAAATTGAGGAGTCTCCTTATGATGGGGGACGTCTCGAATCGGGGTCCTGCCGCGCAACCTTTCGACGAGCACTACCGCGTGCAAATGGTTATGAATTCCTAAAATAAATTTAGCTGTGTGAGTTTGACATGGGTTTTTTTTTTTTTTTATTTAAACTTTATGCAACAAAAAACGTACAAAGGCGGACTTAATGCCTTAGGCATTCTCTACCAGTCAACCAAAAGTGGTGACGAGATAACATGGCAGGTGCAAAATAACAAGAACATTTCATTGGAGATATAAAATAAAAAAAAAGAACACAAAGCAATTACACAAATAAATTGAAATGTACACAAGTACAAAATAATTTAAATTCTCAATACTTAAATAAAAATATTTTACTATATAAAATCCTATACATAAACATACCTATATACATATAAAATACACATAAAATACATATAAAATACATATACAACGGTTTCCGCGAAACAAAAACACTGTGATCACGAAACAGTTTGCAAGGCGTGGTGAGTATGGCAATTTGGACCAGTGCACGTTTACGAGCATGATGACGAAGTTCAACGAAATTCTCTAGACAGTCAACAGTAGTCTACAGCTGGACACAGACTTTTAAAATACCTGGTAAAGAAAATATTATTAAGCTATAAATAGAACTGGATTAATGTGATCTCTTTCCGCTTTGTGTGGAACTTAAGAAATTGATAGTGTGATCTATCTTTACTTACTATAACAAAATTGTAAAGGTCAATCTGTGTTTTGCGAATATTCTTACGAGACCCGGCTATAAATACTAGAAATACTCGTAAGTAGCAGTTTGTCTGTCTGTGGACTTGTTTTGCGTTTTATTCAATGCAAGCGCGCGCGCACCTCATACGAATTAACCAGTATTTATTTTATTCTTTACTTTAGTATTTATTTTAGCTCTAAACTAACTAAAAGTCTCACACTAGTCTTGATTGCTGAAACAGCTGTCTACCGCACCGGTGGCATTCTTCTGATAGATGTTAATTTTTGACCTGGCTAGAGGCTAGAAGAAACATCTAGACAAAAAAAAACTGACCTTGCATAGAGACGACGTCAATTAAGCCACTTGGAGTCATATGATTGATGGTGACGTTTCTGGCGTCATGGGCGGCATCTCGCCGGTTGTCGTTGGTAGCAGCAACAGCGACAACGTTCGGGGGCACGTACGCGCCCTGTGCGAATTTGCGCTGCGCTTGCACACGACGAGAACGGGGCCTGAAACTTCTTGCACTATTAACATCGACATCAAGGGAGATTATATTTTCACCATCATCACCAGATTAGGAAGAAGTTTCATAAAAAAAAGACAAATTCGGTATGTAAAGTTTTTTTTTTGTATTTTTTTTTTTCTTGAAGATTAGGCTATTTAAAGAAACTAATTTGAATATTTTTGTTTTCTAGACGTTAGTTACATTTTAATATATTTTTTAAAAAATCTAGTGACGACGTCACGCGATCGGAAGGGTTACCACAGACAAGGAAACCAATTCTTTGTCTACGCCAAGTATAATAACCATAGTTTTCCTACGTCACGAAAAAAGAAGATAGTCACTTAGAGGTCAAGTGAATTCATGCATTTCTGCTAAAATAAACACCATCTTATAATATTAAGAGCTAAAAATTGCAAAATAAGGTTTACCAAACTAAAAGCTCGAAACGGTTTTGGAATCAGTATAGGTTAACTTTTACTTTACATACCGAATTATTTTATTATGGCATCAGGGACAACTAACACCCCAACTTCTTGTTCTGTCTGCCCTTATCCCTAGTTCCTTGAGGTCAACGCAAAATGTTTTCTTCTTCCATTCTTCACTATTGTCTGTTCCGTTATCATTCATTTCATCTCTCACACTCATCCATCTTTTTTTGGTCTAACTAACGTCCTAACTAATAATAATAAAATACTTTTACATCAATCGTTTTAAATAGTTTCATAGATGTACAAAAAGTTCAATTACTTTAATTTAAAATAGTTATGTCTTTATCTAATATTTATTTTAAGGTGTTTCCATACTACGGTCGGTATGATAGCATATCGGAAAATGGAAAGTCTGTGTCAGTCTATTATTACTAATGCAAGACATTGGTCAATTGTTAAGATGCACGCAAGTGTCATAGTCGTACCTACTCATTCGTCCTAAATTACGCGATGGATGTCAGTGAACTAACATCAGAATACGAATAGACAAGAAAAATGAAAGCGAAGACAGTAAGAGCGGGGGCACACGATGCGTTGCGGCACCGCACCGCAAAGATTTCACCGTATCAGCGGGCACACGAACGGTGCGGGCGACGCCGCAACGTCGTTATGTGGCTGCGGCGCCGTAGCAGCGTTGGACAGTCTGTTAAGGACTAATGTTATGAGGTAGTCCATATCAATAACATCAAGGGTGGTACTAATTTTTTAAAACCTCAATCACAATAAACAAAAAACTTAGAAAAAAATCGAAACGAGCGATCGTGTGTCCTTCCTTGTGACGAATAAACAACTGCGCGGTGCCGCTCCGACGTCGCAACGCATTCACCCCTCCCCGCCTCGTCTCGATGGTTGCAAGTCCGGTGCGGCGCCGGAGCGCATCGTGTGACATGCAACAGATATTTCTATGTAAGACAACGCAGCGACACCGCTCCGGCAACGCACCGCCGCCGCAACGCATTGTGTGCCCCCGCTCTAAGAGCCAAGCCATTCGATGATAAGCGACACGATGCGTTACGACGTCGTGCGTCACCGCACCGCATGCGCTCCGGACTTGGGACAAGAGAGACAGGAAGGGAGGGGTGATGTGGTGCGACGCCGAAGCGACAACGCATTATTTGTACATCGCAAAGGAAAATAATAATATTTTTTGGTTTCTTAAAATGAGTACCGACGATATTGATATGGATTTCCTTATCTCCTTAGTTCAAGAAAGGCCTGCTTTATGGGATAAAACTAGCACAACATCGAGTCACCCAAACGCTGCGGCGCTGTAGCATGCATCATACAATCATTGCGGTGCGATTTCGCAACGCACCTGCAAAGCATCGTGTGGCCTCAGACTATGGATGTGTTACTCGGAGTTCGCGTAAGTCGGGGTTTAACTAGACTCTAAGATGAGAATCATAGCAGCACAGCAGACAAAACATGTATCTGAAATCCACTAGTACAAAAACAACATATTTTGCGTAATTCCCACCACCTGAAGCTGTACCCAGTACCACAGATTAAAGAAGAGTCCAGTAATTACCAGAAAGTTGCAAATATCAAAAATATTTCTCAAAAATCTTTTCTGTGAATAGGCCATAATTACTACATAAAACAAGTTCTAAAGAAAAGGGGATATAAAGGAGAAAAGAAAAGGGGATATAAAGGAGAAAATAAAAGGGGATATAAAGGAGAAAAGAAAAGGGGACATAAGGGAGAAAAGAAAACAATATAGAAAATCACTCAACAGGCTATAATGCGGATGGATATACAAGTAGAGGTAGAACAAAGAAAGAATGGATCGTGTGAAGGATGATATGGGTAAGAAAGGAGTGAGTACTAAGATCAGACATAAGATAAGACAGAGAAGAAAGGAAGAGTAATACATGTTGTGCCGATCCCACCTTTTGTAGGATAAGGGAAGGGATAATGATGACTCAACAGGCTATTCATGTATCGAATACAAAATAACAAAGAGGGTTGAATTTAATAATCCTGCTTGGGCCCCGTCTGCCTTTGAAAGCTTCCCTATCATCCGGTAAAAATATGTCTCCAGTTGATATTTGGAACTTTATCAATGAACCCCTCAGACACACAGCTGTCCTAAATAACCTTGAAAACGTATTAATTTGCTGTTTGAAAAGGTCCCTCTCCCTCGCTATTGCCATTCAATTGAGATTATTCAATTATTACCCGCTTTTTTTGCAAAAATGTTGCATTTTTTGCACATATTTTGTATTTTCACTCTCAGTACCTTTGGGTCTTTTTCACTCTGAAAAACAGGCAACTAACAAAATAACAGACTCGCTATAAAAAAGTAGATGTATGTGTGGTTTCGTTAAAAATGTTATACTGCTACAGTTCGCATGGGCAGAAAATTCATAATTTAATAACAATAGCTGTTGTCCGCGGTTTTCCTGCAACCTAGGGGAACCACTTTATGTAACCGGATGAAAAGTTTAATATGTCTTAATCTAGGACATTGTCTAAGTGCCAATTTTCATCCAATTTTATTTTATTAGCCGTTCATGTGTGATTGAGTAACAAACTTCATAAAGGAAATCACCCATTCTGGGTTTTTTTGGCGGCCATCTTTTATTATTTCTCATTTTTAAAGCACACGTGTAACGCTTTATTTTTTACTAGTGCGTCAAAGTCGAAAACTATTTCGGTTCGGAGATTATACCAGGTAAGAATTAAAACGACGACAACGTGAAACAATTTATATTAGGTTATGATAGCACAATACGCGGTACACGTAATCACATCTTTAATCATCACTAATCAACACTAATCATTGTGAAATAATAATTATACGGAATCTTACACAAATGGTTGATGGACATATTTATTTCGTTTAAAGATCGATGTATATCTTTGTTCCCGAATTCATTACAGCATTGTCGCGATACAAAAAAAATGTTTCTACTCCTGCCTCCATTGAAATAAAATATAATTAATTCCTGGCCGCAGACTTTTTTTTATCCCGAATCATCGAACAAAATGGGTGATCTCCTTTCATATTTATAATATTGTTGAGATTATTAAAATCAATCAAGTCATAATATAAAACTTCGCAAGGATAAAAACGCGCGCGGGATGTACAAAAATAAAAGTTTAAAAAGTATGAAATAAAGAAAATATTACAAATAAAAGGCACATATAATAACAAAAGTAAAACCTAATCATGTATAATACCATGTTTGTACCCCATTAGTTCTGCTCCGCGTCTTCCTCCACGAGGATGTCCTAGAATAAGAAATAAAATAAAAACCAGATATTAAAAATAAATAAATATTTATCTTTATACAATAATCGTTGCTCCGTCTGTTAGCGATCGTGTAATTTCTGAGCGACTTGACCGATTGAGGTCATATTTACACAGTAATAATATAATAATAAGCCCACTCCATAAACAAACAATTTAATGTTTGTGTAGACGCTTCATCCCCCCAAATCAATAAGGCTAGACGGGAGTCATCCTACCTACCTACCTATCAGACGCGTATACGACAGCTATAATCAAATATAACCATGAAGGTATGATGGCAGGGAGAGGGACGCACTAACAGGGTACGCGAACAAATTATTGATTTTAGAGCCCTCGTCAGCCATGATTTTCTAGAGCAGTGGTGTGCTAAAAGTTTTTTCAGCAGGGGCCAGAAAAGGAAAGAAATATTGCAGGGGGCCAGAATTGAAAAAGAATGCACTTTTTTCTGCCAAAACTTTTTTTGTTATGGCCATACTCTCTTCCTCTAGGGAGGTTTGGCGGGCCGGATTAAAACCCTTTGCAGGGTGATGTTATCCCGCGGGCCGTAATTTTCCCAGGGGTGGGAAAATTACGGCCTGACAGCGGTTACGCACTGCGTCCGATCCGAATCCGTGAAAATACGTTCCGAAGTAGCCATAGAACTATTTGTATAGTAGTTTACGCACTACATCCGGCATCCGTCATTCGATTTCTATCCGTCATCCGTGAGTTTCTAATTCGGAAGAACAATTGACGGATCGAAGTAGCCGTAGTACTGAATTGTTTGAATTTGAATCAGAGATCGGAATAGTGCATAAGCAACATTCGAATTCGGTCCGAGATTTTTACTCTAGATCGGTATTTTCACGGATTCGGATCGGATGCAGTGCGTAATCGCTCTGATTCTCCTAAAATAAAATGTTGCCAAACGCAATCGAACCACAACCGTCAGTCAGTTTTTGTTTTCGAAAACTTTCAAAATGATTGATTTAGTTTTTTGTGTCAAACAATAAGGCTAAGTTCATATGAGCGTGCGGTATCGCGCGGAACTACTAACCGCGCGGTACAAGATCAAGCTAAATAGTGTTTCATCGTCTACATTAACGCGCGGCACAGCGCGGCGCGCTCCGTCCCGTGCGCAAGATCTTGCACTGCGCGGTTAGTAGTGCGATATAAAGCGCGCGGTACCGCGCGATCACATAAACTTAGCCTAAGACAGGTTTTGAAATTGAGAACTGTCTGAATGAACGGTTCGGCCTTGGTTCGGTTGTGATTTTTCAAGATTTATTTTAGGAGAATTGGGCCCCTGCTCTAGTCATTACATGACATGTCTAGACGTATATTAATATCAATTTCCCAAACATGTTTTTCGTTTTTTAACCGACTTCAAAAAGGAGGAGGTTCTCAATTCGGTTGTATGTTTTTTTTTATTTTTTTTTTTATTTTTATTTTTTATGTTTGTTACCTCATATCTCCGTCATTTATGAACCGATTTGAAAAATTCTTGTTTTGTTCGAAAGGGTATACTTCCCGATTGGTCCCATATAAATTTTGTTATGATTAGACCATGAACTTCAGAGATATGGAACGGAACTCCTCATCGGATCAAAGCAAAATTCTCAAATTACTAATATTGCTTTGTTTATATTCGTTGTTGGGAACTGACCACTGGAAAAGAGAAGGGGGTGCGTGTCCTCCCCTCCCCCCCTTTGGAATGTTTTCATTATATCGTGTAAGGTATCATTTGAAAGGACTTTTTATGCCCGACTACGTCAAAGCCAAAAAGAAGGGTTATGAAGGAGGGGGTTAAAATTATGACACTAAAACGTATTTAATAAAAAATAAACTTAAAAAAAAGTAAAAACCGACTTCAAAGAAATACTAAAAGGAGTAAATAATTACCATGATATAAAATTAACAGTTTCAGAAGTCGGTGCAACTCTACACTGAAGCAAATAGAAGCCACCGACTTCTGAAACTGTTAATTTTATATCATGGTAATTATTTACTCCTTTTAGTATTTCTTTGAAGTCGGTTTTTACTTTTTTTAAAGTTTATTTTTTAACTGACTTCAAAAAGGAGGAGGTTCTCAATTCGTCAGAATGTTTTTTTTTTGTATGTTTGTTACGCGATATCTCCTCCAATTATGAATGGATTTTGATGATTCTTTTTTTGTTTGGTAGATCATACTTCAGAGGTGGTCCCATATAAATTTTATCGAAATAAATTCAGCGCTTTTTGAAATAATCAACAAAAACAAAAAAAATATACTTAGATGACGTTTTCGTTTGTGGTTCTGCAAAAGTTTTGATAAGGACTTTCAATCTCTGTTTTAACTGTGATCACAGAAACATTAGCCAAGAATAAATAAGTTTGTATGTGTTTGTAAGGAGCCGTCATGATAATTATACATTAATTCTTAAAGAAAAGAAGTCGGTTAACTACTTAATTGTAGGAAAGATTACGCAATCGTGTCATTTAAATTTGTAGTCTTAAACCGTGTAATTTATGGCACTAAAACGTATATAATAAATAACTTTAAATAAAAGTAAAAACCGACTTCAAAACAAAAACTAAAAAGAGTAAAATAATTACCAATACATAAAATTAACAGTTTCAGAAGTCGGTGCAATTCTACACTGAAACAAATAAAAGCCACCGACTTCTGAAACTGTTAATTTTATATCTTGGTAATTATTTTACTCTTTTTAGTTTTTGTTTTGAAGTCGGTTTTAACTTTTATTTAAAGTTATTTATATCTGTCCAAATTGGAATTTTCCAACCAGAAAACTGTCTATTAGACGTGCTGTTGTTTGACACGATTCTTTGATTTCATGCACTGAACAAGGCAATGAACTTCAAACTTAATTTTATTAAGAAAAAGCGGATATTTTAACTAAAAAACAAAGATTCAAATATCCGTTAATGACAATTTCTATCAATCTGTCTGATTTCCCAACCTTCAGAAATTTATAATCTGGTGATTTTATAAACATCTTAAAACAACGTCAAGTAATAAACACATGTCAAGAAGAAATCAGAAACTACAAAAAAATATATACAAAGCACAAAACATTTGCTTTGTCTATAAGTTTTACCTGAATTTAAGGTTATGGAAGTTTATTTTCTCAAAATAATTAACGAATTGACTTACAGAGAAAACATAAAATAAGTTGAATAAAACAGTATGTGTGTAACAGTATATCAACCGTTTGGAATAAAAGGTTTCCAACTAACATTTTTTTTTAAATTGATGTTTTAACGTAATAGGTTTCATGTGACCCTATGCGACCTTTTTACGATAACACATCAATTTTAAAAAAAATATAGTTGGAACCCTTTTATTCTAAATGGTCGATATGGTGAAGAAAATTAGGGCAAATTTTAGGGATACCATTCGGAATAATCTATATCACAGAACAGATAAAAGACGTTAGAAGGGCCTTGTGGGCGGGGCAGGCGCGCCGCACATATGAGCAAACGCTCATATGTCCACCGAAATTTGTTTTACCGGTCAACAGTCGCGCTCTTATTGTGACAGCGTACGGAGATCCGCGATAAAAAAGAATTATGCCGTCTTGCATTATTATAACGTGACGAAAAAGAAGCTAGTTGAGTAGTGTAGCCAGAGAAGGGATTTCTTTTCACCGGCATGTCCAAAAACCTTATAATAACAGTAATATTTGTAATTATTGCAATAGTATTATGTGATTTGTAGAAAAAACGATACAATCGCACACAGATGCAAAATTATACATTGCTTGCAATACATGGGTACCATCTTGTACTACGTGAGCGACAGCGCAATGTATTGCGTTCAATGGGAAAGTCGAGTGCAGCGAGCAATTGTTTTAATACAGCGAAATCCATACGTATCGATAGTGTTGTACCAAGTTGTAAACAATATCGGTATTAAATATGTGTGTATCGCTCAGTTGCAAGAAAGGTCCATTAAATTTTAATGCTCTCATTAGTATGTTAATGCTCCATTAACCTCTTCTGTCCATTGCAAGAAGCTAGATTTAATGGAATGATTAATTATCCATTAAAAATAATTTTTGAAGTGTCAAACTCCCCATTACTGTCATTTTGTGTTGCAAGAAAGTGGTTTTTTCGTTAATGGAGGATTAATTTTGATATTTATCTGTTCTAAAGTTAATGAGCTGATTGGGGGCCATTAAATTCGGCATTAGTTTTTTATTTGTAATAAGGTAGAGCATATATTTTAATTTTACTGAATATGGATAGTATGTCATCTTTATCATCTTTATCTGACGAAGAAGTGCCTCACAGAAATATTCCGGATAGGATTGATTTGTGGAACAAATATGAGGAAAATGAATTTGTATCAAGATTCAGATTTCCTAAGCGAATTGTAGAGATCATCCTAGATAAAATAAGGCATCACATAGAACCTACAGCACATCGTTCCAAGGCTCTAGATGCAAGGATGCAGTTATTAATAGCGTTGCGATTTTATGCAACGGGATCCTTTCAAGAAGTGCTTGGTGACTTGCTGACTTGTGATAAGGCGACTATTTGCCGCATTATACAAAAAGTGACAAGTGCAATTGCCCACCTTGCTCGTACATATATAAAAATGCCCTCACAACAAGAATGCCACCAAGTTGCGGAAGAGTTTTACGAGTTAGCAGGTTTCCCCAGAGTCATTGGAACAGTCGATTGCACACATATTAAAATTAATTCTCCTGGAGGCAGACTTGCAGAATGCTATAGATGTCGCAAGGGATATTTTTCTATAAATGTGCAAATTGTTTCGGATGCAAAACTGAAAATAAGGAACATCATTGCCCGTTGGCCAGGGTCAGTCCACGACAGCACTATATTTAACAACTCTCCATTGTGTGCTGAACTGGAAAATGGCTCATATGGAGGTTTTTATCTTCTTGGCGATAGTGGTTACTTTTGTAAAAGCTTTTTGCTTACACCATTATTAAACATACAGTCAATTGCTGAAGAAAATTACAATAGGAGTCACATAACCACAAGGAATGCCGTAGAAAGATGTATAGGCGTATGGAAACGTCGTTTTTCTTGTATTCAGAAAGGAATAACATTAAGAAAAATGGACACCATATTAAAAGTCATTGTTGCAACGGCGGTGTTGCATAATATCGCAATTGAACTGGAAGAAGAGGAAGCAGTTGATATCAACATTGGATTTGACGCAGCAGAAATAGTTCCAGCACAAGGCCATCAAGATTTTTCTGTGAGAACAGCTGTAATAAATACTGTGTTTTCTTAATTTTTTAAATTACTTGTAGGTATGTATTAGTATAATTAAAAAAATAAAACAGAAATCTATTTTTTCTCAACATTTTATTTAAAATTTTTCATCTTCGTCTCATGTTCGTCCTGCATACATTTCATCATATGTTGATGTTGTTTTAATAGCATGCTGTGCTCTTTTTGTCTCAGTCTAATCTCCTGGTAGATTTTTCTCCTCTCCAAGAAAGCATTTTGGCACTTTCTTTTGAAATCTAATTGTTTGTAATTATTTTTCTTTTTTGACTGAACTGCAAACAAAAGGTAATAAATAAAATAAATAAATACTTATTTTTGGGACATTTTCTACACAGCACCATCTAGTCCCAAACTAAGCAGAGCTTGTACTATGGGTACTAGACAATGGATATAATACTTATATACTTTTTTTTTTGTAAATACCTACATACTTATAATACATAAGAAACACCCAGACCAACACAAACACTTATGTTCATTACATAAATATTTGTGTCCTGTGGGAATCGAACCCACGACCTCGTGATCAGCAGTCCGACACTCGAACCACTACACCACAGACGTCGTAATGGTAATTCATAATGTATCCTGGTGGGTGGTGGGTAGCAGCCTATAGTAATTTGCTTAATCGTTTATCTGGCTATAAGCTAGTCGATTGTCCAGGATGGGATGATATCTAGAACCGTATTAAAAGGAACTGAATACTTACTGGCTCACAAGCTCTAAAAGTTTTTCAGTTTCTTGATAAGTATAATTTGCACCACGTTTTCTTTTCGTTGCCATTCTTCGTCGTTTAAAATAAATAATAACGATATAAATTTGAAAAGTACCAGACAAGCAAATAATGAATGACTTGACAGTTGACGAGACAGTGACGTTAGTTTTTTTTTAATGTCTGATACGTTTTATTCCTTTCCAAAACCAATTTAAATACAAGTTTCTAGGTGTACATAAACGCAATCGTTCATTCGTCGTAGAAACATTCACTCTCTAGACATAATGATTTCATTATATGATAATTAGTAAATGAAGAACGAACTACGACCTAATTGGTGTTCATGCAATAGCCATTAATTTAATGGAGACATTATTTTTAATGTCGGATTAGTAAATGATCACCTAATGGTATCTTTCTTGCAACTCAGTGTATATCTACAAATGATTATTATCAGTAATATTATAATTAAAATAACTTTGTTTATTGCCACGAATTATATTTTAAATTTTATTTTTAGGTTTCCAACAGGTCCAGACAAAAGAAAACTGGATTGAGACAACTGGTAGAATTGAGTGGATACCTATTAAATGAAGCACAATTTGTTCTTAACATTTTGCAGAAAATTATGCAATTAAAATTCACAGGGTTATTCAAATTAAATTAATTAAATTATATTATATTAATACGCCTACGGGAAAACATTAAATATGGCCGTGAAATTCAAAATTTCTTTAGTTTTTTGCAAATTATAGCTTTTATTTACGTTTATACTATTCAAAATGCGATTTGCGTCGGTAACGGTTATTCAATAATATATTCAATATTCAAAAGTCGTAAGTATAGCTACTTTTCTAGATTTACGATGCTCGAAAATAGAATCGTTTCCGAAAAAAACATGTTTTAGAGCATTACGATGATGATTCATAATAATTGACATGATTTTATTGATTATTTTTAGCAAACTTAGTATCGTTACGGGTGCAAACAACATAATTATGACGTAAAACAGACCTGCAATTAGCAAAAAACTAAAGAAAATTTGAATTTCACGGCTATGTCGGATGTTCCCCCTTAATTTGACATTATTATTTATACAGGGTGGAATCGTTAAGTGTCAACAGACGATTTTTTCGGCAATTTAAGAGATATTTAAAAAGTTAAGGCTATTATCAAAACTAGACTACATGGAGAGTAAAATATTATAAATAACTTTAGGAAAAAGAAAAGTCAGATATTGAAAATTTAGTTTTTCGCTCCGTCCATACATTTAGTATGAGAATTTCTTTCAACTGATCGTACCAATCATAACTACGTAATCTCTCTCTTCCTTACTGTTAATATGACGACGGAGTTAGCCTCAATCGACTTCGGTCTATCTTAGTCATATCTGTAATAAACCTTCATATCACCAAATTCCTGAGCACTACATAAATCTAACCCAGGATTTCGAACAGAAAACAGACAGATTTTGTAGTTCCAGATTGCCTACGTAATGCGATAGCCAATTATTTTCATGTCTAATAAATAATAATAATATTGCAACCAGTTTGTTCAACTAATAAAAATATTAATAGTTTTATAACAATGTTCCATAATACACGGCGCTAAATACCGTCACGAAGAACTTGTGGCTGTATAACAGAACTCCTCTGCCTACGCTTTAAGGGAATAGGCATTAGGTCTATTTTTTTTTATTAATTAAATAAAAAACTGAACAACAATTTTTTGAATTTAGAACTCAAAGATAACTCCGTCGTTTTTTTAGTAACTTGTTATTTTTATTTTCAGTCAGTTCAATTGATTAAAAGTTGAAATAAAAAATGTTGCCGACTTTGTCAATAGGTACAAGAAAGAAAGGTTATCCTTTTTTATTGAGTTATTATTAATCCAGTAATTCAGTAAACAATTCAGCTCGAAAATAAAATGCAAAAAAACTATAAGCTTCTTGAATATCTCATGAACAAAAATGTCATACTGGCTGAATGAACGGAAGTAGGTTGTAAAATCAAAATTCTCGATACATGGCGGTTATTTTCCTAAAAATATTTATGTTATTTTAGTTACTAGGCGGCCTAGTTTTGATATTAGCCATAAGTTCTGAAATATTTCTTAAACTGACTGAATAATCGCCTGTTGACACTTAACGTTTCCACCCTGTATGTGTTGAGGAAGTTCACACTATTCGTACCCCGTTCGAGGGTCTCAAAATTAGAGCGAAAAATTGCAAAACTTAAAGTAACAAAATTACAGTAATTTTATCGATATATGTAATCGACCTTTTGGTCGCCGTAACATGTATGAGAAATAAATTTGAATTTACGCGTATGTGAGTGTACGTCGAACGCAGTATTTGCGTTAGTGTGACAACTAATAGCAAACTCGAAATCTATGTGCGTGTGGTTTATTTGTGTGCGTAATGCGCGTACGTATTGGGCTCTTGCTTGTAGTAGGGTTAAAGAGTGGGAGAAAAGCGGCGACACGCGTTCTAATACAAATCAGGAACTATTTCCTTTCTAACCTCTTTATCTGTTCTGTGATCTATATACATATCAAAGGAGAAGCTGACTGACTGATCTATCAACGCACAGCCTAAACCGCTGCGGTTAGAAAGTTGAAATTTTGACAGTAGGTTCCTTTTGTAACGTAGGCATCCACTAAGAAGGGATTTTTCGAAATTCAACCCCTAAGGGAGTTAAATAGGAGATGAAAGTTTGTATGGAAAATCGTCACTTAACGGGTTCATTTCACACAAGCGAAGCTGCGGGCGAAAGCTAGTACACTTAATATAATACAATACTTAGAACATATGAGTTTATTTCATGCAAAACTAGAAGATTCAATATTTATAGTATTTGATATTATGACAAAATAGTTTTAGATGTAAAACAAACTTTCGAATCTTTGAACATTATGGTTACTGAAGTTTATCAGCAAACGTGATACGGATGAATGATTTTCGGACAAACAATTTTAGGAGAAGAAAGGGTGTAGGTAACAAGCTAAATCTGACCAAGAAATAAAATTTCATTTTCACAAATTTCTGTCATTAGTTTAAAAGTTACCTCTACATTAGCGATAGGTCTAAAGAGATGTCTGTAAACTGTTGTTTACCGAATAACCAGTTTTATGTATGATTTTCCTAATATTGTTTCAATTCAATTTCGTGAACACATTATATCTGTTTGCAAAAAATCCTATAGAAGCTTAGGTTTCATACTTCGTAGGGCAGTAGGCTTTAAGAACATAATAAAAGCTATAGCCGCTCTGTATAACGCACTCGTAAGAACACAATTAGAGTTCAATGTGGCTGTATGGGCTCCACATGAAACCAAATATGGCCTAATGCTGGAGCGCATACAGAATAAATTCACACGGTACCTGTACATGAAACTTTATGGAGTCTATCCTTTCTATCCTTTGATGTACCCAACACTATTTGTGTTGGGTACGGTTGGGTACAACAAACTGGAAACAAGAAGGGATTTGGCACTTGTTACATATTGTCTCAAATTATTGCGTGGTAAATCACTAACCCGGGTGTGCTAAAGCATGTGTGTCTGAACGTGCCCGATAACTATGTGTGGCGACGACGCGGCGACGGGGACCGCGGTTACTGGCAGTGCCGCGCGGCCGGACCAACCTACTGGGTAAAGGACCAATGACGCGCGCCTTGCATACTCTGAACGAAATCGCGGAAAGGCTAGATATATTTTGCTGTTCTCTGAATGAGTTTACAAAAATAACTTTATTTGTGCTGTGTTGTGAATGTTAATAATATATTTGTAAATTATTGTTAAAGACCACGCTACCGATTTGGGATAACCCGTAATGTTAGTTGTGTTGTGAATAAATAAATAAATAAAATTCAAATTATAAACCACAATTACACTTGGGAGCAAAGAAATCGAGTCACTCCTTTTTTCACGTGTCCTGGTTATTAGTTTTGGTTTCATGAATTATATAATTCAAAATACAAAAAACTACCCTCATTGTAAAAGTTATCAAATAACCTTTTAGGCGATATATGTTTAGAATTGATCTGTTCCATAATACCTAAAATAATAACAATTATACCTACGTGAAAAATAGAAGTAGCTCGATTTATTTGCTCCCAAGTATATATTACTCATTGATAAATTCTCAAATTCCATTACCAATTTTACAAATTACTATTAATTTCCAGTGTCAAAATAATAGAACATTTTGGAAATAACTGTAAGATAGGCTATTTACAGGCGAAACCCCGTGCCTAAATTCATAACTTCCAAAAGTTTTCGGTGCTTCGTCATTTTCAGAGTGAAGTTGATTGATGAACTCATCAAATAGAGAATTTAGCCCAGTCGCGGTTGCAAAAAAAGGGTTTCACTTGCAAAAGGTTCGTCAGTCCAGTCCTGAATTTTTGATATGTTTAGGTATTCTTATGAAAATTTCAAGTTTTCGACCTTGAGTGACATCGGCGCGCTCCGCCATCTTGGATCACGGGACCCCAAAAACGAGTTTTTATTTAATAACTCGTTATTAATTCGTTATTGGGTTTTACGCCAAAAATAAATTTTGAAGCCAATTTTGTAGACAAATTCCCTACAATTCCTACCTGAAGTATTTTTTCCTATAGCTAATAGTTTACGATCTATTTATTAAGCTTTAAAGTAGGCAGAAAACACCATTTTCAAGCATTTTTATTTTTCATTCCCGACTCAAAAAGAGAGGTGTACTCTCGGACAGCATGGCCGTCCTACAAGGACTAAGCGGCCACGCAGTTAATTCTGAGCTGGTACACGAGTGTCACCAAACTCTGAACCAGGTGGGTAACCTCAATAATATAACCATTCAATGGATTAAAGGACACAGCACTTCCCGAAGCAACGATGCAGCAGGTGAGCTCGCCAGAAGGGGAACGAGCATGGATGCGGTGGGTCCCGAACCCATAGTACTACTTCCTACGCACCCTGGTAGGGAAACGCACCAGAGACCAACACAACGAGTTATGGATAAACCATGGCGAGAGAAAGGAGGCACTTCCCGCCATTGATGGTTGTCTCACTAAACAAGCTCTCCGGCTGTCAAAGCAACAACTGCGTACAGTCACAGCAGCCATCACTGGCCATGGTTCATTTAACAAACACCTCTTATTTGCTTTCTGCAGCAGAAAAATTATTGCAAGTTGATGTAAATGTAACAGACAGTTAAAATAAATGCACGCTGTCCAACATCAGAAACTGAAGCAGACAGACTCCAAGCTGGAATTGGTCCATGGAATTGGTGAAGGAAAGTGGATATTCTAGGCGAATACACACTATGATAGACTGTATGTAGAAAGGACCCAATACATGGCCAGCCAGTAAGTGAAACAAACAAATACAGGAACCCTATGTGGAATTATTAATTTTAATTGTAAGCCATGATGATACAGCCACAAAATGTATTTATTTGAGTATTTTGAGTTCTTTAGAAATGTTTACAGAAACTTAAATGCAGAAAGTTTAAGGAACTACTCCCTGGAATTGTTTTAGATGAAAATCTGTTTATCTTTTTCGTTCTTTTAGTTTTTAAAACGAATTAAGGACGCATAGCATTAGAAATAAATAGATAAAAATAATGTCAACCCTTAAGGCGTGGCGCGCCGTTTTGCGCGACGATTAATGTGAACGAATTAAGGACGCATAGCATTAGAAATAAATAGATAAAAATAATGTCAAATATTCGCTGGTATTGTTTTGACAGATAACAAACAATGTTTTTAATACAAATTAAATACATTATTAAACCAAATATGACGAGTTGGATGTCAGAAAATACGCTAATTTAGTGACTAAACATCGGTTGCTAGCAATTTATGTCGTGTTAGGGAGTTAATCACACTATCACATTAAACAATCATAATAATCAGGTTTAAGCACAAAATGGCAGCGGCGTCCCGGTAGCAGATTCAAAAAATATCATTGTAAATCTTTGTAATGGTTGTTGAAAACAATCTGGAACATAATAAATACTAAAATAGTAATACTTACGGCCTCATCTTCTTCGTTATTTTCGTAGAATATGGTAAATAACAAAAGTTTTCAGTGAATATTCTTTCTGGACGCAATCAGTTGCTTATTTTCTCCATCGGCTTCTATCCACAGCTTCTATCTAGTATTGATTGGCGGTCGGTTGCCGTTGCCGGCCTCAGGCAGAGACTCAGAGAGTACTTTTTTTTCTGGAGTTCGCTTCGCGATTCTCTATGGTCACAGCAGTGCGAGCACGGTTCTTTTTATCGAGTCGATTCGAGAAATTTATCTATTCTAAACGTCAAATTTGACTTATGATATTGATAAAACGACAAAGGTAGCTCGGATCGCATTTTATCGAGGCCTCGATATAATCGACAAATCTTATCGATTATGTCGAGTTTTGACAGTTCTTATTGGTAAATTTCTCGAATTATCACGAATTGTTGTCGTCAGTTAAAAGTTGGTAGATAAAGATTCTTTGAAGCTATTTTTGCAAAACAAATGGATTTGGAGAATTCATTTTGTTAGATGTTGAAAGCAGAACGCATCGTGACATGAAAAGGATCCACAAGCGGAGTTTAGAGACGCGAATTTAAGTTTAATTCAATAATGTGTATGACTAGTGGTGCCCCCAATTTTTCTACTTTTTTTTGTCAGACTGTATGCCACTAAAATTATATTTTAAATATTTTTTACAATCTTACAAAGATTATAAAAATTTTTACAATATTTCTAACAAAATAACATAACGAAATAGTTTTCAGTCGCAAGAAATAACCAGGAAAAGATTATTTCGTAAATAAAATAAAGTCTACATGAGTGAATGATATTTTTAAATCTGGTGTTGCCATTTTGAAAAGTCGATAAGCTATCGAGAAGACAGCCGTCGACAAGGCTCGATAAAGATACCGAGGCAAGTTCCGTGCTACCGACTCTCGATAAAATTCGGTATATTTAAACTTTTATCGAGTCGAGAAGTTTAGCGATTAGAGAACCGTGCTGTTGTTGATTGAATTGTCGCTACGTAACTTTGTAGAAGTTCTTTATTTACAAAATTTATAGCTTCTCGTGACGGGGACTTTACAGGGGCATCTGTCAAATAAGCATTTGATTTTGTTTGCTCACCTCTATAATATTCGGCTATGGTAATCGTACGCAACTTAGAATAAGTACTAAAGCATAGAAGTCGCCTCGGTACTTGAAAAATTTTACAGGGGCATCTGTCAAATAAGCCATTTCGAGATTTTGAGCCAAAGCCACGCTACCAAATTAAATAGCCCGCCACTAGTACCGCCTGTCAAACGGCAACGACATTTTAAATTTTGTCGTATAATACTTGTGTCAGTGGCGCGGTGATTTGAAAAAATATTTTAGTCAAGAATTTAGATTTAATTAATTGTGTTTTGTATATGTGCACATTGTTCTTACAAATAAGAGTGTGCGCTACGTCTTGAATAGTAAAAAAATGTAAATCTCGCAAGGGATGTACAAAAAATCAAAGTGAAAACATCAGTTTCCACAAGTACCTACGTAGTATTTTATGTTTATTCCTTTGATTATTTACCTGTCTAGATAGAGTGTTGCGCTGCCATCGCAACAAAAACAACAGGCCAGATTTGAAGCGCTTGTGTGCGTATTACACACACAAGTAAGCGTAGCTTACTACTGTTTAACAAGCGCGCGCATCACGGGTCCGCGTACTGAGTGATACCAGCCCTTGAATATTACCCATAAAAAGAGGGGAAAAAAAATGATTTGATTTTGAAGTACCTATCTATAATTTATTTTAAACAATTCATTTAATTATGTTTTTTCACATATTAGGAGTTTGTGCATATTGTAATAGGTAAAATATATTTTTAATTAAAAAGATATTGCTATTGAAGGTTATTTATTCTTAATAATAGGTATTGTAGTTTGGAATTATTTAACAATCAACACTATTATTTCGTTTATTCATTTAACATTACTTATCAAATACATTTTTAAATAAACAAAACTCGAAAGCAACTTCAAACCAATAGTAACACGCCCGCCCTTCAAACCAATAGTGGCACGGCCCGAACGCTCGCGTATCATGGAGCTAGTCCATGATACGCGAGCGTTCGGGCCGTGCGGTAGTTGCCCTTCGCGTATCAATCAGCTGATTTAATGCAACACGAAACCTAAAAACGTATTTTTTATTATTTAATTAAGCAAAAGGAGTATGTAAGGATCGTAGCAGATAGCGTTCTATAGTTTCTGCCTACCCCCATCGGAAAAAGGCGTGAGTTGATGTGTGTATTGTTAGAGATTTAAAGACGTCATGGCGGTAGTCTGACATATTTACTTCACGATCTGTCAAAACAGTCTATAAAGAGTATGCGGTGTGGTACTCGCCCCTCATTTTTGCTGCGACCTTTGGGTCGGACGGACGTTCACAATGAATGAATGAATGATTTATTTATTTACTTAAAATTTCTTAACGCTAAGTACATTGCCCCACAAAACTGCTTACGCAGTTTAACTGTGAGATCGTTGAGTCTCTCTTACATTAAAACATAATATCAGGTAAGTACATCAATAACCTAATAATTAATAGTAACCTAACCTAATAGTTATAATTGTTATGTTTAAAGATTGGAATTATGACTGTGGTTGATTTTCCTTCATTGGAATAATAACTGATCGTAATAAAGGAATCAGTTCATATGTACCATCCTGTTTTTAATAAATAACGCCCCAGAAAAGCTGTTATTCCTATTTGTAAATTATGTTATTTTATTAGCTATCCTTCGGGTTAGTTCACAGTATGTTAATTTAATTATTTGAAAAAAAAAACATTGTTTTGTAAGTTTAACTTTATGTTTCGATAGTACTGATTGCTAATAGTTTTGCCGCGGGACAACCATTAAAATTTCAGCGTGTAATATATTACAAATGTATATTATCCAGCACTACAATTAAATGGTAGCTTGAAATCTCGAAATATACTTTTTGGATCATGATTAAACATTTTTTAAATCAGCTAACGTTCATGGGAAATTTTACATTCATACAGGCAACCCTGTAAACATGACGTCAAAATGGTGTCACATCTTTGGATGAAATAACACTTTATTAATTTAATTGTTTCTTTATAATATAGTTATTTACCGTTTACGTACTGATGATAGGTAACTTTTTTAGTTGTTTTCAATCGTCCTTTGTAATTCCTGCACACTTTTATAGCGCAAATTGTCATTTTTGTAGTCCACAGAACACATGTTTACCGTACAATGACAGTGACACCACTGATCTGACGGAACGAGTTTATGAGCCAACAGTTGGCTGATATTTTTTTTGGCGTTTAGACGCTCGAACTCTCTATCTAGACAGGTAAATAATCAAAGGTTTATTCATAGATTTTCCTTTAAATATATTTCATTATCCATTAAATAAGTAAAAGTAAAACATTGACTTTTAGAAGAAGTAAAATAAATAAGTATAAACTATCTAAATCTTATCTATTTATCAATATGAATATTCGCCAAAGAAATTATTAAAGGGGTGCGAAAATTTTATCGATAAATATATCTTATTATGGTTGTCTGGAAGAAATTGCTTTAAGCGATAAGACCGCCATTTGTACTGTTTTAATTAAGTGTATTCCTTCTGTTTTATTTCTTTTAGTGTACAATAAAGTATATCTATCTATCTATCTATCTATCTATCTATCGACAACGTGATTTTTGTGTTAGGTTTAATTATTTAGGTATTTATACTTTTTTTTCATTTAGGTTTCCCTGTGATGAATATTTTCGAAATAAATTGATTGCCGTGGTAGCTCACGAAATTGGTTGGGTTCCAACAAAGCACCACAGAATTTGCTCCAGCCATTTCACTTTATCTTCTTTTACTCGTTCTGGCAAATGGCGGAGACTGAAGGAGGACTCTATACCAACATTATACCTTCAATCTAAATTTAAAAGCCTAAGTTCTTATTGAATTGCATGTCTACAGGAAGTAAAAGAATTCGAGTAATTTCTTTAAAAAAAATTGGGACAGATTAACCCCGCACTGGATTTAGCTTGATTGAAAATAAAAAAATTAAAATCTTTTTTTTCTTGCAACAGTACGTTCGACATCTTCTTTCGGCCATTCATACAATAGACTATTTCAGATAATATTTCATTGCCTTGTCTATCTTTCAAATAAATGCTGTTAATACAGTCGTAATCTTCAAGCCTGATAGATAAAATAATTAGGAGAACAGTGAATCTAAACAAAATTAACGTATCCCTTTCAGACCCGTCCAAATCGATTGCGCGGGTCACAAGATTCACTTTTATACAAAAATTATCTGTTTGGTAAAGACGGGCTCAGCACCGAACGATTGCGCGGGGTGTGTCCTATCCGGATTTGTGCGAATTTCAAGTCTAAACTAGTCGATCCGCACGTGGCGAGGTGATTGGTCGAGCGGATTTATTGAGACGCGCTTTGGTAGAAAGTAAGTAATATTTTGGCTTTATTTGGTTATTCTAAGGAAAACTGTGTAATTTGTGATTAAATTAAATATATATTTAATAGTTTTGGTATGTTTTTGTAACGATTTGCGTACTTTTACTAGGCAGGATGGTTTCATGAACATTTTGACACGATTGTGCGGGCTGGGACTGCATATCTACTACTTACGTAAATTGCTACAGATGTGTTTTTTATTTTTTTGCGTTTTTTACATAATGGTAACGCCAATAAGGGGCCAGGATATCGAGCAAATGCTTGCTGGATCCGGAGATCAGGGCAGCGACGACGGAGAAGATGTTCTAAGGATCGAGTTGGGGGATGAGGAGACCTCAGAGACCGAGGTTTCAGAAGACTCTGAAGAAAGTGGTGAGGATGACGACATACCTCTGTCTAACTTCAGATGGCAAAGAAAAAGATTCCGAGGTAAGACTGCTCCTGAACCGATTCATCGCCAAGATACATAGCCTCCAAAAACGCCTTCTCAGTACTTCGGGGGGTATTTTACGGAAGAGATTTTTAATTAAGACTGAATTATAAAGTAGTTACGTTGATTTTGTATTGATTATATTTTTTCAATAAAATATTTTATATAATATTCATGTTTCTCGTTTAAAAACCATTACTTATGTTTCCAAAAATAGAACTACTATGGCTCCAGTTGATATGATTGAGACCCGCACAATTGTAGCACCGTAACACGCGGCCCATAATAGTTCTATTGTGCGTAACCAAATTTTCCAAGATGGATGACGGAAAATGGAAAACTGACTTCAGAATCGTAATCTACGCCCCAATTTTACCTCAGATACGCTTTGAGTTTTATTTGGTATCGCGTGGTATTCGCTCGGGTCTGAAAGGGGTATTAAATAAACGATGATTAACTCACTTCTCAATCAGTTTGCATTTGGTGCCACTAACTTTTACACCTCTTTACCGTAATTATCTTTAAAATCTTGTATTTTTAGGGATGCAGTTTTTTTTATAGATAGAGTGATTCAAGAGGAAGGTTTTAAGCTATAAAACGTACACGTGCGAAGCCGGGGCGGGTCGCTAGTTATATATAAAACAATCATTATTTTGTTTAAAATTTCCAGCGCCTCGAAATTGACAACTTACCTGAGACCACGTGGCGCCGTTCTAGTGACAGAAAAAAACGTGCATGTCCAAGTACATTACAAGGAATACTCAATATTAACGTATTTAACTTTTGTGAAGCTTTTATTAATTGCAAATTAAATAATAGACATTTATACTTAAACGATGACTTTATTTATTGATAGCGATAATAACAGGACCAGTCGAAGTGATGATGCTCGGGAGAGGCCTATGTCCAGCAGTGGGCATCTTTCGGCTGAATAATAATGATATTATTATTACTTTACTTTTGTCATTATAACTTTCTAAGAAGTAAGTATTTATATGTGCTATGGCAATATCCGGCATGGCTGTTATTTGGTTAACACAATCATAGTCACCTTCTTTCGGCCTTACAATACCACTTCAGATATTTCGTAATATACATTATACGATGACTTTATTTTATCGATAACTATAGTCTAATAGTGTGAATACCCTCATCCCTAGTCTCTGTACAAAAGGTTACAAAATTATTTTTTACGGCCTGTCAAAAGTTTATCTTTCCCGCTCTGACAACAGCGAGTCCGCCATATGAGTAAATAGCATGGCTATATTTTGATTCGTTTATGCTAAGTAGCGCTCCTTCCATGCTTTAGTACTTATTCTAAGGTACGCAACGTTAAAAAAAAAGTTAGTATAGTAGCAATAGCAATGGTCGTGGTCGTGATGGAAAGAAGGGGAGTGTTTTTAAATTCTAGTTTCTAGTGATTTTCAGGTCAGTATAGTTGTAATATACCACGGTTTGATAAAATCGTGTATTATTTTAACAATACAATATGTGCGCAAAGTATTCGAAAAGTGTAACGATGATTTGGTAACGATGGACAGTGTATTTTATTTCTGATCGGATTTTTTGGAAATAAAGTGTCGAGTACCGAAAACGAATTACTCATTTGAAGACCCTAGTTAAGGTAAGGAAGTTTTCATTATGTGGATTGTGTGGGTGGGAGATGTTGATTAATCTGTCTAATGTTTTTAACATAAGCTGTTTAATGTTGAAGGTATTTATTTTTCTAATTTTACTCCCAGTCCCCGCGTACATTCACCTATCGTATGTGTAACACTTTCTGAGTTCGGTTTCGGTTGTCCTGAATACAAATTTAGATACCTACATAAATGTTATTAGATCTCTTCACTAGAATAAAGGTAAGTGATATCTTTTTTTCTATATTTACGTTTGTTCATTGACAGTTTTAGTACAAGAATGCAGTTCTGATTAGAATACATAGAATCTATGAACTGTAGTGATTTCTATGCAAACATCTTAGTTATAGCTAAGAGTTATTACAACCTAGTAGAACTTCAAAGTTAATATTGTTAATTACAAGCTTTTAATTTTAACAGCACAGCAAACTCCACAGTTATGCAAATTCTGAATGCATACACATTCTTTTCTTATTTTCCATTCAGGAAATGCAGGTTTACACTTAGTGTAAAAACAATGTACACCATACACCCAACTTAATCTTTTTTATTGCTCATTAAAGTACATAAATCATTTAAATTACTTTGTTGCCAACATAACCAAAGAGAAATGAGGAACTTTGAAATTTGCACTGCATACTTCAAACTATAGATAATTACATGCGAAGGTCTTATTTGCATAAAACTAAAACTGCATTTTAACTTTCCCATGCTCTGTGTCTTGCTCTATGGTGATGATGAATTTAAAATGTAAAGTGTACAACCATGTACTGCATTACTTATAGTGTTTGTAAGTATTTATTATTGTCATCTATCTATCCAGGTCACATACCTCCAGTTTCTGGATTTACGGAGTTGTCAAATAAATGCTTTAAAATCTGTCATTTTTTTGACAACTCCATACTCCTTAAGTACTGCTTATCCTAGAATTCTCAATTCAGAAATCGGAGGATAATATACCTACTGCAGATTATAGGCCTCTCTTTTTCATACCACTTAAAAGTAATACCATACAATCAAGTAATAAATCAAGATTCCCTAATATTTTATGAGCGATCTGCCCCTACTTTGTACAGATACCATTAGAAAGAAGAAAGAAAGAAAAAGTATTTATTTTTCTGCCCCAAATGGAGGCACACGCTTAAAATTAGAAATACAGTATTACAAATTAAACTTATTACTATAATTATAAACAAAAACAAGTAATAACCTGGTAACCAGAACACAAAAAAACGAAAAGTTAAAAATAAAACAATGACAATCTATGGACACTATTGTTAATATCATTAGGTAGTTTCTCATTTCTCACAATAATTGTTACAACTTAACTAATATAAACTACATGTTTATAAATCATACACATTAGTACCTTCTCCAAGAAAAAACGATATTAAATCTAATCTTGTAAGCCAACTTTGTTTCACATTATGTAGTGATTGATGAGTATAATTTCAATTTATCAGTAGGCTAGCTCAGGTATTTTTCAGAAGCAGGAAATTTGCAGGATGCCTTCAGGTTTCTTTAAAGGACTTGTCACACTGGATGCGTTTTGCGTCCTCCAGTCCGGTCAAATTGAATGCAGCCTGCATCCTATGTGAACTTCATTGTGGTCAGGGCAACCGGTCAGCAATCTGGGCACGGCATCGGGTCAGCGATCCGGGCACGGTCAGCGATCTGACGGGCAGGGCAAACAGCGGCCATTTTATATTTGATTGATGTCATTATCGATGTCATTATTGATGTTTTTGCAACATCGATCACCCCTATGAACTGCTCGGACCGCCGCCCCTCGCCCACCGTCCGCTGCCCGCCTGCCTGGAACCGGGCAGCCCGTCCGCTACCTTCCCACCCTGACCGCCTGACCGGTGCGTTCCCTACGTTCTTTGCTTGTGCTCGCATAGTCAGATCGTAATTACATAAAATATATACAAGGTTAGTTTTAGTATATACTAAACCTGAAACTAGTTTGTTCAGAATCACTAGGAGAATCGATTGACATATTTTTTACACCACATTTTTTTTCAAAAATTTTAATTTCGTTTCAGTAGGTTTCTACCCATAAAAGTTGACGGGAATAGACACCTTGAGGCTTGAGATGGTCCGCTCGGTCAGTTTCCGTGTATAAGACAACCCCTGCATAGCACATCTCAGGCATTTCACACTTTTTTAGCAAACTTAACGCGACATAAACTAAGGTGTAACTTGGAGATTTACTAAAAAAACACATTCAGGCAGTTCTGATGAAAATCTTGTTGGGGTGTCTCGGTTTTCGTATAAAGTAAAAATAACGTTCTATAAAACGCAAATGATGTTCACATAGGATGCGGGCTGCGTTCGATTTGACCGGGCAGTAGGACGCAGAACGCATCCTGTGTGACAAGTTCTTAATAGTACAGTTTTCGCTTACAAAGACTGTCAAATTGTTTGATAACAAAAACAATACCAAACATTTTGACGGTTTTGGTAAAAGAAACCAGCAAGCTTCATGAACATTTCCTGCTTTAAAAAAACGCTTGAATTATCCTACAGTACTAATAGATTTCAAAGTTATGTAGTTATGAAGGTTATTTTCTTGCATGCAGGGGAATATACAGGGTGGTAATTTGAAATGGGGCATGAAGTGCAGCTACCTTAACCATTGTAGCTACAGGAAAACGTTCTTAGGAGACTGCCCCTAACTTTTGGAATAATTTCAATCGGAATTCACAGATTTTGAAAAAAAGTACAGTCAGCGAGAAAAAGGGCTGTTTTCACAAAACTTTTTTATGATGCCAATCGATCCCACTTCCCGTAAGGATCAAAAGACTCTTCCAGACTAACTGAGGTTTGAGTACTAGAAACGTCAGAAATAACAAAAAACTATTTGAGATGGGTTAGTTATAAGGGCAGCTACCTTAATCTTTGTCGCTAAAAGAAAATGTTGATAGGAGACTGGCCATAATTTTTGAAATTATTTCGAAATGCACAAAAAAAAAAAGAAAAAAAAATTGGTACAATCAGCAAAAAAATGGTCAGTTCTCACAAAACTTTTTTTATGATGCCAATCGATCCTATTTCCCATAAGGATCAAAATACTCTTCTGGACCTACTGAGGTTAGAGTACTAGAAACACCAGAAATCACGAAAAACAACATTTCGTTAAAAGTTATGTTCACGCAGAAAAAAAAGTTTTTTTTATTTTCAAAATCTGTGAATGCAGTTCGAAATATTTTCAAAAATTATGGACAGTTTCTTAAGAACATTTTCCTGTAGCCACATCGATTAAGGTAGCTGCCCTTACTACTACCCCATCTCAAATAAGTTTTTTGCGATTTCTGACTTTTCTAGTACTCCAACCTCAGTTGGTCCGGAAGACTCTTTTGATCCTTATGGGAAATGGAATCAATTGGCATCATAAAAAAGATTTGTGAAAACAGCCTTTTTTCTCGCTGACTGTACTTTTTTTTCAAAATCTGTGAATGCCGATTGTAATTATCGCAAAAGTTAGGGGTAGTCTTCTAAGCACGTTTTCCTGTAGTTACAATGGTTAAGGTAGTTGCCCTTCATGCCCCATCTCAAATTACCACCCTGTATGCAGGGTGTGTTCAATGAAAAAGTTATTTTGTTGATGTGCATTTCTTTTCTCCTAAATTTTATGCACAAAGGAGACTCATAACTAGGGATCGGATATTTGGACGCATATTCATCTAAACTTGAGATGTAGGCTATATGGAATGCGCTTTTGTATCGAAAAAATCCCATGTTTCCGGGACAATAATTTTATTTTGTTTTTTTTTTCGGTTTATCTAACACACTCCTCTTCTTACACTCTACATGCACACATATTTGCATCGGGGGTTAAAAACATTAATTTAAACGAATTATGCAATCCAAGAATCTCTTTTTTTAATAAATCGTTTTTAGATGTCTCTTCCATACTATACACTTCATTAGTTATGTATTCCTGGTGTTCCTGGAACAACGGGTTTTTTTTTACAAAAAAAATATTTTAAAAAGTTGGTTTCATACTTTCAAATAGCTAAAAATCCACTTTAGGTAAATATGCATCCGAATATCGATCTCTACTCATAACACATTAACTCATAGTTATTTGTTTTTAAATTTTCATGGCTGTATGGTGTAACATACAGTCATGAAAATAAGAAAACAGTCTTCTTTACTATGAATCAATGTTGTAGAAAAATAACACTTGCAACTAAAATACTGTTGGTATGACCATATCAGACAATTTTCTACCATTCTTTAGTCTTAACAAGGCTGTCATGATGTGCATTTGTATTTCAAGTTGGAGTATAATATTTTATTTGTTTATTTATTATTAGCATTTGCCTGCAGTTTTACTCATATAGAATTCAGTGAACAACATAATTTTGCAAGTACCAATCAGTTACTAAACTTGGCATTAATTTTATCCACCAATGCGGAACAGTCAATATAGTGTGAATTACCCTAGCTAGCATAATTACCATATTACTTCTTTTCAGCGTCAGTGTTTCCAATCACCCAGAACCCGTTAACCTTTACAGCAAAAGTGAATAGGCATTTTCTGGGTGTGCTCGTTCCATTGTAGACCTCATCCATTGCTTTCCATCAAGCGAGATAACAGTCAAAAGGGGACGAAGTTTTTTTTTATGTAATGATCAATGGTTCCTCCACTTGTGATTATAAGAGATCCGAATAGGTAGAGTATTTTACCTAAACTTCGAGGAAGGAAGTAACATAGAGTGGATAATACCTCCTCTAAAATCCCGGAATAATTAGAATGATGTTTTAATCCCGGGATTTAAAAATCACGATTTATTTATTGGACTTTATTTATAGTTACAAATTATTGATTTGAAAAATCATATAACATTTTTAGGGTTTTTATTACAGATAAACTTTTTATGATTTATTAAAACCTTTGAAAATCCTAATTATCTTTTTCATTTCAAGTAATATTGTCACTTTCGCAGTGTTGTCTGTTTTTGTCACAAAATGACTCGCACTGTTAGAACTTCACTAACGAAATGTCTTACTTAGCTGACTTCTTGATAGTTCTTCACAGTGCATGATCACATTTGTTTGCAAATAAATATTTACTTACTTTACTTACTTAAGTACTTGAAATTGTGTTATTTCAGCAACACAATCATAGTACATTTTCAGTGGTAATTAATGTTTACATAAAATCTGAGTATAGCGTGATTGAGATCAAGAGGGGCCATATTTTGAAGTAATTATTTAATGTTAGTTTGTTATCATAAAAATTTAAAGAGCTTCCACAAGTAAAAATACTAAGTACGTCTGGTGGACCCTGAGCAGTCAGCTCCGCTACCAACTTTGGTCACTAGCTAATCTTTTCACCGTCATGAGTTATTTTCGTACTGCTCCTGTTGACACGAGGGAAGAAGACCATGAACATTGATGGTAATCAACAACTTCTTCTTTTTCTGCAAGGCCAATGACCAACTGTGGAATTTAATGTGAAGCTGTTTCTTACAAATGCTCATTATCTTATTGATTTGCAATATAATTGACTGAAAACATACTTTATACAATAATTATAGATAGTATCTTGTGCTGACTAGGAAGTTGGTGCAAGATACTGCAAAATGTAGGTAATCCATGCGCGCGATGCACCCACACACTTGCAGGACCTGAATTACCCTATAGTTTAAATATTCTAAAGCCTTGGGTGCTGGAGGGTGCGGCGAGAAAGGAGACAGAAAAATATTTTGGAAATAGAATTTCATTAATAAAAAGCTAGCTGTAGAAGGAAAATAAATATTGTAAAATCATCACATTACTTACTATTTTACAATAAGTTCTTTAGGGTGCAATGACACACTGGCATCCCCCCTATAGTCAAGAACCCCCCAGTGTTTCAACACATGTTGAGAGGCTGTATTATGTTTTATTACTATTTTGCTATAAGTTATTTAGGGCGCAATGGCTCAATGGCATCCCCCCTATAGTCAAGAACCCCCCAGTGGTTCAACACATGTGGAGAGGCTGTACTATGTTTTATTACTATTTTGCAATAAGTTATTTAGGGCGCAATGGCTCAATGGCATCCCCCCTATAGTCAAGAACCCCCCAGTGGTTCAACACATGTTGAGAGGCTGTATTATGTTTTATTACTATTTAGCAATAAGTTATTTAGGGCGCAATCGCTCAATGCCATCCCCCCCTATAGTTAAGAACCCCCCAGTGGTTCAACACGTGTGGAAAGGCTGTACTATGTTTTATTACTATTTTGCAATAAGTTATTTAGGGCGCAATGGTTCAATGGCATCCCCCCTATAGTCAAGAACCCCCCAGTGGTTCAACACATGTTGAGAGGCTGTACTATACTTCTGGACACATCTATTGGCCCACCTTAGAGTTTAGGTTTCGATGGCCCCTACCGAAATATGATTGCTAGATTGAACAAAAACTGTTGATGCAGTTTTAAACCTGATACATTTTACCATCTTTTTCGATCGTATTGTTTTAAATTTGAATTCAGAATACCATACGACGTGGAGCTACGCCTAACAAGTCGGATATGCGCCTTGTTAAAGGCAATTGATTTTTGAATAAAAAACATGTTTTATCAAATAAAGGTTTAATTTAATAACGCGTGTTGCCTCCATGGGCATCTACCACAGCTCTCATACGATCAGGCATAGAGTTTATCAACCGCTCTATGAAATTTTGAGGGATCATCTCTCTCTCTCCTTCTGTGGGGCCTTGCCCCACGTCCTCCTGAGAGGCGCGCACGGAACATTGCGCGCCGCCTTCTCGGGCCTGTTGCTGGTCGGGCGACGGGTCCCCTAACCCGTCGCCTGCAGGCCACACACTAGGGTGGTGGCCGGAGATCGTCGCGCGCCCTCCGGCGGCGCCCGGTGCGTCTGGCGCGGGAAGGGAGAGTGGCCGTCGCCTCTCTCCCTCTCCGCTCCCTCCTCTCCTTGGTTGCCATCACCACCTCGCAAAAGGAGGTGACGGCTTCCCACGCACTCTCGCTCCCGACCATGGACAGAACCACGGCCGGAAGCGAGAGGTCACCACCGACTGCCGCCACTAGTTCACGGCGCTGCGTCGCCCACGCAGGGCACGCCTGCAGCGTGTGCAGCTCCGTGTCCTCAGGGCAGTCGACGCAGTGGTGACATCCGGGCGTCTGCTCACGGCCTATACGACACAGGTACTTCCCGAAACATCCATGTCCCGAGAGCACCTGCGTCAGCCGGAAGCTGAGGGCGCCATGCCGCCTCTCCAGCCACTCCTCCATAACGGGTCTTACCGCCGCTATTGCGGCGTGCCCTGCGCTGGGTTGCGCAAGTCGTTCTCTCCACTCGGCCACTAGGATCTGGCGGAGCTCACTCCGCTCAGGCGCCTCCTCGCGCTGACGATATCTCAGCGCGAGGGCCCTCGCCTCCAGATCCCAGGGCATCGATCCGGCTAAGAGGCTCCCCGCTTCGAAAGAGATCGTACGGTACCCCCTTATCACCCTGACGGCCATCGCGCGCTGCGGTCTCCGCAGGATTGCGACATTGCGGGCCGTCAGGGTGTCTGCCCATATTGGCGCCTCATATAGGGCCATGGACCGTACGATCCCGGAAATTTGGGCCCACATAGTCCGCGTATGGTATCACGTGAGGTTCTAAGCACTCACGAATGTACCTTTCAGCATTTAATGTTGGCAGCCGTGGTCCTGTAACAACCTCAAGTTGAGTTTTGCCGCTCGCGGATATACCGCCCCAGACAGTCCATGAGCCACCGCCATAAGCAACCCTCTCTTCAAAGCAGCATTGTGCGAAACGTTCTCCCTTACGTCGGTAGACCTTCTTCCTTCCATCATTGCCATGTAACACAATTTTAGACTCATCAGAAAAGAGTACACGGCTCCAAGCTTGCTGTGTCCAATTTAAATGACTGAGTGCGAAATGAAGGCGCGCTGTTCGGTGGGCTCGCGTTAGTTTGGGCCCATTAGCTGGCTTGTGTGGTACCATATCGCGTTCTTTTAACCTTCTCCGAACAGTTCGAGCGCTCACAGATACTCCGTGGAAGTCGCGAAGTTGGTTTTGTATCTCAATGGAGGTAAGGTGACGATTTCTCAAGCTGGTCGTCACGATGAATCGATCCTGCCTTTCAGTTGTGACCCGAGATCGTGGCCTTCCTTGGCGACGAACAAAGCCGCCAGTCTCTAGGTACCTCCGATAAACATTTCGGACCGCAGATCGACTTAAATTAAGTTGAGCACTCACGTTTCTTTGTCTGTGTCCGGCCTGAATAAGTGCCACGGCTTGGGCGGCGACTTCAGGTGAAGTATCCATAGATTATTGATAGAACCTCACCTTAATGTTAAGAATAAGTAATGTTTGTTGTAAAACCAAAGATATCAATCACTTTTTCAAGAATTAAATCCAAGTAAACCAATAAAACCAAGTTTTCTTAGTATTCGATTGTTTGTTATCAACAAACAGGCTCCAAATTGTCTTTTGTTTCTTTAAATTCTGTGTTCGAAATTCAAAAAAAGACTATTGAATGAAATTGTGAATGTGCCAGGTTCAAAACTGCATAAAAACTTTTTGCTCGACCTAATATAAAATTTTAGCTAGGACCAAACGAAACTGAAAATACAAGGTGGGCCAATAGATGTGTCCAGAAGTGTATGTTTTATTACTATTTTGCTATAAGTTATTTAGGGCTCAATGGCATCCCCCCTAAAGTCATAAACCCCCCAGCGGTTCAACACATGTGGAGAGGCTGTACTATGTTTTATTACTATTTTGCAATAATAAGTTATTTAGGGCGCAATGGCTCAATGGCATCCCCCCTATAGTCAAGAACCCCTCAGTAGTTCAACACATGTGGAGGGGCTGTATTAGATTTAATTACTATTTTATAACAAGTTCATTAGAGCGCAATGGCTTAATGGCATCCCCCTTATGGTCAAGAGCGACCCCCCAGTGGTTCAAGGGAGGGGCTGTATAAGGTTTTATCAGCCTAGCGTTGCTCAAACCCTATAACAGTCCCTGCACAATTTGATTGGGTGATCTTGATGGTCTTTTTTCGGCTTCGGATTCTGGACCTGTAGAGAACAAAGCATAGTCGGCACCAAGCAAAAAAAATAACGTTGAGCATCAAATTTCCTAGCAAGTTTTATTGCGCAAGTGCAGAAGTCTACTTGCTGCGGCTTTTTCCATTGTTTGAAGATCGGTTCCAAAAGTTGGCTTGGCTAGTGGATTTTGCGTTTTAGAACGAAGAAGATTAGTTGAGTCAATTTGGAGGATTACAGGTGTGAAGTTATATCGGCGCTGGGGTACTGTATACCCGTCGCTCTCAATATCACAGGGGCTTGGCAGCGGTCCAAGTGTTACTCGTCCACAGTCCGCGCAGTTGCACATAAAATATCATATTTTTGAGATGTTCACTATTGTTCTATATTTGTTTGAGTTCATTGTACGTCCATCTTTTCCGTGGGAGTGAAATAAAAGAATAAAAAAAAAAACAGAAATAGTAAAGTCATCAACACTGACAATAATATTTCTGTTAACCTGTCCAATTCATCAAATATTGTACTACCCACCCCGGGTTTAGAATATTTATGCAACGTTATGTGTTTGATGCACATAGGGTTACCAGATAGAAAATTTTAAAGTCCGGAGAAAAAGCCTGATTTCCGTTGAAGAATCCTGAGATTTTGTCGCAACTTGCGAATTTTCTCGCAAACGTAATTTACAACTTTGTGGGGAAAAAAGTAAAGTTATGATCGATTTTGTGCACTGGATATCATCCACCCACCCCTCCTACGCCGCGACGACCGACTCGGGCTCCGGGCGGTGAAAAAGATCTGAAAAATCTACTCTATTTTATTGAAAATTCTAAAAATCCTGAGATTTCCAAAATCCGACCGCAATCCTGAGAAGAGCCTAAAAATCCTGAGATCTCAGGATAAATCCTGAGATATGGTAACCCTAGATTCACATGACTGATGATCCTAGAAGCTTTTGCCGTTGGGTTTTTGTCCTTAATTTCCAATATGATGAACACGCGGCTGTATACCTGTTAATATCACAGTGCCATTACAAATTCACTTGTCAATGCCATTTGCTCTCCATCGGTAGTTATGTTCTAGTCGGTTCATGGGTTTTATTGATTATTTGACTCAACCAAAATAAGGAAGGATCCATTCAGCTGTGGAACTACTTTTTCCGGTTCGTCTTCGTAATTTGGGAGCATTATAGCATTTGGCACACCGCTTTTCCTGCAACCAACTTTGGTAACGCGCGAATCTATTGGTGTAAGGGTATCCGCCCACGGGTCACTCGCTTCAGCCACAGGTGGCCGACTACTAGCTGTATCCATACATTTCGAGCAGTGGCAACCACTAGCTACGTGTGTACGAGTGCCTGTAAAATGTATGGAAAAGTTTTAAGGATTTTGTCCGGCCACTTACGGCCGTGTGGCTAAAATGTGGGCACTTTTACTGTTTTTATTACCAATGCTGGGCTAGTCTTCTCAGTATCCTTAACACTTCTCATTGTGTTACCATTTCTAGCCAGTTTCCTGTAGAGGAAATTAACGCTGTGAAACCAAACGCTGGTCGTGAGCAGTGCCGAAATCTTAACATAGACACCCAGTGCTCAACTGAGTTAACAACAATACATGTGAAAGTGTCTTGATGAAAAATTGCGGTCTTGGCTCACTTAGTCCGTCAGCTCGCATTGCCAAACATCTCCGATCTATTTCTGAATCAATCAATTAGTTTATTCTTCAAGATCAATAGGCGTAGTAAACTTACCACGCCATTTTCAAATTAGAAGCTTTGCTAAATAATTCGTAGTTCTAGGTATACAATCATAATGCAACTAGTCTTAAATGAGAGCTCCGATCCTAACAACGGTTACGCACTACATCCGTCATCCGATTTCTATCCGTCATCCGTGAGCCTCCAATTCGGAAGAAATATTGACGGACCGAAGTAGCCGTAGTAATGTTTGTATGAACGCTTTCGCACTACCTCGGATTCAAATCGGACGCCAAATGGATATGCCAAAATGGCCCCTGAATTGTTTGAATTTGGATCAGAGATCGGAATAGTGTGTAAGCAACATCCGAATTCGGTCCGAGATTTTTACTCTAGATCGGTATTTTCACGGATTCGGATCGGATGCAGTGCGTAAAGCAATATCCGAATTCGGTCCGAGTTTTTTATATCAGTATTTTCACGGATTCGGATCGGATGCAGTGCGTAATCGCTCTTAAGCTGAATACGTACGAACGAACATGAACATCGCGAACACGACTATCGAACATGTTGTTTACATGTGCATACCATTAGCCGCGTACGCACGTACGAACAATTTGTTGCCTTGCATGATACGCAACAACTTGGTTCGCACGTGCGTACCACTTACGAACATCGAACACTCTGTTCGTCAAACATGTTTGCGGCGATCCTATTCTTATGCTCTGTAAGGACGGTGTTCGAAGACTTTCCGCTACTTCGCAATCGACCACTTCCAACGGCGCCGCCATGACTATTATGATAGAATTCACGACTGTTGTGCGCGAACTCGTTTCGAACTATGCTCGCGTTCGTGTTCGAATATGTTTATACGTACGAACCTAATGTTCAAGTCTGATGTTTGTGTTCGCTATGTTCGTGTTCGTACGTGCGGACACGGCTATTGCCAAGCACGTTCATAGTGAATCGTGTTCGATGTTCGTATTCGTTCGTGCGTAGACGGCTTTAGGGGATATTTCACAAACATATCAATAATGTAGTTCGTAACTATCCACCAGATACCTAAATGTTACCTAGAATTACGTAATGTATGTGTTTAACAATCTTGTCATTATCACTGATGTAGATGGTGATGGTAGAGTATATTTACCTAAACTTCGAGGAAGGAAACACCATAGAGTGGTAATACCTCCTCTAAAATCCCGGAATAATTATAATGAAGTTTTAATCCCGGGATTTAAAAATCACGAATTATTTATTGGACTTTATTTATAGTTACAAATTATTTATTTGAAGAATCATATAACATTTTTTTCGGGTTCCGTACCAAAAGTATTAAATTAAACAGCTTTCTCTTACATTAACATGCATAGTTTTACATTTTACATAGTGCGGAACCCTAAAAAATGTTGTATGATTCTTCAAATAAATAATTTGTGACTATAAATAAAGTTCAATAAATAATTCGTGATTTTTAAATCCCGGGATTAAAACGTCATTATTACGTCATTATTCTGGGATTTTAGAGGAGGTATTATCCACTCTATGTTACTTCCTTCCTCGAAGTTTAGGTAAATATACTCTACCTATTCCGATCTCTGCTGATGATATATGGTAAGATGCAAATGTTAGGTATTGAAAAGTTTAGAGACCGAATTAGCTTAATGAACAGTTAATAATAGGTAGGTAATATACCCCCTTAGTGTCTTTTCGATATGATTTAAGAGGAAGATTAAAAAAGTTGTTATGTTCTGAAATTCTACTCTATGGCAGTGCCTTTTGGGAGCCAGCTCCCAGGCTGCTGTTGAGTGTTGTTTATTAATACATTAATACAGGCCCTAAAAGACAAATTAACCTTTAAGAGCATTTGTTGAAGGTGTATTTTCAAACACCAACGACAGTATTAAGCGTCAGTAGACCAGAGCAACTAT